>OY294019.1:7870626-9070626 GCA_958510785.1 Exephanes ischioxanthus | reverse complement strand
GCGTTCCAGCTCGTATTATGAGATCAAAAACACTTCATTCTATGCAAATACGCAAGATTCATGCGTTTCGAGCCGCCAAACAAGCCCCAAACGAATGCAAAGTCGCTTTAAAACGAAATCTAACGATTGAGTTTTGCCCTCGCTCTAAGCATTCCAGCTCGTATTATGAGATCAAAAACACTTCATTCTATGCAAATACGCAAGATTCATGCGTTTCGAGCCGCCAAACAAGCCCCAAACGAATGCAAAGTCGCTTTATAACGAAATCGAACGATTGAGGTTTCCGCTTGATGTGAGTGTTCCTCCTCGTATTATTAGGTAAGAAACCCTTCGTTCGATGTAAAAACACGAGATGTATGCGTTTCGAACAGCCAAAGAGGCCCGAAACGAATGCAAAGTCGCTTCGTAACGATATCGAACATTGGCGTTTTGCCCTCGCTGTAAGCATTCCAGCTCGTATTATGAGATTAAAAACACTTCATTCTATGCAAATACGCAAGATTCATGCGTTTCGAGCCGCCAAACAAGCCCCAAACGAATGCAAAGTCGCTTTATAACGAAATCGAACGATTAAGGTTTGCCCTCGCTGTAAGCATTCCAGCTCGTGTTATGAGATCAAAAACACTTCATTCTATGCAAATACGCAAGATTCATGCGTTTCGAGCCGCCAAACAAGCCCCAAACGAATGCAAAGTCGCTTTATAACGAAATCGAACGATTGAGGTTTCCGCTTGATGTGACTGTTCCTCCTCGTATTATTAGGTAAGAAACCCTTCGTTCGATGTAAAAACACGAGATGTATGCGTTTCGAACAGCCAAAGAGGCCCGAAACGAATGCAAAGTCGCTTCGTAACGATATCGAACATTGGCGTTTTGCCCTCGCTGTAAGCATTCCAGCTCGTATTATGAGATTAAAAACACTTCATTCTATGCAAATACGCAAGATTCATGCGTTTCGAGCAGCCAAACAAGCCCCAAACGAATGCAAAGTCGCTTTATAACGAAATCGAACGATTAAGGTTTGCCCTCGCTGTAAGCATTCCAGCTCGTGTTATGAGATCAAAAACACTTCATTCTATGCAAATACGCAAGATTCATGCGTTTCGAGCCGCCAAACAAGCCCCAAACGAATGCAAAGTCGCTTTATAACGAAATCGAACGATTGAGTTTTGCGTTCGCTGTACAAGTTCGACCTAGTATTATAACATCAAAAACTCTTCATTCTATGCAAATACGTAAGATTCATGTGTTTCGAGCCGCCAAACAAGCCCCGAACGAACGCTAAGTCGCTTTACAACGATATCGAACATTTGAGTTTTGCGCTCGCTGTAGGCGTTCCAGCTCGTATTATGAGATCAAAAACACTTCATTCTATGCAAATACGCTTTATAACGAAATCTAATGATTGAGTTTTGCGCTCGCTGTAAGCATTCCAGCTCGTATTATAAGGTAAGAAACCCTTCGTTCGATGTTAAAACGAGAGATTTATGCATTTCGAGCCGCCAAACAAGCCCCAAACGAATGCAAAGTCGCTTTAAAACGAAATCTAACGATTGAGTTTTGCCCTCGCTCTAAGCATTCCAGCTCGTATTATGAGATCAAAAACACTTCATTCTATGCAAATACGCAAGATTCATGCGTTTTGAGCCGCCAAACAAGCCCCAAACGACTGCAAATCCGCTTTATAACGAAATCGAACGATTGAGTTTAGCGTTCGCTTTACAAGTTCGACATAGTATTATAACATCAAATACTCTTCATTCTATGCAAATACGTAAGATTCATGTGTTTCGAGCCCCCAAACAAGCCCCGAACGAACGCTAAGTCGCTTTACAACGATATCGAACATTTGAGTTTTGCGCTCGCTGTAGGCGTTCCAGCTCGTATTATGAGATCAAAAACACTTCATTCTATGCAAATACGCTTTATAACGAAATCTAATGATTGAGTTTTGCGCTCGCTGTAAGCATTCCAGCTCGTATTATAAGGTAAGAAACCCTTCGTTCGATGTTAAAACGAGAGATTTATGCATTTCGAGCCGCCAAACAAGCCCCAAACGAATGCAAAGTCGCTTTAAAACGAAATCTAACGATTGAGTTTTGCCCTCGCTCTAAGCATTCCAGCTCGTATTATGAGATCAAAAACACTTCATTCTATGCAAATACGCAAGATTCATGCGTTTTGAGCCGCCAAACAAGCCCCAAACGACTGCAAATCCGCTTTATAACGAAATCGAACGATTGAGTTTAGCGTTCGCTTTACAAGTTCGACCTAGTATTATAACATCAAATACTCTTCATTCTATGCAAATACGTAAGATTCATGTGTTCCGAGCCGCCAAACAAGCCCCGAACGAACGCTAAGTCGCTTTACAACGATATCGAACATTTGAGTTTTGCGCTCGCTGTAGGCGTTCCAGCTCGTATTATGAGATCAAAAACACTTCATTCTATGCAAATATGCAAGATTCATGCGTTTCGAGCAGCTAATCAAGCCCCAAACGAATGCAAATTCGCCTCATAACGAAATCGAACGATTGAGTTTTGCGTTCGCTGTACAAGTTCGACCTAGTATTATAACATCAAAAACTCTTCATTCTATGCAAATACGTATGATTCATGCGTTTCGAGCCGCCAAACAAGCCCCAAACGAATGCAAAGTCGCTTTCTAACGAAATCGAACGATTGAGGTTTGCGATCGCTGTAGGAGTTCCAGCTCGTATTATAAGATAAGTAACCCTTCGTTCGATGTAAAAACACGAGATTGATGCGTTTCGAGCAGCCAAACAAGCCCCAAACGAATGCAAATTCGCCTCATAACGAAATCGAACGATTGAGTTTTGCGTTCGCTGTACAAGTTCGACCTAGTATTATAACATCAAAAACTCTTCATTCTATGCAAATACGTAAGATTCATGTGTTTCGAGCCGCCAAACAAGCCCCGAACGAACGCTAAGTCGCTTTACAACGATATCGAACATTTGAGTTTTGCGCTCGCTGTAGGCGTTCCAGCTCGTATTATGAGATCAAAAACACTTCATTCTATGCAAATACGCAAGATTCATGCGTTTCGAGCCGCCAAACAAGCCCCAAACGAATGCAAAGTCGCTTTAAAACGAAATCTAACGATTGAGTTTTGCCCTCGCTCTAAGCATTCCAGCTCGTATTATGAGATCAAAAACACTTCATTCTATGCAAATACGCAAGATTCATGCGTTTCGAGCCGCCAAACAAGCCCCAAACGAATGCAAAGTCGCTTTATAACGAAATCGAACGATTGAGGTTTCCGCTTGATGTGAGTGTTCCTCCTCGTATTATTAGGTAAGAAACCCTTCGTTCGATGTAAAAACACGAGATGTATGCGTTTCGAACAGCCAAAGAGGCCCGAAACGAATGCAAAGTCGCTTCGTAACGATATCGAACATTGGCGTTTTGCCCTCGCTGTAAGCATTCCAGCTCGTATTATGAGATTAAAAACACTTCATTCTATGCAAATACGCAAGATTCATGCGTTTCGAGCCGCCAAACAAGCCCCAAACGAATGCAAAGTCGCTTTATAACGAAATCGAACGATTAAGGTTTGCCCTCGCTGTAAGCATTCCAGCTCGTGTTATGAGATCAAAAACACTTCATTCTATGCAAATACGCAAGATTCATGCGTTTCGAGCCGCCAAACAAGCCCCAAACGAATGCAAAGTCGCTTTATAACGAAATCGAACGATTGAGGTTTCCGCTTGATGTGACTGTTCCTCCTCGTATTATTAGGTAAGAAACCCTTCGTTCGATGTAAAAACACGAGATGTATGCGTTTCGAACAGCCAAAGAGGCCCGAAACGAATGCAAAGTCGCTTCGTAACGATATCGAACATTGGCGTTTTGCCCTCGCTGTAAGCATTCCAGCTCGTATTATGAGATTAAAAACACTTCATTCTATGCAAATACGCAAGATTCATGCGTTTCGAGCAGCCAAACAAGCCCCAAACGAATGCAAAGTCGCTTTATAACGAAATCGAACGATTAAGGTTTGCCCTCGCTGTAAGCATTCCAGCTCGTGTTATGAGATCAAAAACACTTCATTCTATGCAAATACGCAAGATTCATGCGTTTCGAGCCGCCAAACAAGCCCCAAACGAATGCAAAGTCGATTTATAACGAAATCGAACGATTGAGTTTTGCGTTCGCTGTACAAGTTCGACCTAGTATTATAACATCAAAAACTCTTCATTCTATGCAAATACGTAAGATTCATGTGTTTCGAGCCGCCAAACAAGCCCCGAACGAACGCTAAGTCGCTTTACAACGATATCGAACATTTGAGTTTTGCGCTCGCTGTAGGCGTTCCAGCTCGTATTATGAGATCAAAAACACTTCATTCTATGCAAATACGCTTTATAACGAAATCTAATGATTGAGTTTTGCGCTCGCTGTAAGCATTCCAGCTCGTATTATAAGGTAAGAAACCCTTCGTTCGATGTTAAAACGAGAGATTTATGCATTTCGAGCCGCCAAACAAGCCCCAAACGAATGCAAAGTCGCTTTAAAACGAAATCTAACGATTGAGTTTTGCCCTCGCTCTAAGCATTCCAGCTCGTATTATGAGATCAAAAACACTTCATTCTATGCAAATACGCAAGATTCATGCGTTTTGAGCCGCCAAACAAGCCCCAAACGACTGCAAATCCGCTTTATAACGAAATCGAACGATTGAGTTTAGCGTTCGCTTTACAAGTTCGACATAGTATTATAACATCAAATACTCTTCATTCTATGCAAATACGTAAGATTCATGTGTTTCGAGCCCCCAAACAAGCCCCGAACGAACGCTAAGTCGCTTTACAACGATATCGAACATTTGAGTTTTGCGCTCGCTGTAGGCGTTCCAGCTCGTATTATGAGATCAAAAACACTTCATTCTATGCAAATACGCTTTATAACGAAATCTAATGATTGAGTTTTGCGCTCGCTGTAAGCATTCCAGCTCGTATTATAAGGTAAGAAACCCTTCGTTCGATGTTAAAACGAGAGATTTATGCATTTCGAGCCGCCAAACAAGCCCCAAACGAATGCAAAGTCGCTTTAAAACGAAATCTAACGATTGAGTTTTGCCCTCGCTCTAAGCATTCCAGCTCGTATTATGAGATCAAAAACACTTCATTCTATGCAAATACGCAAGATTCATGCGTTTTGAGCCGCCAAACAAGCCCCAAACGACTGCAAATCCGCTTTATAACGAAATCGAACGATTGAGTTTAGCGTTCGCTTTACAAGTTCGACCTAGTATTATAACATCAAATACTCTTCATTCTATGCAAATACGTAAGATTCATGTGTTCCGAGCCGCCAAACAAGCCCCGAACGAACGCTAAGTCGCTTTACAACGATATCGAACATTTGAGTTTTGCGCTCGCTGTAGGCGTTCCAGCTCGTATTATGAGATCAAAAACACTTCATTCTATGCAAATATGCAAGATTCATGCGTTTCGAGCAGCTAATCAAGCCCCAAACGAATGCAAATTCGCCTCATAACGAAATCGAACGATTGAGTTTTGCGTTCGCTGTACAAGTTCGACCTAGTATTATAACATCAAAAACTCTTCATTCTATGCAAATACGTATGATTCATGCGTTTCGAGCCGCCAAACAAGCCCCAAACGAATGCAAAGTCGCTTTCTAACGAAATCGAACGATTGAGGTTTGCGATCGCTGTAGGAGTTCCAGCTCGTATTATAAGATAAGTAACCCTTCGTTCGATGTAAAAACACGAGATTGATGCGTTTCGAGCAGCCAAACAAGCCCCAAACGAATGCAAATTCGCCTCATAACGAAATCGAACGATTGAGTTTTGCGTTCGCTGTACAAGTTCGACCTAGTATTATAACATCAAAAACTCTTCATTCTATGCAAATACGTAAGATTCATGTGTTTCGAGCCGCCAAACAAGCCCCGAACGAACGCTAAGTCGCTTTACAACGATATCGAACATTTGAGTTTTGCGCTCGCTGTAGGCGTTCCAGCTCGTATTATGAGATCAAAAACACTTCATTCTATGCAAATACGCAAGATTCATGCGTTTCGAGCCGCCAAACAAGCCCCAAACGAATGCAAAGTCGCTTTAAAACGAAATCTAACGATTGAGTTTTGCCCTCGCTCTAAGCATTCCAGCTCGTATTATGAGATCAAAAACACTTCATTCTATGCAAATACGCAAGATTCATGCGTTTCGAGCCGCCAAACAAGCCCCAAACGAATGCAAAGTCGCTTTATAACGAAATCGAACGATTGAGGTTTCCGCTTGATGTGAGTGTTCCTCCTCGTATTATTAGGTAAGAAACCCTTCGTTCGATGTAAAAACACGAGATGTATGCGTTTCGAACAGCCAAAGAGGCCCGAAACGAATGCAAAGTCGCTTCGTAACGATATCGAACATTGGCGTTTTGCCCTCGCTGTAAGCATTCCAGCTCGTATTATGAGATTAAAAACACTTCATTCTATGCAAATACGCAAGATTCATGCGTTTCGAGCCGCCAAACAAGCCCCAAACGAATGCAAAGTCGCTTTATAACGAAATCGAACGATTAAGGTTTGCCCTCGCTGTAAGCATTCCAGCTCGTGTTATGAGATCAAAAACACTTCATTCTATGCAAATACGCAAGATTCATGCGTTTCGAGCCGCCAAACAAGCCCCAAACGAATGCAAAGTCGCTTTATAACGAAATCGAACGATTGAGGTTTCCGCTTGATGTGACTGTTCCTCCTCGTATTATTAGGTAAGAAACCCTTCGTTCGATGTAAAAACACGAGATGTATGCGTTTCGAACAGCCAAAGAGGCCCGAAACGAATGCAAAGTCGCTTCGTAACGATATCGAACATTGGCGTTTTGCCCTCGCTGTAAGCATTCCAGCTCGTATTATGAGATTAAAAACACTTCATTCTATGCAAATACGCAAGATTCATGCGTTTCGAGCAGCCAAACAAGCCCCAAACGAATGCAAAGTCGCTTTATAACGAAATCGAACGATTAAGGTTTGCCCTCGCTGTAAGCATTCCAGCTCGTGTTATGAGATCAAAAACACTTCATTCTATGCAAATACGCAAGATTCATGCGTTTCGAGCCGCCAAACAAGCCCCAAACGAATGCAAAGTCGATTTATAACGAAATCGAACGATTGAGTTTTGCGTTCGCTGTACAAGTTCGACCTAGTATTATAACATCAAAAACTCTTCATTCTATGCAAATACGTAAGATTCATGTGTTTCGAGCCGCCAAACAAGCCCCGAACGAACGCTAAGTCGCTTTACAACGATATCGAACATTTGAGTTTTGCGCTCGCTGTAGGCGTTCCAGCTCGTATTATGAGATCAAAAACACTTCATTCTATGCAAATACGCTTTATAACGAAATCTAATGATTGAGTTTTGCGCTCGCTGTAAGCATTCCAGCTCGTATTATAAGGTAAGAAACCCTTCGTTCGATGTTAAAACGAGAGATTTATGCATTTCGAGCCGCCAAACAAGCCCCAAACGAATGCAAAGTCGCTTTAAAACGAAATCTAACGATTGAGTTTTGCCCTCGCTCTAAGCATTCCAGCTCGTATTATGAGATCAAAAACACTTCATTCTATGCAAATACGCAAGATTCATGCGTTTTGAGCCGCCAAACAAGCCCCAAACGACTGCAAATCCGCTTTATAACGAAATCGAACGATTGAGTTTAGCGTTCGCTTTACAAGTTCGACATAGTATTATAACATCAAATACTCTTCATTCTATGCAAATACGTAAGATTCATGTGTTTCGAGCCCCCAAACAAGCCCCGAACGAACGCTAAGTCGCTTTACAACGATATCGAACATTTGAGTTTTGCGCTCGCTGTAGGCGTTCCAGCTCGTATTATGAGATCAAAAACACTTCATTCTATGCAAATACGTAAGATTCATGCGTTTCGAGCAGCCAAACAAGCCCCAAACGAATGCAAAGTCGCTTTAAAACGAAATCTAACGATTGAGTTTTGCCCTCGCTCTAAGCATTCCAGCTCGTATTATGAGATCAAAAACACTTCATTCTATGCAAATACGCAAGATTCATGCGTTTCGAGCCGCCAAACAAGCCCCAAACGAATGCAAAGTCGCTTTATAACGAAATCGAACGATTGAGGTTTCCGCTTGATGTGAGTGTTCCTCCTCGTATTATTAGGTAAGAAACCCTTCGTTCGATGTAAAAACACGAGATGTATGCGTTTCGAACAGCCAAAGAGGCCCGAAACGAATGCAAAGTCGCTTCGTAACGATATCGAACATTGGCGTTTTGCCCTCGCTGTAAGCATTCCAGCTCGTATTATGAGATTAAAAACACTTCATTCTATGCAAATACGCAAGATTCATGCGTTTCGAGCAGCCAAACAAGCCCCAAACGAATGCAAAGTCGCTTTATAACGAAATCGAACGATTAAGGTTTGCCCTCGCTGTAAGCATTCCAGCTCGTGTTATGAGATCAAAAACACTTCATTCTATGCAAATACGCAAGATTCATGCGTTTCGAGCCGCCAAACAAGCCCCAAACGAATGCAAAGTCGCTTTATAACGAAATCGAACGATTGAGTTTTGCGTTCGCTGTACAAGTTCGACCTAGTATTATAACATCAAAAACTCTTCATTCTATGCAAATACGTAAGATTCATGTGTTTCGAGCCGCCAAACAAGCCCCGAACGAACGCTAAGTCGCTTTACAACGATATCGAACATTTGAGTTTTGCGCTCGCTGTAGGCGTTCCAGCTCGTATTATGAGATCAAAAACACTTCATTCTATGCAAATACGCTTTATAACGAAATCTAATGATTGAGTTTTGCGCTCGCTGTAAGCATTCCAGCTCGTATTATAAGGTAAGAAACCCTTCGTTCGATGTTAAAACGAGAGATTTATGCATTTCGAGCCGCCAAACAAGCCCCAAACGAATGCAAAGTCGCTTTAAAACGAAATCTAACGATTGAGTTTTGCCCTCGCTCTAAGCATTCCAGCTCGTATTATGAGATCAAAAACACTTCATTCTATGCAAATACGCAAGATTCATGCGTTTTGAGCCGCCAAACAAGCCCCAAACGACTGCAAATCCGCTTTATAACGAAATCGAACGATTGAGTTTAGCGTTCGCTTTACAAGTTCGACATAGTATTATAACATCAAATACTCTTCATTCTATGCAAATACGTAAGATTCATGTGTTTCGAGCCCCCAAACAAGCCCCGAACGAACGCTAAGTCGCTTTACAACGATATCGAACATTTGAGTTTTGCGCTCGCTGTAGGCGTTCCAGCTCGTATTATGAGATCAAAAACACTTCATTCTATGCAAATACGTAAGATTCATGCGTTTCGAGCAGCCAAACAAGCCCCAAGCGAATGCAAATTCGCCTCATAACGAAATCGAACGATTGAGTTTTGCGTTCGCTGTACAAGTTCGACCTAGCATTATAACATCAAAAACTCTTCATTCTATGCAAATACGCAAGATTCATGCGTTTCGAGCCGCCAAACAAGCCCCAAACGAATGCAAAGTCGCTTTATAACGAAATCGAACGATTAAGGTTTGCCCTCGCTGTAAGCATTCCAGCTCGTGTTATGAGATCAAAAACACTTCATTCTATGCAAATACGCAAGATTCATGCATTTCGAGCCGCCAAACAAGCCCCAAACGAATGCAAAGTCGCTTTATAACGAAATCTAACGATTGAGTTTTGCGCTCGCTGTAAGCATTCCAGCTCGTATTATGAGATCAAAAACACTTCATTCTATGCAAATACGCAAGATTCATGCGTTTCGAGCCGCCAAACAAGCCCCAAACGAATGCAAAGTCGCTTTAAAACGAAATCTAACGATTGAGTTTTGCCCTCGCTCTAAGCATTCCAGCTCGTATTATGAGATCAAAAACACTTCATTCTATGCAAATACGCAAGATTCATGCGTTTCGAGCAGCCAAACAAGCCCCAAACGAATGCAAAGTCGCTTTATAACGAAATCGAACGATTGAGTTTTGCGCTCGCTGTACGAGATCGAGCTCGTATTATAACATCAAACCACTTCATTCTATGCATATACGCAAGATTCATGCGTTTCGAGCCGCCAAACAAGCCCCAAACGAATGCAAAGTCGCTTTATAACGAAATTTAACGATTGAGTTTTGCGCTCGCTTTAAGCATTCCAGCTCGTATTATGAGATTAAAAACACTTCATTCTATGCAAATACGCAAGATTAATGCGTTTCGAGCCGTCAAACAAGCCCCAAACGAATGCAAAGTCGCTTTATAACGAAATCTAACGATTGAGGTTTGCGATCGCTGTACGAGTTCCAGCTCGTACTATAAGACCAAAAACTTTTCTTTCTATGCAAATACGTGAGATTCATGCGTTTCGAACCGCCAAACAAGCCTCAAACGAATGCAAAGTCGCTTTATAACGAAATCTAATGATTGAGTTTTGCGCTCGCTGTAAGCATTCCAGCTCGTATTATAAGGTAAGAAACTCTTCGTTCGATGTTAAAACGAGAGATTTATGCATTTCGAGCCGCCAAACAAGCCCCAAACGAATGCAAAGTCGCTTTATAACGAAATCTAACGATTGAGTTTTGCGCTCGCTGTAAGCATTCCAGCTCGTATTATGAGATCAAAAACACTTCATTCTATGCAAATACGCAAGATTCATGCGTTTCGAGCCGCCAACCAAGCCCCAAACAAATGCAAAGTCGCTTTAAAACGAAATCTAACGATTGAGTTTTGCCCTCGCTCTAAGCATTCCAGCTCGTATTATGATATCAAAAACACTTCATTCTATGCAAATACGCAAGATTCATGCGTTTCGAGCCGCCAAACAAGCCCCAAACGAATGCAAAGTCGCTTTAAAACGAAATCTAACGATTGAGTTTTGCCCTCGCTCTAAGCATTCCAGCTCGTATTATAACATCAAAAACTCTTCATTCTATGCAAATACGTAAGATTCATGCGTTTCGAGCCGCCAAACAAGCCCCAAACGAATGCAAAGTCGCTTTGTAACGAAATCGAACGATTGAGGTTTGCGATCGCTGTACGAGTTCGAGCTCGTACTATAAGACCAAAAACACTTCATTCTATGCAAACACGCAAGATTCGTGCGTTTCGAGCCGCCAAACAAGCCCCAAACGAACGCAAAGTCGCTTTGTAACGAAATCGAACGATTGAGGTTTGCGATCGCTGTAGGAGTTCCAGCTCGTATTATAAGATACGTAACCCTTCGTTCGATGTAAAAACACGAGATTGATGCGTTTCGAGCGGCCAAACAAGCCCCAAACGAATGCCAAGTCGTTTTGTAACGAAATTGAACGATTGAGGTTTGCGCTCGCTGTAGGCGTTCCAGCTCGTATTATAAGATCAACAACATTTCATTCTATGCAAATACGTAAGATTCATGCGTTTCGAGACGCCAAACAAGTCCCAAACGAATGCAAAGTCGCTTTGTCACGAAATCGAACGATTGAGGTTTGCGATCGCTGTACGACGAGTTCCAGCTTGTACTATAAGACCAAAAACTTTTCTTTCTATGCAAATACGTGAGATTCATGCGTTTCGAACCGCCAAACAAGCCTCAAACGAATGCAAAGTCGCTTTATAACGAAATCTAATGATTGAGTTTTGCGCTCGCTGTAAGCATTCCAGCTCGTATTATAAGGTAAGAAACCCTTCGTTCGATGTTAAAACGAGAGATTTGTGCATTTCGAGCCGCCAAACAAGCCCCAAACGAATGCAAAGTCGCGTTATAACGAAATCGAACGATTGAGGTTTGCGATCGCTGTAGGAGTTCCAGCTCGTATTATAAGATAAGTAACCCTTCGTTCGATGTAAAAACACGAGATTGATGCGTTTCGAGCAGCCAAACAAGCCCCAAACGAATGCAAATTCGCCTCATAACGAAATCGAACGATTGAGTTTTGCGTTCGCTGTACAAGTTCGACCTAGTATTATAACATCAAAAACTCTTCATTCTATGCAAATACGTAAGATTCATGTGTTTCGAGCCGCCAAACAAGCCCCGAACGAACGCTAAGTCGCTTTACAACGATATCGAACATTTGAGTTTTGCGCTCGCTGTAGGCGTTCCAGCTCGTATTATGAGATCAAAAACACTTCATTCTATGCAAATACGCAAGATTCATGCGTTTCGAGCCGCCAAACAAGCCCCAAACGAATGCAAAGTCGCTTTAAAACGAAATCTAACGATTGAGTTTTGCCCTCGCTCTAAGCATTCCAGCTCGTATTATGAGATCAAAAACACTTCATTCTATGCAAATACGCAAGATTCATGCGTTTCGAGCCGCCAAACAAGCCCCAAACGAATGCAAAGTCGCTTTATAACGAAATCGAACGATTGAGGTTTCCGCTTGATGTGAGTGTTCCTCCTCGTATTATTAGGTAAGAAACCCTTCGTTCGATGTAAAAACACGAGATGTATGCGTTTCGAACAGCCAAAGAGGCCCGAAACGAATGCAAAGTCGCTTCGTAACGATATCGAACATTGGCGTTTTGCCCTCGCTGTAAGCATTCCAGCTCGTATTATGAGATCAAAAACACTTCATTCTATGCAAATACGCAAGATTCATGCGTTTCGAGCCGCCAAACAAGCCCCAAACGAATGCAAAGTCGCTTTATAACGAAATCGAACGATTGAGGTTTCCGCTTGATGTGAGTGTTCCTCCTCGTATTATTAGGTAAGAAACCCTTCGTTCGATGTAAAAACACGAGATGTATGCGTTTCGAACAGCCAAAGAGGCCCGAAACGAATGCAAAGTCGCTTCGTAACGATATCGAACATTGGCGTTTTGCCCTCGCTGTAAGCATTCCAGCTCGTATTATGAGATTAAAAACACTTCATTCTATGCAAATACGCAAGATTCATGCGTTTCGAGCAGCCAAACAAGCCCCAAACGAATGCAAAGTCGCTTTATAACGAAATCGAACGATTAAGGTTTGCCCTCGCTGTAAGCATTCCAGCTCGTGTTATGAGATCAAAAACACTTCATTCTATGCAAATACGCAAGATTCATGCGTTTCGAGCCGCCAAACAAGCCCCAAACGAATGCAAAGTCGCTTTATAACGAAATCGAACGATTGAGTTTTGCGTTCGCTGTACAAGTTCGACCTAGTATTATAACATCAAAAACTCTTCATTCTATGCAAATACGTAAGATTCATGTGTTTCGAGCCGCCAAACAAGCCCCGAACGAACGCTAAGTCGCTTTACAACGATATCGAACATTTGAGTTTTGCGCTCGCTGTAGGCGTTCCAGCTCGTATTATGAGATCAAAAACACTTCATTCTATGCAAATACGCTTTATAACGAAATCTAATGATTGAGTTTTGCGCTCGCTGTAAGCATTCCAGCTCGTATTATAAGGTAAGAAACCCTTCGTTCGATGTTAAAACGAGAGATTTATGCATTTCGAGCCGCCAAACAAGCCCCAAACGAATGCAAAGTCGCTTTAAAACGAAATCTAACGATTGAGTTTTGCCCTCGCTCTAAGCATTCCAGCTCGTATTATGAGATCAAAAACACTTCATTCTATGCAAATACGCTTTATAACGAAATCTAATGATTGAGTTTTGCGCTCGCTGTAAGCATTCCAGCTCGTATTATAAGGTAAGAAACCCTTCGTTCGATGTTAAAACGAGAGATTTATGCATTTCGAGCCGCCAAACAAGCCCCAAACGAATGCAAAGTCGCTTTAAAACGAAATCTAACGATTGAGTTTTGCCCTCGCTCTAAGCATTCCAGCTCGTATTATGAGATCAAAAACACTTCATTCTATGCAAATACGCAAGATTCATGCGTTTTGAGCCGCCAAACAAGCCCCAAACGACTGCAAATCCGCTTTATAACGAAATCGAACGATTGAGTTTAGCGTTCGCTTTACAAGTTCGACATAGTATTATAACATCAAATACTCTTCATTCTATGCAAATACGTAAGATTCATGTGTTTCGAGCCCCCAAACAAGCCCCGAACGAACGCTAAGTCGCTTTACAACGATATCGAACATTTGAGTTTTGCGCTCGCTGTAGGCGTTCCAGCTCGTATTATGAGATCAAAAACACTTCATTCTATGCAAATACGTAAGATTCATGCGTTTCGAGCAGCCAAACAAGCCCCAAGCGAATGCAAATTCGCCTCATAACGAAATCGAACGATTGAGTTTTGCGTTCGCTGTACAAGTTCGACCTAGCATTATAACATCAAAAACTCTTCATTCTATGCAAATACGCAAGATTCATGCGTTTCGAGCCGCCAAACAAGCCCCAAACGAATTCAAAGTCGCTTTATAACGAAATCGAACGATTAAGGTTTGCCCTCGCTGTAAGCATTCCAGCTCGTGTTATGAGATCAAAAACACTTCATTCTATGCAAATACGCAAGATTCATGCATTTCGAGCCGCCAAACAAGCCCCAAACGAATGCAAAGTCGCTTTATAACGAAATCTAACGATTGAGTTTTGCGCTCGCTGTAAGCATTCCAGCTCGTATTATGAGATCAAAAACACTTCATTCTATGCAAATACGCAAGATTCATGCGTTTCGAGCCGCCAAACAAGCCCCAAACGAATGCAAAGTCGCTTTAAAACGAAATCTAACGATTGAGTTTTGCCCTCGCTCTAAGCATTCCAGCTCGTATTATGAGATCAAAAACACTTCATTCTATGCAAATACGCAAGATTCATGCGTTTCGAGCAGCCAAACAAGCCCCAAACGAATGCAAAGTCGCTTTATAACGAAATCGAACGATTGAGTTTTGCGCTCGCTGTACGAGATCGAGCTCGTATTATAACATCAAACCACTTCATTCTATGCATATACGCAAGATTCATGCGTTTCGAGCCGCCAAACAAGCCCCAAACGAATGCAAAGTCGCTTTATAACGAAATTTAACGATTGAGTTTTGCGCTCGCTTTAAGCATTCCAGCTCGTATTATGAGATTAAAAACACTTCATTCTATGCAAATACGCAAGATTAATGCGTTTCGAGCCGTCAAACAAGCCCCAAACGAATGCAAAGTCGCTTTATAACGAAATCTAACGATTGAGGTTTGCGATCGCTGTACGAGTTCCAGCTCGTACTATAAGACCAAAAACTTTTCTTTCTATGCAAATACGTGAGATTCATGCGTTTCGAACCGCCAAACAAGCCTCAAACGAATGCAAAGTCGCTTTATAACGAAATCTAATGATTGAGTTTTGCGCTCGCTGTAAGCATTCCAGCTCGTATTATAAGGTAAGAAACTCTTCGTTCGATGTTAAAACGAGAGATTTATGCATTTCGAGCCGCCAAACAAGCCCCAAACGAATGCAAAGTCGCTTTATAACGAAATCTAACGATTGAGTTTTGCGCTCGCTGTAAGCATTCCAGCTCGTATTATGAGATCAAAAACACTTCATTCTATGCAAATACGCAAGATTCATGCGTTTCGAGCCGCCAACCAAGCCCCAAACAAATGCAAAGTCGCTTTAAAACGAAATCTAACGATTGAGTTTTGCCCTCGCTCTAAGCATTCCAGCTCGTATTATGATATCAAAAACACTTCATTCTATGCAAATACGCAAGATTCATGCGTTTCGAGCCGCCAAACAAGCCCCAAACGAATGCAAAGTCGCTTTAAAACGAAATCTAACGATTGAGTTTTGCCCTCGCTCTAAGCATTCCAGCTCGTATTATAACATCAAAAACTCTTCATTCTATGCAAATACGTAAGATTCATGCGTTTCGAGCCGCCAAACAAGCCCCAAACGAATGCAAAGTCGCTTTGTAACGAAATCGAACGATTGAGGTTTGCGATCGCTGTACGAGTTCGAGCTCGTACTATAAGACCAAAAACACTTCATTCTATGCAAACACGCAAGATTCGTGCGTTTCGAGCCGCCAAACAAGCCCCAAACGAACGCAAAGTCGCTTTGTAACGAAATCGAACGATTGAGGTTTGCGATCGCTGTAGGAGTTCCAGCTCGTATTATAAGATACGTAACCCTTCGTTCGATGTAAAAACACGAGATTGATGCGTTTCGAGCGGCCAAACAAGCCCCAAACGAATGCCAAGTCGTTTTGTAACGAAATTGAACGATTGAGGTTTGCGCTCGCTGTAGGCGTTCCAGCTCGTATTATAAGATCAACAACATTTCATTCTATGCAAATACGTAAGATTCATGCGTTTCGAGACGCCAAACAAGTCCCAAACGAATGCAAAGTCGCTTTGTCACGAAATCGAACGATTGAGGTTTGCGATCGCTGTACGACGAGTTCCAGCTTGTACTATAAGACCAAAAACTTTTCTTTCTATGCAAATACGTGAGATTCATGCGTTTCGAACCGCCAAACAAGCCTCAAACGAATGCAAAGTCGCTTTATAACGAAATCTAATGATTGAGTTTTGCGCTCGCTGTAAGCATTCCAGCTCGTATTATAAGGTAAGAAACCCTTCGTTCGATGTTAAAACGAGAGATTTGTGCATTTCGAGCCGCCAAACAAGCCCCAAACGAATGCAAAGTCGCGTTATAACGAAATCGAACGATTGAGGTTTGCGATCGCTGTAGGAGTTCCAGCTCGTATTATAAGATAAGTAACCCTTCGTTCGATGTAAAAACACGAGATTGATGCGTTTCGAGCAGCCAAACAAGCCCCAAACGAATGCAAATTCGCCTCATAACGAAATCGAACGATTGAGTTTTGCGTTCGCTGTACAAGTTCGACCTAGTATTATAACATCAAAAACTCTTCATTCTATGCAAATACGTAAGATTCATGTGTTTCGAGCCGCCAAACAAGCCCCGAACGAACGCTAAGTCGCTTTACAACGATATCGAACATTTGAGTTTTGCGCTCGCTGTAGGCGTTCCAGCTCGTATTATGAGATCAAAAACACTTCATTCTATGCAAATACGCAAGATTCATGCGTTTCGAGCCGCCAAACAAGCCCCAAACGAATGCAAAGTCGCTTTAAAACGAAATCTAACGATTGAGTTTTGCCCTCGCTCTAAGCATTCCAGCTCGTATTATGAGATCAAAAACACTTCATTCTATGCAAATACGCAAGATTCATGCGTTTCGAGCCGCCAAACAAGCCCCAAACGAATGCAAAGTCGCTTTATAACGAAATCGAACGATTGAGGTTTCCGCTTGATGTGAGTGTTCCTCCTCGTATTATTAGGTAAGAAACCCTTCGTTCGATGTAAAAACACGAGATGTATGCGTTTCGAACAGCCAAAGAGGCCCGAAACGAATGCAAAGTCGCTTCGTAACGATATCGAACATTGGCGTTTTGCCCTCGCTGTAAGCATTCCAGCTCGTATTATGAGATTAAAAACACTTCATTCTATGCAAATACGCAAGATTCATGCGTTTCGAGCCGCCAAACAAGCCCCAAACGAATGCAAAGTCGCTTTATAACGAAATCGAACGATTAAGGTTTGCCCTCGCTGTAAGCATTCCAGCTTGTGTTATGAGATCAAAAACACTTCATTCTATGCAAATACGCAAGATTCATGCGTTTCGAGCCGCCAAACAAGCCCCAAACGAATGCAAAGTCGCTTTATAACGAAATCGAACGATTGAGGTTTCCGCTTGATGTGAGTGTTCCTCCTCGTATTATTAGGTAAGAAACCCTTCGTTCGATGTAAAAACACGAGATGTATGCGTTTCGAACAGCCAAAGAGGCCCGAAACGAATGCAAAGTCGCTTCGTAACGATATCGAACATTGGCGTTTTGCCCTCGCTGTAAGCATTCCAGCTCGTATTATGAGATTAAAAACACTTCATTCTATGCAAATACGCAAGATTCATGCGTTTCGAGCCGCCAAACAAGCCCCAAACGAATGCAAAGTCGCTTTATAACGAAATCGAACGATTAAGGTTTGCCCTCGCTGTAAGCATTCCAGCTCGTGTTATGAGATCAAAAACACTTCATTCTATGCAAATACGCAAGATTCATGCGTTTCGAGCCGCCAAACAAGCCCCAAACGAATGCAAAGTCGCTTTATAACGAAATCGAACGATTGAGTTTTGCGTTCGCTGTAAGCATTCCAGCTCGTATTATAAGGTAAGAAACCCTTCGTTCGATTTTAAAACGAGAGATTTATGCATTTCGAGCCGCCAAACAAGCCCCAAACGAATGCAAAGTCGCTGTATAACGAAATCTAACGATTGAGTTTTGCGCTCGCTGTAAGCATTCCAGCTCGTATTATGAGATCAAAAACACTTCATTCTATGCAAATACGCAAGATTCATGCGTTTTGAGCCGCCAAACAAGCCCCAAACGACTGCAAATCCGCTTTATAACGAAATCGAACGATTGAGTTTAGCGTTCGCTTTACAAGTTCGACCTAGTATTATAACATCAAATACTCTTCATTCTATGCAAATACGTAAGATTCATGTGTTTCGAGCCGCCAAACAAGCCCCGAACGAACGCTAAGTCGCTTTACAACGATATAGAACATTTGAGTTTTGCGCTCGCTGTAAACGTTCCAGCTCGTATTATGAGATCAAAAACACTTCATTCTATGCAAATACGCAGGATTCATGCGTTTCGAGCCGCCAAACAAGCCCCAAACGAATGCAAAGTCGCTTTAATACGAAATCTAACGATTGAGTTTTGCCCTCGCTCTAAGCATTCCAGCTCGTATTATGAGATCAAAAACACTTCATTCTATGCAAATACGCAAGATTCATGCGTATCGAGCCGCCAAACAAGCCCCAAACGAATGCAAAGTCGCTTTATAACGAAATCGAACGATTGAGTTTTGCGCTCGCTGTACGAGATCGAGCTCGTATTATAACATCAAACCACTTCATTCTATGCAAATACGCAAGATTCATGCGTTTCGAGCCGTCAAACAAGCCCCAAACGAATGCAAAGTCGCTTTATAACGAAATCTAACGATTGAGGTTTGCGATCGCTGTACGAGTTCCAGCTCGTACTATAAGACCAAAAACTTTTCTTTCTATGCAAATACGTGAGATTCATGCGTTTCGAACCGCCAAACAAGCCTCAAACGAATGCAAAGTCGCTTTATAACGAAATCTAATGATTGAGTTTTGCGCTCGCTGTAAGCATTCCAGCTCGTATTATAAGGTAAGAAACCCTTCGTTCGATTTTAAAACGAGAGATTTATGCATTTCGAGCCGCCAAACAAGCCCCAAACGAATGCAAAGTCGCTGTATAACGAAATCTAACGATTGAGTTTTGCGCTCGCTGTAAGCATTCCAGCTCGTATTATGAGATCAAAAACACTTCATTCTATGCAAATACGCAAGATTCATGCGTTTTGAGCCGCCAAACAAGCCCCAAACGACTGCAAATCCGCTTTATAACGAAATCGAACGATTGAGTTTAGCGTTCGCTTTACAAGTTCGACCTAGTATTATAACATCAAATACTCTTCATTCTATGCAAATACGTAAGATTCATGTGTTTCGAGCCGCCAAACAAGCCCCGAACGAACGCTAAGTCGCTTTACAACGATATCGAACATTTGAGTTTTGCGCTCGCTGTAGGCGTTCCAGCTCGTATTATGAGATCAAAAACACTTCATTCTATGCAAATACGCAGGATTCATGCGTTTCGAGCCGCCAAACAAGCCCCAAACGAATGCAAAGTCGCTTTAAAACGAAATCTAACGATTGAGTTTTGCCCTCGCTCTAAGCATTCCAGCTCGTATTATGAGATCAAAAACACTTCATTCTATGCAAATACGCAAGATTCATGCGTTTCGAGCCGCCAAACAAGCCCCAAACGAATGCAACGTCGCTTTATAACGAAATCGAACGATTGAGTTTTGCGCTCGCTGTACGAGATCGAGCTCGTATTATAACATCAAACCACTTCATTCTATGCATATACGCAAGATTCATGCGTTTCGAGCCGCCAAACAAGCCCCAAACGAATGCAAATTCGCCTCATAACGAAATCGAACGATTGAGTTTTGCGTTCGCTGTACAAGTTCGACCTAGTATTATAACATCAAAAACTCTTCATTCTATGCAAATACGTAAGATTCATGCGTTTCGAGCCGCCAAACAAGCCCCAAACGAATGCAAAGTCGCTTTGTAACGAAATCGAACGATTGAGGTTTGCGAACGCTGTAGGAGTTCCAGCTCGTATTATAAGATAAGTAACCCTTCGTTCGACGTAAAAACACGAGATTCATGCGTTTCGAGCCGCCAAACAAGCCCCAAACGAATGCAGAGTCGCTTTGTAACGAAATCGAACGATCGAGGTTTGCGATCGCTGTACGAGTTCGAGCTCGTACTATAAGACCAAAAACTTTTCTTTCTATGCAAATACGCGAGATTCATGCGTTTCGAACCGCCAAACAAGCCTCAAACGAATGCAAAGTCGCTTTATAACGAAATCTAATGATTGAGTTTTGCGCTCGCTGTAAGCATTCCAGCTCGTATTATAAGGTAAGAAACCCTTCGTTCGATGTTAAAACGAGAGATTTATGCATTTCGAGCCGCCAAACAAGCCCCAAACGAATGCAAAGTCGCTTTATAACGAAATCTAACGATTGAGTTTTGCGCTCTGTGTAAGCATTCCAGCTCGTATTATGAGATCAAAAACACTTCATTCTATGCAAATACGCAAGATTCATGCGTTTCGAGCCGCCAAACAAGCCCCAAACGAATGCAAAGTCGCTTTATAACGAAAGCGAACGATTGAGTTTTGCGCTCGCTGTACGAGGTCGAGCTCGTATTATAACATCAAACCACTTCATTCTATGCATATACGCAAGATTCATGGGTTTCGAGCCGCCAAACAAGCCCCAAACGAATGCAAATTCGCCTCATAACGAAATCGAACGATTGAGTTTTGCGTTCGCTGTACAAGTTCGACCTAGTATTATAACATCAAAAACTCTTCATTCTATGCAAATACGTAAGATTCATGCGTTTCGAGCCGCCAAACAAGCCCCAAACGAATGCAGAGTCGCTTTGTAACGAAATCGAACGATCGAGGTTTGCGATCGCTGTACGAGTTCGAGCTCGTACTATAAGACCAAAAACTTTTCTTTCTATGCAAATACGCGAGACTCATGCGTTTGGAACCGCCAAACAAGCCTCAAACGAATGCAAAGTCGTTTTATAACGAAATCTAATGATTGAGTTTTGCGCTCGCTGTAAGCATTCCAGCTCGTATTATAAGGTAAAAAACCCTTCGTTCGATGTTAAAACGAGAGATTTATGCATTTCGAGCCGCCAAACAAGCCCCAAACGAATGCAAAGTCGCTTTATAACGAAATCTAACGATTGAGTTTTGCGCTCGCTTTAAGCATTCCAGCTCGTATTATGAGATCAAAAACACTTCATTCTATGCAAATACGCAAGATTCATGCGTTTCGAGCCGTCAAACAAGCCCCAAACGAATGCAAAGTCGCTTTATAACGAAATCTAACGATTGAGTTTTGCGCTCGCTCTAAGCATTCCAGCTCGTATTATGAAATCAAAAACACTTCATTCTATGCAAATACGCAAGATTCATGCGTTTCGAGCCGCCAAACAAGCCCCAAACGAATGCAAAGTCGCTTTATAACGAAAGCGAACGATTGAGTTTTGCGCTCGCTGTACGAGATCGAGCTCGTATTATAACATCAAACCACTTCATTCTATGCATATACACAAGATTCATGCGTTTCGAGCCGCCAAACAATCCCCCAAACGGATGCAAAGTCGCTTTATAACGAAATCTAATGATTGAGTTTTGCGCTTGCTGTAAGCATTCCAGCTCGTATTATAAGGTAAGAAACCCTTCGTTCGATGTTAAAACGAGAGATTTATGCATTTCGAGCCGCCAAACAAGCCCCAAACGAATGCAAAGTCGCTTTATAACGAAATCTAACGATTGAGTTTTGCGCTCGGTGTAAGCATTCCAGCTCGTATTATGAAATCAAAAACACTTCATTCTATGCAAATACGCAAGAGTCATGCGTTTCGAGCCGCCAAACAAGCCCCAAACGAATGCCAAGTCGTTTTATAACGAAATTGAACGATTGAGGTTTGCGCTCGCTGTAGGCGTTCCAGCTCGTATTATAAGATCAACAACATTTCATTCTATGCAAATACGTAAGATTCATGCGTTTCGAGACGCCAAACAAGTCCCAAACGAATGCAAAGTCGCTTTGTAACGAAATCGAACGATTGAGGTTTGCGATCGCTGTAAGCATTCCAGCTCGTATTATAAGGTAAGAAACCCTTCGTTCGATGTTAAAACGAGAGATTTATGCATTTCGAGCCGCCAAACAAGCCCCAAACGAATGCAAAGTCGCTTTATAACGAAATCTAACGATTGAGTTTTGCGCTCGCTGTAAGCATTCCAGCTCGTATTATGAGATCAAAAACACTTCATTCTATGCAAATACGCAAGATTCATGCGTTTCGAGCCGCCAAACAAGCCCCAAACGACTGCAAATCCGCTTTATAACGAAATCGAACGATCGAGGTTTGCGATCGCTGTACGAGTTCGAGCTCGTACTATAAGACCAAAAACACTTTATTCTATGCAAATACGCAAGATTCATGCGTTTCGAGCCGCCAAACAAGCCCCAAACGAATGCAAAGTCGCTTTATGACGAAATCAAACGATTGAGTTTTGCGCTCGCTGTAAGCATTCCAGCTCGTATTATGAGATCAAAAACACTTCATTCTATGCAAATAAACAAGATTCATGCGTTTCGAGCCGCCAAACAAGCCCCAAACGACTGCAAATCCGCTTTGTAACGAAATCGAACGATTGAGGTTTGCGATCGCTGTACGAGTTCGAGCTCGTACTATAAGACCAAAAACTTTTCTTTCTATGCAAATACGTGAGATTCATGCGTTTCGAACCGCCAAACAAGCCCCAAACAGATGCAAAGTCGCTTTATAACGAAATCTAATGATTGAGTTTTTCGCTTGCTGTAAGCATTCCAGCTCGTATTATAAGGTAAGAAACCCTTCGTTCGATGTTAAAACGAGAGATTTATGCATTTCGAGCCGCCAAACAAGCCTTAAACGAATGCAAAGTCGCTTTATAACGAAATCTAACGATTGAGGTTTGCGATCGCTGTAAGCATTCCAGCTCGTATTATAAGGTAAGAAACCCTTCGTTCGATGTTAAAACGAGAGATTCATGCGTTTCGAGCCGCCAAACAAGCCCCAAACGAATGCAAAGTCGCTTTATGACGAAATCAAACGATTGAGTTTTGCGCTCGCTGTAAGCATTCCAGCTCGTATTATGAGATCAAAAACACTTTATTCTATGCAGATACACAAGATTCATGCGTTACGAGCCGCCAAACAAGCCCCAAACGACTGCAAATCCGCTTTGTAACGAAATCGAACGATTGAGGTTTGCGATCGCTGTACGAGTTCGAGCTCGTACTATAAGACCAAAAACTTTTCTTTCTATGCAAATACGTAAGATTCATGTGTTTCGAGCCGCCAAACAAGCCCCGAACGAACGCTAAGTCGCTTTACAACGATATCGAACATTTGAGTTTTGCGCTCGCTGTAGGCGTTCCAGCTCGTATTATGAGATCAAAAACACTTCATTCTATGCAAATACGCAGGATTCATGCGTTTCGAGCCGCCAAACAAGCCCCAAACGAATGCAAAGTCGCTTTATAACGAAATCTAACGATTGAGTTTTGCGCTCGGTGTAAGCATTCCAGCTCGTATTATGAAATCAAAAACACTTCATTCTATGCAAATACGCAAGAGTCATGCGTTTCGAGCGGCCAAACAAGCCCCAAACGAATGCCAAGTCGTTTTATAACGAAATTGAACGATTGAGGTTTGCGCTCGCTGTAGGCGTTCCAGCTCGTATTATAAGATCAACAACATTTCATTCTATGCAAATACGTAAGATTCATGCGTTTCGAGACGCCAAACAAGTCCCAAACGAATGCGAAGTCGCTTTGTAACGAAATCGAACGATTGAGGTTTGCGATCGCTGTAAGCATTCCAGCTCGTATTATAAGGTAAGAAACCCTTCGTTCGATGTTAAAACGAGAGATTCATGCGTTTCGAGCCGCCAAACAAGCCCCAAACGAATGCAAAGTCGCTTTATGACGAAATCAAACGATTGAGTTTTGCGCTCGCTGTAAGCATTCCAGCTCGTATTATGAGATCAAAAACACTTTATTCTATGCAGATACACAAGATTCATGCGTTACGAGCCGCCAAACAAGCCCCAAACGACTGCAAATCCGCTTTGTAACGAAATCGAACGATTGAGGTTTGCGATCGCTGTACGAGTTCGAGCTCGTACTATAAGACCAAAAACTTTTCTTTCTATGCAAATACGTAAGATTCATGTGTTTCGAGCCGCCAAACAAGCCCCGAACGAACGCTAAGTCGCTTTACAACGATATCGAACATTTGAGTTTTGCGCTCGCTGTATGCGTTCCAGCTCGTATTATGAGATCAAAAACACTTCATTCTATGCAAATACGCAGGATTCATGCGTTTCGAGCCGCCAAACAAGCCCCAAACGAATGCAAAGTCGCTTTAAAACGAAATCTAACGATTGAGTTTTGCCCTCGCTCTAAGCATTCCAGCTCGTATTATGAGATCAAAAACACTTCATTCTATGCAAATACGCAAGATTCATGCGTTTCGAGCCGCCAAACAAGCCCCAAACGAATGCAAAGTCGCTTTATAACGAAATCGAACGATTGAGTTTTGCGCTCGCTGTACGAGATCGAGCTCGTATTATAACATCAAACCACTTCATTCTATGCATATACGCAAGATTCATGCGTTTCGAGCCGCCAAACAAGCCCCAAACGAATGCAAATTCGCCTCATAACGAAATCGAACGATTGAGTTTTGCGTTCGCTGTACAAGTTCGACCTAGTATTATAACATCAAAAACTCTTCATTCTATGCAAATACGTAAGATTCATGCGTTTCGAGCCGCCAAACAAGCCCCAAACGAATGCAAAGTCGCTTTGTAACGAAATCGAACGATTGAGGTTTGCGAACGCTGTAGGAGTTCCAGCTCGTATTATAAGATAAGTAACCCTTCGTTCGACGTAAAAACACGAGATTCATGCGTTTCGAGCCGCCAAACAAGCCCCAAACGAATGCAGAGTCGCTTTGTAACGAAATCGAACGATCGAGGTTTGCGATCGCTGTACGAGTTCGAGCTCGTACTATAAGACCAAAAACTTTTCTATCTATGCAAATACGCGAGATTCATGCGTTTCGAACCGCCAAACAAGCTTCAAACGAATGCAAAGTCGCTTTATAACGAAATCTAATGATTGAGTTTTGCGCTCGCTGTAAGCATTCCAGCTCGTATTATAAGGTAAGAAACCCTTCGTTCGATGTTAAAACGAGAGATTTATGCATTTCGAGCCGCCAAACAAGCCCCAAACGAATGCAAAGTCGCTTTATAACGAAATCTAACGATTGAGTTTTGCGCTCTGTGTAAGCATTCCAGCTCGTATTATGAGATCAAAAACACTTCATTCTATGCAAATACGCAAGATTCATGCGTTTCGAGCCGCCAAACAAGCCCCAAACGAATGCAAAGTCGCTTTATAACGAAAGCGAACGATTGAGTTTTGCGCTCGCTGTACGAGGTCGAGCTCGTATTATAACATCAAACCACTTCATTCTATGCATATACGCAAGATTCATGGGTTTCGAGCCGCCAAACAAGCCCCAAACGAATGCAAATTCGCCTCATAACGAAATCGAACGATTGAGTTTTGCGTTCGCTGTACAAGTTCGACCTAGTATTATAACATCAAAAACTCTTCATTCTATGCAAATACGTAAGATTCATGCGTTTCGAGCCGCCAAACAAGCCCCAAACGAATGCAGAGTCGCTTTGTAACGAAATCGAACGATCGAGGTTTGCGATCGCTGTACGAGTTCGAGCTCGTACTATAAGACCAAAAACTTTTCTTTCTATGCAAATACGCGAGATTCATGCGTTTCGAACCGCCAAACAAGCCTCAAACGAATGCAAAGTCGCTTTATAACGAAATCTAATGATTGAGTTTTGCGCTCGCTGTAAGCATTCCAGCTCGTATTATAAGGTAAAAAACCCTTCGTTCGATGTTAAAACGAGAGATTTATGCATTTCGAGCCGCCAAACAAGCCCCAAACGAATGCAAAGTCGCTTTATAACGAAATCTAACGATTGAGTTTTGCGCTCGCTTTAAGCATTCCAGCTCGTATTATGAGATCAAAAACACTTCATTCTATGCAAATACGCAAGATTCATGCGTTTCGAGCCGTCAAACAAGCCCCAAACGAATGCAAAGTCGCTTTATAACGAAATCTAACGATTGAGTTTTGCGCTCGCTCTAAGCATTCCAGCTCGTATTATGAAATCAAAAACACTTCATTCTATGCAAATACGCAAGATTCATGCGTTTCGAGCCGCCAAACAAGCCCCAAACGAATGCAAAGTCGCTTTATAACGAAAGCGAACGATTGAGTTTTGCGCTCGCTGTACGAGATCGAGCTCGTATTATAACATCAAACCACTTCATTCTATGCATATACGCAAGATTCATGCGTTTCGAGCCGCCAAACAATCCCCCAAACGGATGCAAAGTCGCTTTATAACGAAATCTAATGATTGAGTTTTGCGCTTGCTGTAAGCATTCCAGCTCGTATTATAAGGTAAGAAACCCTTCGTTCGATGTTAAAACGAGAGATTTATGCATTTCGAGCCGCCAAACAAGCCCCAAACGAATGCAAAGTCGCTTTATAACGAAATCTAACGATTGAGTTTTGCGCTCGGTGTAAGCATTCCAGCTCGTATTATGAAATCAAAAACACTTCATTCTATGCAAATACGCAAGAGTCATGCGTTTCGAGCGGCCAAACAAGCCCCAAACGAATGCCAAGTCGTTTTATAACGAAATTGAACGATTGAGGTTTGCGCTCGCTGTAGGCGTTCCAGCTCGTATTATAAGATCAACAACATTTCATTCTATGCAAATACGTAAGATTCATGCGTTTCGAGACGCCAAACAAGTCCCAAACGAATGCGAAGTCGCTTTGTAACGAAATCGAACGATTGAGGTTTGCGATCGCTGTAAGCATTCCAGCTCGTATTATAAGGTAAGAAACCCTTCGTTCGATGTTAAAACGAGAGATTTATGCATTTCGAGCCGCCAAACAAGCCCCAAACGAATGCAAAGTCGCTTTATAACGAAATCTAACGATTGAGTTTTGCGCTCGCTGTAAGCATTCCAGCTCGTATTATGAGATCAAAAACACTTCATTCTATGCAAATACGCAAGATTCATGCGTTTCGAGCCGCCAAACAAGCCCCAAACGACTGCAAATCCGCTTTATAACGAAATCGAACGATCGAGGTTTGCGATCGCTGTACGAGTTCGAGCTCGTACTATAAGACCAAAAACACTTTATTCTATGCAAATACGCAAGATTCATGCGTTTCGAGCCGCCAAACAAGCCCCAAACGAATGCAAAGTCGCTTTATGACGAAATCAAACGATTGAGTTTTGCGCTCGCTGTAAGCATTCCAGCTCGTATTATGAGATCAAAAACACTTCATTCTATGCAAATAAACAAGATTCATGCGTTTCGAGCCGCCAAACAAGCCCCAAACGACTGCAAATCCGCTTTGTAACGAAATCGAACGATTGAGGTTTGCGATCGCTGTACGAGTTCGAGCTCGTACTATAAGACCAAAAACTTTTCTTTCTATGCAAATACGTGAGATTCATGCGTTTCGAACCGCCAAACAAGCCCCAAACAGATGCAAAGTCGCTTTATAACGAAATCTAATGATTGAGTTTTTCGCTTGCTGTAAGCATTCCAGCTCGTATTATAAGGTAAGAAACCCTTCGTTCGATGTTAAAACGAGAGATTTATGCATTTCGAGCCGCCAAACAAGCCCCAAACGAATGCAAAGTCGCTTTATAACGAAATCTAACGATTGAGGTTAGCGATCGCTGTAAGCATTCCAGCTCGTATTATAAGGTAAGAAACCCTTCGTTCGATGTTAAAACGAGAGATTCATGCGTTTCGAGCCGCCAAACAAGCCCCAAACGAATGCAAAGTCGCTTTATGACGAAATCAAACGATTGAGTTTTGCGCTCGCTGTAAGCATTCCAGCTCGTATTATGAGATCAAAAACACTTTATTCTATGCAAATACACAAGATTCATGCGTTACGAGCCGCCAAACAAGCCCCAAACGACTGCAAATCCGCTTTGTAACGAAATCGAACGATTGAGGTTTGCGATCGCTGTACGAGTTCGAGCTCGTACTATAAGACCAAAAACTTTTCTTTCTATGCAAATACGTGAGATTCATGCGTTTCGAACCGCCAAACAAGCCTCAAACGAATGCAAAGTCGCTTTATAACGAAATCTAACGATTGAGGTTTGCGATCGCTGTAAGCATTCCAGCTCGTATTATAAGGTAAGAAACCCTTCGTTCGATGTTAAAACGAGAGATTCATGCGTTTCGAGCCGCCAAACAAGCCCCAAACGAATGCAAAGTCGCTTTATGACGAAATCAAACGATTGAGTTTTGCGCTCGCTGTAAGCATTCCAGCTCGTATTATGAGATCAAAAACACTTCATTCTATGCAAATACGCAAGATTCATGCGTTTCGAGTCGCCAAACAAGCCCCAAACGAATGCAAAGTCGCTTTATAACGAAATCGAACGATTGGGGTTTCCGCTTGATGTTAGTGTTCCTCCTCGTATTATTAGGTAAGAAACCCTTCGTTCGATGTAAAAACACGAGATGTATGCGTTTCGAACAGCCAAAGAGGCCCGAAACGAATGCAAAGTCGCTTCGTAACGATATCGAACATTGGAGTTTTGCCCTCGCTGTAAGCATTCCAGCTCGTATTATGAGATTAAAAACACTTCATTCTATGCAAATACGCAAGATTCATGCGTTTCGAGCTGCCAAACAAGCCCCAAACGAATGCAGAGTCGCTTTGTAACGAAATCGAACGATCGAGGTTTGCGATCGCTGTACGAGTTCGAGCTCGTACTATAAGACCAAAAACACTTTATTCTATGCAAATACGCAAGATTCATGCGTTTCGAGCCGCCAAACAAGCCCCAAACGAATGCAAAGTCGCTTTATGACGAAATCAAACGATTGAGTTTTGCGCTCGCTGTAAGCATTCCAGCTCGTATTATGAGATCAAAAACACTTCATTCTATGCAAATACGCAAGATTCATGCGTTTCGAGCCGCCAAACAAGCCCCAAACGACTGCAAATCCGCTTTATAACGAAATCGAACGATCGAGGTTTGCGATCGCTGTACGAGTTCGAGCTCGTACTATAAGACCAAAAACACTTTATTCTATGCAAATACGCAAGATTCATGCGTTTCGAGCCGCCAAACAAGCCCCAAACGAATGCAAAGTCGCTTTATGACGAAATCAAACGATTGAGTTTTGCGCTCGCTGTAAGCATTCCAGCTCGTATTATGAGATCAAAAACACTTCATTCTATGCAAATAAACAAGATTCATGCGTTTCGAGCCGCCAAACAAGCCCCAAACGACTGCAAATCCGCTTTGTAATGAAATCGAACGATTGAGGTTTGCGATCGCTGTACGAGTTCGAGCTCGTACTATAAGACCAAAAACTTTTCTTTCTATGCAAATACGTGAGATTCATGCGTTTCGAACCGCCAAACAAGCCCCAAACGAATGCAGAGTCGCTTTGTAACGAAATCGAACGATCGAGGTTTGCGATCGCTGTACGAGTTCGAGCTCGTACTATAAGACCAAAAACTTTTCTTTCTATGCAAATACGTGAGATTCATGCGTTTCGAACCGCCAAACAAGCCTCAAACGAATGCAAAGTCGCTTTATAACGAAATCTAATGATTGAGTTTTGCGCTCGCTGTAAGCATTCCAGCTCGTATTATGAGATCAAAAACACTTCATTCTATGCAAATACGCAAGATTCATGCGTTTCGAGCCGTCAAACAAGCCCCAAACGAATGCAAAGTCGCTTTATAACGAAATCTAACGATTGAGTTTTGCGCTCGCTCTAAGCATTCCAGCTCGTATTATGAAATCAAAAACACTTCATTCTATGCAAATACGGAAGAGTCATGCGTTTCGAGCCGCCAAACAAGCCCCAAACGAATGCAAAGTCGCTTTATAACGAAATCTAACGATTGAGTTTTGCGCTCGCTGTAAGCATTCCAGCTCGTATTATGAGATCAAAAACACTTCATTCTATGCAAATACGCAAGATTCATGCGTTTCAAGCAGCCAAACAAGCCCCAAACGAATGCAAATTCGCCTCATAACGAAATCGAACGATTGAGTTTTGCGTTCGCTGTACAAGTTCGACCTAGTATTATAACATCAAAAACACTCCATTCTATGCAAATACGCAAGATTCATGCGTTTCGAGCCGCCAAACAAGTCCCAAACGAATGCAAAGTCGCTTTGTAACGAAATCGAACGATTGAGGTTTGCGATCGCTGTACGAGTTCCAGCTCGTACTATAAGACCAAAAACTTTTCATTCTATGCAAATACGCAAGATTCATGCGTTTCGAGCCGCCAAACAAGCCCCAAACGAATGCAAAGTCGCTTTGTAACGAAATCGAACGATTGAGGTTTGCGCTCGCTGTAAGCATTCCAGCTCGTATTATGAGATCAAAAACACTTCATTCTATGCATATACGCAAGATTCATGCGTTTCGAGCCGCCAAACAAGCCCCAAACGAATGCAAAGTCGCTTTATAACGAAATCGAACTATTGAGGTTTGCCCTCGCTGTAAGCATTCCAGCTCGCATTATGAGATCAAAAACACTTCATTCTATGCAAATACGCAAGATTCATGCGTTTCGAGCCGCCAAACAAGCCCCAAACGAATGCACAGTCGCTTTATAACGAAAGCGAACGATTGAGTTTTGCGCTCGCTGTACGAGATCGAGCTCGTATTATAACATCAAACCACTTCATTCTATGCATAGACGCAAGATTCATGCGTTTCGAGCCGTCAAACAAGCCCCAAACGAATGCAAATTCGCCTCATAACGAAATCGAACGATTGAGTTTTGCGCTCGCTCTAAGCATTCCAGCTCGTATTATGAAATCAAAAACACTTCATTCTATGAAATACGCAAGATTCATGCGTTTCGAGCCGCCAAACAAGCCCCAAACGAATGCAAAGTCGCTTTATAACGAAAGCGAACGATTGAGTTTTGCGCTCGCTGCACGAGATCGAGCTCGTATTATAACATCAAACCACTTCATTCTATGCATATACGCAAGATTCATGCGTTTCGAGCAGCCTAACAAGCCCCAAACGAATGCAAATTCGCCTCATAACGAAATCGAACGATTGAGTTTTGCGTTCGCTGTACAAGTTCGACCTAGTATTATAACATCAAAAACTCTTCATTCTATGCAAATACGTAAGATTCATGCGTTTCGAGCAGCCAAACAAGCCCCAAACGAATGCAAAGTCGCTTTGTAACGAAATCGAACGATTGAGGTTTGCGATCGCTGTAGGAGTTCCAGCTCGTATTATAAGATAAGTAACCCTTCGTTCGATGTAAAAACACGAGATTGATGCGTTTCGAGCGGCCAAACAAGCCCCAAACGAATGCCAAGTCGTTTTATAACGAAATTGAACGATTGAGGTTTGCGCTCGCTGGAGGCGTTCCAGCTCGTATTATAAGATCAACAACATTTCATTCTATGCAAATACGCAAGATTCATGCGTTTCGAACCGCCAAAGAAGCCCCAAACGAATGCAAAGTCGCTTTATAACGAAATCTAATGATTGTGTTTTGCGCTCTCTGTAAGCATTCCAGCTCTTATTATAAGGTAAGAAACCCTTCGTTCGATGTTAAAACGAGAGATTTATGCATTTCGAGCCGCCAAACAAGCCTCAAACAAATGCAAAGTCGCTTTATAACGAAATCTAACTATTGAGTTTTGCGCTCGCTGTAAGCATTCCAGCTCGTATTATGAGATCAAAAACACTTCATTCTATGCAAATACGCAAGAGTCATGCGTTTCGAGCCGCCAAACAAGCCCCAAACGAATGCAAAGTCGCTTTATAACGAAATCTAACGATTGAGTTTTGCGCTCGCTGTAAGCATTCCAGCTCGTATTATGAGATCAAAAACACTTCATTCTATGCAAATACGCAAGATTCATGCGTTTCAAGCAGCCAAACAAGCCCCAAACGAATGCAAATTCGCCTCATAACGAAATCGAACGATTGAGTTTTGCGTTCGCTGTACAAGTTCGACCTAGTATTATAACATCAAAAACACTCCATTCTATGCAAATACGCAAGATTCATGCGTTTCGAACCGCCAAACAAGTCCCAAACGAATGCAAAGTCGCTTTATAACGAAATCTAATGATTGAGTTTTGCGCTCTCTGTAAGCATTCCAGCTCGTATTATAAGGTAAGAAACCCTTCGTTCGATGTTAAAACGAGGGATTTATGCATTTCGAGCCGCCAAACAAGCCCCAAACGAATGCAAAGTCGCTTTATAACGAAATGTAACGATTGAGTTTTGCGCTCGCTGTAAGCATTCCAGCTCGTATTATGAGATCAAAAACACTTCATGCTATGCAAATACGCAAGATTCATGCGTTTCGAGCCACCAAACAAGCCCCAAACGACTGCAAATCCGCTTTGTAAAGAAATCGAACGATTGAGGTTTGCGATCGCTGTACGAGTTCGAGCTCGTACTATAAGACCAAAAACTTTTCTTTCTATGCAAATACGTGAGATTCATGCGTTTCGAACCGCCAAACAAGCCTCAAACGAATGCAAAGTCGCTTTAAAACGAAATCTAACGATTGAGTTTTGCCCTCGCTCTAAGCATTCCAGCTCGTATTATGAGATCAAAAACACTTCATTCTATGCAAATACGCAAGATTCATGCGTTTCGAGCGGCCAAACAAGCCCTAAACGAATGCAAAGTCGCTTTATAACGAAATCGAACGATTGAGTTTTGCGCTCGCTGTAAGCATTCCAGCTCGTATTATGAGATCAAAAACACTTCATTCTATGCAAATACGCAAGATTCATGCGTTTCGAGCCGCCAAACAAGCCCCAAACGAATGCAAAGTCGCTTTAAAACGAAATCTAACGATTGAGTTTTGCCCTAGCTCTAAGCATTCCAGCTCGTATTATAAGGTAAGAAACCCTTCGTTCGATGTTAAAACGAGATATTTATGCATTTCGAGCCGCCAAACAAGCCCCAAACGAATGCAAAGTCGCTTTATAACGAAATCTAACGATTGAGTTTTGCGCTCGCTGTAAGCATTCCAGCTCGTATTATGAGATCAAAAACACTTCATTCTATGCAAATACGCAAGATTCATGCGTTTCGAGCCGCCAAACAAGCCCCAAACGAATGCAAAGTCGCTTTAAAACGAAATCTAACGATTGAGTTTTGCCCTCGCTCTAAGCATTCCAGCTCGTATTATGAGATCAAAAACACTTCATTCTATGCAAATACGCAAGATTCATGCGTTTCGAGCCGCCAAACAAGCCCCAAACGAATGCAAAGTCGCTTTAAAACTAAATCTAACGATTGAGTTTTGCCCTCGCTCTAAGCATTCCAGCTCGTATTATAACATCAAAAACTCTTCATTCTATGCAAATACGTAAGATTCATGCGTTTCGAGCCGCCAAACAAGCCCCAAACGAATGCAAAGTCGCTTTGTAACGAAATCGAACGATTGAGGTTTGCGATCGCTGTACGACGAGTTCCAGCTCGTACTATAAGACCAAAAACTTTTCTTTCTATGCAAATACGTGAGATTCATGCGTTTCGAACCGCCAAACAAGCCTCAAACGAATGCAAAGTCGCTTTATAACGAAATCTAATGATTGAGTTTTGCGCTCGCTGTAAGCATTCCAGCTCGTATTATAAGGTAAGAAACCCTTCGTTCGATGTTAAAACGAGAGATTTTTGCATTTCGAGCCGCCAAACAAGCCCCAAACGAATGCAAAGTCGCTTTAAAACGAAATCTAACGATTGAGTTTTGCCCTCGCTCTAAGCATTCCAGCTCGTATTATGAGATCAAAAACACTTCATTCTATGCAAATACGCAAGATTCATGCGTTTTGAGCCGCCAAACAAGCCCCAAACGACTGCAAATCCGCTTTATAACGAAATCGAACGATTGAGTTTAGCGTTCGCTTTACAAGTTCAACATAGTATTATAACATCAAATACTCTTCATTCTATGCAAATAAATAAGATTCATGTGTTTCGAGCCCCCAAACAAGCCCCGAACGAACGCTCAGTCGCTTTACAACGATATCGAACATTTGAGTTTTGCGCTCGCTGTAGGCGTTCCAGCTCGTATTATGAGATCAAAAACTCTTCATTCTATGCAAATACGCAAGATTCATGCGTTTCGAGCCGCCAAACAAGCCCCAAACGAATGCAAAGTCGCTTTATAACGAAATCGAACGATTAAGGTTTGCCCTCGCTGTAAGCATTCCAGCTCGTGTTATGAGATCAAAAACACTTCATTCTATGCAAATACGCAAGATTCATGCGTTTCGAGCCGCCAAACAATCCCCAAAACGAATGCAAAGTCGCTTTATAACGAAATCTAACGATTGAGTTTTGCGCTCGCTCTAAGCATTCCAGCTCGTATTATGAGATCAAAAACACTTCATTCTATGCAAATACGCAAGATTCATGCGTTTCGAGCCGCCAAACAAGCCCTAACCGAATGCAAAGTTGCTTTATAACGAAATCGAACTATTGAGGTTTGCCCTCGCTGTAAGCATTCCAGCTCGTATTATGAGATCAAAAACACTTCATTCTATGCAAATACGCAAGATTCATGCGTTTCGAGCCGCCAAACAAGCCCCAAACGAATGCAAAGTCGCTTTATGACGAAATCAAACGATTGAGTTTTGCGCTCGCTGTAAGCATTCCAGCTCGTATTACGAGATCAAAAACACTTCATGCTATGCAAATACGCAAGATTTATGCATTTCGAGCCGCCAAACAAGCCCCAAACGAATGCAAAGTCGCTTTATAACGAAATCTAACGATTGAGTTTTGCGCTCTGTGTAAGCATTCCAGCTCGTACTATAAGACCAAAAACTTTTCATTCTATGCAAATACGCAAGATTCATGCGTTTCGAGCCGCCAAACAAGCCCCAAACGAATGCAAAGTCGCTTTAAAACGAAATCTAACGATTGAGTTTTGCCCTCGCTCTAAGCATTCCAGCTCGTATTATGAGATCAAAAACACTTCATTCTATGCAAATACGCAAGATTCATGCGTTTCGAGCCGCCAAACAAGCCCCAAACGAATGCAAAGTCGCTTTATAACGAAATCTAACGATTGAGTTTTGCGCTCGCTGTAAGCATTCCAGCTCGTATTATGAGATCAAAAACACTTCATTCTATGCAAATACGCAAGATTCATGCGTTTCGAGCCGCCAAACAAGCCCCAATCGAATGCAAAGTCGCTTTAAAACGAAATCTAACGATTGAGTTTTGCCCTCGCTCTAAGCATTCCAGCTCGTATTATGAGATCAAAAACACTTCATTCTATGCAAATACGCAAGATTCATGCGTTTCGAGCCGCCAAACAAGCCCCAAACGAATGCAAAGTCGCTTTAAAACGAAATCTAACGATTGAGTTTTGCCCTCGCTCTAAGCATTCCAGCTCGTATTATAACATCAAAAACTCTTCATTCTATGCAAATACGTAAGATTCATGCGTTTCGAGCCGCCAAACAAGCCCCAAACGAATGCAAAGTCGCTTTGTAACGAAATCGAACGATTGAGGTTTGCGATCGCTGTACGACGAGTTCCAGCTCGTACTATAAGACCAAAAACTTTTCTTTCTATGCAAATACGTGAGATTCATGCGTTTCGAACCGCCAAACAAGCCTCAAACGAATGCAAAGTCGCTTTATAACGAAATCTAATGATTGAGTTTTGCGCTCGCTGTAAGCATTCCAGCTCGTATTATAAGGTAAGAAACCCTTCGTTCGATATTAAAACGAGAGATTTATGCATTTCGAGCCGCCAAACAAGCCCCAAACGAATGCAAAGTCGCTTTAAAACGAAATCTAACGATTGAGTTTTGCCCTCGCTCTAAGCATTCCAGCTCGTATTATGAGATCAAAAACACTTCATTCTATGCAAATACGCAAGATTCATGCGTTTCGAGCCGCCAAACAAGCCCCAAACGAATGCAAAGTCGCTTTATAACGAAATCGAACGATTGAGTTTTGCGTTCGCTGTACAAGTTCGACCTAGTATTATAACATCAAAAACTCTTCATTCTATGCAAATACGTAAGATTCATGTGTTTCGAGCCGCCAAACAAGCCCCGAACGAACGCTAAGTCGCTCTACAACGATATCGAACATTTGAGTTTTGCGCTCGCTGTAGGCGTTCCAGCTCGTATTATGAGATCAAAAACACTTCATTCTATGCAAATACGCAAGATTCATGCGTTTCGAGCCGCCAAACAAGCCCCAAACGAATGCAAAGTCGCTTTATAACGAAATCGAACGATTGAGTTTTGCGCTCGCTGTAAGCATTCCAGCTCGTATTATAAGGTAAGAAACCCTTCGTTCGATGTTAAAACGAGAGATTTATGCATTTCGAGCCGCCAAACAAGCCCCAAACGAATGCAAAGTCGCTTTAAAACGAAATCTAACGATTGAGATTTGCCCTCGCTCTAAGCATTCCAGCTCGTATTATGAGATCAAAAACACTTCATTCTATGCAAATACGCAAGATTCATGCGTTTTGAGCCGCCAAACAAGCCCCAAACGACTGCAAATCCGCTTTATAACGAAATCGAACGATTGAGTTTAGCGTTCGCTTTACAAGTTCGACATAGTATTATAACATCAAATACTCTTCATTCTATGCAAATAAATAAGATTCATGTGTTTCGAGCCCCCAAACAAGCCCCGAACGAACGCTCAGTCGCTTTACAACGATATCGAACATTTGAGTTTTGCGCTCGCTGTAGGCGTTCCAGCTCGTATTATGAGATCAAAAACTCTTCATTCTATGCAAATACGCAAGATTCATGCGTTTCGAGCCGTCAAACAAGCCCCAAACGAATGCAAAGTCGCTTTATAACGAAATCAAACGATTAAGGTTTGCCCTCGCTGTAAGCATTCCAGCTCGTGTTATGAGATCAAAAACACTTCATTCTATGCAAATACGCAAGATTCATGCGTTTCGAGCCGCCAAACAATCCCCAAAACGAATGCAAAGTCGCTTTATAACGAAATCGAACGATTGAGTTTTGCGTTCGCTGTACAAGTTCGACCTAGTATTATAACATCAAAAACTCTTCATTCTATGCAAATACGTAAGATTCATGCGTTTCGAGCAGCCAAACAAGCCCCAAACGAATGCAAAGTCGCTTTGTAACGAAATCGAACGATTGAGGTTTGCGATCGCTGTAGGAGTTCCAGCTCGTATTATAAGATAAGTAACCCTTCGTTCGATGTAAAAACACGAGATTGATGCGTTTCGAGCGGCCAAACAAGCCCCAAACGAATGCCAAGTCGTTTTATAACGAAATTGAACGATTGAGGTTTGCGCTCGCTGGAGGCGTTCCAGCTCGTATTATAAGATCAACAACATTTCATTCTATGCAAATACGCAAGATTCATGCGTTTCGAACCGCCAAAGAAGCCCCAAACGAATGCAAAGTCGCTTTATAACGAAATCTAATGATTGTGTTTTGCGCTCTCTGTAAGCATTCCAGCTCTTATTATAAGGTAAGAAACCCTTCGTTCGATGTTAAAACGAGAGATTTATGCATTTCGAGCCGCCAAACAAGCCTCAAACAAATGCAAAGTCGCTTTATAACGAAATCTAACTATTGAGTTTTGCGCTCGCTGTAAGCATTCCAGCTCGTATTATGAGATCAAAAACACTTCATTCTATGCAAATACGCAAGAGTCATGCGTTTCGAGCCGCCAAACAAGCCCCAAACGAATGCAAAGTCGCTTTATAACGAAATCTAACGATTGAGTTTTGCGCTCGCTGTAAGCATTCCAGCTCGTATTATGAGATCAAAAACACTTCATTCTATGCAAATACGCAAGATTCATGCGTTTCAAGCAGCCAAACAAGCCCCAAACGAATGCAAATTCGCCTCATAACGAAATCGAACGATTGAGTTTTGCGTTCGCTGTACAAGTTCGACCTAGTATTATAACATCAAAAACACTCCATTCTATGCAAATACGCAAGATTCATGCGTTTCGAACCGCCAAACAAGTCCCAAACGAATGCAAAGTCGCTTTATAACGAAATCTAATGATTGAGTTTTGCGCTCTCTGTAAGCATTCCAGCTCGTATTATAAGGTAAGAAACCCTTCGTTCGATGTTAAAACGAGGGATTTATGCATTTCGAGCCGCCAAACAAGCCCCAAACGAATGCAAAGTCGCTTTATAACGAAATGTAACGATTGAGTTTTGCGCTCGCTGTAAGCATTCCAGCTCGTATTATGAGATCAAAAACACTTCATGCTATGCAAATACGCAAGATTCATGCGTTTCGAGCCGCCAAACAAGCCCCAAACGACTGCAAATCCGCTTTGTAAAGAAATCGAACGATTGAGGTTTGCGATCGCTGTACGAGTTCGAGCTCGTACTATAAGACCAAAAACTTTTCTTTCTATGCAAATACGTGAGATTCATGCGTTTCGAACCGCCAAACAAGCCTCAAACGAATGCAAAGTCGCTTTAAAACGAAATCTAACGATTGAGTTTTGCCCTCGCTCTAAGCATTCCAGCTCGTATTATGAGATCAAAAACACTTCATTCTATGCAAATACGCAAGATTCATGCGTTTCGAGCGGCCAAACAAGCCCTAAACGAATGCAAAGTCGCTTTATAACGAAATCGAACGATTGAGTTTTGCGCTCGCTGTAAGCATTCCAGCTCGTATTATGAGATCAAAAACACTTCATTCTATGCAAATACGCAAGATTCATGCGTTTCGAGCCGCCAAACAAGCCCCAAACGAATGCAAAGTCGCTTTAAAACGAAATCAAACGATTGAGTTTTGCCCTCGCTCTAAGCATTCCAGCTCGTATTATAAGGTAAGAAACCCTTCGTTCGATGTTAAAACGAGATATTTATGCATTTCGAGCCGCCAAACAAGCCCCAAACGAATGCAAAGTCGCTTTATAACGAAATCTAACGATTGAGTTTTGCGCTCGCTGTAAGCATTCCAGCTCGTATTATGAGATCAAAAACACTTCATTCTATGCAAATACGCAAGATTCATGCGTTTCGAGCCGCCAAACAAGCCCCAAACGAATGCAAAGTCGCTTTAAAACGAAATCTAACGATTGAGTTTTGCCCTCGCTCTAAGCATTCCAGCTCGTATTATGAGATCAAAAACACTTCATTCTATGCAAATACGCAAGATTCATGCGTTTCGAGCCGCCAAACAAGCCCCAAACGAATGCAAAGTCGCTTTAAAACTAAATCTAACGATTGAGTTTTGCCCTCGCTCTAAGCATTCCAGCTCGTATTATAACATCAAAAACTCTTCATTCTATGCAAATACGTAAGATTCATGCGTTTCGAGCCGCCAAACAAGCCCCAAACGAATGCAAAGTCGCTTTGTAACGAAATCGAACGATTGAGGTTTGCGATCGCTGTACGACGAGTTCCAGCTCGTACTATAAGACCAAAAACTTTTCTTTCTATGCAAATACGTGAGATTCATGCGTTTCGAACCGCCAAACAAGCCTCAAACGAATGCAAAGTCGCTTTATAACGAAATCTAATGATTGAGTTTTGCGCTCGCTGTAAGCATTCCAGCTCGTATTATAAGGTAAGAAACCCTTCGTTCGATGTTAAAACGAGAGATTTTTGCATTTCGAGCCGCCAAACAAGCCCCAAACGAATGCAAAGTCGCTTTAAAACGAAATCTAACGATTGAGTTTTGCCCTCGCTCTAAGCATTCCAGCTCGTATTATGAGATCAAAAACACTTCATTCTATGCAAATACGCAAGATTCATGCGTTTTGAGCCGCCAAACAAGCCCCAAACGACTGCAAATCCGCTTTATAACGAAATCGAACGATTGAGTTTAGCGTTCGCTTTACAAGTTCAACATAGTATTATAACATCAAATACTCTTCATTCTATGCAAATAAATAAGATTCATGTGTTTCGAGCCCCCAAACAAGCCCCGAACGAACGCTCAGTCGCTTTACAACGATATCGAACATTTGAGTTTTGCGCTCGCTGTAGGCGTTCCAGCTCGTATTATGAGATCAAAAACTCTTCATTCTATGCAAATACGCAAGATTCATGCGTTTCGAGCCGCCAAACAAGCCCCAAACGAATGCAAAGTCGCTTTATAACGAAATCGAACGATTAAGGTTTGCCCTCGCTGTAAGCATTCCAGCTCGTGTTATGAGATCAAAAACACTTCATTCTATGCAAATACGCAAGATTCATGCGTTTCGAGCCGCCAAACAATCCCCAAAACGAATGCAAAGTCGCTTTATAACGAAATCTAACGATTGAGTTTTGCGCTCGCTCTAAGCATTCCAGCTCGTATTATGAGATCAAAAACACTTCATTCTATGCAAATACGCAAGATTCATGCGTTTCGAGCCGCCAAACAAGCCCTAACCGAATGCAAAGTCGCTTTATAACGAAATCGAACTATTGAGGTTTGCCCTCGCTGTAAGCATTCCAGCTCGTATTATGAGATCAAAAACACTTCATTCTATGCAAATACGCAAGATTCATGCGTTTCGAGCCGCCAAACAAGCCCCAAACGAATGCAAAGTCGCTTTATGACGAAATCAAACGATTGAGTTTTGCGCTCGCTGTAAGCATTCCAGCTCGTATTACGAGATCAAAAACACTTCATGCTATGCAAATACGCAAGATTTATGCATTTCGAGCCGCCAAACAAGCCCCAAACGAATGCAAAGTCGCTTTATAACGAAATCTAACGATTGAGTTTTGCGCTCTGTGTAAGCATTCCAGCTCGTACTATAAGACCAAAAACTTTTCATTCTATGCAAATACGCAAGATTCATGCGTTTCGAGCCGCCAAACAAGCCCCAAACGAATGCAAAGTCGCTTTAAAACGAAATCTAACGATTGAGTTTTGCCCTCGCTCTAAGCATTCCAGCTCGTATTATGAGATCAAAAACACTTCATTCTATGCAAATACGCAAGATTCATGCGTTTCGAGCCGCCAAACAAGCCCCAAACGAATGCAAAGTCGCTTTATAACGAAATCTAACGATTGAGTTTTGCGCTCGCTGTAAGCATTCCAGCTCGTATTATGAGATCAAAAACACTTCATTCTATGCAAATACGCAAGATTCATGCGTTTCGAGCCGCCAAACAAGCCCCAATCGAATGCAAAGTCGCTTTAAAACGAAATCTAACGATTGAGTTTTGCCCTCGCTCTAAGCATTCCAGCTCGTATTATGAGATCAAAAACACTTCATTCTATGCAAATACGCAAGATTCATGCGTTTCGAGCCGCCAAACAAGCCCCAAACGAATGCAAAGTCGCTTTAAAACGAAATCTAACGATTGAGTTTTGCCCTCGCTCTAAGCATTCCAGCTCGTATTATAACATCAAAAACTCTTCATTCTATGCAAATACGTAAGATTCATGCGTTTCGAGCCGCCAAACAAGCCCCAAACGAATGCAAAGTCGCTTTGTAACGAAATCGAACGATTGAGGTTTGCGATCGCTGTACGACGAGTTCCAGCTCGTACTATAAGACCAAAAACTTTTCTTTCTATGCAAATACGTGAGATTCATGCGTTTCGAACCGCCAAACAAGCCTCAAACGAATGCAAAGTCGCTTTATAACGAAATCTAATGATTGAGTTTTGCGCTCGCTGTAAGCATTCCAGCTCGTATTATAAGGTAAGAAACCCTTCGTTCGATATTAAAACGAGAGATTTATGCATTTCGAGCCGCCAAACAAGCCCCAAACGAATGCAAAGTCGCTTTAAAACGAAATCTAACGATTGAGTTTTGCCCTCGCTCTAAGCATTCCAGCTCGTATTATGAGATCAAAAACACTTCATTCTATGCAAATACGCAAGATTCATGCGTTTCGAGCCGCCAAACAAGCCCCAAACGAATGCAAAGTCGCTTTATAACGAAATCGAACGATTGAGTTTTGCGTTCGCTGTACAAGTTCGACCTAGTATTATAACATCAAAAACTCTTCATTCTATGCAAATACGTAAGATTCATGTGTTTCGAGCCGCCAAACAAGCCCCGAACGAACGCTAAGTCGCTCTACAACGATATCGAACATTTGAGTTTTGCGCTCGCTGTAGGCGTTCCAGCTCGTATTATGAGATCAAAAACACTTCATTCTATGCAAATACGCAAGATTCATGCGTTTCGAGCCGCCAAACAAGCCCCAAACGAATGCAAAGTCGCTTTATAACGAAATCGAACGATTGAGTTTTGCGCTCGCTGTAAGCATTCCAGCTCGTATTATAAGGTAAGAAACCCTTCGTTCGATGTTAAAACGAGAGATTTATGCATTTCGAGCCGCCAAACAAGCCCCAAACGAATGCAAAGTCGCTTTAAAACGAAATCTAACGATTGAGATTTGCCCTCGCTCTAAGCATTCCAGCTCGTATTATGAGATCAAAAACACTTCATTCTATGCAAATACGCAAGATTCATGCGTTTTGAGCCGCCAAACAAGCCCCAAACGACTGCAAATCCGCTTTATAACGAAATCGAACGATTGAGTTTAGCGTTCGCTTTACAAGTTCGACATAGTATTATAACATCAAATACTCTTCATTCTATGCAAATAAATAAGATTCATGTGTTTCGAGCCCCCAAACAAGCCCCGAACGAACGCTCAGTCGCTTTACAACGATATCGAACATTTGAGTTTTGCGCTCGCTGTAGGCGTTCCAGCTCGTATTATGAGATCAAAAACTCTTCATTCTATGCAAATACGCAAGATTCATGCGTTTCGAGCCGTCAAACAAGCCCCAAACGAATGCAAAGTCGCTTTATAACGAAATCGAACGATTAAGGTTTGCCCTCGCTGTAAGCATTCCAGCTCGTGTTATGAGATCAAAAACACTTCATTCTATGCAAATACGCAAGATTCATGCGTTTCGAGCCGCCAAACAATCCCCAAAACGAATGCAAAGTCGCTTTATAACGAAATCGAACGATTGAGGTTTGCGATCGCTGTAGGAGTTCCAGCTCGTATTATAAGATAAGTAACCCTTCGTTCGACGTAAAAACACGAGATTCATGCGTTTCGAGCCGCCAAACAAGCCCCAAACGAATGCAGAGTCGCTTTGTAACGAAATCGAACGATCGAGGTTTGCGATCGCTGTACGAGTTCGAGCTCGTACTATAAGACCAAAAACTTTTCTTTCTATGCAAATACGCGAGATTCATGCGTTTCGAACCGCCAAACAAGCCTCAAACGAATGCAAAGTCGCTTTATAACGAAATCTAATGATTGAGTTTTGCGCTCGCTGTAAGCATTCCAGCTCGTATTATAAGGTAAGAAACCCTTCGTTCGATGTTAAAACGAGAGATTTATGCATTTCGAGCCGCCAAACAAGCCCCAAACGAATGCAAAGTCGCTTTATAACGAAATCTAACGATTGAGTTTTGCGCTCGCTCTAAGCATTCCAGCTCGTATTATGAAATCAAAAACACTTCATTCTATGCAAATACGCAAGATTCATGCGTTTCGAGCCGCCAAACAAGCCCCAAACGAATGCAAAGTCGCTTTATAACGAAAGCGAACGATTGAGTTTTGCGCTCGCTGTACGAGATCGAGCTCGTATTATAACATCAAACCACTTCATTCTATGCATATACGCAAGATTCATGCGTTTCGAGCCGCCAAACAATCCCCCAAACGGATGCAAAGTCGCTTTATAACGAAATCTAATGATTGAGTTTTGCGCTTGCTGTAAGCATTCCAGCTCGTATTATAAGGTAAGAAACCCTTCGTTCGATGTTAAAACGAGAGATTTATGCATTTCGAGCCGCCAAACAAGCCCCAAACGAATGCAAAGTCGCTTTAAAACGAAATCTAACGATTGAGATTTGCCCTCGCTCTAAGCATTCCAGCTCGTATTATGAGATCAAAAACACTTCATTCTATGCAAATACGCAAGATTCATGCGTTTTGAGCCGCCAAACAAGCCCCAAACGACTGCAAATCCGCTTTATAACGAAATCGAACGATTGAGTTTAGCGTTCGCTTTACAAGTTCGACATAGTATTATAACATCAAATACTCTTCATTCTATGCAAATAAATAAGATTCATGTGTTTCGAGCCCCCAAACAAGCCCCGAACGAACGCTCAGTCGCTTTACAACGATATCGAACATTTGAGTTTTGCGCTCGCTGTAGGCGTTCCAGCTCGTATTATGAGATCAAAAACTCTTCATTCTATGCAAATACGCAAGATTCATGCGTTTCGAGCCGTCAAACAAGCCCCAAACGAATGCAAAGTCGCTTTATAACGAAATCGAACGATTAAGGTTTGCCCTCGCTGTAAGCATTCCAGCTCGTGTTATGAGATCAAAAACACTTCATTCTATGCAAATACGCAAGATTCATGCGTTTCGAGCCGCCAAACAATCCCCAAAACGAATGCAAAGTCGCTTTATAACGAAATCGAACGATTGAGGTTTGCGATCGCTGTAGGAGTTCCAGCTCGTATTATAAGATAAGTAACCCTTCGTTCGACGTAAAAACACGAGATTCATGCGTTTCGAGCCGCCAAACAAGCCCCAAACGAATGCAGAGTCGCTTTGTAACGAAATCGAACGATCGAGGTTTGCGATCGCTGTACGAGTTCGAGCTCGTACTATAAGACCAAAAACTTTTCTTTCTATGCAAATACGCGAGATTCATGCGTTTCGAACCGCCAAACAAGCCTCAAACGAATGCAAAGTCGCTTTATAACGAAATCTAATGATTGAGTTTTGCGCTCGCTGTAAGCATTCCAGCTCGTATTATAAGGTAAGAAACCCTTCGTTCGATGTTAAAACGAGAGATTTATGCATTTCGAGCCGCCAAACAAGCCCCAAACGAATGCAAAGTCGCTTTATAACGAAATCTAACGATTGGGGTTTCCGCTTGATGTGAGTGTTCCTCCTCTATTAGGTAAGAAACCCTTCGTTCGATGTAAAAACACGAGATGTATGCGTTTCGAACAGCCAAAGAGGCCCGAAACGAATGCAAAGTCGCTTCGTAACGATATCGAACATTGGAGTTTTGCCCTCGCTGTAAGCATTCCAGCTCGTATTATGAGATTAAAAACACTTCATTCTATGCAAATACGCAAGATTCATGCGTTTCGAGCCGCCAAACAAGCCCCAAACGAATGCAGAGTCGCTTTGTAACGAAATCGAACGATCGAGGTTTGCGATCGCTGTACGAGTTCGAGCTCGTACTATAAGACCAAAAACTTTTCTTTCTATGCAAATACGTGAGATTCATGCGTTTCGAACCGCCAAACAAGCCTCAAACGAATGCAAAGTCGCTTTATAACGAAATCTAATGATTGAGTTTTGCGCTCGCTGTAAGCATTCCAGCTCGTATTATAAGGTAAAAAACCCTTCGTTCGATGTTAAAACGAGAGATTTATGCGTTTCGAGCCTCCAAACAAGCCCCAAACGAATGCAAAGTCGCTTTATAACGAAATCTAACGATTGAGTTTTGCGCTCGCTGTAAGCATTCCAGCTCGTATTATGAGATCAAAAACACTTCATGCTATGCAAATACGCAAGATTCATGCGTTTCGAGCCGCCAAACAAGCCCCAAACGACTGCAAATCCGCTTTGTAACGAAATCGAACGATTGAGGTTTGCGATCGCTGTACGAGTTCGAGCTCGTACTATAAGACCAAAAACTTTTCTTTCTATGCAAATACGTGAGATTCATGCGTTTCGAACAGCCAAAAAAGCCCCAAACGGATGCAAAGTCGCTTTATAACGAAATCTAATGATTGAGTTTTGCGCTCGCTGTAAGCATTCCAGCTCGTATTATAAGGTAAGAAACCCTTCGTTCGATGTTAAAACGAGAGATTTATGCATTTCGAGCCGCCAAACAAGCCCCAAACGAATGCAAAGTCGCTTTATAACGAAATCTAACGATTGAGTTTTGCGCTCGCTGTAAGCATTCCAGCTCGTATTATGAGATCAAAAACACTTCATTCTATGCAAATACGCAAGATTCATGCGTTTCGAGCCGCCAAACAAGCCCCAAACGAATGCAAAGTCGCTTTAAAACGAAATCGAACGATTGAGTTTTGCGCTCGCTGTAAGCATTCCAGCTCGTATTATGAGATCAAAAACACTTCATTCTATGCAAATACGCAAGATTCATGCGTTTCGAGTCGCCAAACAAGCCCCAAACGAATGCAAAGTCGCTTTATAACGAAATCGAACGATTGGGGTTTCCGCTTGATGTGAGTGTTCCTCCTCGTATTATTAGGTAAGAAACCCTTCGTTCGATGTAAAAACACGAGATGTATGCGTTTCGAACAGCCAAAGAGGCCCGAAACGAATGCAAAGTCGCTTCGTAACGATATCGAACATTTGAGTTTTGCCCTCGCTGTAAGCATTCCAGCTCGTATTATGAGATTAAAAACACTTCATTCTATGCAAATACGCAAGATTCATGCGTTTCGAGCCGCCAAACAAGCCCCAAACGAATGCAGAGTCGCTTTGTAACGAAATCGAACGATCGAGGTTTGCGATCGCTGTACGAGTTCGAGCTCGTACTATAAGACCAAAAACTTTTCTTTCTATGCAAATACGTGAGATTCATGCGTTTCGAACCGCCAAACAAGCCTCAAACGAATGCAAAGTCGCTTTATAACGAAATCTAATGATTGAGTTTTGCGCTCGCTGTAAGCATTCCAGCTCGTATTATAAGGTTAAAAACCCTTCGTTCGATGTTAAAACGAGAGATTTATGCGTTTCGAGCCGCCAAACAAGCCCCAAACGAATGCAAAGTCGCTTTATAACGAAATCTAACGATTGAGTTTTGCGCTCGCTTTAAGCATTCCAGCTCGTATTATGAGATCAAAAACACTTCATTCTATGCAAATACGCAAGATTCATGCGTTTCGAGCCGTCAAACAAGCCCCAAACGAATGCAAAGTCGCTTTATAACGAAATCTAACGATTGAGTTTTGCGCTCGCTCTAAGCATTCCAGCTCGTATTATGAAATCAAAAACACTTCATTCTATGCAAATACGCAAGATTCATGCGTTTCGAGCCGCCAAACAAGCCCCAAACGAATGCAAAGTCGCTTTATAACGAAAGCGAACGATTGAGTTTTGCGCTCGCTGTACGAGATCGAGCTCGTATTATAACATCAAACCACTTCATTCTATGCATATACGCAAGATTCATGCGTTTCGAGCCGCCAAACAATCCCCCAAACGGATGCAAAGTCGCTTTATAACGAAATCTAATGATTGAGTTTTGCGCTTGCTGTAAGCATTCCAGCTCGTATTATAAGGTAAGAAACCCTTCGTTCGATGTTAAAACGAGAGATTTATGCATTTCGAGCCGCCAAACAAGCCCCAAACGAATGCAAAGTCGCTTTATAACGAAATCTAACGATTGAGTTTTGCGCTCGGTGTAAGCATTCCAGCTCGTATTATGAAATCAAAAACACTTCATTCTATGCAAATACGCAAGAGTCATGCGTTTCGAGCGGCCAAACAAGCCCCAAACGAATGCCAAGTCGTTTTATAACGAAATTGAACGATTGAGGTTTGCGCTCGCTGTAGGCGTTCCAGCTCGTATTATAAGATCAACAACATTTCATTCTATGCAAATACGTAAGATTCATGCGTTTCGAGACGCCAAACAAGTCCCAAACGAATGCAAAGTCGCTTTGTAACGAAATCGAACGATTGAGGTTTGCGATCGCTGTAAGCATTCCAGCTCGTATTATAAGGTAAGAAACCCTTCGTTCGATGTTAAAACGAGAGATTTATGCATTTCGAGCCGCCAAACAAGCCCCAAACGAATGCAAAGTCGCTTTATAACGAAATCTAACGATTGAGTTTTGCGCTCGCTGTAAGCATTCCAGCTCGTATTATGAGATCAAAAACACTTTATTCTATGCAAATACGCAAGATTCATGCGTTTCGAGCCGCCAAACAAGCCCCAAACGACTGCAAATCCGCTTTATAACGAAATCGAACGATCGAGGTTTGCGATCGCTGTACGAGTTCGAGCTCGTACTATAAGACCAAAAACACTTTATTCTATGCAAATACGCAAGATTCATGCGTTTCGAGCCACCAAACAAGCCCCAAACGAATGCAAAGTCGCTTTATGACGAAATCAAACGATTGAGTTTTGCGCTCGCTGTAAGCATTCCAGCTCGTATTATGAGATCAAAAACACTTCATTCTATGCAAATAAACAAGATTCATGCGTTTCGAGCCGCCAAACAAGCCCCAAACGACTGCAAATCCGCTTTGTAACGAAATCGAACGATTGAGGTTTGCGATCGCTGTACGAGTTCGAGCTCGTACTATAAGACCAAAAACTTTTCTTTCTATGCAAATACGTGAGATTCATGCGTTTCGAACCGCCAAACAAGCCCAAAACGGATGCAAAGTCGCTTTATAACGAAATCTAATGATTGAGTTTTTCGCTTGCTGTAAGCATTCCAGCTCGTATTATAAGGTAAGAAACCCTTCGTTCGATGTTAAAACGAGAGATTTATGCATTTCGAGCCGCCAAACAAGCCCCAAACGAATGCAAAGTCGCTTTATAACGAAATCTAACGATTGAGGTTTGCGATCGCTGTAAGCATTCCAGCTCGTATTATAAGGTAAGAAACCCTTCGTTCGATGTTAAAACGAGAGATTCATGCGTTTCGAGCCGCCAAACAAGCCCCAAACGAATGCAAAGTCGCTTTATAACGAAATCGAACGATTGAGTTTTGCGTTCGCTGTACAAGTTCGACCTAGTATTATAACATCAAAAACTCTTCATTCTATGCAAATACGTAAGATTCATGTGTTTCGAGCCGCCAAACAAGCCCCGAACGAACGCTAAGTCGCTCTACAACGATATCGAACATTTGAGTTTTGCGCTCGCTGTAGGCGTTCCAGCTCGTATTATGAGATCAAAAACACTTCATTCTATGCAAATACGCAAGATTCATGCGTTTCGAGCCGCCAAACAAGCCCCAAACGAATGCAAAGTCGCTTTATAACGAAATCGAACGATTGAGTTTTGCGCTCGCTGTAAGCATTCCAGCTCGTATTATAAGGTAAGAAACCCTTCGTTCGATGTTAAAACGAGAGATTTATGCATTTCGAGCCGCCAAACAAGCCCCAAACGAATGCAAAGTCGCTTTAAAACGAAATCTAACGATTGAGATTTGCCCTCGCTCTAAGCATTCCAGCTCGTATTATGAGATCAAAAAAACTTCATTCTATGCAAATACGCAAGATTCATGCGTTTCGAGTCGCCAAACAAGCCCCAAACGAATGCAAAGTCGCTTTATAACGAAATCGAACGATTGGGGTTTCCGCTTGATGTGAGTGTTCCTCCTCGTATTATTAGGTAAGAAACCCTTCGTTCGATGTAAAAACACGAGATGTATGCGTTTCGAACAGCCAAAGAGGCCCGAAACGAATGCAAAGTCGCTTCGTAACGATATCGAACATTGGAGTTTTGCCCTCGCTGTAAGCATTCCAGCTCGTATTATGAGATTAAAAACACTTCATTCTATGCAAATACGCAAGATTCATGCGTTTCGAGCCGCCAAACAAGCCCCAAACGAATGCAGAGTCGCTTTGTAACGAAATCGAACGATCGAGGTTTGCGATCGCTGTACGAGTTCGAGCTCGTACTATAAGACCAAAAACTTTTCTTTCTATGCAAATACGTGAGATTCATGCGTTTCGAACCGCCAAACAAGCCTCAAACGAATGCAAAGTCGCTTTATAACGAAATCTAATGATTGAGTTTTGCGCTCGCTGTAAGCATTCCAGCTCGTATTATAAGGTAAAAAACCCTTCGTTCGATGTTAAAACGAGAGATTTATGCGTTTCGAGCCGCCAAACAAGCCCCAAACGAATGCAAAGTCGCTTTAAAACGAAATCTAACGATTGAGTTTTGCCCTCGCTCTAAGCATTCCAGCTCGTATTATAACATCAAAAACTCTTCATTCTATGCAAATACGTAAGATTCATGCGTTTCGAGCCGCCAAACAAGCCCCAAACGAATGCAAAGTCGCTTTGTAACGAAATCGAACGATTGAGGTTTGCGATCGCTGTACGAGTTCGCGCTCGTACTATAAGACCAAAAACACTTCATTCTATGCAAATACGCAAGATTCATGCGTTTCGAGCCGCCAAACAAGCCCCAAACGAACGCAAAGTCGCTTTGTAACGAAATCGAACGATTGAGGTTTGCGATCGCTGTAGGAGTTCCAGCTCGTATTATAAGATACGTAACCCTTCGTTCGATGTAAAAACACGAGATTGATGCGTTTCGAGCGGCCAAACAAGCCCCAAACGAATGCCAAGTCGTTTTCTAACGAAATTGAACGATTGAGGTTTGCGCTCGCTGTAGGCGTTCCAGCTCGTATTATAAGATCAACAACATTTCATTCTATGCAAATACGTAAGATTCATGCGTTTCGAGACGCCAAACAAGTCCCAAACGAATGCAAAGTCGCTTTGTAACGAAATCGAACGATTGAGGTTTGCGATCGCTGTACGACGAGTTCCAGCTCGTACTATAAGACCAAAAACTTTTCTTTCTATGCAAATACGTGAGATTCATGCGTTTCGAACCGCCAAACAAGCCTCAAACGAATGCAAAGTCGCTTTATAACGAAATCTAATGATTGAGTTTTGCGCTCGCTGTAAGCATTCCAGCTCGTATTATAAGGTAAGAAACCCTTCATTCTATGCAAATACGCAAGAGTCATGCGTTTCGAGCCGCCAAACAAGCCCCAAACGAATGCAAAGTCGCTTTATAACGAAATCTAACGATTGAGTTTTGCGCTCGGTGTAAGCATTCCAGCTCGTATTATGAAATCAAAAACACTTCATTCTATGCAAATACGCAAGAGTCATGCGTTTCGAGCGGCCAAACAAGCCCCAAACGAATGCCAAGTCGTTTTATAACGAAATTGAACGATTGAGGTTTGCGCTCGCTGTAGGCGTTCCAGCTCGTAATATAAGATCAACAACATTTCATTCTATGCAAATACGTAAGATTCATGCGTTTCGAGACGCCAAACAAGTCCCAAACGAATGCAAAGTCGCTTTGTAACGAAATCGAACGATTGAGGTTTGCGATCGCTGTAAGCATTCCAGCTCGTATTATAAGGTAAGAAACCCTTCGTTCGATGTTAAAACGAGAGATTTATGCATTTCGAGCCGCCAAACAAGCCCCAAACGAATGCAAAGTCGCTTTATAACGAAATCTAACGATTGAGTTTTGCGCTCGCTGTAAGCATTCCAGCTCGTATTATGAGATCAAAAACACTTCATTCTATGCAAATACGCAAGATTCATGCGTTTCGAGCCGCCAAACAAGCCCCAAACGAATGCAAAGTCGCTTTATAACGAAATCTAACGATTGAGTTTTGCGCTCGCTGTAAGCATTCCAGCTCGTATTATGAGATCAAAAACACTTCATTCTATGCAAATACGCAAGATTCATGCGTTTCGAGCCGCCAAACAAGCCCCAAACGAATGCAAAGTCGCTTTAAAACGAAATCTAACGATTGAGTTTTGCCCTCGCTCTAAGCATTCCAGCTCGTATTATGAGATCAAAAACACTTCATTCTATGCAAATACGCAAGATTCATGCGTTTCGAGCCGCTAAACAAGCCCCAAACGAAAGCAAAGTCGCTTTAAAACGAAATCTAACGATTGAGTTTTGCCCTCGCTCTAAGCATTCCAGCTCGTATTATAACATCAAAAACTCTTCATTCTATGCAAATACGTAAGATTCATGCGTTTCGAGCCGCCAAAGAAGCCCCAAACGAATGCAAAGTCGCTTTGTAACGAAATCGAACGATTGAGGTTTGCGATCGCTGTACGACGAGTTCCAGCTCGTACTATAAGACCAAAAACTTTTCTTTCTATGCAAATACGTGAGATTCATGCGTTTCGAACCGCCAAACAAGCCTCAAACGAATGCAAAGTCGCTTTATAACGAAATCTAATGATTGAGTTTTGCGCTCGCTGTAAGCATTCCAGCTCGTATTATAAGGTAAGAAACCCTTCGTTCGATGTTAAAACGAGAGATTTATGCATTTCGAGCCGCCAAACAAGCCCCAAACGAATGCAAAGTCGCTTTAAAACGAAATCTAACGATTGAGTTTTGCCCTCGCTCTAAGCATTCCAGCTCGTATTATGAGATCAAAAACACTTCATTCTATGCAAATACGCAAGATTCATGCGTTTCGAGCCGCCAAACAAGCCCCAAACGAATGCAAAGTCGCTTTATAACGAAATCGAACGATTGAGTTTTGCGTTCGCTGTACAAGTTCGACCTAGTATTATAACATCAAAAACTCTTCATTCTATGCAAATACGTAAGATTCATGTGTTTCGAGCCGCCAAACAAGCCCCGAACGAACGCTAAGTCGCTCTACAACGATATCGAACATTTGAGTTTTGCGCTCGCTGTAGGCGTTCCAGCTCGTATTATGAGATCAAAAACACTTCATTCTATGCAAATACGCAAGATTCATGCGTTTCGAGCCGCCAAACAAGCCCCAAACGAATGCAAAGTCGCTTTATAACGAAATCGAACGATTGAGTTTTGCGCTCGCTGTAAGCATTCCAGCTCGTATTATAAGGTAAGAAACCCTTCGTTCGATGTTAAAACGAGAGATTTATGCATTTCGAGCCGCCAAACAAGCCCCAAACGAATGCAAAGTCGCTTTAAAACGAAATCTAACGATTGAGATTTGCCCTCGCTCTAAGCATTCCAGCTCGTATTATGAGATCAAAAACACTTCATTCTATGCAAATACGCAAGATTCATGCGTTTTGAGCCGCCAAATAAGCCCCAAACGACTGCAAATCCGCTTTATAACGAAATCGAACGATTGAGTTTAGCGTTCGCTTTACAAGTTCGACATAGTATTATAACATCAAATACTCTTCATTCTATGCAAATAAATAAGATTCATGTGTTTCGAGCCCCCAAACAAGCCCCGAACGAACGCTCAGTCGCTTTACAACGATATCGAACATTTGAGTTTTGCGCTCGCTGTAGGCGTTCCAGCTCGTATTATGAGATCAAAAACTCTTCATTCTATGCAAATACGCAAGATTCATGAGTTTCGAGCCGTCAAACAAGCCCCAAACGAATGCAAAGTCGCTTTATAACGAAATCGAACGATTAAGGTTTGCCCTCGCTGTAAGCATTCCAGCTCGTGTTATGAGATCAAAAACACTTCATTCTATGCAAATACGCAAGATTCATGCGTTTCGAGCCGCCAAACAATCCCCAAAACGAATGCAAAGTCGCTTTATAACGAAATCGAACGATTGAGGTTTGCGATCGCTGTAGGAGTTCCAGCTCGTATTATAAGATAAGTAACCCTTCGTTCGACGTAAAAACACGAGATTCATGCGTTTCGAGCCGCCAAACAAGCCCCAAACGAATGCAGAGTCGCTTTGTAACGAAATCGAACGATCGAGGTTTGCGATCGCTGTACGAGTTCGAGCTCGTACTATAAGACGAAAAACTTTTCTTTCTATGCAAATACGCGAGATTCATGCGTTTCGAACCGCCAAACAAGCCTCAAACGAATGCAAAGTCGCTTTATAACGAAATCTAATGATTGAGTTTTGCGCTCGCTGTAAGCATTCCAGCTCGTATTATAAGGTAAGAAACCCTTCGTTCGATGTTAAAACGAGAGATTTATGCATTTCGAGCCGCCAAACAAGCCCCAAACGAATGCAAAGTCGCTTTATAACGAAATCTAACGATTGAGTTTTGCGCTCTGTGTAAGCATTCCAGCTCGTATTATGAGATCAAAAACACTTCATTCTATGCAAATACGCAAGATTCATGCGTTTCGAGCCGCCAAACAAGCCCCAAACGAATGCAAAGTCGCTTTATAACGAAAGCGAACGATTGAGTTTTGCGCTCGCTGTACGAGGTCGAGCTCGTATTATAACATCAAACCACTTCATTCTATGCATATACGCAAGATTCATGGGTTTCGAGCCGCCAAACAAGCCCCAAACGAATGCGAATTCGCCTCATAACGAAATCGAACGATTGAGTTTTGCGTTCGCTGTACAAGTTCGACCTAGTATTATAACATCAAAAACTCTTCATTCTATGCAAATACGTAAGATTCATGCGTTTCGAGCCGCCAAACAAGCCCCAAACGAATGCAGAGTCGCTTTGTAACGAAATCGAACGATCGAGGTTTGCGATCGCTGTACGAGTTCGAGCTCGTACTATAAGACCAAAAACTTTTCTTTGTATGCAAATACGCGAGATTCATGCGTTTCGAACCGCCAAACAAGCCTCAAACGAATGCAAAGTCGCTTTATAACGAAATCTAATGATTGAGTTTTGCGCTCGCTGTAAGCATTCCAGCTCGTATTATAAGGTAAAAAACCCTTCGTTCGATGTTAAAACGAGAGATTTATGCATTTCGAGCCGCCAAACAAGCCCCAAACGAATGCAAAGTCGCTTTATAACGAAATCTAACGATTGAGTTTTGCGCTCGCTTTAAGCATTCCAGCTCGTATTATGAGATCAAAAACACTTCATTCTATGCAAATACGCAAGATTCATGCGTTTCGAGCCGTCAAACAAGCCCCAAACGAATGCAAAGTCGCTTTATAACGAAATCTAACGATTGAGTTTTGCGCTCGCTCTAAGCATTCCAGCTCGTATTATGAAATCAAAAACACTTCATTCTATGCAAATACGCAAGATTCATGCGTTTCGAGCCGCCAAACAAGCCCCAAACGAATGCAAAGTCGCTTTATAACGAAAGCGAACGATTGAGTTTTGCGCTCGCTGTACGAGGTCGAGCTCGTATTATAACATCAAACCACTTCATTCTATGCATATACGCAAGATTCATGGGTTTCGAGCCGCCAAACAAGCCCCAAACGAATGCAAATTCGCCTCATAACGAAATCGAACGATTGAGTTTTGCGTTCGCTGTACAAGTTCGACCTAGTATTATAACATCAAAAACTCTTCATTCTATGCAAATACGTAAGATTCATGCGTTTCGAGCCGCCAAACAAGCCCCAAACGAATGCAGAGTCGCTTTGTAACGAAATCGAACGATCGAGGTTTGCGATCGCTGTACGAGTTCGAGCTCGTACTATAAGACCAAAAACTTTTCTTTGTATGCAAATACGCGAGATTCATGCGTTTCGAACCGCCAAACAAGCCTCAAACGAATGCAAAGTCGCTTTATAACGAAATCTAATGATTGAGTTTTGCGCTCGCTGTAAGCATTCCAGCTCGTATTATAAGGTAAAAAACCCTTCGTTCGATGTTAAAACGAGAGATTTATGCATTTCGAGCCGCCAAACAAGCCCCAAACGAATGCAAAGTCGCTTTATAACGAAATCTAACGATTGAGTTTTGCGCTCGCTTTAAGCATTCCAGCTCGTATTATGAGATCAAAAACACTTCATTCTATGCAAATACGCAAGATTCATGCGTTTCGAGCCGTCAAACAAGCCCCAAACGAATGCAAAGTCGCTTTATAACGAAATCTAACGATTGAGTTTTGCGCTCGCTCTAAGCATTCCAGCTCGTATTATGAAATCAAAAACACTTCATTCTATGCAAATACGCAAGATTCATGCGTTTCGAGCCGCCAAACAAGCCCCAAACGAATGCAAAGTCGCTTTATAACGAAAGCGAACGATTGAGTTTTGCGCTCGCTGTACGAGATCGAGCTCGTATTATAACATCAAACCACTTCATTCTATGCATATACGCAAGATTCATGCGTTTCGAGCCGCCAAACAATCCCCCAAACGGATGCAAAGTCGCTTTATAACGAAATCTAATGATTGAGTTTTGCGCTTGCTGTAAGCATTCCAGCTCGTATTATAAGGTAAGAAACCCTTCGTTCGATGTTAAAACGAGAGATTTATGCATTTCGAGCCGCCAAACAAGCCCCAAACGAATGCAAAGTCGCTTTATAACGAAATCTAACGATTGAGTTTTGCGCTCGGTGTAAGCATTCCAGCTCGTATTATGAAATCAAAAACACTTCATTCTATGCAAATACGCAAGAGTCATGCGTTTCGAGCGGCCAAACAAGCCCCAAACGAATGCCAAGTCGTTTTATAACGAAATTGAACGATTGAGGTTTGCGCTCGCTGTAGGCGTTCCAGCTCGTAATATAAGATCAACAACATTTCATTCTATGCAAATACGTAAGATTCATGCGTTTCGAGACGCCAAACAAGTCCCAAACGAATGCAAAGTCGCTTTGTAACGAAATCGAACGATTGAGGTTTGCGATCGCTGTAAGCATTCCAGCTCGTATTATAAGGTAAGAAACCCTTCGTTCGATGTTAAAACGAGAGATTTATGCATTTCGAGCCGCCAAACAAGCCCCAAACGAATGCAAAGTCGCTTTATAACGAAATCTAACGATTGAGTTTTGCGCTCGCTGTAAGCATTCCAGCTCGTATTATGAGATCAAAAACACTTCATTCTATGCAAATACGCAAGATTCATGCGTTTCGAGCCGCCAAACAAGCCCCAAACGAATGCAAAGTCGCTTTATAACGAAATCTAACGATTGAGTTTTGCGCTCGCTGTAAGCATTCCAGCTCGTATTATGAGATCAAAAACACTTCATTCTATGCAAATACGCAAGATTCATGCGTTTCGAGCCGCCAAACAAGCCCCAAACGAATGCAAAGTCGCTTTAAAACGAAATCTAACGATTGAGTTTTGCCCTCGCTCTAAGCATTCCAGCTCGTATTATGAGATCAAAAACACTTCATTCTATGCAAATACGCAAGATTCATGCGTTTCGAGCCGCCAAACAAGCCCCAAACGAATGCAAAGTCGCTTTAAAACGAAATCTAACGATTGAGTTTTGCCCTCGCTCTAAGCATTCCAGCTCGTATTATAACATCAAAAACTCTTCATTCTATGCAAATACGTAAGATTCATGCGTTTCGAGCCGCCAAACAAGCCCCAAACGAATGCAAAGTCGCTTTGTAACGAAATCGAACGATTGAGGTTTGCGATCGCTGTACGACGAGTTCCAGCTCGTACTATAAGACCAAAAACTTTTCTTTCTATGCAAATACGTGAGATTCATGCGTTTCGAACCGCCAAACAAGCCTCAAACGAATGCAAAGTCGCTTTATAACGAAATCTAATGATTGAGTTTTGCGCTCGCTGTAAGCATTCCAGCTCGTATTATAAGGTAAGAAACCCTTCGTTCGATGTTAAAACGAGAGATTTATGCATTTCGAGCCGCCAAACAAGCCCCAAACGAATGCAAAGTCGCTTTAAAACGAAATCTAACGATTGAGTTTTGCCCTCGCTCTAAGCATTCCAGCTCGTATTATGAGATCAAAAACACTTCATTCTATGCAAATACGCAAGATTCATGCGTTTCGAGCCGCCAAACAAGCCCCAAACGAATGCAAAGTCGCTTTATAACGAAATCGAACGATTGAGTTTTGCGTTCGCTGTACAAGTTCGACCTAGTATTATAACATCAAAAACTCTTCATTCTATGCAAATACGTAAGATTCATGTGTTTCGAGCCGCCAAACAAGCCCCGAACGAACGCTAAGTCGCTCTACAACGATATCGAACATTTGAGTTTTGCGCTCGCTGTAGGCGTTCCAGCTCGTATTATGAGATCAAAAACACTTCATTCTATGCAAATACGCAAGATTCATGCGTTTCGAGCCGCCAAACAAGCCCCAAACGATTGCAAAGTCGCTTTATAACGAAATCGAACGATTGAGTTTTGCGCTCGCTGTAAGCATTCCAGCTCGTATTATAAGGTAAGAAACCCTTCGTTCGATGTTAAAACGAGAGATTTATGCATTTCGAGCCGCCAAACAAGCCCCAAACGAATGCAAAGTCGCTTTAAAACGAAATCTAACGATTGAGATTTGCCCTCGCTCTAAGCATTCCAGCTCGTATTATGAGATCAAAAACTCTTCATTCTATGCAAATACGCAAGATTCATGCGTTTTGAGCCGCCAAATAAGCCCCAAACGACTGCAAATCCGCTTTATAACGAAATCGAACGATTGAGTTTAGCGTTCGCTTTACAAGTTCGACATAGTATTATAACATCAAATACTCTTCATTCTATGCAAATAAATAAGATTCATGTGTTTCGAGCCCCCAAACAAGCCCCGAACGAACGCTCAGTCGCTTTACAACGATATCGAACATTTGAGTTTTGCGCTCGCTGTAGGCGTTCCAGCTCGTATTATGAGATCAAAAACTCTTCATTCTATGCAAATACGCAAGATTCATGAGTTTCGAGCCGTCAAACAAGCCCCAAACGAATGCAAAGTCGCTTTATAACGAAATCGAACGATTAAGGTTTGCCCTCGCTGTAAGCATTCCAGCTCGTGTTATGAGATCAAAAACACTTCATTCTATGCAAATACGCAAGATTCATGCGTTTCGAGCCGCCAAACAATCCCCAAAACGAATGCAAAGTCGCTTTATAACGAAATCGAACGATTGAGGTTTGCGATCGCTGTAGGAGTTCCAGCTCGTATTATAAGATAAGTAACCCTTCGTTCGACGTAAAAACACGAGATTCATGCGTTTCGAGCCGCCAAACAAGCCCCAAACGAATGCAGAGTCGCTTTGTAACGAAATCGAACGATCGAGGTTTGCGATCGCTGTACGAGTTCGAGCTCGTACTATAAGACGAAAAACTTTTCTTTCTATGCAAATACGCGAGATTCATGCGTTTCGAACCGCCAAACAAGCCTCAAACGAATGCAAAGTCGCTTTATAACGAAATCTAATGATTGAGTTTTGCGCTCGCTGTAAGCATTCCAGCTCGTATTATAAGGTAAGAAACCCTTCGTTCGATGTTAAAACGAGAGATTTATGCATTTCGAGCCGCCAAACAAGCCCCAAACGAATGCAAAGTCGCTTTATAACGAAATCTAACGATTGAGTTTTGCGCTCTGTGTAAGCATTCCAGCTCGTATTATGAGATCAAAAACACTTCATTCTATGCAAATACGCAAGATTCATGCGTTTCGAGCCGCCAAACAAGCCCCAAACGAATGCAAAGTCGCTTTATAACGAAAGCGAACGATTGAGTTTTGCGCTCGCTGTACGAGGTCGAGCTCGTATTATAACATCAAACCACTTCATTCTATGCATATACGCAAGATTCATGGGTTTCGAGCCGCCAAACAAGCCCCAAACGAATGCAAATTCGCCTCATAACGAAATCGAACGATTGAGTTTTGCGTTCGCTGTACAAGTTCGACCTAGTATTATAACATCAAAAACTCTTCATTCTATGCAAATACGTAAGATTCATGCGTTTCGAGCCGCCAAACAAGCCCCAAACGAATGCAGAGTCGCTTTGTAACGAAATCGAACGATCGAGGTTTGCGATCGCTGTACGAGTTCGAGCTCGTACTATAAGACCAAAAACTTTTCTTTGTATGCAAATACGCGAGATTCATGCGTTTCGAACCGCCAAACAAGCCTCAAACGAATGCAAAGTCGCTTTATAACGAAATCTAATGATTGAGTTTTGCGCTCGCTGTAAGCATTCCAGCTCGTATTATAAGGTAAAAAACCCTTCGTTCGATGTTAAAACGAGAGATTTATGCATTTCGAGCCGCCAAACAAGCCCCAAACGAATGCAAAGTCGCTTTATAACGAAATCTAACGATTGAGTTTTGCGCTCGCTTTAAGCATTCCAGCTCGTATTATGAGATCAAAAACACTTCATTCTATGCAAATACGCAAGATTCATGCGTTTCGAGCCGTCAAACAAGCCCCAAACGAATGCAAAGTCGCTTTATAACGAAATCTAACGATTGAGTTTTGCGCTCGCTCTAAGCATTCCAGCTCGTATTATGAAATCAAAAACACTTCATTCTATGCAAATACGCAAGATTCATGCGTTTCGAGCCGCCAAACAAGCCCCAAACGAATGCAAAGTCGCTTTATAACGAAAGCGAACGATTGAGTTTTGCGCTCGCTGTACGAGGTCGAGCTCGTATTATAACATCAAACCACTTCATTCTATGCATATACGCAAGATTCATGGGTTTCGAGCCGCCAAACAAGCCCCAAACGAATGCAAATTCGCCTCATAACGAAATCGAACGATTGAGTTTTGCGTTCGCTGTACAAGTTCGACCTAGTATTATAACATCAAAAACTCTTCATTCTATGCAAATACGTAAGATTCATGCGTTTCGAGCCGCCAAACAAGCCCCAAACGAATGCAGAGTCGCTTTGTAACGAAATCGAACGATCGAGGTTTGCGATCGCTGTACGAGTTCGAGCTCGTACTATAAGACCAAAAACTTTTCTTTGTATGCAAATACGCGAGATTCATGCGTTTCGAACCGCCAAACAAGCCTCAAACGAATGCAAAGTCGCTTTATAACGAAATCTAATGATTGAGTTTTGCGCTCGCTGTAAGCATTCCAGCTCGTATTATAAGGTAAAAAACCCTTCGTTCGATGTTAAAACGAGAGATTTATGCATTTCGAGCCGCCAAACAAGCCCCAAACGAATGCAAAGTCGCTTTATAACGAAATCTAACGATTGAGTTTTGCGCTCGCTTTAAGCATTCCAGCTCGTATTATGAGATCAAAAACACTTCATTCTATGCAAATACGCAAGATTCATGCGTTTCGAGCCGTCAAACAAGCCCCAAACGAATGCAAAGTCGCTTTATAACGAAATCTAACGATTGAGTTTTGCGCTCGCTCTAAGCATTCCAGCTCGTATTATGAAATCAAAAACACTTCATTCTATGCAAATACGCAAGATTCATGCGTTTCGAGCCGCCAAACAAGCCCCAAACGAATGCAAAGTCGCTTTATAACGAAAGCGAACGATTGAGTTTTGCGCTCGCTGTACGAGATCGAGCTCGTATTATAACATCAAACCACTTCATTCTATGCATATACGCAAGATTCATGCGTTTCGAGCCGCCAAACAATCCCCCAAACGGATGCAAAGTCGCTTTATAACGAAATCTAATGATTGAGTTTTGCGCTTGCTGTAAGCATTCCAGCTCGTATTATAAGGTAAGAAACCCTTCGTTCGATGTTAAAACGAGAGATTTATGCATTTCGAGCCGCCAAACAAGCCCCAAACGAATGCAAAGTCGCTTTATAACGAAATCTAACGATTGAGTTTTGCGCTCGGTGTAAGCATTCCAGCTCGTATTATGAAATCAAAAACACTTCATTCTATGCAAATACGCAAGAGTCATGCGTTTCGAGCGGCCAAACAAGCCCCAAACGAATGCCAAGTCGTTTTATAACGAAATTGAACGATTGAGGTTTGCGCTCGCTGTAGGCGTTCCAGCTCGTAATATAAGATCAACAACATTTCATTCTATGCAAATACGTAAGATTCATGCGTTTCGAGACGCCAAACAAGTCCCAAACGAATGCAAAGTCGCTTTGTAACGAAATCGAACGATTGAGGTTTGCGATCGCTGTAAGCATTCCAGCTCGTATTATAAGGTAAGAAACCCTTCGTTCGATGTTAAAACGAGAGATTTATGCATTTCGAGCCGCCAAACAAGCCCCAAACGAATGCAAAGTCGCTTTATAACGAAATCTAACGATTGAGTTTTGCGCTCGCTGTAAGCATTCCAGCTCGTATTATGAGATCAAAAACACTTCATTCTATGCAAATACGCAAGATTCATGCGTTTCGAGCCGCCAAACAAGCCCCAAACGAATGCAAAGTCGCTTTAAAACGAAATCTAACGATTGAGTTTTGCCCTCGCTCTAAGCATTCCAGCTCGTATTATGAGATCAAAAACACTTCATTCTATGCAAATACGCAAGATTCATGCGTTTCGAGCCGCCAAACAAGCCCCAAACGAATGCAAAGTCGCTTTAAAACGAAATCTAACGATTGAGTTTTGCCCTCGCTCTAAGCATTCCAGCTCGTATTATAACATCAAAAACTCTTCATTCTATGCAATTACGTAAGATTCATGCGTTTCGAGCCGCCAAACAAGCCCCAAACGAATGCAAAGTCGCTTTGTAACGAAATCGAACGATTGAGGTTTGCGATCGCTGTACGACGAGTTCCAGCTCGTACTATAAGACCAAAAACTTTTCTTTCTGTGCAAATACGTGAGATTCATGCGTTTCGAACCGCCAAACAAGCCTCAAACGAATGCAAAGTCGCTTTATAACGAAATCTAATGATTGAGTTTTGCGCTCGCTGTAAGCATTCCAGCTCGTATTATAAGGTAAGAAACCCTTCGTTCGATGTTAAAACGAGAGATTTATGCATTTCGAGCCGCCAAACAAGCCCCAAACGAATGCAAAGTCGCTTTAAAACGAAATCTAACGATTGAGTTTTGCCCTCGCTCTAAGCATTCCAGCTCGTATTATGAGATCAAAAACACTTCATTCTATGCAAATACGCAAGATTCATGCGTTTCGAGCCGCCAAACAAGCCCCAAACGAATGCAAAGTCGCTTTATAACGAAATCGAACGATTGAGTTTTGCGTTCGCTGTACAAGTTCGACCTAGTATTATAACATCAAAAACTCTTCATTCTATGCAAATACGTAAGATTCATGTGTTTCGAGCCGCCAAACAAGCCCCGAACGAACGCTAAGTCGCTCTACAACGATATCGAACATTTGAGTTTTGCGCTCGCTGTAGGCGTTCCAGCTTGTATTATGAGATCAAAAACACTTCATTCTATGCAAATACGCAAGATTCATGCGTTTCGAGCCGCCAAACAAGCCCCAAACGAATGCAAAGTCGCTTTATAACGAAATCGAACGATTGAGTTTTGCGCTCGCTGTAAGCATTCCAGCTCGTATTATAAGGTAAGAAACCCTTCGTTCGATGTTAAAACGAGAGATTTATGCATTTCGAGCCGCCAAACAAGCCCCAAACGAATGCAAAGTCGCTTTAAAACGAAATCTAACGATTGAGATTTGCCCTCGCTCTAAGCATTCCAGCTCGTATTATGAGATCAAAAACACTTCATTCTATGCAAATACGCAAGATTCATGCGTTTTGAGCCGCCAAACAAGCCCCAAACGACTGCAAATCCGCTTTATAACGAAATCGAACGATTGAGTTTAGCGTTCGCTTTACAAGTTCGACATAGTATTATAACATCAAATACTCTTCATTCTATGCAAATAAATAAGATTCATGTGTTTCGAGCCCCCAAACAAGCCCCGAACGAACGCTCAGTCGCTTTACAACGATATCGAACATTTGAGTTTTGCGCTCGCTGTAGGCGTTCCAGCTCGTATTATGAGATCAAAAACTCTTCATTCTATGCAAATACGCAAGATTCATGCGTTTCGAGCCGTCAAACAAGCCCCAAACGAATGCAAAGTCGCTTTATAACGAAATCGAACGATTAAGGTTTGCCCTCGCTGTAAGCATTCCAGCTCGTGTTATGAGATCAAAAACACTTCATTCTATGCAAATACGCAAGATTCATGCGTTTCGAGCCGCCAAACAATCCCCAAAACGAATGCAAAGTCGCTTTATAACGAAATCGAACGATTGAGGTTTGCGATCGCTGTAGGAGTTCCAGCTCGTATTATAAGATAAGTAACCCTTCGTTCGACGTAAAAACACGAGATTCATGCGTTTCGAGCCGCCAAACAAGCCCCAAACGAATGCAGAGTCGCTTTGTAACGAAATCGAACGATCGAGGTTTGCGATCGCTGTACGAGTTCGAGCTCGTACTATAAGACGAAAAACTTTTCTTTCTATGCAAATACGCGAGATTCATGCGTTTCGAACCGCCAAACAAGCCTCAAACGAATGCAAAGTCGCTTTATAACGAAATCTAATGATTGAGTTTTGCGCTCGCTGTAAGCATTCCAGCTCGTATTATAAGGTAAGGAACCCTTCGTTCGATGTTAAAACGAGAGATTTATGCATTTCGAGCCGCCAAACAAGCCCCAAACGAATGCAAAGTCGCTTTATAACGAAATCTAACGATTGAGTTTTGCGCTCTGTGTAAGCATGCCAGCTCGTATTATGAGATCAAAAACACTTCATTCTATGCAAATACACAAGATTCATGCGTTTCGAGCCGCCAAACAAGCCCCAAACGAATGCAAAGTCGCTTTATAACGAAAGCGAACGATTGAGTTTTGCGCTCGCTGTACGAGGTCGAGCTCGTATTATAACATCAAACCACTTCATTCTATGCATATACGCAAGATTCATGGGTTTCGAGCCGCCAAACAAGCCCCAAACGAATGCAAATTCGCCTCATAACGAAATCGAACGATTGAGTTTTGCGTTCGCTGTACAAGTTCGACCTAGTATTATAACATCAAAAACTCTTCATTCTATGCAAATACGTAAGATTCATGCGTTTCGAGCCGCCAAACAAGCCCCAAACGAATGCAGAGTCACTTTGTAACGAAATCGAACGATCGAGGTTTGCGATCGCTGTACGAGTTCGAGCTCGTACTATAAGACCAAAAACTTTTCTTTGTATGCAAATACGCGAGATTCATGCGTTTCGAACCGCCAAACAAGCCTCAAACGAATGCAAAGTCGCTTTATAACGAAATCTAATGATTGAGTTTTGCGCTCGCTGTAAGCATTCCAGCTCGTATTATAAGGTAAAAAACCCTTCGTTCGATGTTAAAACGAGAGATTTATGCATTTCGAGCCGCCAAACAAGCCCCAAACGAATGCAAAGTCGCTTTATAACGAAATCTAACGATTGAGTTTTGCGCTCGCTTTAAGCATTCCAGCTCGTATTATGAGATCAAAAACACTTCATTCTATGCAAATACGCAAGATTCATGCGTTTCGAGCCGTCAAACAAGCCCCAAACGAATGCAAAGTCGCTTTATAACGAAATCTAACGATTGAGTTTTGCGCTCGCTCTAAGCATTCCAGCTCGTATTATGAAATCAAAAACACTTCATTCTATGCAAATACGCAAGATTCATGCGTTTCGAGCCGCCAAACAAGCCCCAAACGAATGCAAAGTCGCTTTATAACGAAAGCGAACGATTGAGTTTTGCGCTCGCTGTACGAGATCGAGCTCGTATTATAACATCAAACCACTTCATTCTATGCATATACGCAAGATTCATGCGTTTCGAGCCGCCAAACAATCCCCCAAACGGATGCAAAGTCGCTTTATAACGAAATCTAATGATTGAGTTTTGCGCTTGCTGTAAGCATTCCAGCTCGTATTATAAGGTAAGAAACCCTTCGTTCGATGTTAAAACGAGAGATTTATGCATTTCGAGCCGCCAAACAAGCCCCAAACGAATGCAAAGTCGCTTTATAACGAAATCTAACGATTGAGTTTTGCACTCGGTGTAAGCATTCCAGCTCGTATTATGAAATCAAAAACACTTCATTCTATGCAAATACGCAAGAGTCATGCGTTTCGAGCGGCCAAACAAGCCCCAAACGAATGCCAAGTCGTTTTATAACGAAATTGAACGATTGAGGTTTGCGCTCGCTGTAGGCGTTCCAGCTCGTATTATAAGATCAACAACATTTCATTCTATGCAAATACGTAAGATTCATGCGTTTCGAGACGCCAAACAAGTCCCAAACGAATGCAAAGTCGCTTTGTAACGAAATCGAACGATTGAGGTTTGCGATCGCTGTAAGCATTCCAGCTCGTATTATAAGGTAAGAAACCCTTCGTTCGATGTTAAAACGAGAGATTTATGCATTTCGAGCCGCCAAACAAGCCCCAAACGAATGCAAAGTCGCTTTATAACGAAATCTAACGATTGAGTTTTGCGCTCGCTGTAAGCATTCCAGCTCGTATTATGAGATCAAAAACACTTCATTATATGCAAATACGCAAGATTCATGCGTTTCGAGCCGCCAAACAAGCCCCAAACGAATGCAAATTCGCTTTAAAACGAAATCTAACGATTGAGTTTTGCCCTCGCTCTAAGCATTCCAGCTCGTATTATAAGATCAAAAACACTTCATTCTATGCAAATACGCAAGATTCATGCGTTTCGAGCCGCCAAACAAGCCCCAAACGAATGCAAAGTCGCTTTATAACAAAAACGAACGATTGAGTTTTGCGCTCGCTGTACGAGATCGAGCTCGTATTATAACATCAAACCACTTCATTCTATGCATATACGCAAGATTCATGCGTTTCGAGCCGCCAAACAAGCCCCAAACGAATGCAAAGTCGCTTTATAACGAAATCGAACGATTGAGGTTTGCGCTTGATGTAAGTGTTCCTGCTCATATTATTAGGTAAGAAACCCTTCGTTCGATCTAAAAACACGAGATGTATGCGTTTCGAACAGCCAAAGAGGCCCGAAACGAATGCAAAGTCGCTTCGTAACGATATCGAACATTGGAGTTTTGCCCTCGCTGTAAGCATTCCAGCTCGTATTATGAGATTAAAAACACTTCATTCTATGCAAATACGCAAGATTCATGCGTTTCGAGCCGCCAAACAAACGCCAAACGAATGCAAAGTCGCTTTATAACGAAATCGAACGATTAAGGTTTGCCCCCGCTGTAAGCATTCCAGCTCGTATTATGAGATCAAAAACACTTCATTCTATGCAAATACGCAAGATTCATGCGTTTCAAGCCGCCAAACAAGCCCCAAACGAATGCAAAGTCGCTTTGTAACGAAATCGAACGATTGAGGTTTGCGATCGCTGTACGAGTTCCAGCTCGTACTATAAGACCAAAAACTTTTCATTCTATGCAAATACGCAAGATTCATGCGTTTCGAGCCGCCAAACAAGCCCCAAACGAATGCAAAGTCGCTTTGTAACGAAATCGAACGATTGAGGTTTGCGCTCGCTGTAAGCATTCCAGCTCGTATTATGAGATCAAAAACACTTCATTCTATGCAAATACGCAAGATTCATGCGTTTCGAGCCGCCAAACAAGCCCCAAACGAATGCAAAGTCGCTTTATAACGAAATCGAACGATTGAGTTTTGCGTTCGCTGTACAAGTTCGACCTAGTATTATAACATCAAAAACTCTTCATTCTATGCAAATACGTAAGATTCATGTGTTTCGAGCCGCCAAACAAGCCCCGAACGAACGCTAAGTCGCTCTACAACGATATCGAACATTTGAGTTTTGCGCTCGCTGTAGGCGTTCCAGCTCGTATTATGAGATCAAAAACACTTCATTCTATGCAAATACGCAAGATTCATGCGTTTCGAGCCGCCAAACAAGCCCCAAACGAATGCAGAGTCGCTTTGTAACGAAATCGAACGATCGAGGTTTGCGATCGCTGTACGAGTTCGAGCTCGTACTATAAGACCAAAAACTTTTCTTTGTATGCAAATACGCGAGATTCATGCGTTTCGAACCGCCAAACAAGCCTCAAACGAATGCAAAGTCGCTTTATAACGAAATCTAATGATTGAGTTTTGCGCTCGCTGTAAGCATTCCAGCTCGTATTATGAGATCAAAAACACTCCATTCTATGCAAATACGCAAGATTCATGCGTTTCGAGCCGTCAAACAAGCCCCAAACGAATGCAAAGTCGCTTTATAACGAAATCTAACGATTGAGTTTTGCGCTCGCTCTAAGCATTCCAGCTCGTATTATGAAATCAAAAACACTTCATTCTATGCAAATACGCAAGAGTCATGCGTTTCGAGCCGCCAAACAAGCCCCAAACGAATGCAAAGTCGCTTTATAACGAAATCTAACGATTGAGTTTTGCGCTCGCTGTAAGCATTCCAGCTCGTATTATGAGATCAAAAACACTTCATTCTATGCAAATACGCAAGATTCATGCGTTTCAAGCAGCCAAACAAGCCCCAAACGAATGCAAATTCGCTTTAAAACGAAATCTAACGATTGAGTTTTGCCCTCGCTCTAAGCATTCCAGCTCGTATTATAAGATCAAAAACACTTCATTCTATGCAAATACGCAAGATTCATGCGTTTCGAGCCGCCAAACAAGCCCCAAACGAATGCAAAGTCGCTTTATAACAAAAACGAACGATTGAGTTTTGCGCTCGCTGTACGAGATCGAGCTCGTATTATAACATCAAACCACTTCATTCTATGCATATACGCAAGATTCATGCGTTTCGAGCCGCCAAACAAGCCCCAAACGAATGCAAAGTCGCTTTATAACGAAATCGAACGATTGAGGTTTGCGCTTGATGTAAGTGTTCCTGCTCATATTATTAGGTAAGAAACCCTTCGTTCGATCTAAAAACACGAGATGTATGCGTTTCGAACAGCCAAAGAGGCCCGAAACGAATGCAAAGTCGCTTCGTAACGATATCGAACATTGGAGTTTTGCCCTCGCTGTAAGCATTCCAGCTCGTATTATGAGATTAAAAACACTTCATTCTATGCAAATACGCAAGATTCATGCGTTTCGAGCCGCCAAACAAACGCCAAACGAATGCAAAGTCGCTTTATAACGAAATCGAACGATTAAGGTTTGCCCTCGCTGTAAGCATTCCAGCTCGTATTATGAGATCAAAAACACTTCATTCTATGCAAATACGCAAGATTCATGCGTTTCAAGCCGCCAAACAAGCCCCAAACGAATGCAAAGTCGCTTTGTAACGAAATCGAACGATTGAGGTTTGCGATCGCTGTACGAGTTCCAGCTCGTACTATAAGACCAAAAACTTTTCATTCTATGCAAATACGCAAGATTCATGCGTTTCGAGCCGCCAAACAAGCCCCAAACGAATGCAAAGTCGCTTTGTAACGAAATCGAACGATTGAGGTTTGCGCTCGCTGTAAGCATTCCAGCTCGTATTATGAGATCAAAAACACTTCATTCTATGCAAATACGCAAGATTCATGCGTTTCGAGCCGCCAAACAAGCCCCAAACGAATGCAAGGTCGCTTTAAAACGAAATCTAACGATTGAGTTTTGCCCTCGCTCTAAGCATTCCAGCTCGTATTATAAGATCAAAAACACTTCATTCTATGCAAATACGTAAGATTCATGTGTTTCGAGCCGCCAAACAAGCCCCGAACGAACGCTAAGTCGCTCTACAACGATATCGAACATTTGAGTTTTGCGCTCGCTGTAGGCGTTCCAGCTCGTATTATGAGATCAAAAACACTTCATTCTATGCAAATACGCAAGATTCATGCGTTTCGAGCCGCCAAACAAGCCCCAAACGAATGCAAAGTCGCTTTATAACGAAATCGAACGATTGAGTTTTGCGCTCGCTGTAAGCATTCCAGCTCGTATTATAAGGTAAGAAACCCTTCGTTCGATGTTAAAACGAGAGATTTATGCATTTCGAGCCGCCAAACAAGCCCCAAACGAATGCAAAGTCGCTTTAAAACGAAATCTAACGATTGAGATTTGCCCTCGCTCTAAGCATTCCAGCTCGTATTATGAGATCAAAAACACTTCATTCTATGCAAATACGCAAGATTCATGCGTTTTGAGCCGCCAAATAAGCCCCAAACGACTGCAAATCCGCTTTATAACGAAATCGAACGATTGAGTTTAGCGTTCGCTTTACAAGTTCGACATAGTATTATAACATCAAATACTCTTCATTCTATGCAAATAAATAAGATTCATGTGTTTCGAGCCCCCAAACAAGCCCCGAACGAACGCTCAGTCGCTTTACAACGATATCGAACATTTGAGTTTTGCGCTCGCTGTAGGCGTTCCAGCTCGTATTATGAGATCAAAAACTCTTCATTCTATGCAAATACGCAAGATTCATGAGTTTCGAGCCGTCAAACAAGCCCCAAACGAATGCAAAGTCGCTTTATAACGAAATCGAACGATTAAGGTTTGCCCTCGCTGTAAGCATTCCAGCTCGTGTTATGAGATCAAAAACACTTCATTCTATGCAAATACGCAAGATTCATGCGTTTCGAGCCGCCAAACAATCCCCAAAACGAATGCAAAGTCGCTTTATAACGAAATCGAACGATTGAGGTTTGCGATCGCTGTAGGAGTTCCAGCTCGTATTATAAGATAAGTAACCCTTCGTTCGACGTAAAAACACGAGATTCATGCGTTTCGAGCCGCCAAACAAGCCCCAAACGAATGCAGAGTCGCTTTGTAACGAAATCGAACGATCGAGGTTTGCGATCGCTGTACGAGTTCGAGCTCGTACTATAAGACGAAAAACTTTTCTTTCTATGCAAATACGCGAGATTCATGCGTTTCGAACCGCCAAACAAGCCTCAAACGAATGCAAAGTCGCTTTATAACGAAATCTAATGATTGAGTTTTGCGCTCGCTGTAAGCATTCCAGCTCGTATTATAAGGTAAGAAACCCTTCGTTCGATGTTAAAACGAGAGATTTATGCATTTCGAGCCGCCAAACAAGCCCCAAACGAATGCAAAGTCGCTTTATAACGAAATCTAACGATTGAGTTTTGCGCTCTGTGTAAGCATTCCAGCTCGTATTATGAGATCAAAAACACTTCATTCTATGCAAATACGCAAGATTCATGCGTTTCGAGCCGCCAAACAAGCCCCAAACGAATGCAAAGTCGCTTTATAACGAAAGCGAACGATTGAGTTTTGCGCTCGCTGTACGAGGTCGAGCTCGTATTATAACATCAAACCACTTCATTCTATGCATATACGCAAGATTCATGGGTTTCGAGCCGCCAAACAAGCCCCAAACGAATGCAAATTCGCCTCATAACGAAATCGAACGATTGAGTTTTGCGTTCGCTGTACAAGTTCGACCTAGTATTATAACATCAAAAACTCTTCATTCTATGCAAATACGTAAGATTCATGCGTTTCGAGCCGCCAAACAAGCCCCAAACGAATGCAGAGTCGCTTTGTAACGAAATCGAACGATCGAGGTTTGCGATCGCTGTACGAGTTCGAGCTCGTACTATAAGACCAAAAACTTTTCTTTGTATGCAAATACGCGAGATTCATGCGTTTCGAACCGCCAAACAAGCCTCAAACGAATGCAAAGTCGCTTTATAACGAAATCTAATGATTGAGTTTTGCGCTCGCTGTAAGCATTCCAGCTCGTATTATAAGGTAAAAAACCCTTCGTTCGATGTTAAAACGAGAGATTTATGCATTTCGAGCCGCCAAACAAGCCCCAAACGAATGCAAAGTCGCTTTATAACGAAATCTAACGATTGAGTTTTGCGCTCGCTTTAAGCATTCCAGCTCGTATTATGAGATCAAAAACACTTCATTCTATGCAAATACGCAAGATTCATGCGTTTCGAGCCGTCAAACAAGCCCCAAACGAATGCAAAGTCGCTTTATAACGAAATCTAACGATTGAGTTTTGCGCTCGCTCTAAGCATTCCAGCTCGTATTATGAAATCAAAAACACTTCATTCTATGCAAATACGCAAGATTCATGCGTTTCGAGCCGCCAAACAAGCCCCAAACGAATGCAAAGTCGCTTTATAACGAAAGCGAACGATTGAGTTTTGCGCTCGCTGTACGAGGTCGAGCTCGTATTATAACATCAAACCACTTCATTCTATGCATATACGCAAGATTCATGGGTTTCGAGCCGCCAAACAAGCCCCAAACGAATGCAAATTCGCCTCATAACGAAATCGAACGATTGAGTTTTGCGTTCGCTGTACAAGTTCGACCTAGTATTATAACATCAAAAACTCTTCATTCTATGCAAATACGTAAGATTCATGCGTTTCGAGCCGCCAAACAAGCCCCAAACGAATGCAGAGTCGCTTTGTAACGAAATCGAACGATCGAGGTTTGCGATCGCTGTACGAGTTCGAGCTCGTACTATAAGACCAAAAACTTTTCTTTGTATGCAAATACGCGAGATTCATGCGTTTCGAACCGCCAAACAAGCCTCAAACGAATGCAAAGTCGCTTTATAACGAAATCTAATGATTGAGTTTTGCGCTCGCTGTAAGCATTCCAGCTCGTATTATAAGGTAAAAAACCCTTCGTTCGATGTTAAAACGAGAGATTTATGCATTTCGAGCCGCCAAACAAGCCCCAAACGAATGCAAAGTCGCTTTATAACGAAATCTAACGATTGAGTTTTGCGCTCGCTTTAAGCATTCCAGCTCGTATTATGAGATCAAAAACACTTCATTCTATGCAAATACGCAAGATTCATGCGTTTCGAGCCGTCAAACAAGCCCCAAACGAATGCAAAGTCGCTTTATAACGAAATCTAACGATTGAGTTTTGCGCTCGCTCTAAGCATTCCAGCTCGTATTATGAAATCAAAAACACTTCATTCTATGCAAATACGCAAGATTCATGCGTTTCGAGCCGCCAAACAAGCCCCAAACGAATGCAAAGTCGCTTTAAAACGAAATCTAACGATTGAGTTTTGCCCTCGCTCTAAGCATTCCAGCTCGTATTATGAGATCAAAAACACTTCATTCTATGCAAATACGCAAGATTCATGCGTTTCGAGCCGCCAAACAAGCCCCAAACGAATGCAAAGTCGCTTTAAAACGAAATCTAACGATTGAGTTTTGCCCTCGCTCTAAGCATTCCAGCTCGTATTATAACATCAAAAACTCTTCATTCTATGCAATTACGTAAGATTCATGCGTTTCGAGCCGCCAAACAAGCCCCAAACGAATGCAAAGTCGCTTTATAACGAAATCGAACGATTGAGTTTTGCGTTCGCTGTACAAGTTCGACCTAGTATTATAACATCAAAAACTCTTCATTCTATGCAAATACGTAAGATTCATGTGTTTCGAGCCGCCAAACAAGCCCCGAACGAACGCTAAGTCGCTCTACAACGATATCGAACATTTGAGTTTTGCGCTCGCTGTAGGCGTTCCAGCTTGTATTATGAGATCAAAAACACTTCATTCTATGCAAATACGCAAGATTCATGCGTTTCGAGCCGCCAAACAAGCCCCAAACGAATGCAAAGTCGCTTTATAACGAAATCGAACGATTGAGTTTTGCGCTCGCTGTAAGCATTCCAGCTCGTATTATAAGGTAAGAAACCCTTCGTTCGATGTTAAAACGAGAGATTTATGCATTTCGAGCCGCCAAACAAGCCCCAAACGAATGCAAAGTCGCTTTAAAACGAAATCTAACGATTGAGATTTGCCCTCGCTCTAAGCATTCCAGCTCGTATTATGAGATCAAAAACACTTCATTCTATGCAAATACGCAAGATTCATGCGTTTTGAGCCGCCAAACAAGCCCCAAACGACTGCAAATCCGCTTTATAACGAAATCGAACGATTGAGTTTAGCGTTCGCTTTACAAGTTCGACATAGTATTATAACATCAAATACTCTTCATTCTATGCAAATAAATAAGATTCATGTGTTTCGAGCCCCCAAACAAGCCCCGAACGAACGCTCAGTCGCTTTACAACGATATCGAACATTTGAGTTTTGCGCTCGCTGTAGGCGTTCCAGCTCGTATTATGAGATCAAAAACTCTTCATTCTATGCAAATACGCAAGATTCATGCGTTTCGAGCCGTCAAACAAGCCCCAAACGAATGCAAAGTCGCTTTATAACGAAATCGAACGATTAAGGTTTGCCCTCGCTGTAAGCATTCCAGCTCGTGTTATGAGATCAAAAACACTTCATTCTATGCAAATACGCAAGATTCATGCGTTTCGAGCCGCCAAACAATCCCCAAAACGAATGCAAAGTCGCTTTATAACGAAATCGAACGATTGAGGTTTGCGATCGCTGTAGGAGTTCCAGCTCGTATTATAAGATAAGTAACCCTTCGTTCGACGTAAAAACACGAGATTCATGCGTTTCGAGCCGCCAAACAAGCCCCAAACGAATGCAGAGTCGCTTTGTAACGAAATCGAACGATCGAGGTTTGCGATCGCTGTACGAGTTCGAGCTCGTACTATAAGACGAAAAACTTTTCTTTCTATGCAAATACGCGAGATTCATGCGTTTCGAACCGCCAAACAAGCCTCAAACGAATGCAAAGTCGCTTTATAACGAAATCTAATGATTGAGTTTTGCGCTCGCTGTAAGCATTCCAGCTCGTATTATAAGGTAAGGAACCCTTCGTTCGATGTTAAAACGAGAGATTTATGCATTTCGAGCCGCCAAACAAGCCCCAAACGAATGCAAAGTCGCTTTATAACGAAATCTAACGATTGAGTTTTGCGCTCTGTGTAAGCATGCCAGCTCGTATTATGAGATCAAAAACACTTCATTCTATGCAAATACACAAGATTCATGCGTTTCGAGCCGCCAAACAAGCCCCAAACGAATGCAAAGTCGCTTTATAACGAAAGCGAACGATTGAGTTTTGCGCTCGCTGTACGAGGTCGAGCTCGTATTATAACATCAAACCACTTCATTCTATGCATATACGCAAGATTCATGGGTTTCGAGCCGCCAAACAAGCCCCAAACGAATGCAAATTCGCCTCATAACGAAATCGAACGATTGAGTTTTGCGTTCGCTGTACAAGTTCGACCTAGTATTATAACATCAAAAACTCTTCATTCTATGCAAATACGTAAGATTCATGCGTTTCGAGCCGCCAAACAAGCCCCAAACGAATGCAGAGTCACTTTGTAACGAAATCGAACGATCGAGGTTTGCGATCGCTGTACGAGTTCGAGCTCGTACTATAAGACCAAAAACTTTTCTTTGTATGCAAATACGCGAGATTCATGCGTTTCGAACCGCCAAACAAGCCTCAAACGAATGCAAAGTCGCTTTATAACGAAATCTAATGATTGAGTTTTGCGCTCGCTGTAAGCATTCCAGCTCGTATTATAAGGTAAAAAACCCTTCGTTCGATGTTAAAACGAGAGATTTATGCATTTCGAGCCGCCAAACAAGCCCCAAACGAATGCAAAGTCGCTTTATAACGAAATCTAACGATTGAGTTTTGCGCTCGCTTTAAGCATTCCAGCTCGTATTATGAGATCAAAAACACTTCATTCTATGCAAATACGCAAGATTCATGCGTTTCGAGCCGTCAAACAAGCCCCAAACGAATGCAAAGTCGCTTTATAACGAAATCTAACGATTGAGTTTTGCGCTCGCTCTAAGCATTCCAGCTCGTATTATGAAATCAAAAACACTTCATTCTATGCAAATACGCAAGATTCATGCGTTTCGAGCCGCCAAACAAGCCCCAAACGAATGCAAAGTCGCTTTATAACGAAAGCGAACGATTGAGTTTTGCGCTCGCTGTACGAGATCGAGCTCGTATTATAACATCAAACCACTTCATTCTATGCATATACGCAAGATTCATGCGTTTCGAGCCGCCAAACAATCCCCCAAACGGATGCAAAGTCGCTTTATAACGAAATCTAATGATTGAGTTTTGCGCTTGCTGTAAGCATTCCAGCTCGTATTATAAGGTAAGAAACCCTTCGTTCGATGTTAAAACGAGAGATTTATGCATTTCGAGCCGCCAAACAAGCCCCAAACGAATGCAAAGTCGCTTTATAACGAAATCTAACGATTGAGTTTTGCGCTCGGTGTAAGCATTCCAGCTCGTATTATGAAATCAAAAACACTTCATTCTATGCAAATACGCAAGAGTCATGCGTTTCGAGCGGCCAAACAAGCCCCAAACGAATGCCAAGTCGTTTTATAACGAAATTGAACGATTGAGGTTTGCGCTCGCTGTAGGCGTTCCAGCTCGTATTATAAGATCAACAACATTTCATTCTATGCAAATACGTAAGATTCATGCGTTTCGAGACGCCAAACAAGTCCCAAACGAATGCAAAGTCGCTTTGTAACGAAATCGAACGATTGAGGTTTGCGATCGCTGTAAGCATTCCAGCTCGTATTATAAGGTAAGAAACCCTTCGTTCGATGTTAAAACGAGAGATTTATGCATTTCGAGCCGCCAAACAAGCCCCAAACGAATGCAAAGTCGCTTTATAACGAAATCTAACGATTGAGTTTTGCGCTCGCTGTAAGCATTCCAGCTCGTATTATGAGATCAAAAACACTTCATTATATGCAAATACGCAAGATTCATGCGTTTCGAGCCGCCAAACAAGCCCCAAACGAATGCAAATTCGCTTTAAAACGAAATCTAACGATTGAGTTTTGCCCTCGCTCTAAGCATTCCAGCTCGTATTATAAGATCAAAAACACTTCATTCTATGCAAATACGCAAGATTCATGCGTTTCGAGCCGCCAAACAAGCCCCAAACGAATGCAAAGTCGCTTTATAACAAAAACGAACGATTGAGTTTTGCGCTCGCTGTACGAGATCGAGCTCGTATTATAACATCAAACCACTTCATTCTATGCATATACGCAAGATTCATGCGTTTCGAGCCGCCAAACAAGCCCCAAACGAATGCAAAGTCGCTTTATAACGAAATCGAACGATTGAGGTTTGCGCTTGATGTAAGTGTTCCTGCTCATATTATTAGGTAAGAAACCCTTCGTTCGATCTAAAAACACGAGATGTATGCGTTTCGAACAGCCAAAGAGGCCCGAAACGAATGCAAAGTCGCTTCGTAACGATATCGAACATTGGAGTTTTGCCCTCGCTGTAAGCATTCCAGCTCGTATTATGAGATTAAAAACACTTCATTCTATGCAAATACGCAAGATTCATGCGTTTCGAGCCGCCAAACAAACGCCAAACGAATGCAAAGTCGCTTTATAACGAAATCGAACGATTAAGGTTTGCCCCCGCTGTAAGCATTCCAGCTCGTATTATGAGATCAAAAACACTTCATTCTATGCAAATACGCAAGATTCATGCGTTTCAAGCCGCCAAACAAGCCCCAAACGAATGCAAAGTCGCTTTGTAACGAAATCGAACGATTGAGGTTTGCGATCGCTGTACGAGTTCCAGCTCGTACTATAAGACCAAAAACTTTTCATTCTATGCAAATACGCAAGATTCATGCGTTTCGAGCCGCCAAACAAGCCCCAAACGAATGCAAAGTCGCTTTGTAACGAAATCGAACGATTGAGGTTTGCGCTCGCTGTAAGCATTCCAGCTCGTATTATGAGATCAAAAACACTTCATTCTATGCAAATACGCAAGATTCATGCGGTTCCAGCCGCCAAACAAGCCCCAAACGAATGCAAAGTCGCTTTATAACGAAATCGAACTATTGAGGTTTGCTCTCGCTGTAAGCATTCCAGCTCGCATTATGAGATCAAAAACACTTCATTCTATGCAAATACGCAAGATTCATGCGTTTCGAGCCGCCAAACAAGCCCCAAACGAAAGCAAAGTCGCTTTATAACGAAATCAAATGATTGAGTTTTGCGCTCGCTGTAAGCATTCCAGCTCGTATTATGAAATCAAAAACACTTCATTCTATGCAAATACGCAAGATTCATGCGTTTCGAGCCGCCAAACAAGCCCCAAACGAATGCAAAGTCGCTTTATAACGAAAGCGAACGATTGAGTTTTGCGCTCGCTGTACGAGATCGAGCTCGTATTATAACATCAAACCACTTCATTCTATGCATATACGCAAGATTCATGCGTTTCGAGCCGTCAAACAAGCCCCAAACGAATGCAAATTCGCCTCATAACGAAATCGAACGATTGAGTTTTGCGCTCGCTCTAAGCATTCCAGCTCGTATTATGAAATCAAAAACACTTCATTCTATGAAATACGCAAGATTCATGCGTTTCGAGCCGCCAAACAAGCCCCAAACGAATGCAAAGTCGCTTTATAACGAAAGCGAACGATTGAGTTTTGCGCTCGCTGCACGAGATCGAGCTCGTATTATAACATCAAACCACTTCATTCTATGCATATACGCAAGATTCATGCGTTTCGAGCAGCCAAACAAGCCCCAAACGAATGCAAATTCGCCTCATAACGAAATCGAACGATTGAGTTTTGCGCTCGCTCTAAGCATTCCAGCTCGTATTATGAAATCAAAAACACTTCATTCTATGAAATACGCAAGATTCATGCGTTTCGAGCCGCCAAACAAGCCCCAAACGAATGCAAAGTCGCTTTATAACGAAAGCGAACGATTGAGTTTTGCGCTCGCTGCACGAGATCGAGCTCGTATTATAACATCAAACCACTTCATTCTATGCATATACGCAAGATTCATGCGTTTCGAGCAGCCAAACAAGCCCCAAACGAATGCAAATTCGCCTCATAACGAAATCGAACGATTGAGTTTTGCGTTCGCTGTACAAGTTCGACCTAGTATTATAACATCAAAAACTCTTCATTCTATGCAAATACGTAAGATTCATGCGTTTCGAGCCGCCAAACAAGCCCCAAACGAATGCAAAGTCGCTTTGTAACGAAATCGAACGATTGAGGTTTGCGATCGCTGTAGGAGTTCCAGCTCGTATTATAAGATAAGTAACCCTTCGTTCGATGTAAAAACACGAGATTGATGCGTTTCGAGCGGCCAAACAAGCCCCAAACGAATGCCAAGTCTTTTTATAACGAAATTGAACGATTGAGGTTTGCGCTCGCTGGAGGCGTTCCAGCTCGTATTATAAGATCAACAACATTTCATTCTATGCAAATACGCAAGATTCATGCGTTTCGAACCGCCAAAGAAGCCCCAAACGAATGCAAAGTCGCTTTATAACGAAATCTAATGATTGTGTTTTGCGCTCTCTGTAAGCATTCCAGCTCGTATTATAAGGTAAGAAACCCTTCGTTCGATGTTAAAACGAGAGATTTATGCATTTCGAGCCGCCAAACAAGCCTCAAACACATGCAAAGTCGCTTTATAACGAAATCTAACTATTGAGTTTTGCGCTCGCTGTAAGCATTCCAGCTCGTATTATGAGATCAAAAACACTTCATTCTATGCAAATACGCAAGAGTCATGCGTTTCGAGCCGCCAAACAAGCCCCAAACGAATGCAAAGTCGCTTTATAACGAAATCTAACGATTGAGTTTTGCGCTCGCTGTAAGCATTCCAGCTCGTATTATGAGATCAAAAACACTTCATTCTATGCAAATACGCAAGATTCATGCGTTTCAAGCAGCCAAACAAGCCCCAAACGAATGCAAATTCGCCTCATAACGAAATCGAACGATTGAGTTTTGCGTTCGCTGTACAAGTTCGACCTAGTATTATAACATCAAGAACACTCCATTCTATGCAAATACGCAAGATTCATGCGTTTCGAACCGCCAAACAAGTCCCAAACGAATGCAAAGTCGCTTTATAACGAAATCTAATGATTGAGTTTTGCGCTCGCTGTAAGCATTCCAGCTCGTATTATAAGGTAAGAAACCCTTCGTTCGATGTTAAAACGAGGGATTTATGCATTTCGAGCCGCCAAACAAGCCCCAAACGAATGCAAAGTCGCTTTATAACGAAATCTAACGATTGAGTTTTGCGCTCGCTGTCAGCATTCCAGCTCGTATTATGAGATCAAAAACACTTCATTCTATGCAAATACGCAAGATTAATGCGTTTTGATAGGCCAAAAAAGCCCCAAACGACTGCAGTAGTATGCGGTGCACTATGGCGACCCCCACTCCTATCCCCACTCCCATCCCCACTCTTTTTCCCCCACTCCGCGGCAGTCCGAAATTTTTTTCGGGCAGCCGTGGTGTGCGGGGATAAGAGGTGTAGGGGTGAGAGGGGGGATAGAATTCTGGACTCACCATAGTGCACCACATGATTATTATTTGTAATAAACCACGGGTTTTTATATTTATTTTAATTTATTATTATATTTATTTTTAATTTATAATTATTATTTTTATTATTATTATTTTTATTGTTATTTTTATTATTTTCTTGTAATTTTTTCTTGACGGCAGCGTGACTCCTGAAATAAAAATTTTTAATTAAATAATTTAAATAATTAAATAAATAATTTAAATAAAACAATAGCATATTATTTTACCGTTGTTCGTTATCCGCGGCGGTATTTCGCCGTTATCGTTCTCCTTCGTTCTCGATCGGCTCTTCGCCGGGCCTCCTTCCTGCAAAAATTAATTTTTAATTTAATTATAATTATAATTATAATTATTTATTATCACGATCATTTGAAATTTTGGTAATTACTCTTACCATCCTCTTGGTGTCGAGAACGCCGCGGATGTGTGTAAGGGCGATCGTCAAAAATGGGGACGCGTATCGGAGCAGCCCCATCTTCCCTGTACCACAGCCTGTATTGCACAGGGGCATCCGGTGGCGATTGTGGGCTGACGTAATCGGCGGCTCTTAACTGAGGCCGACGACGTCGTCGCTCGACCTCCCCAGCGTATCGGACGCGCTCTTAAATAAAATTAAAATTAAAATTAAAATTAAAATTAAAATTAAAATTAAAATTAAAATTAAAATTAAAATTAAAATTAAAATTAAAATTAAAATTAAAATTAAAATTAAAATTAAAATTAAAATTAAAATTAAAATTAAAATTAAAATTAAAATTAAAATTAAAATTAAAATTAAAATTAAAATTAAAATTAAAATTAAAATTAAAATTAAAATTAAAATTAAAATTAAAATTAAAATTAAAATTAAAATTAAAATAAAAATAAAAATAAAAATAAAAATAAAAATAAAAATAAAAATAAAAATAAAAATAAAAATAAAAATAAAAATAAAAATAAAAATAAAAATAAAAATAAAAATAAAAATAAAAATAAAAATAAAAATTAAAATTAAAATTAAAATTAAAATTAAAATTAAAATTAAAATTAAAATTAAAATTAAAATTAAAATTAAAATTAAAATTAAAATTAAAATTAAAATTAAAATTAAAATTAAAATTAAAATTAAAATTAACTCACGTATATTATTCCGAGGCGGACGTGGGCGCTGTTCATCCCCATCCTCGGCGATCACGACCCCCAAAAGAGGTTCGCTTCGCACCTCCTCGATGATCGGGGTTCTCCAGCACATCTCTCGTGAACTATTTTATCACACTTTTGCACAACACTTCACTGTCCACGTTACGTCGACCGTCAATTCGACCGTCACTAATTTTAATGTTATCAAGGCTCGCTCCAGCTGTATACTGACGGCTGCTCGCGTTGGATCGCAGCAGTCGCCACCATTCAGCCACCCTCCTTTCCCCCGAGAGCGCAGGTGGAGACACGGTGAGCGTGATAGCTCGTGCCGCCGGACGATAGCAACAGATGCGCACGTCGCGAGGACACCTGCAAATGCAGCATCAGCAGTACGCTGTCGATGAAGGTCGCGCGCTCGACGGCACGTGCCCCCAAGCGCGAGCCGCTCGCCCCCTGCGAACGCAGGAAGTCGCGAATGCACCGTCTGCAGTATTGCAGACGTTCTTTCAGGTTCACGGTCAAGCATGATGCGATGCATGTGTATAGGTAATGGATGAGTTTAGACAGCCGGATGAAGCGTTCATACGAGAACCGGATGAAGCATTCATATGATACCACGGAATCAAACCGTGGGGTAAATCTTTTTATACGGACCTGTCTATACCCGTATCATATATCTCGCGGAATATCGTGAGAAATTGTATTTGCACGCTCGCGATCACGCGTTATTATAGGTATGAAAAAAAGTGCAAATCAATAAAATTTTGAACTTAAGTCTTTATGCTACGGAGCCGTCGCATATCACTCAGAAATATAGAATTTAGTCAATCGGTCAGCCAGTCATAAGACAACCGACGAGAGTACTGCATCGCCTATTGATAATGGCGGATTACGCAGTTCGCGCGAGTATTCGCGATTTTTTAAAATTAGTTAAGTTGCGAAGTATTCATCTCAGACGCCACTGCAATGATCAGTGGTGCGAAGAGTTACGGGGTTTATCGGGCGAGAGACTTTTGAGTCGTCTACGATATATTATATGGTGGTCGCCTCTACGTGCTATCACCATAGCATATAATAGAGGTATATTAAACGGACAGTGCGTAGTAATGTGTGTGTTTAAGGAGCTGCAACGCCGGGGCCTAGAAGATGCCCCATGCATCAGGGGACTTGTTACTGAAGCCAGAGGTAGGTGTTTCACGTACAATAGATAAATAGATAGATCAGCTTTATAAAAAACTTAAATTAAAATTAAAAAAGTCTCGGTGCGGGATTCGAACCCACGTCTCCTGACGAACGCCGCTTAAGTCAGACTTCACTATATAATACGCGAAATATTCAAAAGAAGTAACGCTGTGTATATAAAAAAGAAAAAATGTGGCCAATAACTGGGTGGCCAAGGACTGGATGGGGTGGCCAATAACTGTGCGGCAATGGTAATCACATGGCGCAGTGGTTGGCACCTGGCCAATAACTGGGTGGCCAAGGACAGTGCGGATTGTCAACCACTGTGCGGCAAGTGTGACTTTAGGACTCAGTGATTGGCACACCGATTATTCGTCGAGGAGGCAGTCAATTAAAATTAATAAAATTTTAATTAATTAAAATCATTTGATTTTAATTAAAAATAATTTTTAATATTTGTTTGAAATAATTTAAAATGTATTTTTCGGAAAAATAATGTTTTTGAAAAAAATCTCTCGGAGCGGGAATCGAACCCACACCTTCGGTAAAAAATATGTCTGAAATAATTCTTCGTCATATTAGACGCAAAATATTTTTGGAAAAATAGTCTTTTTTAAAGCTTAGAGCAATCTGACTTTGAAAAAAAAACTCAAAAAACATATTTTTGAAAAAATGTCTCGGGGTAGGAATCGAACCCACGTCTCCTGTAAAATACGACTAAAATAATTCTTCGTCATATTATAAGCAAAATATTTTTGAAAAATAGTCTTTTAAAGCCCAGAGCGATTTGACTTTTAAAAAACACAGAATAATTTCAAAAATATTTTTCTCAAAATTTTTCAACAAATTTTACGAATATTTTTCGTGCAATCATTAACAATTATATTATCACATAATTATAGGCTATCGTGAGCTCATGGACGCAACAAACGAAGAAGAAATGGCCCTGAATGAAGCAGCTCACGCTATTGAGGAGGAGGAGGCGCTGGATCTTCGCATGCAGACAGCCCTGGACGAGGCAACTCACGCTATTGAGGAAGTGGAGATGGCTCTCCATGCACAGCGCACCGTAAATCGTAAGCATTCAAATTATGCATATCTGAGACATTAAATAAATTTTACAAAACCGCAGGCTCACCGACGGAGAATGGCGGCGGCGGCGGCGGTGATACTGCCTGTACTGTGGACGTGGTGGAACACCCACAGCAAACGCCGGATCTCTCGTTACAGCGTACGTACTTGAAAATACACATAATTTGTACTAGACAGTTGACTATTTATACTTATAGAATTTATTTTTCAGCATCTGTAACAGAGAATCACGAAGAGGCGACCTACTCAACAATAACGGTTTCCAGCGCAGACAGTGACATACCTATCACAAGATCTGCGGTAGACGACGAAGGAGAGGTTTTCCCTGAGAATCAACTAGGCCTCTATGATGGATTGTGGCCGATTAATGAAGACGAAGAAGAGGAGCAATATTTTCGGAGAATTGGTCGCTGGATTCAGCAGCTCCCCGATGCTAACTCAGGTAAATATTTTTACTTTGCTGCTAAGTTAAAAAAAGTAAGTAGAAGTTTTTTTGTGATACAGGGACTTGGGCAGCCCATTTTATTGACGATGAAGATACTTTATAAGCGCGTCAAATTCTGAATGAGGTACACTCGTTACAATTATCTCTAATTTTCTATAATAGCTAGCCTCAACAAATTCCGGATGTTCATACGTATTTTTCTTTTTGCAGAAACGCAGATAGGATCCGGTAGACCGCGAAACAGAGCTAACAACGAGCCGTTTGGAGACGTGCAGCCACCCGGAGCCCGCTTAGAAATTCTTCAGAATATCACGCGTTATTTTAGCCGTTTTAAGCTTCGGGGCCGTGAACTAACAATACGTATTCGTCAGCCACCCTCAGGAACTAGTGTTATGAATTGGCTTCAAGGAGCTTTTCGCGATCTGTTGACGCAAATAACTGTCAATTGCGAGGGCGGCGATTACGCAGGCATCTCATACACATCAAGTAGTTTAGCCCACGGGGCTGTATGGCTTTCTTTTCGACCAGTTCGGGACTATAAATTTGAAGATATATGGCAATTAATAACTAGCGTCGCCCAAAGCGCAGCATCTATGAATATCGATGACTCATGTAATATTAAAGTGTGCATTGTCAAGGGTGTCGAGGGTAGAGGAAGAAAGGGTTTAACGTACGAGGGTGTTGCAAAGAAATCTATTCTAACGATCCGCAACGACGATCAGTTATGTCTGCCTCGTTCATTAGTAGCAGCTTTAGCATACGCCGAACGCGGTGAAATACGAACAGGAGAACTACACGCCGAGTGGCAACGTATTAGGCAGGTAAATGGTTCATTGCAAAGAGAGAGAGCGCTTGAGCTTACCAGAGCTGCAAATGTCGATGTACCGCGAGATGGATGTGGTATACATGAGATTACACTCTATCAAGACTATTTGGCGCAGGACGGTATTGCGATTGTAGTTTTTGAGTTTCTGACTTTAGGTCGTCGTAAAAAAACAGCCCTGTTCAATGGTACACAAAAAGTTTTGAATTCTGCAGGAGAAATTCGGCACACTCTGTATATCTTATACTACGAACGTTCACATCATTTCGAACCAATTCTAAACCTCAGAGCAGCTGTCGGTAGTTCGGGGTTTTGCACGGTTTGCAATACGTTATATCGCGTGTTTAATCATCGATGCTCGAAAGCACAATGCCCACGGTGCGGGGCAACACCGCGATGCAACGCCGACTCAAACGATACGATCAGGTGCGTCGCATGCAATCGCGACTTTTTCGGGGAAGAATGTTTGCGTAATCATAGATCGGGGAAAGTAACTATGAGCGGGGGTCGCGGTAGAAAACCCTCTGTTTGCGAATCTCTTCATCGCTGCCGTAAATGCTTCCAGCCGATAAGACCTTTGGAGAAAAAAAGGAAGCACGTATGCGGTGTAGGCTTCTGCAAAATATGTAGATCGATGCAGCCATTTAATCATTTATGTTTTATCAGGCCGATACGAGGTTCTGTAGATTCAAAAATTATTTTTATTTTCTATGATTTTGAAACACAGCAGTGCACATCTGTGAAGGGCGATGCGCGTACATTCGTTCACGAACCGAGCCTATGTGTTGCCCAGCGCGTTTGTTCAATGTGCTGTCACAATGATTCTATAGACGAACCGTGCGAGCATTGCGGCATACATGAGTTTGTATTCAAACATAATCCTGTAGGGCAGCTTGTAGAGTTAGCCATGGAGGCTGTAGGAGGGTTTTCGCGTACAATTGTAATAGCTCATAACGCAGGAGGCTTTGACGCGCAGTTCATTTTACGCTATCTGATCGAAGAGAAAAAAACGCGACTTCCCTCACTGATAATGAACGGCACGAAGATTATCACAATGCGGCTCGGAAAATTAGTATTTCTCGATAGTTTGCACTACTTCCACATGCCTCTGAGTGCACTACCAAAAGCGTTCGGACTAACGGGGACTATTGCAAAGGGTACTTTTCCCCACTTGTTCAATGTGCCGGAAAATCAAAATTATGTTGGGCCTCTGCCTGCTCTAGAATTTTATTCTCCTGACACGATGCGTACAGCGGACCGCGAAAAATTACTTGCCTGGTACCGCGAATTGCAAGACACCGATTATGTGTTCGATTTTGCCAAAGAAATTGTAAACTACTGTTCAATGGATGTTACGATATTGAGGCGTGCCTGTATAGTTTTTCGCGATATGTTCATAGCCAGCGGCAGTGTCTGTCCTTTTAACGAGAGCACGACGATAGCGTCAGCCTGTTTTCGTATTTTTCGAAAAATATTTCTGAACGACAATACAATCGGCATCATTCCGACAACTGGCTATAGATGGGCTCATAATCAATCAAAAAAGGCAGTGTCGTGGCTCATGTGGATGGAGCATTCACTCGGTCATAACATTATTCACGCAGGACGCGCACGCGAGTTTAAGTTACCACAGAATCTATTAGTAGATGGGTACTACGAGACCCCTGACAACGCACATGTATTACAGTTTCACGGCTGCTATTGGCACGGGTGCCAGCGCTGCTTCCTTGTAAATAGACATCGCCGACAAAGTGATGGAGCGTCAATGGACGAACGCCTAGAGAAAACTATTGCGATAAGTAATAGAATTCGAGCTGCAGGTTACGCGTTAACGGAAATTTGGGAGTGCGAATTTGACAGTATGCTAAAACAAAACGCAGAAATGCAGGCATTCGTGCAGGATCAAACTTTGGGCACGCTACAGCCCCTCAACCCCCGTGACGCATTCTTCGGCGGCCGTACAGAAAATATGGTAACGCTCTATGACGTAAAAGACACAGAGCAAATAAGATACGTCGACGTTTGCTCTTTGTACCCATACATTTGTAAGTATGGCAAATACCCTGTAGGCCATCCGAAAGTCTATGTGGGTGACGAGTGTATGGAATTGTCGGGGGCTGATAACACCGATCTATCGCGTATCGAAGGGCTTGTCAAATGCACTGTATTGCCGCCGCGGAATCTTTATCATCCTGTACTGCCAGTGCGTATGCATCACCGCCTGTTATTCGCTCTGTGTCGTAGTTGTAGCGAAGCTATGAGTCTAGAAGAGTGTACACACGATGATCCTGCAGAGCGGACATTCGACGGTACGTGGGTGGTCGATGAGTTACGAAAAGCTGTGTCGTGTGGGTACAAGGTCATGCGTATTACCGAAATTTGGCAATACGAGATAGCGCAGTATAACAGAGATACGCGGACGGGGGGCCTTTTTGCTGAATACATTAATACATTTTTGAAGATCAAACAAGAGGCCAGTGGTTGGCCCGAAAGCAGTATGGAGGAGGACTCAGCGGCTCAAGACCGCTATCTAGCTGATTTTGAGCTATCTGAAGGTATTAAGTTGGATCGTGGATCTATAATGAAAAATCCGGGGTTAAGATCGGTGGCTAAGCTCTGTCTAAATTCATTTTGGGGAAAGTTTGGACAGCGGGAAAATCTACCGCAGACTGTGATAGTTTCAACGCGTGAAAAACTCATGGAGTTATTGACAGACCCTGAATACGAAATTACGGGCATCCTCCCCGTAAATAATCAAATATTGTATGTAAATTATGTAAAAAGTGAGGATGCTGTGACGCCTTCGGGTATGGCGAATACTGTTATCGCAGCGTATACGACAGCTCAGGCCCGTTTGAAGTTGTACAGTTATCTCGAGCGTCTGGATCGCCGCGCCGTGTACTGCGACACTGATTCGGTAATTTACGTGACAAAGAACGAACCAGGCGAATACGAGCCGCCCATAGGGCAGCTTTTAGGAGATTTAACAGACGAGCTAAGCTCCTACGGCCCCGGAAGCTATATTAAATCTTTTATTTCGGGAGGTCCTAAATTTTATTCATTTATAGTACGTGGCCCTGACGGCACAGAAAGTGAGGTTTGTAAAGTCAAAGGCATAACGTTAAATTTTGCAAATACATCGCTGATAAATTATCAGTCAATACGCTCCTTTGTAATGGGCGAGAGAGAAGAACCAATTGTACTATACTACAATGCGATTAGGCGTACGGCGTTTCATCACGTGGTCACACGGCCGGAAATAAAATCTTGTAAACCATCGAGCGTCAAGCGAAGACGCGACGGCGAATACGGTTCTCTACCTTATGGCTACAAAAGTTAAAAATATTTTATCTTCATGTAAACAAATTATATAACTGGGAAATAAAGGCTTTATCATCTACAGCAGTATCGAGATTTGATTCAATCATCGATATGGACGTGAGGTGGAAACATCCCTGGACGGCTATGGTTTGTGGTCCGACCGGTTGCGGTAAAACATATTTTGTGAAAAAGTTTTTAAAATTCATTTCGCGCATGAACAGCGAGCCGTTCGAGAGAATTATTTTCTACTATTCCGAATGGCAACCAGCATACGCCGAGTATGGAGCATCGATCGAATTTCATGAAGGTTTGCCGCAATCTGCTGATTACGCGAATGATCCGCGTGCCAAGCTCATAGTTATCGACGATTTAATGCGTGAGGCATCGAACAACAGTGTTATTGACTTATTCACCAAAGGCAGTCATCATAAAAATTTGAGCGTTATTTTCATAACGCAAAACTTATTCCACCAAGGTCACGGCCAGCGAGATATCTCACTGAATGCTAATTATATCGTTGTCTTTAAAAATCCTCGTGATCGCGCTCAAATACAGCACCTGGCGCGTCAGGTATATCCGGAAAATCCCCGTTTTTTGCAAGAGGTTTATCATGACGCGACGTCGAAGCCACACGGTTATTTGTTGCTAGATTTGAAACAAGCAACACCTGATAATTGTAGATTTCGTACCTGCATCTTTCCCGACGATCCCCATCATTTTGTGTACGTGCCGCGAAAGAAATTAAAAAGCAGCTGTACTTCCGGGGAACTACCAGTTTTGCGTTTATGATGACGAATAACGGATCGATACGCTACAAAAAGAACGTTGCGATATCGACTGCCCTTCGGTATTCCAGCAAGGAGCAATGTAAATCAGATTCAAACGTTAATCGCTGTATTGTCGATTGCGTATTGTACATTCTTCGTAACAACGCGACTCTAAAGGCTCCGGGGACGCCACGTAGAAAAGCAGTGATTTGCCCTAATAATTATCAGTCAGCCTCTTGTAATGGCCCGTGACGGATCACCACTCTGCAAGAAGCACATTGCGATATTGCGAGCCCTTCAACATTTCAACAAGGAACAACGTGAAGCCTTTTTACGTAAAGCAGATCCTCGTATAATACGGTGCATCTGCGAGTGCGCATTGAACATTCTTCATGGTAATGTACCTCTGAAGTCGAACCAGAGGAAAAAACTACGTCGACACGCGCCTGTTCTTCGTCGCTTAGCTGCAAGAAAAGGCTGTTGGAAGAGTAAAAAGCGAATCGTGGTTCAGAGTGGTGGATTCCTGCCTCTTTTGCTTGCACCAATTTTGGGCACCGTCCTGTCAAATTTGATTGGTGGGCGCTGATAATGGAACACGCAAGAAAAATGGTACTAGTGCCGGAGGAGAATCTATTACAGATGAGCGCACAAAGTATCCGACAACCTGTTTTTGCCGCTGACGTGACGCATTCGCCAGAGGCACAAGCTATTGGAGCCACCTTGAGTAGATTGGACGCTGAAATGAATGAAATCTTGAATTCTAATAAATATAAGGATGAGAGAGAAAAGTGGACCGCATATCTGACTGTACTACAACGCTATCTTCATTTTGTCGATGGTGAACGATCTCATCAGCAGCTTGATCTCATGAAAACGAAAGTACCCGCTTTGAAGGAGGAGGAGGTGGAGGAGGAGGTGGAGGGGAAGGGGGAGGAGGGTGAAAAAAAAGACTCCTCGCCAGGCATGAATGACTCCATCATAATTGAAAGCGTACCGCAAAAATTTCGGAACAAAGCGAAACTTCTACTGCGTCGCTTGCACGATGCACCATCGTCAAAATTTTCTTGGAACCCCGCAGGAATTGTTTCTATTGAGGGAAAACCAATCAAGGATTCGAATATTGTTGATCTCGTGAACGATGCTATGCGAGCAAGAAAAGTCCCAAAACCAGCGGGACGCAAGACCTTCGCAAATTTTTTGAGAACGATACAAACACCTCGAGAATTTGTGGGAAATGAGGAACTGTGGGCGGAATCAAGGGCCAATTCAACATTACGGGCGCATGCAAGCGGTAACAGTGAAGCCGAGGATATCAACGATACCAGCGATCAGTCTTCATACTACAGCGACGATAAGAGCACCGAAGCTAGACGTGGTGTGCAGAGTGGTTCTGGTAGTTATAGTAAGAAAAGACGTGTAACTTGGGCTAGGCTTAAATTATAAACATGAAAATATTGGAAAAAGTGTACTTTGATCCCTCCCATGAAGCATCATTTTCGGGCAGTGCCAAATTGTTGCACGCGGGTCGGAAGAAAAAAATCTCCGGTAAAAAGACGCTACAGTGGCTCGAGTCTCAGGATGCTTACACAAAGCATAAGCCTGTGAGACGCAGGTTTCCACGACGCTTTTACAACGTTCGTAACATTGACGATGTTTGGGAGGCTGATCTTGTAGATCTTCGTTCTATCAAGGATTACAACGATGGCTATGTTTATCTTCTTGTGGTCATAGATGTTCTTAGTAAATATGCATGGGTCGAGCCTCTACATGATAAGGCTGCTACGACTGTGACTAAAGCACTCACGCGTATACTATCGCAAAAAGTCAGTAATGGTAGATCGCCGATTTGTCTCCAGTCGGATAGAGGTAAGGAGTTTGTAGGTTCCGCATTCCAGGCTTTCTTGAGGAAGAAGAACATTGAGTTTCGCGCTGCAAGAAACCCCGATATAAAAGCCGCTGTCGTGGAGCGATTTAATAGAACTCTAAAAGAAAGAATGTGGCGTTATTTCACGTACTCTAGAGAGAAACGTTACATTGACGTTCTGCAAGATATCGTCTCGGCATACAATCATGCGCAACATAGCAGTATAAAAATGGCTCCAGCCTCTGTGACGCTTGCTACAGCTGCTAGGGCTCGGGCTAATCTGATACAGCGATACAAGGATCCGGAATATCCCAGGCAGCCTCCTAAATACAGGGTAGGTGATATTGTACGCATCAGTAGTGCAAAGGCAGCCTTTGCAAAAGGTTACGAGAGCGGCTGGAGCAGCGAACTATTTAAAATACACCGTGTATCATACACCAGACGACCTGTGGTATACATTTTGCGGGATCTTCAAGACGAGGATATCGACGGTATCTTTTACGAACCGGAATTATCGAGAGTGCAAACGGTTGCTGGGTCCGCGAAGAAGAATAAGAAAGGAAAATCAAAATGAAAGACGAATTTTATATTGTTTTGCCCAGCAACAGCAGTATGCAATATTATCCTGATAATAAGACAACGCGATACACTACTCATTTACCGCAGTGCTTGACTTTGCACGGTGATTGGGCTGTTTCTTTAGCCGAAATCCAAATACCCCTGACAATGATGCATGTACCGCCTGAGGGTGAGCAGAATTTTATCAACTTTGTAACGAATGCGGTGACGCCTGTTACAGGTGGTGGTGGTGGTGGTGGTGGTGATGGTGGTGGTGTCGACGTGAGTTATAAAGAAGATAGAGTTTCCGTGCCTCCTGGCGTGTACCGTAGTATAGACAAATTACTCGAAACAATTAACGATATACCATGCGTGTCCGGGCACTTGAGGTTTCAATGTCGCCGCAATGGATACGTGGCGGTAACACGTATCTGCGACACATGTACGAATTTGGAACACTCTTTCTATTTTTCCACAGTATTGAACAAAATTTTAGGATTCTCCCATAGCCGAGGCGTCGTAGTTCGAAGTGACACTGAGTACACTGATCAGCGGCCCGCTGGTCTAACCAATGGAATTCCTAATATGCTCTTCGTTTACACCGATATATGTGAGCCATACATCACGGGAGATGTGCACACACCTCTACTGCGTGTCGTGCCGTCTACTGTCACGGATAATTACAATTATGGCTCTGTCAAAATTAGAAACTTTTCGCCACCGCGCTTTATACCACTATTGCGTACGAATTTTCAAACGATAACCATCGATATAAGGGATGAGTTTGGTGAGTCGATACCATTTGAGTACGGGACGTTGACGGTGACATTACACTTTCGACGCATAGATTGACTCGCGAGATGGATTATTACGACACATACTTTGACACACAGATAGGCGGGGGAGGGAGGGCGGGCTATGGCGGTATCAGTCATGTGTACATTGGGTCACCGAACCAGCGAGGCCACGGTATTGGCAGTTTCCTCGGAGGTCTCTTTCGCCGTATCATACCGCTCTTGAAACAAGGAGCCCGGACAGTCGGCAAAGAAGCACTACGTTCTGGTATCAATGCAGCCAATGACATATTGGATAGGGGAATTCATCCACGAGAGGCCTTTAAAACGCGCATGCGCGAATCAGCCACAAATCTAAAGAGGAAAGCCGAGGAAAAAATTGATAACCTTATGCAGGGCTCAGGCTATAAAGCAACTAAAATTAATAATCTACTGCATTCGCTTGGTGGTAGCGCAGCACGTCGCGTCGGTGTGAAGAAAAGAAAGAAACCGCTGACGTCGAAAAAACGTTCGGGGCACGTGAAGAAGAAGAGGAGAGGAGGGAAGAAAAAGGCAGTGAAAAGAAGGAAGACAAGTGACAAGAAGAAGAAGAGGAAGAAACCAAGAACGGTATCTGACATTTTTGCTTAGATAGACAGACACCTGAGAAAAAATGGCATTCTTACACGCTCATTCGTGTGAATGTCTAAAGTCGGAGCTCGAACTATTCACACTACCACCGACCCAAACTACGATTGAGGGGACGCAATGGGTGTACTATAAGCCAATTTCATCGTTGACAGATAACTCGCCTATCGAATTTGTAGTGCCGGGGCAGGGCGATGAGTATCTTGATCTTGCCCATACTATGCTGAGTATGCGTGTTGAAATAATACCACCTCCGAAGCCCAAAGAAGGCGAGGCACCTAAAGCAGGCCCCGTTAATAATTTGTTGCATTCAATGTTCAATCAGATCGATGTATTCTTGAATCAGAAACTTGTGTCGCCGCCTAACAACGCGTACGCATACAGAGCATACATTGAAACGCTCTTAAATTATGGAGTTGACGCGAAGACCTCTCATCTCACAAGTGTTCTCTGGTACGACGATTCACACGGTGGAATGGATGATGTGGGTGATGCTAATACGGGCCTGGCTATGCGAAGAGGTCTTATGAATGCTAGTGGTAATCAGATTGATCTCCTCGGACACCTTCACTGCGACATTTTTAATCAGGAGAGATTTTTGATAAATGGTGTTGAGATGCGTATACGTCTCGTGCGCACCAACGATGCTTTCTGCCTTATGAGCCCTTCGAAAGACTGCAGCATGAAGATTGTCGAAGCATCGCTCCTTGTACGGCGTGCCAAGATAGCACCCGGTATACTCCTGGCCCACGCAAGGGCTCTCTCCAAATCTACGGCCAAGTATCCAATGACTCGTGTGGAGGTTAAAGCAGTATCGCTGCATGCGGGCGTTCACGGCGATACCCTGGATAATATCATACTGGGGCAACTACCTAAGCGTATAATTATCGGATTTGTCGATAATAGAGCCTTTAACGGCGATCGCACACTGAATCCCTTTAACTTTCAAAATTATAAAATCAATTATCTTTCTTTGTATGCTGACGGTGTGCAGATACCGTCAAAGCCTCTGCAGCCCGACTTTGGAGCGAGAGAACAATACGTGGATGCGTATCACACATTATTCTCCGGCACTGGTATTCACTTTCTCAACCAGGGTAATTGTATTTCACGCACCGCTTACCCTAATGGCTATTGTCTATTTACATTTGACCTAACTCCCGATCTTTCGGCAAATAGTAATACTCATTGGAATTTGGTGAAACACGGCAGTGTCAGAATAGAAGTCCGTTTCGAAGAAGCTCTAAAAACAACGGTTAACTGTATTGTGTATGCGGAATATGACAATGTGTTGGAGATTGACTCGTCCCGACAAGTAATTGTAGATTTTAGCGGATAGTGAACTATTTCGGCTGAGTCTTCAGTATTCTCTGAGAACTCGAGGCGACAGGTCAGCATCATGGCGGTTGTAATTGATATACAGAGTCTAAAGGATAAATTCAATCATTTTACACCGAAAGAAGTGGCTGTCACCTCGGTGCATTCAACATACTTTGGTCACTGGATAGTAAAACAGCCCTATGCCCATGACGACCTATCACCTGCTATAAAAAGGCAAAATACGTGGCTGCAGAGCAACCATCACGGTATTGCATGGTCTGAAGGCGATACATCTGTGCAAGCGATCGAGCTTATTCTGAAGAAAATTGCTTCAGAAGTTGATCGAATATTCACCAGAGGCTCCGACAAAGCATCATACCTGGCAAGACTCACAGGGTGTTTTATCATAAATTTGGAAGAAGACGACGAAGTACCATCATTCCGTAGCCTACCGGCGGGTAATACACGCTGTATATATCACGGACTGTTGCGCAAAAACCACACATATAAGTGCGCTCTAGACAACGCGACAAAGATCAAAGCGTGGCTCTGTCATAGTGACCGCTTCGATTCTTTGTGGGAATATCGCACTACTACTAGCTGGAGGGTTGGCTTGTCAGAGTGTGCTACTGAAGAAAAGCCCTCTGTTGCTGTCTACTGTTATGAACAGCCTTCAAATTTTACAATCTCTCCGGAACATAAAGGATCATACAGTAGGCGTGTATCCGGCAGATCGTATCCCGAAGGTGTGGACGAAACCGACAGCCATCGTTGTTAATACCGATGGACACAAGCTACCCGGGACCCACTGGGTCGCCATGTACGTCGATCGAAATGGCCATGGATGGTTCTTCGACAGCTACGGTCTCCCGCCAATCATCCCACAGCATCTCATACGGCTCCGAAGAAACTGCAAATTCTTCCGATGCAGCACTATTCAACTTCAAGGTCCGGATTCGCAATGTTGCGGACAGTATTGCGTTATGTTTCTTCATTATATGTGTACTGGTCTCGGCATTAATAAGTTTAGAAACGTATTTTCAAATAATTTGTCAAGAAACGATTCAATAGTCTATGATTATTATAATGCATTCATCAATAATCGCGAATTTAAGTCGCAGGGTGAAACTTTCAGTATGGGGGCTGCCGTAGGTGGTAGCTACAAAATAAATAGCTTTAGTGATAAGTGTTTGCATTGCATACAGGGCTGTTGGCCCCGCGCTCGAGTATTGTGAATATTATGCTTATAAAATAAAAAATTAATAAAAATTCCTTTCACTATCTACTCTGTTTTCCTATCCCTCATTAAAAAAAAGTTGATTTCAGCAAGATATTATATTTCTTCTTGGAATCGTCTCTCTCTACCTCGACATCGCAACAGTCATACGTGAGCAGAGGCCTTTTGGAGCTGCTAAAAAGCTAATGTCAGCATATTTTATATTTTTTCCTGGAATCACAAAAACCGCGCGTGACCAGAGACGACCTTTTCGAGCAGCTAACAAAGCTGATTTCAGCAGATATTATATTTCTTCTTCGAATCAGCTCTTTATCCCTATGTGACAAAGGCTGCACGTGGTCAGAGACGTTTTCGAGCTGATTTCAGCAGATATTATATTTCGTTTTTGATTCGGTATGGCGTGGAGGAAGCGCTATGAGTCACGAATTACTTGTGGAGGGGAGACGCTGACGGAATATTCATATTGTCCTCTTGTGAGCAGACATCAGTCGTGATCGAGCCGTGAAAGAGGTACAAAATCAAACTCTCGTGCAAAACTATCTGGCTCCATAGAAGTTAATGCAACGGAAACGGATCGAATTAAAAGTGCGCATAGAAAAACACTTACACGACATTGCAAAATTAAAATCGTCGATACGCGCAAGATCAGAGTTTCGACGTGTGATACGGAAGCTACAAGAACTCAATCTCCACAATGGATCTCACTCAAATCAACAAAGTGGGCATGCTTGCATCGTTTCTACCAGTCAAAAAACTATCCGATCTGGCACTTGAAAAAAACTACGAGGTCACTGATATAAGATGTGTAAAAACATCATTTGGCTCGAGGATCACCATTGACATCGAGGAATCATTTACTTGCTACCTCCCTGCGAGATTCGTCAGGGTCTTCGAGGATGACGCCAATCTGCTGCACCAGATGACTGCTGCCGCGCATGAGAAAAAACTACTCATGCAATACTACGGAACAAGGTATAATAACCTGGAGTTCAAGCCCGTCCGCCCAACGGAGAGCTCATAGTTATTGGGTATCAGCTGCTGTGGTCAATCTTGTTCTTGGGAGTTGGATAATTCAACAGTACCGGGAGGAGAAGAAGAAGAAGAAGAAGAAGAAGCTGTTCCAGTCATAGCCAGCAACGTCCATAATAGTTAAAATATATTATCGTGCTTGGCTCATGTACAAATAAATAACAGATTATCGGTCAAATTGATTTATTTCTTCTTCTTTTATACGATGCAAAATATACTCTCAACGCCAATCCCCTCTAATCGCATAAAAATGTACACGTAGCAATATTTTAATCATAAAGCTGGAGGGGATAGTCCATCATACCGTCACTGGGCAAAAGTGTACTCTTGGCACAGTTGTGTTCACGTTGTTGCAGAATGAACGGTTACTCGGAGGCGATACAGAAAGTGATACAAATAATCACGATTTGCATCGTTGAAAAATTATATCAGGGATTGGGGGAGATGCAAACAGTTGTGGATGGAGAACGCTGGTCGCAGCGCTGCACAGCAGGCGTTTCGATAATAAATTCCTATCTGGAATATCTGGGCGTATCCGATTTCAATCTGCACGTGCAATATTGCTGACGAAATAAAAAATGAAGAGGCGTATCCGATTTCAATCTGCACGTGAAATATTGCTGACGATTGCTGCTGTGTGATGACAACTTCAGCGACGCAGCTCAGTCTTCTGCTGCCTGTTGAGAGCGTAAAGCGTGCTCGTGGATTTCAACGACAATATGCACAGGCCACATCCGGTGTTTGACGTGCCTGGTACAGATCTGGTGTTTGATATTCAGTATTTAGAAGATAAGGATGGTGAATTATTGCCGAAAGAGGTGTGTGTGGGTTCGGTGGATGAAGCACAGCGTCGAATGTTGTGGCTGGTCTCTCCGCCTCATATCATCGAGGTATTACCGCCCCTGATACGAAGAATAAATAATTGGCGGACTAAGAACATCCACGGTTTACACTGGCTAAGTGGCTGGCACCAAGGGGACGGCATCACGCTCGCCGAGCTGTATGAAAAATTACGCGAAATTGCGAAAAGTGTTGGCGAACAATCTCGACTGTACGCAGTAGGTGAACCGACTGTACAAATCTTAGAACAGGTCACAGGACGCAAAATCATAAACTTGAGCAAATGCGTCGGTTGTCCATCATCATCCGATTGTCCATCATTCGATGTTCCGCCGCCGAAGACATCAGAAGTGTACTGCCCGTGGCATCGTTTCCTACAGAAGAAGTCCAGAGGCGCTCAGTGTGCTCTACAGAACGTTAAAAAACTCCAGTGTTACCTTAACGAGCTCCGATCTTCTTCTTCTTTTCGCTAACCCGTAAAGTGAATTATGTATTTGAAAAAAATGGCGAAGCTCAATGACACCGGTCGCGTACCGTCCCACCTACCATATAAAAACATTGCGGAACTGGAGCTTCAAAAGATATATAGAATCTCAAGAATGAGGATGGTCAACACCAAGCACGGGAGACAAGTGATTGCCGATATTGGCTTGGATTTCAGTGTCTTCATGCCCCTAAGGGTTAGTTTCTTTCTGAACTATAATAGCGAAGTGTTCAACGAAATAGCAGAACTTTGTGAAAAAAAGAGTGTAGGGCTACGCTATTTGGGCTCCGTATATAATCGTATTGAATTCATCGATCTAAATTGTACATGAAACCTAGCTTTAAGAAATATGTAACTCTATGCATAATAACAATAAAAAAAAAAAAGCGGTGCACTATGACGACAGCTCACACGCACACCCTCTCACTCTCACACCCACATCCTCCAACACATACTCTGTGCTGGAAGAGTGGGGGTAAGAGTGGGACTGCTGCGCATCCTATCCCCACTCTTACCCCCCACCACCTCGAACTACGGGCTCGAGGAGTGGGGATAGGAGTGGGGATAGGAGTGGGGGTCGCCATAGTGCACCGCATACTACTGACTGCAAATCCGCTTTATAACGAAATCGAACGATTGAGTTTAGCGTTCGCTTTACAAGTTCGACCTAGTATTATAACATCAAATACTCTTCATTCTATGCAAATACGTAAGATTCATGTGTTTCGAGCCGCCAAACAAGCCCCGAACGAACGCTAAGTCGCTTTACAACGATATCGAACATTTGAGTTTTGCGCTCGCTGTAGGCGTTCCAGCTCGTATTATGAGATCAAAAACACTTCATTCTATGCAAATACGCAAGATTCATGCGTTTCGAGCAGCCAAACAAGCCCCAAACGAATGCAAATTCGCCTCATAACGAAATCCAACGATTGAGTTTTGCGTTCGCTGTACAAGTTCGACCTAGTATTATAACATCAAAAACTCTTCAATCTATGCAAATACGTAAGATTCATGCGTTTCGAGACGCCAAACAAGTCCCAAACGAATGCAAAGTCGCTATGTAACGAAATCGAACGATTGAGGTTTGCGATCGCTGTACGAGTTCGAGCTCGTACTATAAGACCAAAAACTTTTCTTTCTATGCAAATACGTGAGATTTATGCATTTCGAGCCGCCAAACAAGCCTCAAACAAATGCAAAGTCGCTTTATAACGAAATCTAACTATTGAGTTTTGCGCTCGCTGTAAGCATTCCAGCTCGTATTATGAGATCAAAAACACTTCATTCTATGCAAATACGCAAGATTCATGCGTTTCGAGTCGCCAAACAAGCCCCAAACGAATGCAAAGTCGCTTTATAACGAAATCGAACGATTGGGGTTTCCGCTTGATGTGAGTGTTCCTCCTCGTATTATTAGGTAAGAAACCCTTCGTTCGATGTAAAAACACGAGATGTATGCGTTTCGAACAGCCAAAGAGGCCCGAAACGAATGCAAAGTCGCTTCGTAACGATATCGAACATTGGAGTTTTGCCCTCGCTGTAAGCATTCCAGCTCGTATTATGAGATTAAAAACACTTCATTCTATGCAAATACGCAAGATTCATGCGTTTCGAGCCGCCAAACAAGCCCCAAACGAATGCAGAGTCGCTTTGTAACGAAATCGAACGATCGAGGTTTGCGATCGCTGTACGAGTTCGAGCTCGTACTATAAGACCAAAAACTTTTCTTTCTATGCAAATACGTGAGATTCATGCGTTTCGAACCGCCAAACAAGCCTCAAACGAATGCAAAGTCGCTTTATAACGAAATCTAATGATTGAGTTTTGCGCTCGCTGTAAGCATTCCAGCTCGTATTATAAGGTAAAAAACCCTTCGTTCGATGTTAAAACGAGAGATTTATGCGTTTCGAGCCGCCAAACAAGCCCCAAACGAATGCAAAGTCGCTTTATAACGAAATCTAACGATTGAGTTTTGCGCTCGCTTTAAGCATTCCAGCTCGTATTATGAGATCAAAAACACTTCATTCTATGCAAATACGCAAGATTCATGCGTTTCGAGTCGCCAAACAAGCCCCAAACGAATGCAAAGTCGCTTTATAACGAAATCGAACGATTGGGGTTTCCGCTTGATGTGAGTGTTCCTCCTCTATTAGGTAAGAAACCCTTCGTTCGATGTAAAAACACGAGATGTATGCGTTTCGAACAGCCAAAGAGGCCCGAAACGAATGCAAAGTCGCTTCGTAACGATATCGAACATTGGAGTTTTGCCCTCGCTGTAAGCATTCCAGCTCGTATTATGAGATTAAAAACACTTCATTCTATGCAAATACGCAAGATTCATGCGTTTCGAGCCGCCAAACAAGCCCCAAACGAATGCAGAGTCGCTTTGTAACGAAATCGAACGATCGAGGTTTGCGATCGCTGTACGAGTTCGAGCTCGTACTATAAGACCAAAAACTTTTCTTTCTATGCAAATACGTGAGATTCATGCGTTTCGAACCGCCAAACAAGCCTCAAACGAATGCAAAGTCGCTTTATAACGAAATCTAATGATTGAGTCTTGCGCTCGCTGTAAGCATTCCAGCTCGTATTATAAGGTAAAAAACCCTTCGTTCGATGTTAAAACGAGAGATTTATGCGTTTCGAGCCGCCAAACAAGCCCCAAACGAATGCAAAGTCGCTTTATAACGAAATCTAACGATTGAGTTTTGCGCTCGCTGTAAGCATTCCAGCTCGTATTATGAGATCAAAAACACTTCATGCTATGCAAATACGCAAGATTCATGCGTTTCGAGCCGCCAAACAAGCCCCAAACGACTGCAAATCCGCTTTGTAACGAAATCGAACGATTGAGGTTTGCGATCGCTGTACGAGTTCGAGCTCGTACTATAAGACCAAAAACTTTTCTTTCTATGCAAATACGTGAGATTCATGCGTTTCGAACCGCCAAAAAAGCCCCAAACGGATGCAAAGTCGCTTTATAACGAAATCTAATGATTGAGTTTTGCGCTCGCTGTAAGCATTCCAGCTCGTATTATAAGGTAAGAAACCCTTCGTTCGATGTTAAAACGAGAGATTTATGCATTTCGAGCCGCCAAACAAGCCCCAAACGAATGCAAAGTCGCTTTATAACGAAATCTAACGATTGAGTTTTGCGCTCGCTGTAAGCATTCCAGCTCGTATTATGAGATCAAAAACACTTCATTCTATGCAAATACGCAAGATTCGTGCGTTTCGAGTCGCCAAACAAGCCCCAAACGAATGCAAAGTCGCTTTATAACGAAATCGAACGATTGGGGTTTCCGCTTGATGTGAGTGTTCCTCCTCGTATTATTAGGTAAGAAACCCTTCGTTCGATGTAAAAACACGAGATGTATGCGTTTCGAACAGCCAAAGAGGCCCGAAACGAATGCAAAGTCGCTTCGTAACGATATCGAACATTGGAGTTTTGCCCTCGCTGTAAGCATTCCAGCTCGTATTATGAGATTAAAAACACTTCATTCTATGCAAATACGCAAGATTCATGCGTTTCGAGCCGCCAAACAAGCCTCAAACGAATGCAAAGTCGCTTTATAACGAAATCTAATGATTGAGTTTTGCGCTCGCTGTAAGCATTCCAGCTCGTATTATAAGGTAAAAAACCCTTCGTTCGATGTTAAAACGAGAGATTTATGCGTTTCGAGCCGCCAAACAAGCCCCAAACGAATGCAAAGTCGCTTTATAACGAAATCTAACGATTGAGTTTTGCGCTCGCTTTAAGCATTCCAGCTCGTATTATGAGATCAAAAACACTTCATTCTATGCAAATACGCAAGATTCATGCGTTTCGAGTCGCCAAACAAGCCCCAAACGAATGCAAAGTCGCTTTATAACGAAATCGAACGATTGGGGTTTCCGCTTGATGTGAGTGTTCCTCCTCGTATTATTAGGTAAGAAACCCTTCGTTCGATGTAAAAACACGAGATGTATGCGTTTCGAACAGCCAAAGAGGCCCGAAACGAATGCAAAGTCGCTTCGTAACGATATCGAACATTGGAGTTTTGCCCTCGCTGTAAGCATTCCAGCTCGTATTAAGAGATCAAAAACACTTCATTCTATGCAAATACGCAAGATTCATGCGTTTCGAGCCGCCAAACAAGCCCCAAACGACTGCAAATCCGCTTTATAACGAAATCGAACGATCGAGGTTTGCGATCGCTGTACGAGTTCGAGCTCGTACTATAAGACCAAAAACACTTTATTCTATGCAAATACGCAAGATTCATGCGTTTCGAGCCGCCAAACAAGCCCCAAACGAATGCAAAGTCGCTTTATGACGAAATCAAACGATTGAGTTTTGCGCTCGCTGTAAGCATTCCAGCTCGTATTATGAGATCAAAAACACTTCATTCTATGCAAATAAACAAGATTCATGCGTTTCGAGCCGCCAAACAAGCCCCAAACGACTGCAAATCCGCTTTGTAACGAAATCGAACGATTGAGGTTTGCGATCGCTGTACGAGTTCGAGCTCGTACTATAAGACCAAAAACTTTTCTTTCTATGCAAATACGTGAGATTCATGCGTTTCGAACCGCCAAACAAGCCCCAAACGGATGCAAAGTCGCTTTATAACGAAATCTAATGATTGAGTTTTTCGCTTGCTGTAAGCATTCCAGCTCTTATTATAACGTAAGAAACCCTTCGTTCGATGTTAAAACGAGAGATTTATGCATTTCGAGCCGCCAAACAAGCCCCAAACGAATGCAAAGTCGCTTTATAACGAAATCTAACGATTGAGGTTTGCGATCGCTGTAAGCATTCCAGCTCGTATTATAAGGTAAGAAACCCTTCGTTCGATGTTAAAACGAGAGATTTATGCATTTCGAGCCGCCAAACAAGCCCCAAACGAATGCAAAGTCGCTTTAAAACGAAATCTAACGATTGAGATTTGCCCTCGCTCTAAGCATTCCAGCTCGTATTATGAGATCAAAAACACTTCATTCTATGCAAATACGCAAGATTCATGCGTTTTGAGCCGCCAAACAAGCCCCAAACGACTGCAAATCCGCTTTATAACGAAATCGAACGATTGAGTTTAGCGTTCGCTTTACAAGTTCGACATAGTATTATAACATCAAATACTCTTCATTCTATGCAAATAAATAAGATTCATGTGTTTCGAGCCCCCAAACAAGCCCCGAACGAACGCTCAGTCGCTTTACAACGATATCGAACATTTGAGTTTTGCGCTCGCTGTAGGCGTTCCAGCTCGTATTATGAGATCAAAAACTCTTCATTCTATGCAAATACGCAAGATTCATGCGTTTCGAGCCGTCAAACAAGCCCCAAACGAATGCAAAGTCGCTTTATAACGAAATCGAACGATTAAGGTTTGCCCTCGCTGTAAGCATTCCAGCTCGTGTTATGAGATCAAAAACACTTCATTCTATGCAAATACGCAAGATTCATGCGTTTCGAGCCGCCAAACAATCCCCAAAACGAATGCAAAGTCGCTTTATAACGAAATCGAACGATTGAGGTTTGCGATCGCTGTAGGAGTTCCAGCTCGTATTATAAGATAAGTAACCCTTCGTTTGACGTAAAAACACGAGATTCATGCGTTTCGAGCCGCCAAACAAGCCCCAAACGAATGCAGAGTCGCTTTGTAACGAAATCGAACGATCGAGGTTTGCGATCGCTGTACGAGTTCGAGCTCGTACTATAAGACGAAAAACTTTTCTTTCTATGCAAATACGCGAGATTCATGCGTTTCGAACCGCCAAACAAGCCTCAAACGAATGCAAAGTCGCTTTATAACGAAATCTAATGATTGAGTTTTGCGCTCGCTGTAAGCATTCCAGCTCGTATTATAAGGTAAGAAACCCTTCGTTCGATGTTAAAACGAGAGATTTATGCATTTCGAGCCGCCAAACAAGCCCCAAACGAATGCAAAGTCGCTTTATAACGAAATCTAACGATTGAGTTTTGCGCTCTGTGTAAGCATTCCAGCTCGTATTATGAGATCAAAAACACTTCATTCTATGCAAATACGCAAGATTCATGCGTTTCGAGCCGCCAAACAAGCCCCAAACGAATGCAAAGTCGCTTTATAACGAAAGCGAACGATTGAGTTTTGCGCTCGCTGTACGAGGTCGAGCTCGTATTATAACATCAAACCACTTCATTCTATGCATATACGCAAGATTCATGGGTTTCGAGCCGCCAAACAAGCCCCAAACGAATGCAAATTCGCCTCATAACGACATCGAACGATTGAGTTTTGCGTTCGCTGTACAAGTTCGACCTAGTATTATAACATCAAAAACTCTTCATTCTATGCAAATACGTAAGATTCATGCGTTTCGAGCCGCCAAACAAGCCCCAAACGAATGCAGAGTCGCTTTGTAACGAAATCGAACGATCGAGGTTTGCGATCGCTGTACGAGTTCGAGCTCGTACTATAAGACCAAAAACTTTTCTTTGTATGCAAATACGCGAGATTCATGCGTTTCGAACCGCCAAACAAGCCTCAAACGAATGCAAAGTCGCTTTATAACGAAATCTAATGATTGAGTTTTGCGCTCGCTGTAAGCATTCCAGCTCGTATTATAAGGTAAAAAACCCTTCGTTCGATGTTAAAACGAGAGATTTATGCATTTCGAGCCGCCAAACAAGCCCCAAACGAATGCAAAGTCGCTTTATAACGAAATCTAACGATTGAGTTTTGCGCTCGCTCTAAGCATTGCAGCTCGTATTATGAAATCAAAAACACTTCATTCTATGCAAATACGCAAGATTCATGCGTTTCGAGCCGCCAAACAAGCCCCAAACGAATGCAAAGTCGCTTTATAACGAAAGCGAACGATTGAGTTTTGCGCTCGCTGTACGAGATCGAGCTCGTATTATAACATCAAACCACTTCATTCTATGCATATACGCAAGATTCATGCGTTTCGAGCCGCCAAACAATCCCCCAAACGGATGCAAAGTCGCTTTATAACGAAATCTAATGATTGAGTTTTGCGCTTGCTGTAAGCATTCCAGCTCGTATTATGAGATCAAAAACACTTCATTCTATGCAAATACGCAAGATTCATGCGTTTCGAGCCGTCAAACAAGCCCCAAACGAATGCAAAGTCGCTTTATAACGAAATCTAACGATTGAGTTTTGCGCTCGCTCTAAGCATTCCAGCTCGTATTATGAAATCAAAAACACTTCATTCTATGCAAATACGCAAGATTCATGCGTTTCGAGCCGCCAAACAAGCCCCAAACGAATGCAAAGTCGCTTTATAACGAAAGCGAACGATTGAGTTTTGCGCTCGCTGTACGAGATCGAGCTCGTATTATAACATCAAACCACTTCATTCTATGCATATACGCAAGATTCATGCGTTTCGAGCCGCCAAACAATCCCCCAAACGGATGCAAAGTCGCTTTATAACGAAATCTAATGATTGAGTTTTGCGCTTGCTGTAAGCATTCCAGCTCGTATTATGAGATCAAAAACACTTCATTCTATGCAAATACGCAAGATTCATGCGTTTCGAGCCGCCAAACAAGCCCCAAACGAATGCAAAGTCGCTTTAAAACGAAATCTAACGATTGAGTTTTGCCCTCGCTCTAAGCATTCCAGCTCGTATTATGAGATCAAAAACACTTCATTCTATGCAAATACGCAAGATTCATGCGTTTTGAGCCGCCAAACAAGCCCCAAACGACTGCAAATCCGCTTTATAACGAAATCGAACGATTGAGTTTAGCGTTCGCTTTACAAGTTCAACATAGTATTATAACATCAAATACTCTTCATTCTATGCAAATAAATAAGATTCATGTGTTTCGAGCCCCCAAACAAGCCCCGAACGAACGCTCAGTCGCTTTACAACGATATCGAACATTTGAGTTTTGCGCTCGCTGTAGGCGTTCCAGCTCGTATTATGAGATCAAAAACTCTTCATTCTATGCAAATACGCAAGATTCATGCGTTTCGAGCCGTCAAACAAGCCCCAAACGAATGCAAAGTCGCTTTATAACGAAATCGAACGATTAAGGTTTGCCCTCGCTGTAAGCATTCCAGCTCGTGTTATGAGATCAAAAACACTTCATTCTATGCAAATACGCAAGATTCATGCGTTTCGAGCCGCCAAACAATCCCCAAAACGAATGCAAAGTCGCTTTATAACGAAATCGAACGATTGAGGTTTGCGATCGCTGTAGGAGTTCCAGCTCGTATTATAAGATAAGTAACCCTTCGTTCGACGTAAAAACACGAGATTCATGCGTTTCGAGCCGCCAAACAAGCCCCAAACGAATGCAGAGTCGCTTTGTAACGAAATCGAACGATCGAGGTTTGCGATCGCTGTACGAGTTCGAGCTCGTACTATAAGACGAAAAACTTTTCTTTCTATGCAAATACGCGAGATTCATGCGTTTCGAACCGCCAAACAAGCCTCAAACGAATGCAAAGTCGCTTTATAACGAAATCTAATGATTGAGTTTTGCGCTCGCTGTAAGCATTCCAGCTCGTATTATAAGGTAAGAAACCCTTCGTTCGATGTTAAAACGAGAGATTTATGCATTTCGAGCCGCCAAACAAGCACCAAACGAATGCAAAGTCGCTTTATAACGAAATCTAACGATTGAGTTTTGCGCTCTGTGTAAGCATTCCAGCTCGTATTATGAGATCAAAAACACTTCATTCTATGCAAATACGCAAGATTCATGCGTTTCGAGCCGCCAAACAAGCCCCAAACGAATGCAAAGTCGCTTTATAACGAAAGCGAACGATTGAGTTTTGCGCTCGCTGTACGAGGTCGAGCTCGTATTATAACATCAAACCACTTCATTCTATGCATATACGCAAGATTCATGGGTTTCGAGCCGCCAAACAAGCCCCAAACGAATGCAAATTCGCCTCATAACGAAATCGAACGATTGAGTTTTGCGTTCGCTGTACAAGTTCGACCTAGTATTATAACATCAAAAACTCTTCATTCTATGCAAATACGTAAGATTCATGCGTTTCGAGCCGCCAAACAAGCCCCAAACGAATGCAGAGTCGCTTTGTAACGAAATCGAACGATCGAGGTTTGCGATCGCTGTACGAGTTCGAGCTCGTACTATAAGACCAAAAACTTTTCTTTGTATGCAAATACGCGAGATTCATGCGTTTCGAACCGCCAAACAAGCCTCAAACGAATGCAAAGTCGCTTTATAACGAAATCTAATGATTGAGTTTTGCGCTCGCTGTAAGCATTCCAGCTCGTATTATAAGGTAAAAAACCCTTCGTTCGATGTTAAAACGAGAGATTTATGCATTTCGAGCCGCCAAACAAGCCCCAAACGAATGCAAAGTCGCTTTATAACGAAATCTAACGATTGAGTTTTGCGCTCGCTTTAAGCATTCCAGCTCGTATTTTGAGATCAAAAACACTTCATTCTATGCAAATACGCAAGATTCATGCGTTTCGAGCCGTCAAACAAGCCCCAAACGAATGCAAAGTCGCTTTATAACGAAATCTAACGATTGAGTTTTGCGCTCGCTCTAAGCATTCCAGCTCGTATTATGAAATCAAAAACACTTCATTCTATGCAAATACGCAAGATTCATGCGTTTCGAGCCGCCAAACAAGCCCCAAACGAATGCAAACTCGCTTTATAACGAAAGCGAACGATTGAGTTTTGCGCTCGCTGTACGAGATCGAGCTCGTATTATAACATCAAACCACTTCATTCTATGCATATACGCAAGATTCATGCGTTTCGAGCCGCCAAACAATCCCCCAAACGGATGCAAAGTCGCTTTATAACGAAATCTAATGATTGAGTTTTGCGCTTGCTGTAAGCATTCCAGCTCGTATTATGAGATCAAAAACACTTCATTCTATGCAAATACGCAAGATTCATGCGTTTCGAGCCGCCAAACAAGCCCCAAACGAATGCAAAGTCGCTTTAAAACGAAATCTAACGATTGAGTTTTGCCCTCGCTCTAAGCATTCCAGCTCGTATTATGAGATCAAAAACACTTCATTCTATGCAAATACGCAAGATTCATGCGTTTTGAGCCGCCAAACAAGCCCCAAACGACTGCAAATCCGCTTTATAACGAAATCGAACGATTGAGTTTAGCGTTCGCTTTACAAGTTCAACATAGTATTATAACATCAAATACTCTTCATTCTATGCAAATAAATAAGATTCATGTGTTTCGAGCCCCCAAACAAGCCCCGAACGAACGCTCAGTCGCTTTACAACGATATCGAACATTTGAGTTTTGCGCTCGCTGTAGGCGTTCCAGCTCGTATTATGAGATCAAAAACTCTTCATTCTATGCAAATACGCAAGATTCATGCGTTTCGAGCCGCCAAACAAGCCCCAAACGAATGCAAAGTCGCTTTATAACGAAATCGAACGATTAAGGTTTGCCCTCGCTGTAAGCATTCCAGCTCGTGTTATGAGATCAAAAACACTTCATTCTATGCAAATACGCAAGATTCATGCGTTTCGAGCCGCCAAACAATCCCCAAAACGAATGCAAAGTCGCTTTATAACGAAATCTAACGATTGAGTTTTGCGCTCGCTCTAAGCATTCCAGCTCGTATTATGAGATCAAAAACACTTCATTCTATGCAAATACGCAAGATTCATGCGTTTCGAGCCGCCAAACAAGCCCTAACCGAATGCAAAGTCGCTTTATAACGAAATCGAACTATTGAGGTTTGCCCTCGCTGTAAGCATTCCAGCTCGTATTATGAGATCAAAAACACTTCATTCTATGCAAATACGCAAGATTCATGCGTTTCGAGCCGCCAAACAAGCCCCAAACGAATGCAAAGTCGCTTTATGACGAAATCAAACGATTGAGTTTTGCGCTCGCTGTAAGCATTCCAGCTCGTATTACGAGATCAAAAACACTTCATGCTATGCAAATACGCAAGATTCATGCGTTTCGAGCCGCCAAACAAGCCCCAAACGACTGCAAATCCGCTTTGTAACGAAATCGAACGATTGAGGTTTGCGATCGCTGTACGAGTTCGAGCTCGTATTATGAGATCAAAAACACTTCATTCTATGCAAATACGCAAGATTCATGCGTTTCGAGCCGCCAAACAAGCCCCAAACGAATGCAAAGTCGCTTTAAAACGAAATCTAACGATTGAGTTTTGCGCTCGCTGTAAGCATTCCAGCTCGTATTATGAGATCAAAAACACTTCATTCTATACAAATACGCAAGATTCATGCGTTTCGAGCCGCCAAACAAGCCCCAAACGACTGCAAATCCGCTTTATAACGAAATCGAACGATCGAGGTTTGCGATCGCTGTACGAGTTCGAGCTCGTACTATAAGACCAAAAACACTTTATTCTATGCAAATACGCAAGATTCATGCGTTTCGAGCCGCCAAACAAGCCCCAAACGAATGCAAAGTCGCTTTATGACGAAATCAAACGATTGAGTTTTGCGCTCGCTGTAAGCATTCCAGCTCGTATTATGAGATCAAAAACACTTCATTCTATGCAAATAAACAAGATTCATGCGTTTCGAGCCGCCAAACAAGCCCCAAACGACTGCAAATGCGCTTTGTAACGAAATCGAACGATTGAGGTTTGCGATCGCTGTACGAGTTCGAGCTCGTACTATAAGACCAAAAACTTTTCTTTCTATGCAAATACGTGAGATTCATGCGTTTCGAACCGCCAAACAAGCCCCAAACGGATGCAAAGTCGCTTTATAATGAAATCTAATGATTGAGTTTTGCGCTCGCTGTAAGCATTCCAGCTCGTATTATAAGGTAAGAAACCCTTCGTTCGATGTTAAAACGAGAGATTTATGCATTTCGAGCCGCCAAACAAGCCCCAAACGAATGCAAAGTCGCTTTATAACGAAATCTAACGATTGAGTTTTGCGCTCGCTGTAAGCATTCCAGCTCGTATTATGAGATCAAAAACACTTCATTCTATGCAAATACGCAAGATTCATGCGTTTCGAGCCGCGAAACAAGCCCCAAACGAATGCAAAGTCGCTTTAAAACGAAATCTAACGATTGAGTTTTGCCCTCGCTCTAAGCATTCCAGCTCGTATTATGAGATCAAAAACACTTCATTCTATGCAAATACGCAAGATTCATGCGTTTCGAGCCGCCAAACAAGCCCCAAACGAATGCAAAGTCGCTTTAAAACGAAATCTAACGATTGAGTTTTGCCCTCGCTCTAAGCATTCCAGCTCGTATTATAACATCAAAAACTCTTCATTCTATGCAAATACGTAAGATTCATGCGTTTCGAGCCGCCAAACAAGCCCCAAACGAATGCAAAGTCGCTTTGTAACGAAATCGAACGATTGAGGTTTGCGATCGCTGTACGAGTTCGCGCTCGTACTATAAGACCAAAAACACTTCATTCTATGCAAATACGCAAGATTCATGCGTTTCGAGCCGCCAAACAAGCCCCAAACGAATGCCAAGTCGTTTTCTAACGAAATTGAACGATTGAGGTTTGCGCTCGCTGTAGGCGTTCCAGCTCGTATTATAAGATCAACAACATTTCATTATATGCAAATACGTAAGATTCATGCGTTTCGAGACGCCAAACAAGTCCCAAACGAATGCAAAGTCGCTTTGTAACGAAATCGAACGATTGAGGTTTGCGATCGCTGTACGACGAGTTCCAGCTCGTACTATAAGACCAAAAACTTTTCTTTCTATGCAAATACGTGAGATTCATGCGTTACGAACCGCCAAACAAGCCTCAAACGAATGCAAAGTCGCTTTATAACGAAATCTAATGATTGAGTTTTGCGCTCGCTCTAAGCATTCCAGCTCGTATTATGAGATCAAAAACACTTCATTCTATGCAAATACGCAAGATTCATGCGTTTTGAGCCGCCAAACAAGCCCCAAACGACTGCAAATCCGCTTTATAACGAAATCGAACGATTGAGTTTAGCGTTCGCTTTACAAGTTCGACATAGTATTATAACATCAAATACTCTTCATTCTATGCAAATAAATAAGATTCATGTGTTTCGAGCCCCCAAACAAGCCCCGAACGAACGCTCAGTCGCTTTACAACGATATCGAACATTTGAGTTTTGCGCTCGCTGTAGGCGTTCCAGCTCGTATTATGAGATCAAAAACTCTTCATTCTATGCAAATACGCAAGATTCATGCGTTTCGAGCCGCCAAACAATCCCCAAAACGAATGCAAAGTCGCTTTATAACGAAATCGAACTATTGAGGTTTGCCCTCGCTGTAAGCATTCCAGCTCGTATTATGAGATCAAAAACACTTCATTCTATGCAAATACGCAAGATTCATGCGTTTCGAGCCGCCAAACAAGCCCCAAACGAATGCAAAGTCGCTTTATGACGAAATCAAACGATTGAGTTTTGCGCTCGCTGTAAGCATTCCAGCTCGTATTACGAGATCAAAAACACTTCATGCTATGCAAATACGCAAGATTCATGCGTTTCGAGCCGCCAAACAAGCCCCAAACGACTGCAAATCCGCTTTGTAACGAAATCGAACGATTGAGGTTTGCGATCGCTGTACGAGTTCGAGCTCGTACTATAAGACCAAAAACTTTTCATTCTATGCAAATACGCAAGATTCATGCGTTTCGAGCAGCCAAACAAGCCCCAAACGAATGCAAAGTCGCTTTAAAACGAAATCTAACGATTGAGTTTTGCCCTCGCTCTAAGCATTCCAGCTCGTATTATGAGATCAAAAACACTTCATTCTATGCAAATACGCAAGATTCATGCGTTTCGAGCCGCCAAACAAGCCCCAAACGAATGCAAAGTCGCTTTAAAACGAAATCTAACGATTGAGTTTTGCCCTCGCTCTAAGCATTCCAGCTCGTATTATGAGATCAAAAACACTTCATTCTATGCAAATACGCAAGATTCATGCGTTTCGAGCCGCCAAACAAGCCCCAAACGAATGCAAAGTCGCTTTAAAACGAAATCTAACGATTGAGTTTTGCCCTCGCTCTAAGCATTCCAGCTCGTATTATAACATCAAAAACTCTTCATTCTATGCAAATACGTAAGATTCATGCGTTTCGAGCCGCCAAACAAGCCCCAAACGAATGCAAAGTCGCTTTGTAACGAAATCGAACGATTGAGGTTTGCGATCGCTGTACGAGTTCGCGCTCGTACTATAAGACCAAAAACACTTCATTCTATGCAAATACGCAAGATTCATGCGTTTCGAGCCGCCAAACAAGCCCCAAACGAACGCAAAGTCGCTTTGTAACGAAATCGAACGATTGAGGTTTGCGATCGCTGTAGGAGTTCCAGCTCGTATTATAAGATACGTAACCCTTCGTTCGATGTAAAAACACGAGATTGATGCGTTTCGAGCGGCCAAACAAGCCCCAAACGAATGCCAAGTCGTTTTCTAACGAAATTGAACGATTGAGGTTTGCGCTCGCTGTAGGCGTTCCAGCTCGTATTATAAGATCAACAACATTTCATTCTATGCAAATACGTAAGATTCATGCGTTTCGAGACGCCAAACAAGTCCCAAACGAATGCAAAGTCGCTTTGTAACGAAATCGAACGATTGAGGTTTGCGATCGCTGTACGACGAGTTCCAGCTCGTACTATAAGACCAAAAACTTTTCTTTCTATGCAAATACGTGAGATTCATGCGTTTCGAACCGCCAAACAAGCCTCAAACGAATGCAAAGTCGCTTTATAACGAAATCTAATGATTGAGTTTTGCGCTCGCTGTAAGCATTCCAGCTCGTATTATAAGGTAAGAAACCCTTCGTTCGATGTTAAAACGAGAGATTTTTGCATTTCGAGCCGCCAAACAAGCCCCAAACGAATGCAAAGTCGCTTTAAAACGAAATCTAACGATTGAGTTTTGCCCTCGCTCTAAGCATTCCAGCTCGTATTATGAGATCAAAAACACTTCATTCTATGCAAATACGCAAGATTCATGCGTTTTGAGCCGCCAAACAAGCCCCAAACGACTGCAAATCCGCTTTATAACGAAATCGAACGATTGAGTTTAGCGTTCGCTTTACAAGTTCGACATAGTATTATAACATCAAATACTCTTCATTCTATGCAAATAAATAAGATTCATGTGTTTCGAGCCCCCAAACAAGCCCCGAACGAACGCTCAGTCGCTTTACAACGATATCGAACATTTGAGTTTTGCGCTCGCTGTAGGCGTTCCAGCTCGTATTATGAGATCAAAAACTCTTCATTCTATGCAAATACGCAAGATTCATGCGTTTCGAGCCGCCAAACAAGCCCCAAACGAATGCAAAGTCGCTTTATAACGAAATCGAACGATTAAGGTTTGCCCTCGCTGTAAGCATTCCAGCTCGTGTTATGAGATCAAAAACACTTCATTCTATGCAAATACGCAAGATTCATGCGTTTCGAGCCGCCAAACAATCCCCAAAACGAATGCAAAGTCGCTTTATAACGAAATCGAACTATTGAGGTTTGCCCTCGCTGTAAGCATTCCAGCTCGTATTATGAGATCAAAAACACTTCATTCTATGCAAATACGCAAGATTCATGCGTTTCGAGCCGCCAAACAAGCCCCAAACGAATGCAAAGTCGCTTTATGACGAAATCAAACGATTGAGTTTTGCGCTCGCTGTAAGCATTCCAGCTCGTATTACGAGATCAAAAACACTTCATGCTATGCAAATACGCAAGATTCATGCGTTTCGAGCCGCCAAACAAGCCCCAAACGACTGCAAATCCGCTTTGTAACGAAATCGAACGATTGAGGTTTGCGATCGCTGTACGAGTTCGAGCTCGTACTATAAGACCAAAAACTTTTCATTCTATGCAAATACGCAAGATTCATGCGTTTCGAGCCGCCAAACAAGCCCCAAACGAATGCAAAGTCGCTTTAAAACGAAATCTAACGATTGAGTTTTGCCCTCGCTCTAAGCATTCCAGCTCGTATTATGAGATCAAAAACACTTCATTCTATGCAAATACGCAAGATTCATGCGTTTCGAGCCGCCAAACAAGCCCCGAACGAACGCTAAGTCGCTTTAAAACGAAATCTAACGATTGAGTTTTGCCCTCGCTCTAAGCATTCCAGCTCGTATTATGAGATCAAAAACACTTCATTCTGTGCAAATACGCAAGATTCATGCGTTTCGAGCCGCCAAACAAGCCCCAAACGAATGCAAATTCGCCTCATAACGAAATCGAACGATTGAGTTTTGCCTTCGCTGTACAAGTTCGACCTAGTATTATAACATCAAAAACTCTTCATTCTATGCAAATACGTAAGATTCATGCGTTTCGAGCCGCCAAACAAGCCCCAAACGAATGCAGAGTCGCTTTGTAACGAAATCGAACGATCGAGGTTTGCGATCGCTGTACGAGTTCGAGCTCGTACTATAAGACCAAAAACTTTTCTTTCTATGCAAATACGTGAGATTCATGCGTTTCGAACCGCCAAACAAGCCCCAAACGGATGCAAAGTCGCTTTATAACGAAATCTAATGATTGAGTTTTGCGCTCGCTGTAAGCATTCCAGCTCGTATTATAAGGTAAGAAACCCTTCGTTCGATGTTAAAACGAGAGATTTATGCATTTCGAGCCGCCAAACAAGCCCCAAACGAATGCAAAGTCGCTTTATAACGAAATCTAACGATTGAGTTTTGCGCTCGCTGTAAGCATTCCAGCTCGTATTATGAGATCAAAAACACTTCATTCTATGCAAATACGCAAGATTCATGCGTTTCGAGCCGCCAAACAAGCCCCAAACGACTGCAAATCCGCTTTATAACGAAATCGAACGATCGAGGTTTGCGATCGCTGTACGAGTTCGAGCTCGTACTATAAGACCAAAAACACTTTATTCTATGCAAATACGCAAGATTCATGCGTTTCGAGCCGCCAAACAAGCCCCAAACGAATGCAAAGTCGCTTTATGACGAAATCAAACGATTGAGTTTTGCGCTCGCTGTAAGCATTCCAGCTCGTATTATGAGATCAAAAACACTTCATTCTATGCAAATAAACGAGATTCATGCGTTTCGAGCCGCCAAACAAGCCCCAAACGACTGCAAATCCGCTTTGTAACGAAATCGAACGATTGAGGTTTGCGATCGCTGTACGAGTTCGAGCTCGTACTATAAGACCAAAAACTTTTCTTTCTATGCAAATACGTGAGATTCATGCGTTTCGAACCGCCAAACAAGCCCCAAACGGATGCAAAGTCGCTTTATAACGAAATCGAACGATTGAGTTTTGCGCTCGCTGTAAGCATTCCAGCTCGTATTATAAGGTAAGAAACCCTTCGTTCGATGTTAAAACGAGAGATTTATGCATTTCGAGCCGCCAAACAAGCCCCAAACGAATGCAAAGTCGCTTTAAAACGAAATCTAACGATTGAGTTTTGCCCTCGCTCTAAGCATTCCAGCTCGTATTATGAGATCAAAAACACTTCATTCTATGCAAATACGCAAGATTCATGCGTTTTGAGCCGCCAAACCTGCCCCAAACGACTGCAAATCCGCTTTATAACGAAATCGAACGATTGAGTTTAGCGTTCGCTTTACAAGTTCGACATAGTATTATAACATCAAATACTCTTCATTCTATGCAAATAAATAAGATTCATGTGTTTCGAGCCCCCAAACAAGCCCCGAACGAACGCTAAGTCGCTTTACAACGATATCGAACATTTGAGTTTTGCGCTCGCTGTTAGGCGTTCCAGCTCGTATTATGAGATCAAAAACACTTCATTCTATGCAAATACGTAAGATTCATGCGTTTCGAGCAGCCAAACAAGCCCCAAACGAATGCAAATTCGCCTCATAACGAAATCGAACGATGGAGTTTTGCGTTCGCTGTACAAGTTCGACCTAGTATTATAACATCAAAAACTCTTCATTCTATGCAAATACGCAAGATTCATGCGTTTCGAGCCGCCAAACAAGCCCCAAACGAATGCAAAGTCGCTTTAAAACGAAATCTAACGATTGAGATTTGCCCTCGCTCTAAGCATTCCAGCTCGTATTATGAGATCAAAAACACTTCATTCTATGCAAATACGCAAGATTCATGCGTTTCGAGCCGCCAAACAAGCCCCAAACGAATGCAAAGTCGCTTTAAAACGAAATCTAACGATTGAGTTTTGCCCTCGCTCTAAGCATTCCAGCTCGTATTATGAGATCAAAAACACTTCATTCTATGCAAATACGCAAGATTCATGCGTTTCGAGCCGCCAAACAAGCCCCAAACGAATGCAAAGTCGCTTTATAACGAAATCTAACGATTGAGTTTTGCGCTCGCTGTAAGCACTCCAGCTCGTATTATGAGATCAAAAACACTTCATTCTATGCAAATACGCAAGATTCATGCGTTTCGAGCCGCCAAACAAGCCCCAAACGACTGCAAATCCGCTTTATAACGAAATCGAACGATCTAGGTTTGCGATCGCTGTACGAGTTCGAGCTCGTACTATAAGACCAAAAACACTTTATTCTATGCAAATACGCAAGATTCATGCGTTTCGAGCCGCCAAACAAGCCCCAAACGAATGCAAAGTCGCTTTATGACGAAATCAAACGATTGAGTTTTGCGCTCGCTGTAAGCATTCCAGCTCGTATTATGAGATCAAAAACACTTTATTCTATGCAAATAAACAAGATTCATGCGTTTCGAGCCGCCAAACAAGCCCCAAACGACTGCAAATCCGCTTTGTAACGAAATCGAACGATTGAGGTTTGCGATCGCTGTACGAGTTCGAGCTCGTACTATAAGACCAAAAACTTTTCTTTCTATGCAAATACGTGAGATTCATGCGTTTCGAACCGCCAAACAAGCCCCAAACGGATGCAAAGTCGCTTTAAAACGAAATCTAACGATTGAGTTTTGCCCTCGCTCTAAGCATTCCAGCTCGTATTATGAGATCAAAAACACTTCATTCTATGCAAATACGCAAGATTCATGCGTTTCGAGCCACCAAACAAGCCCCAAACGAATGCAAAGTCGCTTTATAACGAAATCTAACGATTGAGTTTTGCGCTCGCTTTAAGCATTCCAGCTCGTATTATGAGATCAAAAACACTTCATTCTATGCAAATACGCAAGATTCATGCGTTTCGAGCCGCCAAACAAGCCCCAAACGAATGCAAAGTCGCTTTAAAACGAAATCTAACGATTGAGTTTTGCCCTCGCTCTAAGCATTCCAGCTCGTATTATGAGATCAAAAACACTTCATTCTATGCAAATACGTAAGATTCATGCGTTTCGAGCCGCCAAACAAGCCCCAAACGAATGCAAAGTCGCTTTGTAACGAAATCGAACGATTGAGGTTTGCGATCGCTGTACGACGAGTTCCAGCTCGTACTATAAGACCAAAAACTTTTCTTTCTATGCAAATACGTGAGATTCATGCGTTTCGAACCGCCAAACAAGCCTCAAACGAATGCAAAGTCGCTTTATAACGATATCTAATGATTGAGTTTTGCGCTCGCTGTAAGCATTCCAGCTCGTATTATAAGGTAAGAAACCCTTCGTTCGATGTTAAAACGAGAGATTTATGCATTTCGAGCCGCCAAACAAGCCCCAAACGAATGCAAAGTCGCTTTAAAACGAAATCTAACGATTGAGTTTTGCCCTCGCTCTAAGCATTCCAGCTCGTATTATGAGATCAAAAACACTTCATTCTATGCAAATACGCAAGATTCATGCGTTTCGAGCCGCCAAACAAGCCCCAAACGAATGCAAAGTCGCTTTATAACGAAATCGAACGATTGAGTTTTGCGTTCGCTGTACAAGTTCGACCTAGTATTATAACATCAAAAACTCTTCATTCTATGCAAATACGTAAGATTCATGTGTTTCGAGCCGCCAAACAAGCCCCGAACGAACGCTAAGTCGCTCTACAACGATATCGAACATTTGAGTTTTGCGCTCGCTGTAGGCGTTCCAGCTCGTATTATGAGATCAAAAACTCTTCATTCGATGCAAATACGCAAGATTCATGCGTTTCGAGCCGCCAAACAAGCCCCAAACGAATGCAAAGTCGCTTTATAACGAAATCGAACGATTAAGGTTTGCCCTCGCTGTAAGCATTCCAGCTCGTGTTATGAGATCAAAAACACTTCATTCTATGCAAATACGCAAGATTCATGCGTTTCGAGCCGCCAAACAATCCCCAAAACGAATGCAAAGTCGCTTTATAACGAAATCTAACGATTGAGTTTTGCGCTCGCTCTAAGCATTCCAGCTCGTATTATGAGATCAAAAACACTTCATTCTATGCAAATACGCAAGATTCATGCGTTTCGAGCCGCCAAACAAGCCCTAACCGAATGCAAAGTCGCTTTATAACGAAATCGAACTATTGAGGTTTGCCCTCGCTGTAAGCATTCCAGCTCGTATTATGAGATCAAAAACACTTCATTCTATGCAAATACGCAAGATTCATGCGTTTCGAGCCGCCAAACAAGCCCCAAACGAATGCAAAGTCGCTTTATGACGAAATCAAACGATTGAGTTTTGCGCTCGCTGTAAGCATTCCAGCTCGTATTACGAGATCAAAAACACTTCATGCTATGCAAATACGCAAGATTCATGCGTTTCGAGCCGCCAAACAAGCCCCAAACGACTGCAAATCCGCTTTGTAACGAAATCGAACGATTGAGGTTTGCGATCGCTGTACGAGTTCGAGCTCGTACTATAAGACCAAAAACTTTTCATTCTATGCAAATACGCAAGATTCATGCGTTTCGAGCCGCCAAACAAGCCCCAAACGAATGCAAAGTCGCTTTATAACGAAATCTAACGATTGAGTTTTGCCCTCGCTCTAAGCATTCCAGCTCGTATTATGAGATCAAAAACACTTCATTCTATGCAAATACGCAAGATTCATGCGTTTCGAGCAGCCAAACAAGCCCCAAACGAATGCAAATTCGCTTTATAACGAAATCGAACGATTGAGTTTTGCGCTCGCTGTAAGCATTCCAGCTCGTATTATAAGGTAAGAAACCCTTCGTTCGATGTTAAAACGAGAGATTTATGCATTTCGAGCCGCCAAACAAGCCCCAAACGAATGCAAAGTCGCTTTAAAACGAAATCTAACGATTGAGTTTTGCCCTCGCTCTAAGCATTCCAGCTCGTATTATGAGATCAAAAACACTTCATTCTATGCAAATACGCAAGATTCATGCGTTTTGAGCCGCCAAACAAGCCCCAAACGACTGCAAATCCGCTTTATAACGAAATCGAACGATTGAGTTTTGCGTTCGCTTTACAAGTTCGACATAGTATTATAACATCAAATACTCTTCATTCTATGCAAATAAATAAGATTCATGTGTTTCGAGCCCCCAAACAAGCCCCGAACGAACGCTAAGTCGCTTTACAACGATATCGAACATTTGAGTTTTGCGCTCGCTGTAGGCGTTCCAGCTCGTATTATGAGATCAAAAACACTTCATTCTATGCAAATACGTAAGATTCATGCGTTTCGAGCAGCCAAACAAGCCCCAAACGAATGCAAATTCGCCTCATAACGAAATCGAACGATTGAGTTTTGCGATCGCTGTACAAGTTCGACCTAGTATTATAACATCAAAAACTCTTCATTCTATGCAAATACGCAAGATTCATGCGTTTCGAGCCGCCAAACAAGCCCCAAACGAATGCAAAGTCGCTTTAAAACGAAATCTAACGATTGAGATTTGCCCTCGCTCTAAGCATTCCAGCTCGTATTATGAGATCAAAAACTCTTCATTCTATGCAAATACGCAAGATTCATGCGTTTCGAGCCGCCAAACAAGCCCCAAACGAATGCAAAGTCGCTTTATAACGAAATCGAACGATTAAGGTTTGCCCTCGCTGTAAGCATTCCAGCTCGTGTTATGAGATCAAAAACACTTCATTCTATGCAAATACGCAAGATTCATGCGTTTCGAGCCGCCAAACAATCCCCAAAACGAATGCAAAGTCGCTTTATAACGAAATCTAACGATTGAGTTTTGCGCTCGCTCTAAGCATTCCAGCTCGTATTATGAGATCAAAAACACTTCATTCTATGCAAATACGCAAGATTCATGCGTTTCGAGCCGCCAAACAAGCCCTAACCGAATGCAAAGTCGCTTTATAACGAAATCGAACTATTGAGGTTTGCCCTCGCTGTAAGCATTCCAGCTCGTATTATGAGATCAAAAACACTTCATTCTATGCAAATACGCAAGATTCATGCGTTTCGAGCCGCCAAACAAGCCCCAAACGAATGCAAAGTCGCTTTATGACGAAATCAAACGATTGAGTTTTGCGCTCGCTGTAAGCATTCCAGCTCGTATTATGAGATCAAAAACACTTCATTCTATGCAAATACGCAAGATTCATGCGTTTCGAGCCGCCAAACAAGCCCCAAACGAATGCAAAGTCGCTTTAAAACGAAATCTAACGATTGAGTTTTGCCCTCGCTCTAAGCATTCCAGCTCGTATTATAACATCAAAAACTCTTCATTCTATGCAAATACGTAAGATTCATGCGTTTCGAGCCGCCAAACAAGCCCCAAACGAATGCAAAGTCGCTTTGTAACGAAATCGAACGATTGAGGTTTGCGATCGCTGTACGAGTTCGCGCTCGTACTATAAGACCAAAAACACTTCATTCTATGCAAATACGCAAGATTCATGCGTTTCGAGCCGCCAAACAAGCCCCAAACGAACGCAAAGTCGCTTTGTAACGAAATCGAACGATTGAGGTTTGCGATCGCTGTAGGAGTTCCAGCTCGTATTATAAGATACGTAACCCTTCGTTCGATGTAAAAACACGAGATTGATGCGTTTCGAGCGGCCAAACAAGCCCCAAACGAATGCCAAGTCGTTTTCTAACGAAATTGAACGATTGAGGTTTGCGCTCGCTGTAGGCGTTCCAGCTCGTATTATAAGATCAACAACATTTCATTCTATGCAAATACGTAAGATCCATGCGTTTCGAGACGCTAAACAAGTCCCAAACGAATGCAAAGTCGCTTTGTAACGAAATCGAACGATTGAGGTTTGCGATCGCTGTACGACGAGTTCCAGCTCGTACTATAAGACCAAAAACTTTTCTTTCTATGCAAATACGTGAGATTCATGCGTTTCGAACCGCCAAACAAGCCTCAAACGAATGCAAAGTCGCTTTATAACGAAATCTAATGATTGAGTTTTGCGCTCGCTGTAAGCATTCCAGCTCGTATTATAAGGTAAGAAACCCTTCGTTCGATGTTAAAACGAGAGATTTTTGCATTTCGAGCCGCCAAACAAGCCCCAAACGAATGCAAAGTCGCTTTAAAACGAAATCTAACGATTGAGTTTTGCCCTCGCTCTAAGCATTCCAGCTCGTATTATGAGATCAAAAACACTTCATTCTATGCAAATACGCAAGATTCATGCGTTTTGAGCCGCCAAACAAGCCCCAAACGACTGCAAATCCGCTTTATAACGAAATCGAACGATTGAGTTTAGCGTTCGCTTTACAAGTTCGTCATAGTATTATAACAACAAATACTCTTCATTCTATGCAAATAAATAAGATTCATGTGTTTCGAGCCCCCAAACAAGCCCCGAACGAACGCTCAGTCGCTTTACAACGATATCGAACATTTGAGTTTTGCGCTCGCTGTAGGCGTTCCAGCTCGTATTATGAGATCAAAAACTCTTCATTCGATGCAAATACGCAAGATTCATGCGTTTCGAGCCGCCAAACAAGCCCCAAACGAATGCAAAGTCGCTTTATAACGAAATCGAACGATTAAGGTTTGCCCTCGCTGTAAGCATTCCAGCTCGTGTTATGAGATCAAAAACACTTCATTCTATGCAAATACGCAAGATTCATGCGTTTCGAGCCGCCAAACAAGCCCCAAACGAATGCAAAGTCGCTTTATAACGAAATCGAACGATTAAGGTTTGCCCTCGCTGTAAGCATTCCAGCTCGTGTTATGAGATCAAAAACACTTCATTCTATGCAAATACGCAAGATTCATGCGTTTCGAGCCGCCAAACAATCCCCAAAACGAATGCAAAGTCGCTTTATAACGAAATCTAACGATTGAGTTTTGCGCTCGCTCTAAGCATTCCAGCTCGTATTATGAGATCAAAAACACTTCATTCTATGCAAATACGCAAGATTCATGCGTTTCGAGCCGCCAAACAAGCCCTAACCGAATGCAAAGTCGCTTTATAACGAAATCGAACTATTGAGGTTTGCCCTCGCTGTAAGCATTCCAGCTCGTATTATGAGATCAAAAACACTTCATTCTATGCAAATACGCAAGATTCATGCGTTTCGAGCCGCCAAACAAGCCCCAAACGAATGCAAAGTCGCTTTATGACGAAATCAAACGATTGAGTTTTGCGCTCGCTGTAAGCATTCCAGCTCGTATTACGAGATCAAAAACACTTCATGCTATGCAAATACGCAAGATTCATGCGTTTCGAGCCGCCAAACAAGCCCCAAACGACTGCAAATCCGCTTTGTAACGAAATCGAACGATTGAGGTTTGCGATCGCTGTACGAGTTCGAGCTCGTACTATAAGACCAAAAACTTTTCATTCTATGCAAATACGCAAGATTCATGCGTTTCGAGCCGCCAAACAAGCCCCAAACGAATGCAAAGTCGCTTTAAAACGAAATCTAACGATTGAGTTTTGCCCTCGCTCTAAGCATTCCAGCTCGTATTATGAGATCAAAAACACTTCATTCTATGCAAATACGCAAGATTCATGCGTTTCGAGCCGCCAAACAAGCCCCAAACGAATGCAAAGTCGCTTTATAACGAAATCTAACGATTGAGTTTTGCGCTCGCTTTAAGCATTCCAGCTCGTATTATGAGATCAAAAACACTTCATTCTATGCAAATACGCAAGATTCATGCGTTTCGAGCCGCCAAACAAGCCCCAAACGAATGCAAAGTCGCTTTAAAACGAAATCTAACGATTGAGTTTTGCCCTCGCTCTAAGCATTCCAGCTCGTATTATGAGATCAAAAACACTTCATTCTATGCAAATACGCAAGATTCATGCGTTTCGAGCCGCCAAACAAGCCCCAAACGAATGCAAAGTCGCTTTAAAACGAAATCTAACGATTGAGTTTTGCCCTCGCTCTAAGCATTCCAGCTCGTATTATAACATCAAAAACTCTTCATTCTATGCAAATACGTAAGATTCATGCGTTTCGAGCCGCCAAACAAGCCCCAAACGAATGCAAAGTCGCTTTGTAACGAAATCGAACGATTGAGGTTTGCGATCGCTGTACGACGAGTTCCAGCTCGTACTATAAGACCAAAAACTTTTCTTTCTATGCAAATACGTGAGATTCATGCGTTTCGAACCGCCAAACAAGCCTCAAACGAATGCAAAGTCGCTTTATAACGAAATCTAATGATTGAGTTTTGCGCTCGCTGTAAGCATTCCAGCTCGTATTATAAGGTAAGAAACCCTTCGTTCGATGTTAAAACGAGAGATTTATGCATTTCGAGCCGCCAAACAAGCCCCAAACGAATGCAAAGTCGCTTTAAAACGAAATCTAACGATTGAGTTTTGCCCTCGCTCTAAGCATTCCAGCTCGTATTATGAGATCAAAAACACTTCATTCTATGCAAATACGCAAGATTCATGCGTTTCGAGCCGCCAAACAAGCCCCAAACGAATGCAAAGTCGCTTTATAACGAAATCGAACGATTGAGTTTTGCGTTCGCTGTACAAGTTCGACCTAGTATTATAACATCAAAAACTCTTCATTCTATGCAAATACGTAAGATTCATGTGTTTCGAGCCGCCAAACAAGCCCCGAACGAACGCTAAGTCGCTCTACAACGATATCGAACATTTGAGTTTTGCGCTCGCTGTAGGCGTTCCAGCTCGTATTATGAGATCAAAAACACTTCATTCTATGCAAATACGCAAGATTCATGCGTTTCGAGCCGCCAAACAAGCCCCAAACGAATGCAAAGTCGCTTTATAACGAAATCGAACGATTGAGTTTTGCGCTCGCTGTAAGCATTCCAGCTCGTATTATAAGGTAAGAAACCCTTCGTTCGATGTTAAAACGAGAGATTTATGCATTTCGAGCCGCCAAACAAGCCCCAAACGAATGCAAAGTCGCTTTAAAACGAAATCTAACGATTGAGTTTTGCCCTCGCTCTAAGCATTCCAGCTCGTATTATGAGATCAAAAACACTTCATTCTATGCAAATACGCAAGATTCATGCGTTTTGAGCCGCCAAACAAGCCCCAAACGACTGCAAATCCGCTTTATAACGAAATCGAACGATTGAGTTTTGCGTTCGCTTTACAAGTTCGACATAGTATTATAACATCAAATACTCTTCATTCTATGCAAATAAATAAGATTCATGTGTTTCGAGCCCCCAAACAAGCCCCGAACGAACGCTAAGTCGCTTTACAACGATATCGAACATTTGAGTTTTGCGCTCGCTGTAGGCGTTCCAGCTCGTATTATGAGATCAAAAACACTTCATTCTATGCAAATACGTAAGATTCATGCGTTTCGAGCAGCCAAACAAGCCCCAAACGAATGCAAATTCGCCTCATAATGAAATCGAACGATTGAGTTTTGCGTTCGCTGTACAAGTTCGACCTTGTATTATAACATCAAAAACTCTTCATTCTATGCAAATACGTAAGATTCATGCGTTTCGAGCCGCCAAACAAGCCCCAAACGAATGCAGAGTCGCTTTGTAACGAAATCGAACGATCGAGGTTTGCGATCGCTGTACGAGTTCGAGCTCGTACTATAAGACCAAAAACTTTTCTTTCTATGCAAATACGTGAGATTCATGCGTTTCGAACCGCCAAACAAGCCCCAAACGGATGCAAAGTCGCTTTATAACGAAATCTAATGATTGAGTTTTGCGCTCGCTGTAAGCATTCCAGCTCGTATTATAAGGTAAGAAACCCTTCGTTCGATGTTAAAACGAGAGATTTATGCATTTCGAGCCGCCAAACAAGCCCCAAACGAATGCAAAGTCGCTTTAAAACGAAATCTAACGATTGAGTTTTGCCCTCGCTCTAAGCATTCCAGCTCGTATTATGAGATCAAAAACACTTCATTCTATGCAAATACGCAAGATTCATGCGTTTCGAGCCGCCAAACAAGCCCCAAACGAATGCAAAGTCGCTTTAAAACGAAATCTAACGATTGAGTTTTGCCCTCGCTCTAAGCATTCCAGCTCGTATTATAACATCAAAAACTCTTCATTCTATGCAAATACGTAAGATTCATGCGTTTCGAGCCGCCAAACAAGCCCCGAACGAACGCTAAGTCGCTTTAAAACGAAATCTAACGATTGAGTTTTGCCCTCGCTCTAAGCATTCCAGCTCGTATTATGAGATCAAAAACTCTTCATTCTATGCAAATACGTAAGATTCATGCGTTTCGAGCCGCCAAACAAGCCCCAAACGAATGCAGAGTCGCTTTGTAACGAAATCGAACGATCGAGGTTTGCGATCGCTGTACGAGTTCGAGCTCGTACTATAAGACCAAAAACTTTTCTTTCTATGCAAATACGTGAGATTCATGCGTTTCGAACCGCCAAACAAGCCCCAAACGGATGCAAAGTCGCTTTATAACGAAATCTAATGATTGAGTTTTGCGCTCGCTGTAAGCATTCCAGCTCGTATTATAAGGTAAGAAACCCTTCGTTCGATGTTAAAACGAGAGATTTATGCATTTCGAGCCGCCAAACAAGCCCCAAACGAATGCAAAGTCGCTTTATAACGAAATCTAACGATTGAGTTTTGCGCTCGCTGTAAGCATTCCAGCTCGTATTATGAGATCAAAAACACTTCATTCTATACAAATACGCAAGATTCATGCGTTTCGAGCCGCCAAACAAGCCCCAAACGACTGCAAATCCGCTTTATAACGAAATCGAACGATCGAGGTTTGCGATCGCTGTACGAGTTCGAGCTCGTACTATAAGACCAAAAACACTTTATTCTATGCAAATACGCAAGATTCATGCGTTTCGAGCCGCCAAACAAGCCCCAAACGAATGCAAAGTCGCTTTATGACGAAATCAAACGATTGAGTTTTGCGCTCGCTGTAAGCATTCCAGCTCGTATTATGAGATCAAAAACACTTCATTCTATGCAAATAAACAAGATTCATGCGTTTCGAGCCGCCAAACAAGCCCCAAACGACTGCAAATCCGCTTTGTAACGAAATCGAACGATTGAGGTTTGCGATCGCTGTACGAGTTCGAGCTCGTACTATAAGACCAAAAACTTTTCTTTCTATGCAAATACGTGAGATTCATGCGTTTCGAACCGCCAAACAAGCCCCAAACGGATGCAAAGTCGCTTTATAACGAAATCTAATGATTGAGTTTTGCGCTCGCTGTAAGCATTCCAGCTCGTATTATAAGGTAAGAAACCCTTCGTTCGATGTTAAAACGAGAGATTTATGCATTTCGAGCCGCCAAACAAGCCCCAAACGAATGCAAAGTCGCTTTATAACGAAATCTAACGATTGAGTTTTGCGCTCGCTGTAAGCATTCCAGCTCGTATTATGAGATCAAAAACACTTCATTCTATGCAAATACGCAAGATTCATGCGTTTCGAGCCGCCAAACAAGCCCCAAACGAATGCAAAGTCGCTTTAAAACGAAATCTAACGATTGAGTTTTGCCCTCGCTCTAAGCATTCCAGCTCGTATTATGAGATCAAAAACACTTCATTCTATGCAAATACGCAAGATTCATGCGTTTCGAGCCGCCAAACAAGCCCCAAACGAATGCAAAGTCGCTTTAAAACGAAATCTAACGATTGAGTTTTGCCCTCGCTCTAAGCATTCCAGCTCGTATTATAACATCAAAAACTCTTCATTCTATGCAAATACGTAAGATTCATGCGTTTCGAGCCGCCAAACAAGCCCCAAACGAATGCAAAGTCGCTTTGTAACGAAATCGAACGATTGAGGTTTGCGATCGCTGTACGAGTTCGCGCTCGTACTATAAGACCAAAAACACTTCATTCTATGCAAATACGCAAGATTCATGCGTTTCGAGCCGCCAAACAAGCCCCAAACGAATGCCAAGTCGTTTTCTAACGAAATTGAACGATTGAGGTTTGCGCTCGCTGTAGGCGTTCCAGCTCGTATTATAAGATCAACAACATTTCATTATATGCAAATACGTAAGATTCATGCGTTTCGAGACGCCAAACAAGTCCCAAACGAATGCAAAGTCGCTTTGTAACGAAATCGAACGATTGAGGTTTGCGATCGCTGTACGACGAGTTCCAGCTCGTACTATAAGACCAAAAACTTTTCTTTCTATGCAAATACGTGAGATTCATGCGTTACGAACCGCCAAACAAGCCTCAAACGAATGCAAAGTCGCTTTATAACGAAATCTAATGATTGAGTTTTGCGCTCGCTGTAAGCATTCCAGCTCGTATTATAAGGTAAGAAACCCTTCGTTCGATGTTAAAACGAGAGATTTTTGCATTTCGAGCCGCCAAACAAGCCCCAAACGAATGCAAAGTCGCTTTAAAACGAAATCTAACGATTGAGTTTTGCCCTCGCTCTAAGCATTCCAGCTCGTATTATGAGATCAAAAACACTTCATTCTATGCAAATACGCAAGATTCATGCGTTTTGAGCCGCCAAACAAGCCCCAAACGACTGCAAATCCGCTTTATAACGAAATCGAACGATTGAGTTTAGCGTTCGCTTTACAAGTTCGACATAGTATTATAACATCAAATACTCTTCATTCTATGCAAATAAATAAGATTCATGTGTTTCGAGCCCCCAAACAAGCCCCGAACGAACGCTCAGTCGCTTTACAACGATATCGAACATTTGAGTTTTGCGCTCGCTGTAGGCGTTCCAGTTCGTATTATGAGATCAAAAACTCTTCATTCTATGCAAATACGCAAGATTCATGCGTTTCGAGCCGCCAAACAAGCCCCAAACGAATGCAAAGTCGCTTTAAAACGATATCTAACGATTGAGTTTTGCCCTCGCTCTAAGCATTCCAGCTCGTATTATGAGATCAAAAACACTTCATTCTATGCAAATACGCAAGATTCATGCGTTTCGAGCCGCCAAACAAGCCCCAAACGAATGCAAAGTCGCTTTAAAACGAAATCTAACGATTGAGTTTTGCCCTCGCTCTAAGCATTCCAGCTCGTATTATGAGATCAAAAACACTTCATTCTATGCAAATACGCAAGATTCATGCGTTTTGAGCCGCCAAACAAGCCCCAAACGACTGCAAATCCGCTTTATAACGAAATCGAACGATTGAGTTTTGCGTTCGCTTTACAAGTTCGACATAGTATTATAACATCAAATACTCTTCATTCTATGCAAATAAATAAGATTCATGTGTTTCGAGCCCCCAAACAAGCCCCGAACGAACGCTAAGTCGCTTTACAACGATATCGAACATTTGAGTTTTGCGCTCGCTGTAGGCGTTCCAGCTCGTATTATGAGATCAAAAACACTTCATTCTATGCAAATACGTAAGATTCATGCGTTTCGAGCAGCCAAACAAGCCCCAAACGAATGCAAATTCGCCTCATAACGAAATCGAACGATTGAGTTTTGCGATCGCTGTACAAGTTCGACCTAGTATTATAACATCAAAAACTCTTCATTCTATGCAAATACGCAAGATTCATGCGTTTCGAGCCGCCAAACAAGCCCCAAACGAATGCAAAGTCGCTTTAAAACGAAATCTAACGATTGAGATTTGCCCTCGCTCTAAGCATTCCAGCTCGTATTATGAGATCAAAAACTCTTCATTCTATGCAAATACGCAAGATTCATGCGTTTCGAGCCGCCAAACAAGCCCCAAACGAATGCAAAGTCGCTTTATAACGAAATCGAACGATTAAGGTTTGCCCTCGCTGTAAGCATTCCAGCTCGTGTTATGAGATCAAAAACACTTCATTCTATGCAAATACGCAAGATTCATGCGTTTCGAGCCGCCAAACAATCCCCAAAACGAATGCAAAGTCGCTTTATAACGAAATCTAACGATTGAGTTTTGCGCTCGCTCTAAGCATTCCAGCTCGTATTATGAGATCAAAAACACTTCATTCTATGCAAATACGCAAGATTCATGCGTTTCGAGCCGCCAAACAAGCCCTAACCGAATGCAAAGTCGCTTTATAACGAAATCGAACTATTGAGGTTTGCCCTCGCTGTAAGCATTCCAGCTCGTATTATGAGATCAAAAACACTTCATTCTATGCAAATACGCAAGATTCATGCGTTTCGAGCCGCCAAACAAGCCCCAAACGAATGCAAAGTCGCTTTATGACGAAATCAAACGATTGAGTTTTGCGCTCGCTGTAAGCATTCCAGCTCGTATTATGAGATCAAAAACACTTCATTCTATGCAAATACGCAAGATTCATGCGTTTCGAGCCGCCAAACAAGCCCCAAACGAATGCAAAGTCGCTTTAAAACGAAATCTAACGATTGAGTTTTGCCCTCGCTCTAAGCATTCCAGCTCGTATTATGAGATCAAAAACACTTCATTCTATGCAAATACGCAAGATTCATGCGTTTCGAGCCGCCACACAAGCCCCAAACGAATGCAAAGGCGCTTTGTAACGAAATCGAACGATTGAGGTTTGCGATCGCTGTACGAGTTCGCGCTCGTACTATAAGACCAAAAACACTTCATTCTATGCAAATACGCAAGATTCATGCGTTTCGAGCCGCCAAACAAGCCCCAAACGAACGCAAAGTCGCTTTGTAACGAAATCGAACGATTGAGGTTTGCGATCGCTGTAGGAGTTCCAGCTCGTATTATAAGATACGTAACCCTTCGTTCGATGTAAAAACACGAGATTGATGCGTTTCGAGCGGCCAAACAAGCCCCAAACGAATGCCAAGTCGTTTTCTAACGAAATTGAACGATTGAGGTTTGCGCTCGCTGTAGGCGTTCCAGCTCGTATTATAAGATCAACAACATTTCATTCTATGCAAATACGTAAGATCCATGCGTTTCGAGACGCTAAACAAGTCCCAAACGAATGCAAAGTCGCTTTGTAACGAAATCGAACGATTGAGGTTTGCGATCGCTGTACGACGAGTTCCAGCTCGTACTATAAGACCAAAAACTTTTCTTTCTATGCAAATACGTGAGATTCATGCGTTTCGAACCGCCAAACAAGCCTCAAACGAATGCAAAGTCGCTTTATAACGAAATCTAATGATTGAGTTTTGCGCTCGCTGTAAGCATTCCAGCTCGTATTATAAGGTAAGAAACCCTTCGTTCGATGTTAAAACGAGATATTTTTGCATTTCGAGCCGCCAAACAAGCCCCAAACGAATGCAAAGTCGCTTTAAAACGAAATCTAACGATTGAGTTTTGCCCTCGCTCTAAGCATTCCAGCTCGTATTATAACATCAAAAACTCTTCATTCTATGCAAATACGTAAGATTCATGCGTTTCGAGCCGCCAAACAAGCCCCAAACGAATGCAAAGTCGCTTTGTAACGAAATCGAACGATTGAGGTTTGCGATCGCTGTACGAGTTCGCGCTCGTACTATAAGACCAAAAACACTTCATTCTATGCAAATACGCAAGATTCATGCGTTTCGAGCCGCCAAACAAGCCCCAAACGAACGCAAAGTCGCTTTGTAACGAAATCGAACGATTGAGGTTTGCGATCGCTGTAGGAGTTCCAGCTCGTATTATAAGATACGTAACCCTTCGTTCGATGTTAAAACGAGAGATTTTTGCATTTCGAGCCGCCAAACAAGCCCCAAACGAATGCAAAGTCGCTTTAAAACGAAATCTAACGATTGAGTTTTGCCCTCGCTCTAAGCATTCCAGCTCGTATTATGAGATCAAAAACACTTCATTCTATGCAAATACGCAAGATTCATGCGTTTCGAGCCGCCAAACAAGCCCCAAACGAATGCAAAGTCGCTTTATGACAAAATCAAACGATTGAGTTTTGCGCTCGCTGTAAGCATTCCAGCTCGTATTACGAGATCAAAAACACTTCATGCTATGCAAATACGCAAGAGTCATGCGTTTCGAGCCGCCAAACAAGCCCCAAACGACTGCAAATCCGCTTTGTAACGAAATCGAACGATTGAGGTTTGCGATCGCTGTACGAGTTCGAGCTCGTACTATAAGACCAAAAACTTTTCATTCTATGCAAATACGCAAGATTCATGCGTTTCGAGCCGCCAAACAAGCCCCAAACGAATGCAAAGTCGCTTTAAAACGAAATCTAACGATTGAGTTTTGCCCTCGCTCTAAGCATTCCAGCTCGTATTATGAGATCAAAAACACTTCATTCTATGCAAATACGCAAGATTCATGCGTTTCGAGCCGTCAAACAAGCCCCAAACGAATGCAAAGTCGCTTTATAACGAAATCTAACGATTGAGTTTTGCGCTCGCTGTAAGCATTCCAGCTCGTATTATGAGATCAAAAACACTTCATTCTATGCAAATACGCAAGATTCATGCGTTTCGAGCCGCCAAACAAGCCCCAAACGAATGCAAAGTCGCTTTAAAACGAAATCTAACGATTGAGTTTTGCCCTCGCTCTAAGCATTCCAGCTCGTATAATGAGATCAAAAACACTTCATTCTATGCAAATACGCAAGATTCATGCGTTTCGAGCCGCCAAACAAGCCCCAAACGAATGCAAAGTCGCTTTAAAACGAAATCTAACGATTGAGTTTTGCCCTCGCTCTAAGCATTCCAGCTCGTATTATAACATCAAAAACTCTTCATTCTATGCAAATACGTAAGATTCATGCGTTTCGAGCCGCCAAACAAGCCCCGAACGAACGCTAAGTCGCTTTAAAACGAAATCTAACGATTGAGTTTTGCCCTCGCTCTAAGCATTCCAGCTCGTATTATGAGATCAAAAACTCTTCATTCTATGCAAATACGTAAGATTCATGCGTTTCGAGCCGCCAAACAAGCCCCAAACGAATGCAGAGTCGCTTTGTAACGAAATCGAACGATCGAGGTTTGCGATCGCTGTACGAGTTCGAGCTCGTACTATAAGACCAAAAACTTTTCTTTCTATGCAAATACGTGAGATTCATGCGTTTCGAACCGCCAAACAAGCCCCAAACGGATGCAAAGTCGCTTTATAACGAAATCTAATGATTGAGTTTTGCGCTCGCTGTAAGCATTCCAGCTCGTATTATAAGGTAAGAAACCCTTCGTTCGATGTTAAAACGAGAGATTTATGCATTTCGAGCCGCCAAACAAGCCCCAAACGAATGCAAAGTCGCTTTATAACGAAATCTAACGATTGAGTTTTGCGCTCGCTGTAAGCATTCCAGCTCGTATTATGAGATCAAAAACACTTCATTCTATACAAATACGCAAGATTCATGCGTTTCGAGCCGCCAAACAAGCCCCAAACGACTGCAAATCCGCTTTATAACGAAATCGAACGATCGAGGTTTGCGATCGCTGTACGAGTTCGAGCTCGTACTATAAGACCAAAAACACTTTATTCTATGCAAATACGCAAGATTCATGCGTTTCGAGCCGCCAAACAAGCCCCAAACGAATGCAAAGTCGCTTTATGACGAAATCAAACGATTGAGTTTTGCGCTCGCTGTAAGCATTCCAGCTCGTATTATGAGATCAAAAACACTTCATTCTATGCAAATAAACAAGATTCATGCGTTTCGAGCCGCCAAACAAGCCCCAAACGACTGCAAATCCGCTTTGTAACGAAATCGAACGATTGAGGTTTGCGATCGCTGTACGAGTTCGAGCTCGTACTATAAGACCAAAAACTTTTCTTTCTATGCAAATACGTGAGATTCATGCGTTTCGAACCGCCAAACAAGCCCCAAACGGATGCAAAGTCGCTTTATAACGAAATCTAATGATTGAGTTTTGCGCTCGCTGTAAGCATTCCAGCTCGTATTATAAGGTAAGAAACCCTTCGTTCGATGTTAAAACGAGAGATTTATGCATTTCGAGCCGCCAAACAAGCCCCAAACGAATGCAAAGTCGCTTTATAACGAAATCTAACGATTGAGTTTTGCGCTCGCTGTAAGCATTCCAGCTCGTATTATGAGATCAAAAACACTTCATTCTATGCAAATACGCAAGATTCATGCGTTTCGAGCCGCGAAACAAGCCCCAAACGAATGCAAAGTCGCTTTAAAACGAAATCTAACGATTGAGTTTTGCCCTCGCTCTAAGCATTCCAGCTCGTATTATGAGATCAAAAACACTTCATTCTATGCAAATACGCAAGATTCATGCGTTTCGAGCCGCCAAACAAGCCCCAAACGAATGCAAAGTCGCTTTAAAACGAAATCTAACGATTGAGTTTTGCCCTCGCTCTAAGCATTCCAGCTCGTATTATAACATCAAAAACTCTTCATTCTATGCAAATACGTAAGATTCATGCGTTTCGAGCCGCCAAACAAGCCCCAAACGAATGCAAAGTCGCTTTGTAACGAAATCGAACGATTGAGGTTTGCGATCGCTGTACGAGTTCGCGCTCGTACTATAAGACCAAAAACACTTCATTCTATGCAAATACGCAAGATTCATGCGTTTCGAGCCGCCAAACAAGCCCCAAACGAATGCCAAGTCGTTTTCTAACGAAATTGAACGATTGAGGTTTGCGCTCGCTGTAGGCGTTCCAGCTCGTATTATAAGATCAACAACATTTCATTATATGCAAATACGTAAGATTCATGCGTTTCGAGACGCCAAACAAGTCCCAAACGAATGCAAAGTCGCTTTGTAACGAAATCGAACGATTGAGGTTTGCGATCGCTGTACGACGAGTTCCAGCTCGTACTATAAGACCAAAAACTTTTCTTTCTATGCAAATACGTGAGATTCATGCGTTACGAACCGCCAAACAAGCCTCAAACGAATGCAAAGTCGCTTTATAACGAAATCTAATGATTGAGTTTTGCGCTCGCTGTAAGCATTCCAGCTCGTATTATAAGGTAAGAAACCCTTCGTTCGATGTTAAAACGAGAGATTTTTGCATTTCGAGCCGCCAAACAAGCCCCAAACGAATGCAAAGTCGCTTTAAAACGAAATCTAACGATTGAGTTTTGCCCTCGCTCTAAGCATTCCAGCTCGTATTATGAGATCAAAAACACTTCATTCTATGCAAATACGCAAGATTCATGCGTTTCGAGCCGCCAAACAAGCCCCAAACGAATGCAAAGTCGCTTTAAAACGAAATCTAACGATTGAGTTTTGCCCTCGCTCTAAGCATTCCAGCTCGTATTATAACATCAAAAACTCTTCATTCTATGCAAATACGTAAGATTCATGCGTTTCGAGCCGCCAAACAAGCCCCGAACGAACGCTAAGTCGCTTTAAAACGAAATCTAACGATTGAGTTTTGCCCTCGCTCTAAGCATTCCAGCTCGTATTATGAGATCAAAAACTCTTCATTCTATGCAAATACGTAAGATTCATGCGTTTCGAGCCGCCAAACAAGCCCCAAACGAATGCAGAGTCGCTTTGTAACGAAATCGAACGATCGAGGTTTGCGATCGCTGTACGAGTTCGAGCTCGTACTATAAGACCAAAAACTTTTCTTTCTATGCAAATACGTGAGATTCATGCGTTTCGAACCGCCAAACAAGCCCCAAACGGATGCAAAGTCGCTTTATAACGAAATCTAATGATTGAGTTTTGCGCTCGCTGTAAGCATTCCAGCTCGTATTATAAGGTAAGAAACCCTTCGTTCGATGTTAAAACGAGAGATTTATGCATTTCGAGCCGCCAAACAAGCCCCAAACGAATGCAAAGTCGCTTTATAACGAAATCTAACGATTGAGTTTTGCGCTCGCTGTAAGCATTCCAGCTCGTATTATGAGATCAAAAACACTTCATTCTATACAAATACGCAAGATTCATGCGTTTCGAGCCGCCAAACAAGCCCCAAACGACTGCAAATCCGCTTTATAACGAAATCGAACGATCGAGGTTTGCGATCGCTGTACGAGTTCGAGCTCGTACTATAAGACCAAAAACACTTTATTCTATGCAAATACGCAAGATTCATGCGTTTCGAGCCGCCAAACAAGCCCCAAACGAATGCAAAGTCGCTTTATGACGAAATCAAACGATTGAGTTTTGCGCTCGCTGTAAGCATTCCAGCTCGTATTATGAGATCAAAAACACTTCATTCTATGCAAATAAACAAGATTCATGCGTTTCGAGCCGCCAAACAAGCCCCAAACGACTGCAAATCCGCTTTGTAACGAAATCGAACGATTGAGGTTTGCGATCGCTGTACGAGTTCGAGCTCGTACTATAAGACCAAAAACTTTTCTTTCTATGCAAATACGTGAGATTCATGCGTTTCGAACCGCCAAACAAGCCCCAAACGGATGCAAAGTCGCTTTATAACGAAATCTAATGATTGAGTTTTGCGCTCGCTGTAAGCATTCCAGCTCGTATTATAAGGTAAGAAACCCTTCGTTCGATGTTAAAACGAGAGATTTATGCATTTCGAGCCGCCAAACAAGCCCCAAACGAATGCAAAGTCGCTTTATAACGAAATCTAACGATTGAGTTTTGCGCTCGCTGTAAGCATTCCAGCTCGTATTATGAGATCAAAAACACTTCATTCTATGCAAATACGCAAGATTCATGCGTTTCGAGCCGCGAAACAAGCCCCAAACGAATGCAAAGTCGCTTTAAAACGAAATCTAACGATTGAGTTTTGCCCTCGCTCTAAGCATTCCAGCTCGTATTATGAGATCAAAAACACTTCATTCTATGCAAATACGCAAGATTCATGCGTTTCGAGCCGCCAAACAAGCCCCAAACGAATGCAAAGTCGCTTTAAAACGAAATCTAACGATTGAGTTTTGCCCTCGCTCTAAGCATTCCAGCTCGTATTATAACATCAAAAACTCTTCATTCTATGCAAATACGTAAGATTCATGCGTTTCGAGCCGCCAAACAAGCCCCAAACGAATGCAAAGTCGCTTTGTAACGAAATCGAACGATTGAGGTTTGCGATCGCTGTACGAGTTCGCGCTCGTACTATAAGACCAAAAACACTTCATTCTATGCAAATACGCAAGATTCATGCGTTTCGAGCCGCCAAACAAGCCCCAAACGAATGCCAAGTCGTTTTCTAACGAAATTGAACGATTGAGGTTTGCGCTCGCTGTAGGCGTTCCAGCTCGTATTATAAGATCAACAACATTTCATTATATGCAAATACGTAAGATTCATGCGTTTCGAGACGCCAAACAAGTCCCAAACGAATGCAAAGTCGCTTTGTAACGAAATCGAACGATTGAGGTTTGCGATCGCTGTACGACGAGTTCCAGCTCGTACTATAAGACCAAAAACTTTTCTTTCTATGCAAATACGTGAGATTCATGCGTTACGAACCGCCAAACAAGCCTCAAACGAATGCAAAGTCGCTTTATAACGAAATCTAATGATTGAGTTTTGCGCTCGCTGTAAGCATTCCAGCTCGTATTATAAGGTAAGAAACCCTTCGTTCGATGTTAAAACGAGAGATTTTTGCATTTCGAGCCGCCAAACAAGCCCCAAACGAATGCAAAGTCGCTTTAAAACGAAATCTAACGATTGAGTTTTGCCCTCGCTCTAAGCATTCCAGCTCGTATTATGAGATCAAAAACACTTCATTCTATGCAAATACGCAAGATTCATGCGTTTTGAGCCGCCAAACAAGCCCCAAACGACTGCAAATCCGCTTTATAACGAAATCGAACGATTGAGTTTAGCGTTCGCTTTACAAGTTCGACATAGTATTATAACATCAAATACTCTTCATTCTATGCAAATAAATAAGATTCATGTGTTTCGAGCCCCCAAACAAGCCCCGAACGAACGCTCAGTCGCTTTACAACGATATCGAACATTTGAGTTTTGCGCTCGCTGTAGGCGTTCCAGCTCGTATTATGAGATCAAAAACTCTTCATTCTATGCAAATACGCAAGATTCATGGGTTTCGAGCCGCCAAACAATCCCCAAAACGAATGCAAAGTCGCTTTATAACGAAATCGAACTATTGAGGTTTGCCCTCGCTGTAAGCATTCCAGCTCGTATTATGAGATCAAAAACACTTCATTCTATGCAAATACGCAAGATTCATGCGTTTCGAGCCGCCAAACAAGCCCCAAACGAATGCAAAGTCGCTTTATGACGAAATCAAACGATTGAGTTTTGCGCTCGCTGTAAGCATTCCAGCTCGTATTACGAGATCAAAAACACTTCATGCTATGCAAATACGCAAGATTCATGCGTTTCGAGCCGCCAAACAAGCCCCAAACGACTGCAAATCCGCTTTGTAACGAAATCGAACGATTGAGGTTTGCGATCGCTGTACGAGTTCGAGCTCGTACTATAAGACCAAAAACTTTTCATTCTATGCAAATACGCAAGATTCATGCGTTTCGAGCCGCCAAACAAGCCCCAAACGAATGCAAAGTCGCTTTAAAACGAAATCTAACGATTGAGTTTTGCCCTCGCTCTAAGCATTCCAGCTCGTATTATGAGATCAAAAACACTTCATTCTATGCAAATACGCAAGATTCATGCGTTTCGAGCCGCCAAACAAGCCCCAAACGAATGCAAAGTCGCTTTAAAACGAAATCTAACGATTGAGTTTTGCCCTCGCTCTAAGCATTCCAGCTCGTATTATGAGATCAAAAACACTTCATTCTATGCAAATACGCAAGATTCATGCGTTTCGAGCCGCCAAACAAGCCGCAAACGAATGCAAAGTCGCTTTAAAACGAAATCTAACGATTGAGTTTTGCCCTCGCTCTAAGCATTCCAGCTCGTATTATAACATCAAAAACTCTTCATTCTATGCAAATACGTAAGATTCATGCGTTTCGAGCCGCCAAACAAGCCCCAAACGAATGCAAAGTCGCTTTGTAACGAAATCGAACGATTGAGGTTTGCGATCGCTGTACGAGTTCGCGCTCGTACTATAAGACCAAAAACACTTCATTCTATGCAAATACGCAAGATTCATGCGTTTCGAGCCGCCAAACAAGCCCCAAACGAACGCAAAGTCGCTTTGTAACGAAATCGAACGATTGAGGTTTGCGATCGCTGTAGGAGTTCCAGCTCGTATTATAAGATACGTAACCCTTCGTTCGATGTAAAAACACGAGATTGATGCGTTTCGAGCGGCCAAACAAGCCCCAAACGAATGCCAAGTCGTTTTCTAACGAAATTGAACGATTGAGGTTTGCGCTCGCTGTAGGCGTTCCAGCTCGTATTATAAGATCAACAACATTTCATTCTATGCAAATACGTAAGATTCATGCGTTTCGAGACGCCAAACAAGTCCCAAACGAATGCAAAGTCGCTTTGTAACGAAATCGAACGATTGAGGTTTGCGATCGCTGTACGACGAGTTCCAGCTCGTACTATAAGACCAAAAACTTTTCTTTCTATGCAAATACGTGAGATTCATGCGTTTCGAACCGCCAAACAAGCCTCAAACGAATGCAAAGTCGCTTTATAACGAAATCTAATGATTGAGTTTTGCGCTCGCTGTAAGCATTCCAGCTCGTATTATAAGGTAAGAAACCCTTCGTTCGATGTTAAAACGAGAGATTTTTGCATTTCGAGCCGCCAAACAAGCCCCAAACGAATGCAAAGTCGCTTTAAAACGAAATCTAACGATTGAGTTTTGCCCTCGCTCTAAGCATTCCAGCTCGTATTATGAGATCAAAAACACTTCATTCTATGCAAATACGCAAGATTCATGCGTTTTGAGCCGCCAAACAAGCCCCAAACGACTGCAAATCCGCTTTATAACGAAATCGAACGATTGAGTTTAGCGTTCGCTTTACAAGTTCGACATAGTATTATAACATCAAATACTCTTCATTCTATGCAAATAAATAAGATTCATGTGTTTCGAGCCCCCAAACAAGCCCCGAACGAACGCTCAGTCGCTTTACAACGATATCGAACATTTGAGTTTTGCGCTCGCTGTAGGCGTTCCAGCTCGTATTATGAGATCAAAAACTCTTCATTCTATGCAAATACGCAAGATTCATGCGTTTCGAGCCGCCAAACAAGCCCCAAACGAATGCAAAGTCGCTTTATAACGAAATCGAACGATTAAGGTTTGCCCTCGCTGTAAGCATTCCAGCTCGTGTTATGAGATCAAAAACACTTCATTCTATGCAAATACGCAAGATTCATGCGTTTCGAGCCGCCAAACAATCCCCAAAACGAATGCAAAGTCGCTTTATAACGAAATCTAACGATTGAGTTTTGCGCTCGCTCTAAGCATTCCAGCTCGTATTATGAGATCAAAAACACTTCATTCTATGCAAATACGCAAGATTCATGCGTTTCGAGCCGCCAAACAAGCCCTAACCGAATGCAAAGTCGCTTTATAACGAAATCGAACTATTGAGGTTTGCCCTCGCTGTAAGCATTCCAGCTCGTATTATGAGATCAAAAACACTTCATTCTATGCAAATACGCAAGATTCATGCGTTTCGAGCCGCCAAACAAGCCCCAAACGAATGCAAAGTCGCTTTATGACGAAATCAAACGATTGAGTTTTGCGCTCGCTGTAAGCATTCCAGCTCGTATTACGAGATCAAAAACACTTCATGCTATGCAAATACGCAAGATTCATGCGTTTCGAGCCGCCAAACAAGCCCCAAACGACTGCAAATCCGCTTTGTAACGAAATCGAACGATTGAGGTTTGCGATCGCTGTACGAGTTCGAGCTCGTACTATAAGACCAAAAACTTTTCATTCTATGCAAATACGCAAGATTCATGCGTTTCGAGCCGCCAAACAAGCCCCAAACGAATGCAAAGTCGCTTTAAAACGAAATCTAACGATTGAGTTTTGCCCTCGCTCTAAGCATTCCAGCTCGTATTATGAGATCAAAAACACTTCATTCTATGCAAATACGCAAGATTCATGCGTTTCGAGCCGCCAAACAAGCCCCGAACGAACGCTAAGTCGCTTTAAAACGAAATCTAACGATTGAGTTTTGCCCTCGCTCTAAGCATTCCAGCTCGTATTATGAGATCAAAAACACTTCATTCTATGCAAATACGCAAGATTCATGCGTTTCGAGCCGCCAAACAAGCCCCAAACGAATGCAAATTCGCCTCATAACGAAATCGAACGATTGAGTTTTGCGTTCGCTGTACAAGTTCGACCTAGTATTATAACATCAAAAACTCTTCATTCTATGCAAATACGTAAGATTCATGCGTTTCGAGCCGCCAAACAAGCCCCAAACGAATGCAGAGTCGCTTTGTAACGAAATCGAACGATCGAGGTTTGCGATCGCTGTACGAGTTCGAGCTCGTACTATAAGACCAAAAACTTTTCTTTCTATGCAAATACGTGAGATTCATGCGTTTCGAACCGCCAAACAAGCCCCAAACGGATGCAAAGTCGCTTTATAACGAAATCTAATGATTGAGTTTTGCGCTCGCTGTAAGCATTCCAGCTCGTATTATAAGGTAAGAAACCCTTCGTTCGATGTTAAAACGAGAGATTTATGCATTTCGAGCCGCCAAACAAGCCCCAAACGAATGCAAAGTCGCTTTATAACGAAATCTAACGATTGAGTTTTGCGCTCGCTGTAAGCATTCCAGCTCGTATTATGAGATCAAAAACACTTCATTCTATGCAAATACGCAAGATTCATGCGTTTCGAGCCGCCAAACAAGCCCCAAACGACTGCAAATCCGCTTTATAACGAAATCGAACGATCGAGGTTTGCGATCGCTGTACGAGTTCGAGCTCGTACTATAAGACCAAAAACACTTTATTCTATGCAAATACGCAAGATTCATGCGTTTCGAGCCGCCAAACAAGCCCCAAACGAATGCAAAGTCGCTTTATGACGAAATCAAACGATTGAGTTTTGCGCTCGCTGTAAGCATTCCAGCTCGTATTATGAGATCAAAAACACTTCATTCTATGCAAATAAACGAGATTCATGCGTTTCGAGCCGCCAAACAAGCCCCAAACGACTGCAAATCCGCTTTGTAACGAAATCGAACGATTGAGGTTTGCGATCGCTGTACGAGTTCGAGCTCGTACTATAAGACCAAAAACTTTTCTTTCTATGCAAATACGTGAGATTCATGCGTTTCGAACCGCCAAACAAGCCCCAAACGGATGCAAAGTCGCTTTATAACGAAATCGAACGATTGAGTTTTGCGCTCGCTGTAAGCATTCCAGCTCGTATTATAAGGTAAGAAACCCTTCGTTCGATGTTAAAACGAGAGATTTATGCATTTCGAGCCGCCAAACAAGCCCCAAACGAATGCAAAGTCGCTTTAAAACGAAATCTAACGATTGAGTTTTGCCCTCGCTCTAAGCATTCCAGCTCGTATTATGAGATCAAAAACACTTCATTCTATGCAAATACGCAAGATTCATGCGTTTTGAGCCGCCAAACCTGCCCCAAACGACTGCAAATCCGCTTTATAACGAAATCGAACGATTGAGTTTAGCGTTCGCTTTACAAGTTCGACATAGTATTATAACATCAAATACTCTTCATTCTATGCAAATAAATAAGATTCATGTGTTTCGAGCCCCCAAACAAGCCCCGAACGAACGCTAAGTCGCTTTACAACGATATCGAACATTTGAGTTTTGCGCTCGCTGTTAGGCGTTCCAGCTCGTATTATGAGATCAAAAACACTTCATTCTATGCAAATACGTAAGATTCATGCGTTTCGAGCAGCCAAACAAGCCCCAAACGAATGCAAATTCGCCTCATAACGAAATCGAACGATTGAGTTTTGCGTTCGCTGTACAAGTTCGACCTAGTATTATAACATCAAAAACTCTTCATTCTATGCAAATACGCAAGATTCATGCGTTTCGAGCCGCCAAACAAGCCCCAAACGAATGCAAAGTCGCTTTAAAACGAAATCTAACGATTGAGATTTGCCCTCGCTCTAAGCATTCCAGCTCGTATTATGAGATCAAAAACACTTCATTCTATGCAAATACGCAAGATTCATGCGTTTCGAGCCGCCAAACAAGCCCCAAACGAATGCAAAGTCGCTTTAAAACGAAATCTAACGATTGAGTTTTGCCCTCGCTCTAAGCATTCCAGCTCGTATTATGAGATCAAAAACACTTCATTCTATGCAAATACGCAAGATTCATGCGTTTCGAGCCGCCAAACAAGCCCCAAACGAATGCAAAGTCGCTTTATAACGAAATCTAACGATTGAGTTTTGCGCTCGCTGTAAGCACTCCAGCTCGTATTATGAGATCAAAAACACTTCATTCTATGCAAATACGCAAGATTCATGCGTTTCGAGCCGCCAAACAAGCCCCAAACGACTGCAAATCCGCTTTATAACGAAATCGAACGATCTAGGTTTGCGATCGCTGTACGAGTTCGAGCTCGTACTATAAGACCAAAAACACTTTATTCTATGCAAATACGCAAGATTCATGCGTTTCGAGCCGCCAAACAAGCCCCAAACGAATGCAAAGTCGCTTTATGACGAAATCAAACGATTGAGTTTTGCGCTCGCTGTAAGCATTCCAGCTCGTATTATGAGATCAAAAACACTTTATTCTATGCAAATAAACAAGATTCATGCGTTTCGAGCCGCCAAACAAGCCCCAAACGACTGCAAATCCGCTTTGTAACGAAATCGAACGATTGAGGTTTGCGATCGCTGTACGAGTTCGAGCTCGTACTATAAGACCAAAAACTTTTCTTTCTATGCAAATACGTGAGATTCATGCGTTTCGAACCGCCAAACAAGCCCCAAACGGATGCAAAGTCGCTTTAAAACGAAATCTAACGATTGAGTTTTGCCCTCGCTCTAAGCATTCCAGCTCGTATTATGAGATCAAAAACACTTCATTCTATGCAAATACGCAAGATTCATGCGTTTCGAGCCACCAAACAAGCCCCAAACGAATGCAAAGTCGCTTTATAACGAAATCTAACGATTGAGTTTTGCGCTCGCTTTAAGCATTCCAGCTCGTATTATGAGATCAAAAACACTTCATTCTATGCAAATACGCAAGATTCATGCGTTTCGAGCCGCCAAACAAGCCCCAAACGAATGCAAAGTCGCTTTAAAACGAAATCTAACGATTGAGTTTTGCCCTCGCTCTAAGCATTCCAGCTCGTATTATGAGATCAAAAACACTTCATTCTATGCAAATACGTAAGATTCATGCGTTTCGAGCCGCCAAACAAGCCCCAAACGAATGCAAAGTCGCTTTGTAACGAAATCGAACGATTGAGGTTTGCGATCGCTGTACGACGAGTTCCAGCTCGTACTATAAGACCAAAAACTTTTCTTTCTATGCAAATACGTGAGATTCATGCGTTTCGAACCGCCAAACAAGCCTCAAACGAATGCAAAGTCGCTTTATAACGAAATCTAATGATTGAGTTTTGCGCTCGCTGTAAGCATTCCAGCTCGTATTATAAGGTAAGAAACCCTTCGTTCGATGTTAAAACGAGAGATTTATGCATTTCGAGCCGCCAAACAAGCCCCAAACGAATGCAAAGTCGCTTTATAACGAAATCGAACTATTGAGGTTTGCCCTCGCTGTAAGCATTCCAGCTCGTATTATGAGATCAAAAACACTTCATTCTATGCAAATACGCAAGATTCATGCGTTTCGAGCCGCCAAACAAGCCCCAAACGAATGCAAAGTCGCTTTATGACGAAATCAAACGATTGAGTTTTGCGCTCGCTGTAAGCATTCCAGCTCGTATTACGAGATCCAAAACACTTCATGCTATGCAAATACGCAAGATTCATGCGTTTCGAGCCGCCAAACAAGCCCCAAACGACTGCAAATCCGCTTTGTAACGAAATCGAACGATTGAGGTTTGCGATCGCTGTACGAGTTCGAGCTCGTACTATAAGACCAAAAACTTTTCATTCTATGCAAATACGCAAGATTCATGCGTTTCGAGCCGCCAAACAAGCCCCAAACGAATGCAAAGTCGCTTTAAAACGAAATCTAACGATTGAGTTTTGCCCTCGCTCTAAGCATTCCAGCTCGTATTATGAGATCAAAAACACTTCATTCTATGCAAATACGCAAGATTCATGCGTTTCGAGCCGCCAAACAAGCCCCAAACGAATGCAAAGTCGCTTTATAACGAAATCTAACGATTGAGTTTTGCGCTCGCTTTAAGCATTCCAGCTCGTATTATGAGATCAAAAACACTTCATTCTATGCAAATACGCAAGATTCATGCGTTTCGAGCCGCCAAACAAGCCCCAAACGAATGCAAAGTCGCTTTAAAACGAAATCTAACGATTGAGTTTTGCCCTCGCTCTAAGCATTCCAGCTCGTATTATGAGATCAAAAACACTTCATTCTATGCAAATACGCAAGATTCATGCGTTTCGAGCCGCCAAACAAGCCCCAAACGAATGCAAAGTCGCTTTAAAACGAAATCTAACGATTGAGTTTTGCCCTCGCTCTAAGCATTCCAGCTCGTATTATAACATCAAAAACTCTTCATTCTATGCAAATACGTAAGATTCATGCGTTTCGAGCCGCCAAACAAGCCCCAAACGAATGCAAAGTCGCTTTGTAACGAAATCGAACGATTGAGGTTTGCGATCGCTGTACGACGAGTTCCAGCTCGTACTATAAGACCAAAAACTTTTCTTTCTATGCAAATACGTGAGATTCATGCGTTTCGAACCGCCAAACAAGCCTCAAACGAATGCAAAGTCGCTTTATAACGAAATCTAACGATTGAGTTTTGCCCTCGCTCTAAGCATTCCAGCTCGTATTATGAGATCAAAAACACTTCATTCTATGCAAATACGCAAGATTCATGCGTTTCGAGCCGCCAAACAAGCCCCAAACGAATGCAAAGTCGCTTTATAACGAAATCGAACGATTGAGTTTTGCGTTCGCTGTACAAGTTCGACCTAGTATTATAACATCAAAAACTCTTCATTCTATGCAAATACGTAAGATTCATGTGTTTCGAGCCGCCAAACAAGCCCCGAACGAACGCTAAGTCGCTCTACAACGATATCGAACATTTGAGTTTTGCGCTCGCTGTAGGCGTTCCAGCTCGTATTATGAGATCAAAAACACTTCATTCTATGCAAATACGCAAGATTCATGCGTTTCGAGCCGCCAAACAAGCCCCAAACGAATGCAAAGTCGCTTTATAACGAAATCGAACGATTGAGTTTTGCGCTCGCTGTAAGCATTCCAGCTCGTATTATAAGGTAAGAAACCCTTCGTTCGATGTTAAAACGAGAGATTTATGCATTTCGAGCCGCCAAACAAGCCCCAAACGAATGCAAAGTCGCTTTAAAACGAAATCTAACGATTGAGTTTTGCCCTCGCTCTAAGCATTCCAGCTCGTATTATGAGATCAAAAACACTTCATTCTATGCAAATACGCAAGATTCATGCGTTTTGAGCCGCCAAACAAGCCCCAAACGACTGCAAATCCGCTTTATAACGAAATCGAACGATTGAGTTTTGCGTTCGCTTTACAAGTTCGACATAGTATTATAACATCAAATACTCTTCATTCTATGCAAATAAATAAGATTCATGTGTTTCGAGCCCCCAAACAAGCCCCGAACGAACGCTAAGTCGCTTTACAACGATATCGAACATTTGAGTTTTGCGCTCGCTGTAGGCGTTCCAGCTCGTATTATGAGATCAAAAACACTTCATTCTATGCAAATACGTAAGATTCATGCGTTTCGAGCAGCCAAACAAGCCCCAAACGAATGCAAATTCGCCTCATAACGAAATCGAACGATTGAGTTTTGCGATCGCTGTACAAGTTCGACCTAGTATTATAACATCAAAAACTCTTCATTCTATGCAAATACGCAAGATTCATGCGTTTCGAGCCGCCAAACAAGCCCCAAACGAATGCAAAGTCGCTTTAAAACGAAATCTAACGATTGAGATTTGCCCTCGCTCTAAGCATTCCAGCTCGTATTATGAGATCAAAAACTCTTCATTCTATGCAAATACGCAAGATTCATGCGTTTCGAGCCGCCAAACAAGCCCCAAACGAATGCAAAGTCGCTTTATAACGAAATCGAACGATTAAGGTTTGCCCTCGCTGTAAGCATTCCAGCTCGTGTTATGAGATCAAAAACACTTCATTCTATGCAAATACGCAAGATTCATGCGTTTCGAGCCGCCAAACAAGCCCTAACCGAATGCAAAGTCGCTTTATAACGAAATCGAACTATTGAGGTTTGCCCTCGCTGTAAGCATTCCAGCTCGTATTATGAGATCAAAAACACTTCATTCTATGCAAATACGCAAGATTCATGCGTTTCGAGCCGCCAAACAAGCCCCAAACGAATGCAAAGTCGCTTTATGACGAAATCAAACGATTGAGTTTTGCGCTCGCTGTAAGCATTCCAGCTCGTATTATGAGATCAAAAACACTTCATTCTATGCAAATACGCAAGATTCATGCGTTTCGAGCCGCCAAACAAGCCCCAAACGAATGCAAAGTCGCTTTAAAACGAAATCTAACGATTGAGTTTTGCCCTCGCTCTAAGCATTCCAGCTCGTATTATAACATCAAAAACTCTTCATTCTATGCAAATACGTAAGATTCATGCGTTTCGAGCCGCCAAACAAGCCCCAAACGAATGCAAAGTCGCTTTGTAACGAAATCGAACGATTGAGGTTTGCGATCGCTGTACGAGTTCGCGCTCGTACTATAAGACCAAAAACACTTCATTCTATGCAAATACGCAAGATTCATGCGTTTCGAGCCGCCAAACAAGCCCCAAACGAACGCAAAGTCGCTTTGTAACGAAATCGAACGATTGAGGTTTGCGATCGCTGTAGGAGTTCCAGCTCGTATTATAAGATACGTAACCCTTCGTTCGATGTAAAAACACGAGATTGATGCGTTTCGAGCGGCCAAACAAGCCCCAAACGAATGCCAAGTCGTTTTCTAACGAAATTGAACGATTGAGGTTTGCGCTCGCTGTAGGCGTTCCAGCTCGTATTATAAGATCAACAACATTTCATTCTATGCAAATACGTAAGATCCATGCGTTTCGAGACGCTAAACAAGTCCCAAACGAATGCAAAGTCGCTTTGTAACGAAATCGAACGATTGAGGTTTGCGATCGCTGTACGACGAGTTCCAGCTCGTACTATAAGACCAAAAACTTTTCTTTCTATGCAAATACGTGAGATTCATGCGTTTCGAACCGCCAAACAAGCCTCAAACGAATGCAAAGTCGCTTTATAACGAAATCTAATGATTGAGTTTTGCGCTCGCTGTAAGCATTCCAGCTCGTATTATAAGGTAAGAAACCCTTCGTTCGATGTTAAAACGAGAGATTTTTGCATTTCGAGCCGCCAAACAAGCCCCAAACGAATGCAAAGTCGCTTTAAAACGAAATCTAACGATTGAGTTTTGCCCTCGCTCTAAGCATTCCAGCTCGTATTATGAGATCAAAAACACTTCATTCTATGCAAATACGCAAGATTCATGCGTTTTGAGCCGCCAAACAAGCCCCAAACGACTGCAAATCCGCTTTATAACGAAATCGAACGATTGAGTTTAGCGTTCGCTTTACAAGTTCGTCATAGTATTATAACAACAAATACTCTTCATTCTATGCAAATAAATAAGATTCATGTGTTTCGAGCCCCCAAACAAGCCCCGAACGAACGCTCAGTCGCTTTACAACGATATCGAACATTTGAGTTTTGCGCTCGCTGTAGGCGTTCCAGCTCGTATTATGAGATCAAAAACTCTTCATTCGATGCAAATACGCAAGATTCATGCGTTTCGAGCCGCCAAACAAGCCCCAAACGAATGCAAAGTCGCTTTATAACGAAATCGAACGATTAAGGTTTGCCCTCGCTGTAAGCATTCCAGCTCGTGTTATGAGATCAAAAACACTTCATTCTATGCAAATACGCAAGATTCATGCGTTTCGAGCCGCCAAACAAGCCCCAAACGAATGCAAAGTCGCTTTATAACGAAATCGAACGATTAAGGTTTGCCCTCGCTGTAAGCATTCCAGCTCGTGTTATGAGATCAAAAACACTTCATTCTATGCAAATACGCAAGATTCATGCGTTTCGAGCCGCCAAACAATCCCCAAAACGAATGCAAAGTCGCTTTATAACGAAATCTAACGATTGAGTTTTGCGCTCGCTCTAAGCATTCCAGCTCGTATTATGAGATCAAAAACACTTCATTCTATGCAAATACGCAAGATTCATGCGTTTCGAGCCGCCAAACAAGCCCTAACCGAATGCAAAGTCGCTTTATAACGAAATCGAACTATTGAGGTTTGCCCTCGCTGTAAGCATTCCAGCTCGTATTATGAGATCAAAAACACTTCATTCTATGCAAATACGCAAGATTCATGCGTTTCGAGCCGCCAAACAAGCCCCAAACGAATGCAAAGTCGCTTTATGACGAAATCAAACGATTGAGTTTTGCGCTCGCTGTAAGCATTCCAGCTCGTATTACGAGATCAAAAACACTTCATGCTATGCAAATACGCAAGATTCATGCGTTTCGAGCCGCCAAACAAGCCCCAAACGACTGCAAATCCGCTTTGTAACGAAATCGAACGATTGAGGTTTGCGATCGCTGTACGAGTTCGAGCTCGTACTATAAGACCAAAAACTTTTCATTCTATGCAAATACGCAAGATTCATGCGTTTCGAGCCGCCAAACAAGCCCCAAACGAATGCAAAGTCGCTTTAAAACGAAATCTAACGATTGAGTTTTGCCCTCGCTCTAAGCATTCCAGCTCGTATTATGAGATCAAAAACACTTCATTCTATGCAAATACGCAAGATTCATGCGTTTCGAGCCGCCAAACAAGCCCCAAACGAATGCAAAGTCGCTTTATAACGAAATCTAACGATTGAGTTTTGCGCTCGCTTTAAGCATTCCAGCTCGTATTATGAGATCAAAAACACTTCATTCTATGCAAATACGCAAGATTCATGCGTTTCGAGCCGCCAAACAAGCCCCAAACGAATGCAAAGTCGCTTTAAAACGAAATCTAACGATTGAGTTTTGCCCTCGCTCTAAGCATTCCAGCTCGTATTATGAGATCAAAAACACTTCATTCTATGCAAATACGCAAGATTCATGCGTTTCGAGCCGCCAAACAAGCCCCAAACGAATGCAAAGTCGCTTTAAAACGAAATCTAACGATTGAGTTTTGCCCTCGCTCTAAGCATTCCAGCTCGTATTATAACATCAAAAACTCTTCATTCTATGCAAATACGTAAGATTCATGCGTTTCGAGCCGCCAAACAAGCCCCAAACGAATGCAAAGTCGCTTTGTAACGAAATCGAACGATTGAGGTTTGCGATCGCTGTACGACGAGTTCCAGCTCGTACTATAAGACCAAAAACTTTTCTTTCTATGCAAATACGTGAGATTCATGCGTTTCGAACCGCCAAACAAGCCTCAAACGAATGCAAAGTCGCTTTATAACGAAATCTAATGATTGAGATTTGCGCTCGCTGTAAGCATTCCAGCTCGTATTATAAGGTAAGAAACCCTTCGTTCGATGTTAAAACGAGAGATTTATGCATTTCGAGCCGCCAAACAAGCCCCAAACGAATGCAAAGTCGCTTTAAAACGAAATCTAACGATTGAGTTTTGCCCTCGCTCTAAGCATTCCAGCTCGTATTATGAGATCAAAAACACTTCATTCTATGCAAATACGCAAGATTCATGCGTTTCGAGCCGCCAAACAAGCCCCAAACGAATGCAAAGTCGCTTTATAACGAAATCGAACGATTGAGTTTTGCGTTCGCTGTACAAGTTCGACCTAGTATTATAACATCAAAAACTCTTCATTCTATGCAAATACGTAAGATTCATGTGTTTCGAGCCGCCAAACAAGCCCCGAACGAACGCTAAGTCGCTCTACAACGATATCGAACATTTGAGTTTTGCGCTCGCTGTAGGCGTTCCAGCTCGTATTATGAGATCAAAAACACTTCATTCTATGCAAATACGCAAGATTCATGCGTTTCGAGCCGCCAAACAAGCCCCAAACGAATGCAAAGTCGCTTTATAACGAAATCGAACGATTGAGTTTTGCGCTCGCTGTAAGCATTCCAGCTCGTATTATAAGGTAAGAAACCCTTCGTTCGATGTTAAAACGAGAGATTTATGCATTTCGAGCCGCCAAACAAGCCCCAAACGAATGCAAAGTCGCTTTAAAACGAAATCTAACGATTGAGTTTTGCCCTCGCTCTAAGCATTCCAGCTCGTATTATGAGATCAAAGACACTTCATTCTATGCAAATACGCAAGATTCATGCGTTTTGAGCCGCCAAACAAGCCCCAAACGACTGCAAATCCGCTTTATAACGAAATCGAACGATTGAGTTTTGCGTTCGCTTTACAAGTTCGACATAGTATTATAACATCAAATACTCTTCATTCTATGCAAATAAATAAGATTCATGTGTTTCGAGCCCCCAAACAAGCCCCGAACGAACGCTAAGTCGCTTTACAACGATATCGAACATTTGAGTTTTGCGCTCGCTGTAGGCGTTCCAGCTCGTATTATGAGATCAAAAACACTTCATTCTATGCAAATACGTAAGATTCATGCGTTTCGAGCAGCCAAACAAGCCCCAAACGAATGCAAATTCGCCTCATAATGAAATCGAACGATTGAGTTTTGCGTTCGCTGTACAAGTTCGACCTTGTATTATAACATCAAAAACTCTTCATTCTATGCAAATACGTAAGATTCATGCGTTTCGAGCCGCCAAACAAGCCCCAAACGAATGCAGAGTCGCTTTGTAACGAAATCGAACGATCGAGGTTTGCGATCGCTGTACGAGTTCGAGCTCGTACTATAAGACCAAAAACTTTTCTTTCTATGCAAATACGTGAGATTCATGCGTTTCGAACCGCCAAACAAGCCCCAAACGGATGCAAAGTCGCTTTATAACGAAATCTAATGATTGAGTTTTGCGCTCGCTGTAAGCATTCCAGCTCGTATTATAAGGTAAGAAACCCTTCGTTCGATGTTAAAACGAGAGATTTATGCATTTCGAGCCGCCAAACAAGCCCCAAACGAATGCAAAGTCGCTTTAAAACGAAATCTAACGATTGAGTTTTGCCCTCGCTCTAAGCATTCCAGCTCGTATTATGAGATCAAAAACACTTCATTCTATGCAAATACGCAAGATTCATGCGTTTCGAGCCGCCAAACAAGCCCCAAACGAATGCAAAGTCGCTTTAAAACGAAATCTAACGATTGAGTTTTGCCCTCGCTCTAAGCATTCCAGCTCGTATTATAACATCAAAAACTCTTCATTCTATGCAAATACGTAAGATTCATGCGTTTCGAGCCGCCAAACAAGCCCCGAACGAACGCTAAGTCGCTTTAAAACGAAATCTAACGATTGAGTTTTGCCCTCGCTCTAAGCATTCCAGCTCGTATTATGAGATCAAAAACTCTTCATTCTATGCAAATACGTAAGATTCATGCGTTTCGAGCCGCCAAACAAGCCCCAAACGAATGCAGAGTCGCTTTGTAACGAAATCGAACGATCGAGGTTTGCGATCGCTGTACGAGTTCGAGCTCGTACTATAAGACCAAAAACTTTTCTTTCTATGCAAATACGTGAGATTCATGCGTTTCGAACCGCCAAACAAGCCCCAAACGGATGCAAAGTCGCTTTATAACGAAATCTAATGATTGAGTTTTGCGCTCGCTGTAAGCATTCCAGCTCGTATTATAAGGTAAGAAACCCTTCGTTCGATGTTAAAACGAGAGATTTATGCATTTCGAGCCGCCAAACAAGCCCCAAACGAATGCAAAGTCGCTTTATAACGAAATCGAACGATCGAGGTTTGCGATCGCTGTACGAGTTCGAGCTCGTACTATAAGACCAAAAACACTTTATTCTATGCAAATACGCAAGATTCATGCGTTTCGAGCCGCCAAACAAGCCCCAAACGAATGCAAAGTCGCTTTATGACGAAATCAAACGATTGAGTTTTGCGCTCGCTGTAAGCATTCCAGCTCGTATTATGAGATCAAAAACACTTCATTCTATGCAAATAAACAAGATTCATGCGTTTCGAGCCGCCAAACAAGCCCCAAACGACTGCAAATCCGCTTTGTAACGAAATCGAACGATTGAGGTTTGCGATCGCTGTACGAGTTCGAGCTCGTACTATAAGACCAAAAACTTTTCTTTCTATGCAAATACGTGAGATTCATGCGTTTCGAACCGCCAAACAAGCCCCAAACGGATGCAAAGTCGCTTTATAACGAAATCTAATGATTGAGTTTTGCGCTCGCTGTAAGCATTCCAGCTCGTATTATAAGGTAAGAAACCCTTCGTTCGATGTTAAAACGAGAGATTTATGCATTTCGAGCCGCCAAACAAGCCCCAAACGAATGCAAAGTCGCTTTATAACGAAATCTAACGATTGAGTTTTGCGCTCGCTGTAAGCATTCCAGCTCGTATTATGAGATCAAAAACACTTCATTCTATGCAAATACGCAAGATTCATGCGTTTCGAGCCGCCAAACAAGCCCCAAACGAATGCAAAGTCGCTTTAAAACGAAATCTAACGATTGAGTTTTGCCCTCGCTCTAAGCATTCCAGCTCGTATTATGAGATCAAAAACACTTCATTCTATGCAAATACGCAAGATTCATGCGTTTCGAGCCGCCAAACAAGCCCCAAACGAATGCAAAGTCGCTTTAAAACGAAATCTAACGATTGAGTTTTGCCCTCGCTCTAAGCATTCCAGCTCGTATTATAACATCAAAAACTCTTCATTCTATGCAAATACGTAAGATTCATGCGTTTCGAGCCGCCAAACAAGCCCCAAACGAATGCAAAGTCGCTTTGTAACGAAATCGAACGATTGAGGTTTGCGATCGCTGTACGAGTTCGCGCTCGTACTATAAGACCAAAAACACTTCATTCTATGCAAATACGCAAGATTCATGCGTTTCGAGCCGCCAAACAAGCCCCAAACGAATGCCAAGTCGTTTTCTAACGAAATTGAACGATTGAGGTTTGCGCTCGCTGTAGGCGTTCCAGCTCGTATTATAAGATCAACAACATTTCATTATATGCAAATACGTAAGATTCATGCGTTTCGAGACGCCAAACAAGTCCCAAACGAATGCAAAGTCGCTTTGTAACGAAATCGAACGATTGAGGTTTGCGATCGCTGTACGACGAGTTCCAGCTCGTACTATAAGACCAAAAACTTTTCTTTCTATGCAAATACGTGAGATTCATGCGTTACGAACCGCCAAACAAGCCTCAAACGAATGCAAAGTCGCTTTATAACGAAATCTAATGATTGAGTTTTGCGCTCGCTGTAAGCATTCCAGCTCGTATTATAAGGTAAGAAACCCTTCGTTCGATGTTAAAACGAGAGATTTTTGCATTTCGAGCCGCCAAACAAGCCCCAAACGAATGCAAAGTCGCTTTAAAACGAAATCTAACGATTGAGTTTTGCCCTCGCTCTAAGCATTCCAGCTCGTATTATGAGATCAAAAACACTTCATTCTATGCAAATACGCAAGATTCATGCGTTTTGAGCCGCCAAACAAGCCCCAAACGACTGCAAATCCGCTTTATAACGAAATCGAACGATTGAGTTTAGCGTTCGCTTTACAAGTTCGACATAGTATTATAACATCAAATACTCTTCATTCTATGCAAATAAATAAGATTCATGTGTTTCGAGCCCCCAAACAAGCCCCGAACGAACGCTCAGTCGCTTTACAACGATATCGAACATTTGAGTTTTGCGCTCGCTGTAGGCGTTCCAGCTCGTATTATGAGATCAAAAACTCTTCATTCTATGCAAATACGCAAGATTCATGCGTTTCGAGCCGCCAAACAAGCCCCAAACGAATGCAAAGTCGCTTTAAAACGAAATCTAACGATTGAGTTTTGCCCTCGCTCTAAGCATTCCAGCTCGTATTATGAGATCAAAAACACTTCATTCTATGCAAATACGCAAGATTCATGCGTTTCGAGCCGCCAAACAAGCCCCAAACGAATGCAAAGTCGCTTTAAAACGAAATCTAACGATTGAGTTTTGCCCTCGTTCTAAGCATTCCAGCTCGTATTATGAGATCAAAAACACTTCATTCTATGCAAATACGCAAGATTCATGCGTTTTGAGCCGCCAAACAAGCCCCAAACGACTGCAAATCCGCTTTATAACGAAATCGAACGATTGAGTTTTGCGTTCGCTTTACAAGTTCGACATAGTATTATAACATCAAATACTCTTCATTCTATGCAAATAAATAAGATTCATGTGTTTCGAGCCCCCAAACAAGCCCCGAACGAACGCTAAGTCGCTTTACAACGATATCGAACATTTGAGTTTTGCGCTCGCTGTAGGCGTTCCAGCTCGTATTATGAGATCAAAAACACTTCATTCTATGCAAATACGTAAGATTCATGCGTTTCGAGCAGCCAAACAAGCCCCAAACGAATGCAAATTCGCCTCATAACGAAATCGAACGATTGAGTTTTGCGATCGCTGTACAAGTTCGACCTAGTATTATAACATCAAAAACTCTTCATTCTATGCAAATACGCAAGATTCATGCGTTTCGAGCCGCCAAACAAGCCCCAAACGAATGCAAAGTCGCTTTAAAACGAAATCTAACGATTGAGATTTGCCCTCGCTCTAAGCATTCCAGCTCGTATTATGAGATCAAAAACTCTTCATTCTATGCAAATACGCAAGATTCATGCGTTTCGAGCCGCCAAACAAGCCCCAAACGAATGCAAAGTCGCTTTATAACGAAATCGAACGATTAAGGTTTGCCCTCGCTGTAAGCATTCCAGCTCGTGTTATGAGATCAAAAACACTTCATTCTATGCAAATACGCAAGATTCATGCGTTTCGAGCCGCCAAACAATCCCCAAAACGAATGCAAAGTCGCTTTATAACGAAATCTAACGATTGAGTTTTGCGCTCGCTCTAAGCATTCCAGCTCGTATTATGAGATCAAAAACACTTCATTCTATGCAAATACGCAAGATTCATGCGTTTCGAGCCGCCAAACAAGCCCTAACCGAATGCAAAGTCGCTTTATAACGAAATCGAACTATTGAGGTTTGCCCTCGCTGTAAGCATTCCAGCTCGTATTATGAGATCAAAAACACTTCATTCTATGCAAATACGCAAGATTCATGCGTTTCGAGCCGCCAAACAAGCCCCAAACGAATGCAAAGTCGCTTTATGACGAAATCAAACGATTGAGTTTTGCGCTCGCTGTAAGCATTCCAGCTCGTATTATGAGATCAAAAACACTTCATTCTATGCAAATACGCAAGATTCATGCGTTTCGAGCCGCCAAACAAGCCCCAAACGAATGCAAAGTCGCTTTAAAACGAAATCTAACGATTGAGTTTTGCCCTCGCTCTAAGCATTCCAGCTCGTATTATGAGATCAAAAACACTTCATTCTATGCAAATACGCAAGATTCATGCGTTTCGAGCCGCCACACAAGCCCCAAACGAATGCAAAGGCGCTTTGTAACGAAATCGAACGATTGAGGTTTGCGATCGCTGTACGAGTTCGCGCTCGTACTATAAGACCAAAAACACTTCATTCTATGCAAATACGCAAGATTCATGCGTTTCGAGCCGCCAAACAAGCCCCAAACGAACGCAAAGTCGCTTTGTAACGAAATCGAACGATTGAGGTTTGCGATCGCTGTAGGAGTTCCAGCTCGTATTATAAGATACGTAACCCTTCGTTCGATGTAAAAACACGAGATTGATGCGTTTCGAGCGGCCAAACAAGCCCCAAACGAATGCCAAGTCGTTTTCTAACGAAATTGAACGATTGAGGTTTGCGCTCGCTGTAGGCGTTCCAGCTCGTATTATAAGATCAACAACATTTCATTCTATGCAAATACGTAAGATCCATGCGTTTCGAGACGCTAAACAAGTCCCAAACGAATGCAAAGTCGCTTTGTAACGAAATCGAACGATTGAGGTTTGCGATCGCTGTACGACGAGTTCCAGCTCGTACTATAAGACCAAAAACTTTTCTTTCTATGCAAATACGTGAGATTCATGCGTTTCGAACCGCCAAACAAGCCTCAAACGAATGCAAAGTCGCTTTATAACGAAATCTAATGATTGAGTTTTGCGCTCGCTGTAAGCATTCCAGCTCGTATTATAAGGTAAGAAACCCTTCGTTCGATGTTAAAACGAGATATTTTTGCATTTCGAGCCGCCAAACAAGCCCCAAACGAATGCAAAGTCGCTTTAAAACGAAATCTAACGATTGAGTTTTGCCCTCGCTCTAAGCATTCCAGCTCGTATTATAACATCAAAAACTCTTCATTCTATGCAAATACGTAAGATTCATGCGTTTCGAGCCGCCAAACAAGCCCCAAACGAATGCAAAGTCGCTTTGTAACGAAATCGAACGATTGAGGTTTGCGATCGCTGTACGAGTTCGCGCTCGTACTATAAGACCAAAAACACTTCATTCTATGCAAATACGCAAGATTCATGCGTTTCGAGCCGCCAAACAAGCCCCAAACGAACGCAAAGTCGCTTTGTAACGAAATCGAACGATTGAGGTTTGCGATCGCTGTAGGAGTTCCAGCTCGTATTATAAGATACGTAACCCTTCGTTCGATGTAAAAACACGAGATTGATGCGTTTCGAGCGGCCAAACAAGCCCCAAACGAATGCCAAGTCGTTTTCTAACGAAATTGAACGATTGAGGTTTGCGCTCGCTGTAGGCGTTCCAGCTCGTATTATAAGATCAACAACATTTCATTCTATGCAAATACGTTAGATCCATGCGTTTCGAGACGCTAAACAAGTCCCAAACGAATGCAAAGTCGCTTTGTAACGAAATCGAACGATTGAGGTTTGCGATCGCTGTACGACGAGTTCCAGCTCGTACTATAAGACCAAAAACTTTTCTTTCTATGCAAATACGTGAGATTCATGCGTTTCGAACCGCCAAACAAGCCTCAAACGAATGCAAAGTCGCTTTATAACGAAATCTAATGATTGAGTTTTGCGCTCGCTGTAAGCATTCCAGCTCGTATTATAAGGTAAGAAACCCTTCGTTCGATGTTAAAACGAGAGATTTTTGCATTTCGAGCCGCCAAACAAGCCCCAAACGAATGCAAAGTCGCTTTAAAACGAAATCTAACGATTGAGTTTTGCCCTCGCTCTAAGCATTCCAGCTCGTATTATGAGATCAAAAACACTTCATTCTATGCAAATACGCAAGATTCATGCGTTTCGAGCCGCCAAACAAGCCCCAAACGAATGCAAAGTCGCTTTATGACAAAATCAAACGATTGAGTTTTGCGCTCGCTGTAAGCATTCCAGCTCGTATTACGAGATCAAAAACACTTCATGCTATGCAAATACGCAAGAGTCATGCGTTTCGAGCCGCCAAACAAGCCCCAAACGACTGCAAATCCGCTTTGTAACGAAATCGAACGATTGAGGTTTGCGATCGCTGTACGAGTTCGAGCTCGTACTATAAGACCAAAAACTTTTCATTCTATGCAAATACGCAAGATTCATGCGTTTCGAGCCGCCAAACAAGCCCCAAACGAATGCAAAGTCGCTTTAAAACGAAATCTAACGATTGAGTTTTGCCCTCGCTCTAAGCATTCCAGCTCGTATTATGAGATCAAAAACACTTCATTCTATGCAAATACGCAAGATTCATGCGTTTCGAGCCGTCAAACAAGCCCCAAACGAATGCAAAGTCGCTTTATAACGAAATCTAACGATTGAGTTTTGCGCTCGCTGTAAGCATTCCAGCTCGTATTATGAGATCAAAAACACTTCATTCTATGCAAATACGCAAGATTCATGCGTTTCGAGCCGCCAAACAAGCCCCAAACGAATGCAAAGTCGCTTTAAAACGAAATCTAACGATTGAGTTTTGCCCTCGCTCTAAGCATTCCAGCTCGTATAATGAGATCAAAAACACTTCATTCTATGCAAATACGCAAGATTCATGCGTTTCGAGCCGCCAAACAAGCCCCAAACGAATGCAAAGTCGCTTTAAAACGAAATCTAACGATTGAGTTTTGCCCTCGCTCTAAGCATTCCAGCTCGTATTATAACATCAAAAACTCTTCATTCTATGCAAATACGTAAGATTCATGCGTTTCGAGCCGCCAAACAAGCCCCGAACGAACGCTAAGTCGCTTTAAAACGAAATCTAACGATTGAGTTTTGCCCTCGCTCTAAGCATTCCAGCTCGTATTATGAGATCAAAAACTCTTCATTCTATGCAAATACGTAAGATTCATGCGTTTCGAGCCGCCAAACAAGCCCCAAACGAATGCAGAGTCGCTTTGTAACGAAATCGAACGATCGAGGTTTGCGATCGCTGTACGAGTTCGAGCTCGTACTATAAGACCAAAAACTTTTCTTTCTATGCAAATACGTGAGATTCATGCGTTTCGAACCGCCAAACAAGCCCCAAACGGATGCAAAGTCGCTTTATAACGAAATCTAATGATTGAGTTTTGCGCTCGCTGTAAGCATTCCAGCTCGTATTATAAGGTAAGAAACCCTTCGTTCGATGTTAAAACGAGAGATTTATGCATTTCGAGCCGCCAAACAAGCCCCAAACGAATGCAAAGTCGCTTTATAACGAAATCTAACGATTGAGTTTTGCGCTCGCTGTAAGCATTCCAGCTCGTATTATGAGATCAAAAACACTTCATTCTATACAAATACGCAAGATTCATGCGTTTCGAGCCGCCAAACAAGCCCCAAACGACTGCAAATCCGCTTTATAACGAAATCGAACGATCGAGGTTTGCGATCGCTGTACGAGTTCGAGCTCGTACTATAAGACCAAAAACACTTTATTCTATGCAAATACGCAAGATTCATGCGTTTCGAGCCGCCAAACAAGCCCCAAACGAATGCAAAGTCGCTTTATGACGAAATCAAACGATTGAGTTTTGCGCTCGCTGTAAGCATTCCAGCTCGTATTATGAGATCAAAAACACTTCATTCTATGCAAATAAACAAGATTCATGCGTTTCGAGCCGCCAAACAAGCCCCAAACGACTGCAAATCCGCTTTGTAACGAAATCGAACGATTGAGGTTTGCGATCGCTGTACGAGTTCGAGCTCGTACTATAAGACCAAAAACTTTTCTTTCTATGCAAATACGTGAGATTCATGCGTTTCGAACCGCCAAACAAGCCCCAAACGGATGCAAAGTCGCTTTATAACGAAATCTAATGATTGAGTTTTGCGCTCGCTGTAAGCATTCCAGCTCGTATTATAAGGTAAGAAACCCTTCGTTCGATGTTAAAACGAGAGATTTATGCATTTCGAGCCGCCAAACAAGCCCCAAACGAATGCAAAGTCGCTTTATAACGAAATCTAACGATTGAGTTTTGCGCTCGCTGTAAGCATTCCAGCTCGTATTATGAGATCAAAAACACTTCATTCTATGCAAATACGCAAGATTCATGCGTTTCGAGCCGCGAAACAAGCCCCAAACGAATGCAAAGTCGCTTTAAAACGAAATCTAACGATTGAGTTTTGCCCTCGCTCTAAGCATTCCAGCTCGTATTATGAGATCAAAAACACTTCATTCTATGCAAATACGCAAGATTCATGCGTTTCGAGCCGCCAAACAAGCCCCAAACGAATGCAAAGTCGCTTTAAAACGAAATCTAACGATTGAGTTTTGCCCTCGCTCTAAGCATTCCAGCTCGTATTATAACATCAAAAACTCTTCATTCTATGCAAATACGTAAGATTCATGCGTTTCGAGCCGCCAAACAAGCCCCAAACGAATGCAAAGTCGCTTTGTAACGAAATCGAACGATTGAGGTTTGCGATCGCTGTACGAGTTCGCGCTCGTACTATAAGACCAAAAACACTTCATTCTATGCAAATACGCAAGATTCATGCGTTTCGAGCCGCCAAACAAGCCCCAAACGAATGCCAAGTCGTTTTCTAACGAAATTGAACGATTGAGGTTTGCGCTCGCTGTAGGCGTTCCAGCTCGTATTATAAGATCAACAACATTTCATTATATGCAAATACGTAAGATTCATGCGTTTCGAGACGCCAAACAAGTCCCAAACGAATGCAAAGTCGCTTTGTAACGAAATCGAACGATTGAGGTTTGCGATCGCTGTACGACGAGTTCCAGCTCGTACTATAAGACCAAAAACTTTTCTTTCTATGCAAATACGTGAGATTCATGCGTTACGAACCGCCAAACAAGCCTCAAACGAATGCAAAGTCGCTTTATAACGAAATCTAATGATTGAGTTTTGCGCTCGCTGTAAGCATTCCAGCTCGTATTATAAGGTAAGAAACCCTTCGTTCGATGTTAAAACGAGAGATTTTTGCATTTCGAGCCGCCAAACAAGCCCCAAACGAATGCAAAGTCGCTTTAAAACGAAATCTAACGATTGAGTTTTGCCCTCGCTCTAAGCATTCCAGCTCGTATTATGAGATCAAAAACACTTCATTCTATGCAAATACGCAAGATTCATGCGTTTTGAGCCGCCAAACAAGCCCCAAACGACTGCAAATCCGCTTTATAACGAAATCGAACGATTGAGTTTAGCGTTCGCTTTACAAGTTCGACATAGTATTATAACATCAAATACTCTTCATTCTATGCAAATAAATAAGATTCATGTGTTTCGAGCCCCCAAACAAGCCCCGAACGAACGCTCAGTCGCTTTACAACGATATCGAACATTTGAGTTTTGCGCTCGCTGTAGGCGTTCCAGCTCGTATTATGAGATCAAAAACTCTTCATTCTATGCAAATACGCAAGATTCATGGGTTTCGAGCCGCCAAACAATCCCCAAAACGAATGCAAAGTCGCTTTATAACGAAATCGAACTATTGAGGTTTGCCCTCGCTGTAAGCATTCCAGCTCGTATTATGAGATCAAAAACACTTCATTCTATGCAAATACGCAAGATTCATGCGTTTCGAGCCGCCAAACAAGCCCCAAACGAATGCAAAGTCGCTTTATGACGAAATCAAACGATTGAGTTTTGCGCTCGCTGTAAGCATTCCAGCTCGTATTACGAGATCAAAAACACTTCATGCTATGCAAATACGCAAGATTCATGCGTTTCGAGCCGCCAAACAAGCCCCAAACGACTGCAAATCCGCTTTGTAACGAAATCGAACGATTGAGGTTTGCGATCGCTGTACGAGTTCGAGCTCGTACTATAAGACCAAAAACTTTTCATTCTATGCAAATACGCAAGATTCATGCGTTTCGAGCCGCCAAACAAGCCCCAAACGAATGCAAAGTCGCTTTAAAACGAAATCTAACGATTGAGTTTTGCCCTCGCTCTAAGCATTCCAGCTCGTATTATGAGATCAAAAACACTTCATTCTATGCAAATACGCAAGATTCATGCGTTTCGAGCCGCCAAACAAGCCCCAAACGAATGCAAAGTCGCTTTAAAACGAAATCTAACGATTGAGTTTTGCCCTCGCTCTAAGCATTCCAGCTCGTATTATGAGATCAAAAACACTTCATTCTATGCAAATACGCAAGATTCATGCGTTTCGAGCCGCCAAACAAGCCGCAAACGAATGCAAAGTCGCTTTAAAACGAAATCTAACGATTGAGTTTTGCCCTCGCTCTAAGCATTCCAGCTCGTATTATAACATCAAAAACTCTTCATTCTATGCAAATACGTAAGATTCATGCGTTTCGAGCCGCCAAACAAGCCCCAAACGAATGCAAAGTCGCTTTGTAACGAAATCGAATGATTGAGGTTTGCGATCGCTGTACGAGTTCGCGCTCGTACTATAAGACCAAAAACACTTCATTCTATGCAAATACGCAAGATTCATGCGTTTCGAGCCGCCAAACAAGCCCCAAACGAACGCAAAGTCGCTTTGTAACGAAATCGAACGTTTGAGGTTTGCGATCGCTGTAGGAGTTCCAGCTCGTATTATAAGATACGTAACCCTTCGTTCGATGTAAAAACACGAGATTGATGCGTTTCGAGCGGCCAAACAAGCCCCAAACGAATGCCAAGTCGTTTTCTAACGAAATTGAACGATTGAGGTTTGCGCTCGCTGTAGGCGTTCCAGCTCGTATTATAAGATCAACAACATTTCATTCTATGCAAATACGTAAGATTCATGCGTTTCGAGACGCCAAACAAGTCCCAAACGAATGCAAAGTCGCTTTGTAACGAAATCGAACGATTGAGGTTTGCGATCGCTGTACGACGAGTTCCAGCTCGTACTATAAGACCAAAAACTTTTCTTTCTATGCAAATACGTGAGATTCATGCGTTTCGAACCGCCAAACAAGCCTCAAACGAATGCAAAGTCGCTTTATAACGAAATCTAATGATTGAGTTTTGCGCTCGCTGTAAGCATTCCAGCTCGTATTATAAGGTAAGAAACCCTTCGTTCGATGTTAAAACGAGAGATTTTTGCATTTCGAGCCGCCAAACAAGCCCCAAACGAATGCAAAGTCGCTTTAAAACGAAATCTAACGATTGAGTTTTGCCCTCGCTCTAAGCATTCCAGCTCGTATTATGAGATCAAAAACACTTCATTCTATGCAAATACGCAAGATTCATGCGTTTTGAGCCGCCAAACAAGCCCCAAACGACTGCAAATCCGCTTTATAACGAAATCGAACGATTGAGTTTAGCGTTCGCTTTACAAGTTCGACATAGTATTATAACATCAAATACTCTTCATTCTATGCAAATAAATAAGATTCATGTGTTTCGAGCCCCCAAACAAGCCCCGAACGAACGCTCAGTCGCTTTACAACGATATCGAACATTTGAGTTTTGCGCTCGCTGTAGGCGTTCCAGCTCGTATTATGAGATCAAAAACTCTTCATTCTATGCAAATACGCAAGATTCATGCGTTTCGAGCCGCCAAACAAGCCCCAAACGAATGCAAAGTCGCTTTATAACGAAATCGAACGATTAAGGTTTGCCCTCGCTGTAAGCATTCCAGCTCGTGTTATGAGATCAAAAACACTTCATTCTATGCAAATACGCAAGATTCATGCGTTTCGAGCCGCCAAACAATCCCCAAAACGAATGCAAAGTCGCTTTATAACGAAATCTAACGATTGAGTTTTGCGCTCGCTCTAAGCATTCCAGCTCGTATTATGAGATCAAAAACACTTCATTCTATGCAAATACGCAAGATTCATGCGTTTCGAGCCGCCAAACAAGCCCTAACCGAATGCAAAGTCGCTTTATAACGAAATCGAACTGTTGAGGTTTGCCCTCGCTGTAAGCATTCCAGCTCGTATTATGAGATCAAAAACACTTCATTCTATGCAAATACGCAAGATTCATGCGTTTCGAGCCGCCAAACAAGCCCCAAACGAATGCAAAGTCGCTTTATGACGAAATCAAACGATTGAGTTTTGCGCTCGCTGTAAGCATTCCAGCTCGTATTACGAGATCAAAAACACTTCATGCTATGCAAATACGCAAGATTCATGCGTTTCGAGCCGCCAAACAAGCCCCAAACGACTGCAAATCCGCTTTGTAACGAAATCGAACGATTGAGGTTTGCGATCGCTGTACGAGTTCGAGCTCGTACTATAAGACCAAAAACTTTTCATTCTATGCAAATACGCAAGATTCATGCGTTTCGAGCCGCCAAACAAGCCCCAAACGAATGCAAAGTCGCTTTAAAACGAAATCTAACGATTGAGTTTTGCCCTCGCTCTAAGCATTCCAGCTCGTATTATGAGATCAAAAACACTTCATTCTATGCAAATACGCAAGATTCATGCGTTTCGAGCCGCCAAACAAGCCCCGAACGAACGCTAAGTCGCTTTAAAACGAAATCTAACGATTGAGTTTTGCCCTCGCTCTAAGCATTCCAGCTCGTATTATGAGATCAAAAACACTTCATTCTATGCAAATACGCAAGATTCATGCGTTTCGAGCCGCCAAACAAGCCCCAAACGAATGCAAATTCGCCTCATAACGAAATCGAACGATTGAGTTTTGCGTTCGCTGTACAAGTTCGACCTAGTATTATAACATCAAAAACTCTTCATTCTATGCAAATACGTAAGATTCATGCGTTTCGAGCCGCCAAACAAGCCCCAAACGAATGCAGAGTCGCTTTGTAACGAAATCGAACGATCGAGGTTTGCGATCGCTGTACGAGTTCGAGCTCGTACTATAAGACCAAAAACTTTTCTTTCTATGCAAATACGTGAGATTCATGCGTTTCGAACCGCCAAACAAGCCCCAAACGGATGCAAAGTCGCTTTATAACGAAATCTAATGATTGAGTTTTGCGCTCGCTGTAAGCATTCCAGCTCGTATTATAAGGTAAGAAACCCTTCGTTCGATGTTAAAACGAGAGATTTATGCATTTCGAGCCGCCAAACAAGCCCCAAACGAATGCAAGCCGCTTTATAACGAAATCTAACGATTGAGTTTTGCGCTCGCTGTAAGCATTCCAGCTCGTATTATGAGATCAAAAACACTTCATTCTATGCAAATACGCAAGATTCATGCGTTTCGAGCCGCCAAACAAGCCCCAAACGACTGCAAATCCGCTTTATAACGAAATCGAACGATCGAGGTTTGCGATCGCTGTACGAGTTCGAGCTCGTACTATAAGACCAAAAACACTTTATTCTATGCAAATACGCAAGATTCATGCGTTTCGAGCCGCCAAACAAGCCCCAAACGAATGCAAAGTCGCTTTATGACGAAATCAAACGATTGAGTTTTGCGCTCGCTGTAAGCATTCCAGCTCGTATTATGAGATCAAAAACACTTCATTCTATGCAAATAAACGAGATTCATGCGTTTCGAGCCGCCAAACAAGCCCCAAACGACTGCAAATCCGCTTTGTAACGAAATCGAACGATTGAGGTTTGCGATCGCTGTACGAGTTCGAGCTCGTACTATAAGACCAAAAACTTTTCTTTCTATGCAAATACGTGAGATTCATGCGTTTCGAACCGCCAAACAAGCCCCAAACGGATGCAAAGTCGCTTTATAACGAAATCGAACGATTGAGTTTTGCGCTCGCTGTAAGCATTCCAGCTCGTATTATAAGGTAAGAAACCCTTCGTTCGATGTTAAAACGAGAGATTTATGCATTTCGAGCCGCCAAACAAGCCCCAAACGAATGCAAAGTCGCTTTAAAACGAAATCTAACGATTGAGTTTTGCCCTCGCTCTAAGCATTCCAGCTCGTATTATGAGATCAAAAACACTTCATTCTATGCAAATACGCAAGATTCATGCGTTTTGAGCCGCCAAACCTGCCCCAAACGACTGCAAATCCGCTTTATAACGAAATCGAACGATTGAGTTTAGCGTTCGCTTTACAAGTTCGACATAGTATTATAACATCAAATACTCTTCATTCTATGCAAATAAATAAGATTCATGTGTTTCGAGCCCCCAAACAAGCCCCGAACGAACGCTAAGTCGCTTTACAACGATATCGAACATTTGAGTTTTGCGCTCGCTGTTAGGCGTTCCAGCTCGTATTATGAGATCAAAAACACTTCATTCTATGCAAATACGTAAGATTCATGCGTTTCGAGCAGCCAAACAAGCCCCAAACGAATGCAAATTCGCCTCATAACGAAATCGAACGATTGAGTTTTGCGTTCGCTGTACAAGTTCGACCTAGTATTATAACATCAAAAACTCTTCATTCTATGCAAATACGCAAGATTCATGCGTTTCGAGCCGCCAAACAAGCCCCAAACGAATGCAAAGTCGCTTTAAAACGAAATCTAACGATTGAGATTTGCCCTCGCTCTAAGCATTCCAGCTCGTATTATGAGATCAAAAACACTTCATTCTATGCAAATACGCAAGATTCATGCGTTTCGAGCCGCCAAACAAGCCCCAAACGAATGCAAAGTCGCTTTAAAACGAAATCTAACGATTGAGTTTTGCCCTCGCTCTAAGCATTCCAGCTCGTATTATGAGATCAAAAACACTTCATTCTATGCAAATACGCAAGATTCATGCGTTTCGAGCCGCCAAACAAGCCCCAAACGAATGCAAAGTCGCTTTATAACGAAATCTAACGATTGAGTTTTGCGCTCGCTGTAAGCACTCCAGCTCGTATTATGAGATCAAAAACACTTCATTCTATGCAAATACGCAAGATTCATGCGTTTCGAGCCGCCAAACAAGCCCCAAACGACTGCAAATCCGCTTTATAACGAAATCGAACGATCTAGGTTTGCGATCGCTGTACGAGTTCGAGCTCGTACTATAAGACCAAAAACACTTTATTCTATGCAAATACGCAAGATTCATGCGTTTCGAGCCGCCAAACAAGCCCCAAACGAATGCAAAGTCGCTTTATGACGAAATCAAACGATTGAGTTTTGCGCTCGCTGTAAGCATTCCAGCTCGTATTATGAGATCAAAAACACTTTATTCTATGCAAATAAACAAGATTCATGCGTTTCGAGCCGCCAAACAAGCCCCAAACGACTGCAAATCCGCTTTGTAACGAAATCGAACGATTGAGGTTTGCGATCGCTGTACGAGTTCGAGCTCGTACTATAAGACCAAAAACTTTTCTTTCTATGCAAATACGTGAGATTCATGCGTTTCGAACCGCCAAACAAGCCCCAAACGGATGCAAAGTCGCTTTAAAACGAAATCTAACGATTGAGTTTTGCCCTCGCTCTAAGCATTCCAGCTCGTATTATGAGATCAAAAACACTTCATTCTATGCAAATACGCAAGATTCATGCGTTTCGAGCCACCAAACAAGCCCCAAACGAATGCAAAGTCGCTTTATAACGAAATCTAACGATTGAGTTTTGCGCTCGCTTTAAGCATTCCAGCTCGTATTATGAGATCAAAAACACTTCATTCTATGCAAATACGCAAGATTCATGCGTTTCGAGCCGCCAAACAAGCCCCAAACGAATGCAAAGTCGCTTTAAAACGAAATCTAACGATTGAGTTTTGCCCTCGCTCTAAGCATTCCAGCTCGTATTATGAGATCAAAAACACTTCATTCTATGCAAATACGTAAGATTCATGCGTTTCGAGCCGCCAAACAAGCCCCAAACGAATGCAAAGTCGCTTTGTAACGAAATCGAACGATTGAGGTTTGCGATCGCTGTACGACGAGTTCCAGCTCGTACTATAAGACCAAAAACTTTTCTTTCTATGCAAATACGTGAGATTCATGCGTTTCGAACCGCCAAACAAGCCTCAAACGAATGCAAAGTCGCTTTATAACGAAATCTAATGATTGAGTTTTGCGCTCGCTGTAAGCATTCCAGCTCGTATTATAAGGTAAGAAACCCTTCGTTCGATGTTAAAACGAGAGATTTATGCATTTCGAGCCGCCAAACAAGCCCCAAACGAATGCAAAGTCGCTTTATAACGAAATCGAACTATTGAGGTTTGCCCTCGCTGTAAGCATTCCAGCTCGTATTATGAGATCAAAAACACTTCATTCTATGCAAATACGCAAGATTCATGCGTTTCGAGCCGCCAAACAAGCCCCAAACGAATGCAAAGTCGCTTTATGACGAAATCAAACGATTGAGTTTTGCGCTCGCTGTAAGCATTCCAGCTCGTATTACGAGATCAAAAACACTTCATGCTATGCAAATACGCAAGATTCATGCGTTTCGAGCCGCCAAACAAGCCCCAAACGACTGCAAATCCGCTTTGTAACGAAATCGAACGATTGAGGTTTGCGATCGCTGTACGAGTTCGAGCTCGTACTATAAGACCAAAAACTTTTCATTCTATGCAAATACGCAAGATTCATGCGTTTCGAGCCGCCAAACAAGCCCCAAACGAATGCAAAGTCGCTTTAAAACGAAATCTAACGATTGAGTTTTGCCCTCGCTCTAAGCATTCCAGCTCGTATTATGAGATCAAAAACACTTCATTCTATGCAAATACGCAAGATTCATGCGTTTCGAGCCGCCAAACAAGCCCCAAACGAATGCAAAGTCGCTTTATAACGAAATCTAACGATTGAGTTTTGCGCTCGCTTTAAGCATTCCAGCTCGTATTATGAGATCAAAAACACTTCATTCTATGCAAATACGCAAGATTCATGCGTTTCGAGCCGCCAAACAAGCCCCAAACGAATGCAAAGTCGCTTTAAAACGAAATCTAACGATTGAGTTTTGCCCTCGCTCTAAGCATTCCAGCTCGTATTATGAGATCAAAAACACTTCATTCTATGCAAATACGCAAGATTCATGCGTTTCGAGCCGCCAAACAAGCCCCAAACGAATGCAAAGTCGCTTTAAAACGAAATCTAACGATTGAGTTTTGCCCTCGCTCTAAGCATTCCAGCTCGTATTATAACATCAAAAACTCTTCATTCTATGCAAATACGTAAGATTCATGAGTTTCGAGCCGCCAAACAAGCCCCAAACGAATGCAAAGTCGCTTTGTAACGAAATCGAACGATTGAGGTTTGCGATCGCTGTACGACGAGTTCCAGCTCGTACTATAAGACCAAAAACTTTTCTTTCTATGCAAATACGTGAGATTCATGCGTTTCGAACCGCCAAACAAGCCTCAAACGAATGCAAAGTCGCTTTATAACGAAATCTAACGATTGAGTTTTGCCCTCGCTCTAAACATTCCAGCTCGTATTATGAGATCAAAAACACTTCATTCTATGCAAATACGCAAGATTCATGCGTTTCGAGCCGCCAAACAAGCCCCAAACGAATGCAAAGTCGCTTTATAACGAAATCGAACGATTGAGTTTTGCGTTCGCTGTACAAGTTCGACCTAGTATTATAACATCAAAAACTCTTCATTCTATGCAAATACGTAAGATTCATGTGTTTCGAGCCGCCAAACAAGCCCCGAACGAACGCTAAGTCGCTCTACAACGATATCGAACATTTGAGTTTTGCGCTCGCTGTAGGCGTTCCAGCTCGTATTATGAGATCAAAAACACTTCATTCTATGCAAATACGCAAGATTCATGCGTTTCGAGCCGCCAAACAAGCCCCAAACGAATGCAAAGTCGCTTTATAACGAAATCGAACGATTGAGTTTTGCGCTCGCTGTAAGCATTCCAGCTCGTATTATAAGGTAAGAAACCCTTCGTTCGATGTTAAAACGAGAGATTTATGCATTTCGAGCCGCCAAACAAGCCCCAAACGAATGCAAAGTCGCTTTAAAACGAAATCTAACGATTGAGTTTTGCCCTCGCTCTAAGCATTCCAGCTCGTATTATGAGATCAAAAACACTTCATTCTATGCAAATACGCAAGATTCATGCGTTTTGAGCCGCCAAACAAGCCCCAAACGACTGCAAATCCGCTTTATAACGAAATCGAACGATTGAGTTTTGCGTTCGCTTTACAAGTTCGACATAGTATTATAACATCAAATACTCTTCATTCTATGCAAATAAATAAGATTCATGTGTTTCGAGCCCCCAAACAAGCCCCGAACGAACGCTAAGTCGCTTTACAACGATATCGAACATTTGAGTTTTGCGCTCGCTGTAGGCGTTCCAGCTCGTATTATGAGATCAAAAACACTTCATTCTATGCAAATACGTAAGATTCATGCGTTTCGAGCAGCCAAACAAGCCCCAAACGAATGCAAATTCGCCTCATAACGAAATCGAACGATTGAGTTTTGCGATCGCTGTACAAGTTCGACCTAGTATTATAACATCAAAAACTCTTCATTCTATGCAAATACGCAAGATTCATGCGTTTCGAGCCGCCAAACAAGCCCCAAACGAATGCAAAGTCGCTTTAAAACGAAATCTAACGATTGAGATTTGCCCTCGCTCTAAGCATTCCAGCTCGTATTATGAGATCAAAAACTCTTCATTCTATGCAAATACGCAAGATTCATGCGTTTCGAGCCGCCAAACAAGCCCCAAACGAATGCAAAGTCGCTTTATAACGAAATCGAACGATTAAGGTTTGCCCTCGCTGTAAGCATTCCAGCTCGTGTTATGAGATCAAAAACACTTCATTCTATGCAAATACGCAAGATTCATGCGTTTCGAGCCGCCAAACAATCCCCAAAACGAATGCAAAGTCGCTTTATAACGAAATCTAACGATTGAGTTTTGCGCTCGCTCTAAGCATTCCAGCTCGTATTATGAGATCAAAAACACTTCATTCTATGCAAATACGCAAGATTCATGCGTTTCGAGCCGCCAAACAAGCCCTAACCGAATGCAAAGTCGCTTTATAACGAAATCGAACTATTGAGGTTTGCCCTCGCTGTAAGCATTCCAGCTCGTATTATGAGATCAAAAACACTTCATTCTATGCAAATACGCAAGATTCATGCGTTTCGAGCCGCCAAACAAGCCCCAAACGAATGCAAAGTCGCTTTATGACGAAATCAAACGATTGAGTTTTGCGCTCGCTGTAAGCATTCCAGCTCGTATTATGAGATCAAAAACACTTCATTCTATGCAAATACGCAAGATTCATGCGTTTCGAGCCGCCAAACAAGCCCCAAACGAATGCAAAGTCGCTTTAAAACGAAATCTAACGATTGAGTTTTGCCCTCGCTCTAAGCATTCCAGCTCGTATTATAACATCAAAAACTCTTCATTCTATGCAAATACGTAAGATTCATGCGTTTCGAGCCGCGAAACAAGCCCCAAACGAATGCAAAGTCGCTTTGTAACGAAATCGAACGATTGAGGTTTGCGATCGCTGTACGAGTTCGCGCTCGTACTATAAGACCAAAAACACTTCATTCTATGCAAATACGCAAGATTCATGCGTTTCGAGCCGCCAAACAAGCCCCAAACGAACGCAAAGTCGCTTTGTAACGAAATCGAACGATTGAGGTTTGCGATCGCTGTAGGAGTTCCAGCTCGTATTATAAGATACGTAACCCTTCGTTCGATGTAAAAACACGAGATTGATGCGTTTCGAGCGGCCAAACAAGCCCCAAACGAATGCCAAGTCGTTTTCTAACGAAATTGAACGATTGAGGTTTGCGCTCGCTGTAGGCGTTCCAGCTCGTATTATAAGATCAACAACATTTCATTGTATGCAAATACGTAAGATCCATGCGTTTCGAGACGCTAAACAAGTCCCAAACGAATGCAAAGTCGCTTTGTAACGAAATCGAACGATTGAGGTTTGCGATCGCTGTACGACGAGTTCCAGCTCGTACTATAAGACCAAAAACTTTTCTTTCTATGCAAATACGTGAGATTCATGCGTTTCGAACCGCCAAACAAGCCTCAAACGAATGCAAAGTCGCTTTATAACGAAATCTAATGATTGAGTTTTGCGCTCGCTGTAAGCATTCCAGCTCGTATTATGAGATCAAAAACACTTCATTCTATGCAAATACGCAAGATTCATGCGTTTTGAGCCGCCAAACAAGCCCCAAACGACTGCAAATCCGCTTTATAACGAAATCGAACGATTGAGTTTAGCGTTCGCTTTACAAGTTCGTCATAGTATTATAACAACAAATACTCTTCATTCTATGCAAATAAATAAGATTCATGTGTTTCGAGCCCCCAAACAAGCCCCGAACGAACGCTCAGTCGCTTTACAACGATATCGAACATTTGAGTTTTGCGCTCGCTGTAGGCGTTCCAGCTCGTATTATGAGATCAAAAACTCTTCATTCGATGCAAATACGCAAGATTCATGCGTTTCGAGCCGCCAAACAAGCCCCAAACGAATGCAAAGTCGCTTTATAACGAAATCTAACGATTGAGTTTTGCGCTCGCTCTAAGCATTCCAGCTCGTATTATGAGATCAAAAACACTTCATTCTATGCAAATACGCAAGATTCATGCGTTTCGAGCCGCCAAACAAGCCCTAACCGAATGCAAAGTCGCTTTATAACGAAATCGAACTATTGAGGTTTGCCCTCGCTGTAAGCATTCCAGCTCGTATTATGAGATCAAAAACACTTCATTCTATGCAAATACGCAAGATTCATGCGTTTCGAGCCGCCAAACAAGCCCCAAACGAATGCAAAGTCGCTTTATGACGAAATCAAACGATTGAGTTTTGCGCTCGCTGTAAGCATTCCAGCTCGTATTACGAGATCAAAAACACTTCATGCTATGCAAATACGCAAGATTCATGCGTTTCGAGCCGCCAAACAAGCCCCAAACGACTGCAAATCCGCTTTGTAACGAAATCGAACGATTGAGGTTTGCGATCGCTGTACGAGTTCGAGCTCGTACTATAAGACCAAAAACTTTTCATTCTATGCAAATACGCAAGATTCATGCGTTTCGAGCCGCCAAACAAGCCCCAAACGAATGCAAAGTCGCTTTAAAACGAAATCTAACGATTGAGTTTTGCCCTCGCTCTAAGCATTCCAGCTCGTATTATGAGATCAAAAACACTTCATTCTATGCAAATACGCAAGATTCATGCGTTTCGAGCCGCCAAACAAGCCCCAAACGAATGCAAAGTCGCTTTATAACGAAATCTAACGATTGAGTTTTGCGCTCGCTTTAAGCATTCCAGCTCGTATTATGAGATCAAAAACACTTCATTCTATGCAAATACGCAAGATTCATGCGTTTCGAGCCGCCAAACAAGCCCCAAACGAATGCAAAGTCGCTTTAAAACGAAATCTAACGATTGAGTTTTGCCCTCGCTCTAAGCATTCCAGCTCGTATTATGAGATCAAAAACACTTCATTCTATGCAAATACGCAAGATTCATGCGTTTCGAGCCGCCAAACAAGCCCCAAACGAATGCAAAGTCGCTTTATAACGAAATCTAACGATTGAGTTTTGCGCTCGCTTTAAGCATTCCAGCTCGTATTATGAGATCAAAAACACTTCATTCTATGCAAATACGCAAGATTCATGCGTTTCGAGCCGCCAAACAAGCCCCAAACGAATGCAAAGTCGCTTTAAAACGAAATCTAACGATTGAGTTTTGCCCTCGCTCTAAGCATTCCAGCTCGTATTATGAGATCAAAAACACTTCATTCTATGCAAATACGCAAGATTCATGCGTTTCGAGCCGCCAAACAAGCCCCAAACGAATGCAAAGTCGCTTTAAAACGAAATCTAACGATTGAGTTTTGCCCTCGCTCTAAGCATTCCAGCTCGTATTATAACATCAAAAACTCTTCATTCTATGCAAATACGTAAGATTCATGCGTTTCGAGCCGCCAAACAAGCCCCAAACGAATGCAAAGTCGCTTTGTAACGAAATCGAACGATTGAGGTTTGCGATCGCTGTACGACGAGTTCCAGCTCGTACTATAAGACCAAAAACTTTTCTTTCTATGCAAATACGTGAGATTCATGCGTTTCGAACCGCCAAACAAGCCTCAAACGAATGCAAAGTCGCTTTATAACGAAATCTAATGATTGAGTTTTGCGCTCGCTGTAAGCATTCCAGCTCGTATTATAAGGTAAGAAACCCTTCGTTCGATGTTAAAACGAGAGATTTATGCATTTCGAGCCGCCAAACAAGCCCCAAACGAATGCAAAGTCGCTTTAAAACGAAATCTAACGATTGAGTTTTGCCCTCGCTCTAAGCATTCCAGCTCGTATTATGAGATCAAAAACACTTCATTCTATGCAAATACGCAAGATTCATGCGTTTCGAGCCGCCAAACAAGCCCCAAACGAATGCAAAGTCGCTTTATAACGAAATCGAACGATTGAGTTTTGCGTTCGCTGTACAAGTTCGACCTAGTATTATAACATCAAAAACTCTTCATTCTATGCAAATACGTAAGATTCATGTGTTTCGAGCCGCCAAACAAGCCCCGAACGAACGCTAAGTCGCTCTACAACGATATCGAACATTTGAGTTTTGCGCTCGCTGTAGGCGTTCCAGCTCGTATTATGAGATCAAAAACACTTCATTCTATGCAAATACGCAAGATTCATGCGTTTCGAGCCGCCAAACAAGCCCCAAACGAATGCAAAGTCGCTTTATAACGAAATCGAACGATTGAGTTTTGCGCTCGCTGTAAGCATTCCAGCTCGTATTATAAGGTAAGAAACCCTTCGTTCGATGTTAAAACGAGAGATTTATGCATTTCGAGCCGCCAAACAAGCCCCAAACGAATGCAAAGTCGCTTTAAAACGAAATCTAACGATTGAGTTTTGCCCTCGCTCTAAGCATTCCAGCTCGTATTATGAGATCAAAAACACTTCATTCTATGCAAATACGCAAGATTCATGCGTTTTGAGCCGCCAAACAAGCCCCAAACGACTGCAAATCCGCTTTATAACGAAATCGAACGATTGAGTTTTGCGTTCGCTTTACAAGTTCGACATAGTATTATAACATCAAATACTCTTCATTCTATGCAAATAAATAAGATTCATGTGTTTCGAGCCCCCAAACAAGCCCCGAACGAACGCTAAGTCGCTTTACAACGATATCGAACATTTGAGTTTTGCGCTCGCTGTAGGCGTTCCAGCTCGTATTATGAGATCAAAAACACTTCATTCTATGCAAATACGTAAGATTCATGCGTTTCGAGCAGCCAAACAAGCCCCAAACGAATGCAAATTCGCCTCATAACGAAATCGAACGATTGAGTTTTGCGATCGCTGTACAAGTTCGACCTAGTATTATAACATCAAAAACTCTTCATTCTATGCAAATACGCAAGATTCATGCGTTTCGAGCCGCCAAACAAGCCCCAAACGAATGCAAAGTCGCTTTAAAACGAAATCTAACGATTGAGATTTGCCCTCGCTCTAAGCATTCCAGCTCGTATTATGAGATCAAAAACACTTCATTCTATGCAAATACGCAAGATTCATGCGTTTCGAGCCGCCAAACAAGCCCCAAACGAATGCAAAGTCGCTTTAAAACGAAATCTAACGATTGAGTTTTGCCCTCGCTCTAAGCATTCCAGCTCGTATTATGAGATCAAAAACACTTCATTCTATGCAAATACGCAAGATTCATGCGTTTCGAGCCGCCAAACAAGCCCCAAACGAATGCAAATTCGCCTCATAATGAAATCGAACGATTGAGTTTTGCGTTCGCTGTACAAGTTCGACCTTGTATTATAACATCAAAAACTCTTCATTCTATGCAAATACGTAAGATTCATGCGTTTCGAGCCGCCAAACAAGCCCCAAACGAATGCAGAGTCGCTTTGTAACGAAATCGAACGATCGAGGTTTGCGATCGCTGTACGAGTTCGAGCTCGTACTATAAGACCAAAAACTTTTCTTTCTATGCAAATACGTGAGATTCATGCGTTTCGAACCGCCAAACAAGCCCCAAACGGATGCAAAGTCGCTTTATAACGAAATCTAATGATTGAGTTTTGCGCTCGCTGTAAGCATTCCAGCTCGTATTATAAGGTAAGAAACCCTTCGTTCGATGTTAAAACGAGAGATTTATGCATTTCGAGCCGCCAAACAAGCCCCAAACGAATGCAAAGTCGCTTTAAAACGAAATCTAACGATTGAGTTTTGCCCTCGCTCTAAGCATTCCAGCTCGTATTATGAGATCAAAAACACTTCATTCTATGCAAATACGCAAGATTCATGCGTTTCGAGCCGCCAAACAAGCCCCAAACGAATGCAAAGTCGCTTTAAAACGAAATCTAACGATTGAGTTTTGCCCTCGCTCTAAGCATTCCAGCTCGTATTATAACATCAAAAACTCTTCATTCTATGCAAATACGTAAGATTCATGCGTTTCGAGCCGCCAAACAAGCCCCGAACGAACGCTAAGTCGCTTTATAACGAAATCTAACGATTGAGTTTTGCGCTCGCTGTAAGCATTCCAGCTCGTATTATGAGATCAAAAACACTTCATTCTATACAAATACGCAAGATTCATGCGTTTCGAGCCGCCAAACAAGCCCCAAACGACTGCAAATCCGCTTTATAACGAAATCGAACGATCGAGGTTTGCGATCGCTGTACGAGTTCGAGCTCGTACTATAAGACCAAAAACACTTTATTCTATGCAAATACGCAAGATTCATGCGTTTCGAGCCGCCAAACAAGCCCCAAACGAATGCAAAGTCGCTTTATGACGAAATCAAACGATTGAGTTTTGCGCTCGCTGTAAGCATTCCAGCTCGTATTATGAGATCAAAAACACTTCATTCTATGCAAATAAACAAGATTCATGCGTTTCGAGCCGCCAAACAAGCCCCAAACGACTGCAAATCCGCTTTGTAACGAAATCGAACGATTGAGGTTTGCGATCGCTGTACGAGTTCGAGCTCGTACTATAAGACCAAAAACTTTTCTTTCTATGCAAATACGTGAGATTCATGCGTTTCGAACCGCCAAACAAGCCCCAAACGGATGCAAAGTCGCTTTATAACGAAATCTAATGATTGAGTTTTGCGCTCGCTGTAAGCATTCCAGCTCGTATTATAAGGTAAGAAACCCTTCGTTCGATGTTAAAACGAGAGATTTATGCATTTCGAGCCGCCAAACAAGCCCCAAACGAATGCAAAGTCGCTTTATAACGAAATCTAACGATTGAGTTTTGCGCTCGCTGTAAGCATTCCAGCTCGTATTATGAGATCAAAAACACTTCATTCTATGCAAATACGCAAGATTCATGCGTTTCGAGCCGCCAAACAAGCCCCAAACGAATGCAAAGTCGCTTTAAAACGAAATCTAACGATTGAGTTTTGCCCTCGCTCTAAGCATTCCAGCTCGTATTATGAGATCAAAAACACTTCATTCTATGCAAATACGCAAGATTCATGCGTTTCGAGCCGCCAAACAAGCCCCAAACGAATGCAAAGTCGCTTTAAAACGAAATCTAACGATTGAGTTTTGCCCTCGCTCTAAGCATTCCAGCTCGTATTATAACATCAAAAACTCTTCATTCTATGCAAATACGTAAGATTCATGCGTTTCGAGCCGCCAAACAAGCCCCAAACGAATGCAAAGTCGCTTTGTAACGAAATCGAACGATTGAGGTTTGCGATCGCTGTACGAGTTCGCGCTCGTACTATAAGACCAAAAACACTTCATTCTATGCAAATACGCAAGATTCATGCGTTTCGAGCCGCCAAACAAGCCCCAAACGAATGCCAAGTCGTTTTATAACGAAATTGAACGATTGAGGTTTGCGCTCGCTGTAGGCGTTCCAGCTCGTATTATAAGATCAACAACATTTCATTATATGCAAATACGTAAGATTCATGCGTTTCGAGACGCCAAACAAGTCCCAAACGAATGCAAAGTCGCTTTGTAACGAAATCGAACGATTGAGGTTTGCGATCGCTGTACGACGAGTTCCAGCTCGTACTATAAGACCAAAAACTTTTCTTTCTATGCAAATACGTGAGATTCATGCGTTACGAACCGCCAAACAAGCCTCAAACGAATGCAAAGTCGCTTTATAACGAAATCTAATGATTGAGTTTTGCGCTCGCTGTAAGCATTCCAGCTCGTATTATAAGGTAAGAAACCCTTCGTTCGATGTTAAAACGAGAGATTTTTGCATTTCGAGCCGCCAAACAAGCCCCAAACGAATGCAAAGTCGCTTTAAAACGAAATCTAACGATTGAGTTTTGCCCTCGCTCTAAGCATTCCAGCTCGTATTATGAGATCAAAAACACTTCATTCTATGCAAATACGCAAGATTCATGCGTTTTGAGCCGCCAAACAAGCCCCAAACGACTGCAAATCCGCTTTATAACGAAATCGAACGATTGAGTTTAGCGTTCGCTTTACAAGTTCGACATAGTATTATAACATCAAATACTCTTCATTCTATGCAAATAAATAAGATTCATGTGTTTCGAGCCCCCAAACAAGCCCCGAACGAACGCTCAGTCGCTTTACAACGATATCGAACATTTGAGTTTTGCGCTCGCTGTAGGCGTTCCAGCTCGTATTATGAGATCAAAAACTCTTCATTCTATGCAAATACGCAAGATTCATGCGTTTCGAGCCGCCAAACAAGCCCCAAACGAATGCAAAGTCGCTTTAAAACGAAATCTAACGATTGAGTTTTGCCCTCGCTCTAAGCATTCCAGCTCGTATTATGAGATCAAAAACACTTCATTCTATGCAAATACGCAAGATTCATGCGTTTCGAGCCGCCAAACAAGCCCCAAACGAATGCAAAGTCGCTTTAAAACGAAATCTAACGATTGAGTTTTGCCCTCGCTCTAAGCATTCCAGCTCGTATTATGAGATCAAAAACACTTCATTCTATGCAAATACGCAAGATTCATGCGTTTTGAGCCGCCAAACAAGCCCCAAACGACTGCAAATCCGCTTTATAACGAAATCGAACGATTGAGTTTTGCGTTCGCTTTACAAGTTCGACATAGTATTATAACATCAAATACTCTTCATTCTATGCAAATAAATAAGATTCATGTGTTTCGAGCCCCCAAACAAGCCCCGAACGAACGCTAAGTCGCTTTACAACGATATCGAACATTTGAGTTTTGCGCTCGCTGTAGGCGTTCCAGCTCGTATTATGAGATCAAAAACACTTCATTCTATGCAAATACGTAAGATTCATGCGTTTCGAGCAGCCAAACAAGCCCCAAACGAATGCAAATTCGCCTCATAACGAAATCGAACGATTGAGTTTTGCGATCGCTGTACAAGTTCGACCTAGTATTATAACATCAAAAACTCTTCATTCTATGCAAATACGCAAGATTCATGCGTTTCGAGCCGCCAAACAAGCCCCAAACGAATGCAAAGTCGCTTTAAAACGAAATCTAACGATTGAGATTTGCCCTCGCTCTAAGCATTCCAGCTCGTATTATGAGATCAAAAACTCTTCATTCTATGCAAATACGCAAGATTCATGCGTTTCGAGCCGCCAAACAAGCCCCAAACGAATGCAAAGTCGCTTTATAACGAAATCGAACGATTAAGGTTTGCCCTCGCTGTAAGCATTCCAGCTCGTGTTATGAGATCAAAAACACTTCATTCTATGCAAATACGCAAGATTCATGCGTTTCGAGCCGCCAAACAATCCCCAAAACGAATGCAAAGTCGCTTTATAACGAAATCTAACGATTGAGTTTTGCGCTCGCTCTAAGCATTCCAGCTCGTATTATGAGATCAAAAACACTTCATTCTATGCAAATACGCAAGATTCATGCGTTTCGAGCCGCCAAACAAGCCCTAACCGAATGCAAAGTCGCTTTATAACGAAATCGAACTATTGAGGTTTGCCCTCGCTGTAAGCATTCCAGCTCGTATTATGAGATCAAAAACACTTCATTCTATGCAAATACGCAAGATTCATGCGTTTCGAGCCGCCAAACAAGCCCCAAACGAATGCAAAGTCGCTTTATGACGAAATCAAACGATTGAGTTTTGCGCTCGCTGTAAGCATTCCAGCTCGTATTATGAGATCAAAAACACTTCATTCTATGCAAATACGCAAGATTCATGCGTTTCGAGCCGCCAAACAAGCCCCAAACGAATGCAAAGTCGCTTTAAAACGAAATCTAACGATTGAGTTTTGCCCTCGCTCTAAGCATTCCAGCTCGTATTATGAGATCAAAAACACTTCATTCTATGCAAATACGCAAGATTCATGCGTTTCGAGCCGCCAAACAAGCCCCAAACGAATGCAAAGTCGCTTTGTAACGAAATCGAACGATTGAGGTTTGCGATCGCTGTACGAGTTCGCGCTCGTACTATAAGACCAAAAACACTTCATTCTATGCAAATACGCAAGATTCATGCGTTTCGAGCCGCCAAACAAGCCCCAAACGAACGCAAAGTCGCTTTGTAACGAAATCGAACGATTGAGGTTTGCGATCGCTGTAGGAGTTCCAGCTCGTATTATAAGATACGTAACCCTTCGTTCGATGTAAAAACACGAGATTGATGCGTTTCGAGCGGCCAAACAAGCCCCAAACGAATGCCAAGTCGTTTTCTAACGAAATTGAACGATTGAGGTTTGCGCTCGCTGTAGGCGTTCCAGCTCGTATTATAAGATCAACAACATTTCATTCTATGCAAATACGTAAGATCCATGCGTTTCGAGACGCTAAACAAGTCCCAAACGAATGCAAAGTCGCTTTGTAACGAAATCGAACGATTGAGGTTTGCGATCGCTGTACGACGAGTTCCAGCTCGTACTATAAGACCAAAAACTTTTCTTTCTATGCAAATACGTGAGATTCATGCGTTTCGAACCGCCAAACAAGCCTCAAACGAATGCAAAGTCGCTTTATAACGAAATCTAATGATTGAGTTTTGCGCTCGCTGTAAGCATTCCAGCTCGTATTATAAGGTAAGAAACCCTTCGTTCGATGTTAAAACGAGATATTTTTGCATTTCGAGCCGCCAAACAAGCCCCAAACGAATGCAAAGTCGCTTTAAAACGAAATCTAACGATTGAGTTTTGCCCTCGCTCTAAGCATTCCAGCTCGTATTATAACATCAAAAACTCTTCATTCTATGCAAATACGTAAGATTCATGCGTTTCGAGCCGCCAAACAAGCCCCAAACGAATGCAAAGTCGCTTTGTAACGAAATCGAACGATTGAGGTTTGCGATCGCTGTACGAGTTCGCGCTCGTACTATAAGACCAAAAACACTTCATTCTATGCAAATACGCAAGATTCATGCGTTTCGAGCCGCCAAACAAGCCCCAAACGAACGCAAAGTCGCTTTGTAACGAAATCGAACGATTGAGGTTTGCGATCGCTGTAGGAGTTCCAGCTCGTATTATAAGATACGTAACCCTTCGTTCGATGTAAAAACACGAGATTGATGCGTTTCGAGCGGCCAAACAAGCCCCAAACGAATGCCAAGTCGTTTTCTAACGAAATTGAACGATTGAGGTTTGCGCTCGCTGTAGGCGTTCCAGCTCGTATTATAAGATCAACAACATTTCATTCTATGCAAATACGTTAGATCCATGCGTTTCGAGACGCTAAACAAGTCCCAAACGAATGCAAAGTCGCTTTGTAACGAAATCGAACGATTGAGGTTTGCGATCGCTGTACGACGAGTTCCAGCTCGTACTATAAGACCAAAAACTTTTCTTTCTATGCAAATACGTGAGATTCATGCGTTTCGAACCGCCAAACAAGCCTCAAACGAATGCAAAGTCGCTTTATAACGAAATCTAATGATTGAGTTTTGCGCTCGCTGTAAGCATTCCAGCTCGTATTATAAGGTAAGAAACCCTTCGTTCGATGTTAAAACGAGAGATTTTTGCATTTCGAGCCGCCAAACAAGCCCCAAACGAATGCAAAGTCGCTTTAAAACGAAATCTAACGATTGAGTTTTGCCCTCGCTCTAAGCATTCCAGCTCGTATTATGAGATCAAAAACACTTCATTCTATGCAAATACGCAAGATTCATGCGTTTTGAGCCGCCAAACAAGCCCCAAACGACTGCAAATCCGCTTTATAACGAAATCGAACGATTGAGTTTAGCGTTCGCTTTACAAGTTCGTCATAGTATTATAACAACAAATACTCTTCATTCTATGCAAATAAATAAGATTCATGTGTTTCGAGCCCCCAAACAAGCCCCGAACGAACGCTCAGTCGCTTTACAACGATATCGAACATTTGAGTTTTGCGCTCGCTGTAGGCGTTCCAGCTCGTATTATGAGATCAAAAACTCTTCATTCGATGCAAATACGCAAGATTCATGCGTTTCGAGCCGCCAAACAAGCCCCAAACGAATGCAAAGTCGCTTTATAACGAAATCGAACGATTAAGGTTTGCCCTCGCTGTAAGCATTCCAGCTCGTGTTATGAGATCAAAAACACTTCATTCTATGCAAATACGCAAGATTCATGCGTTTCGAGCCGCCAAACAATCCCCAAAACGAATGCAAAGTCGCTTTATAACGAAATCTAACGATTGAGTTTTGCGCTCGCTCTAAGCATTCCAGCTCGTATTATGAGATCAAAAACACTTCATTCTATGCAAATACGCAAGATTCATGCGTTTCGAGCCGCCAAACAAGCCCTAACCGAATGCAAAGTCGCTTTATAACGAAATCGAACTATTGAGGTTTGCCCTCGCTGTAAGCATTCCAGCTCGTATTATGAGATCAAAAACACTTCATTCTATGCAAATACGCAAGATTCATGCGTTTCGAGCCGCCAAACAAGCCCCAAACGAATGCAAAGTCGCTTTATGACGAAATCAAACGATTGAGTTTTGCGCTCGCTGTAAGCATTCCAGCTCGTATTACGAGATCAAAAACACTTCATGCTATGCAAATACGCAAGATTCATGCGTTTCGAGCCGCCAAACAAGCCCCAAACGACTGCAAATCCGCTTTGTAACGAAATCGAACGATTGAGGTTTGCGATCGCTGTACGAGTTCGAGCTCGTACTATAAGACCAAAAACTTTTCATTCTATGCAAATACGCAAGATTCATGCGTTTCGAGCCGCCAAACAAGCCCCAAACGAATGCAAAGTCGCTTTAAAACGAAATCTAACGATTGAGTTTTGCCCTCGCTCTAAGCATTCCAGCTCGTATTATGAGATCAAAAACACTTCATTCTATGCAAATACGCAAGATTCATGCGTTTCGAGCCGCCAAACAAGCCCCAAACGAATGCAAAGTCGCTTTATAACGAAATCTAACGATTGAGTTTTGCGCTCGCTTTAAGCATTCCAGCTCGTATTATGAGATCAAAAACACTTCATTCTATGCAAATACGCAAGATTCATGCGTTTCGAGCCGCCAAACAAGCCCCAAACGAATGCAAAGTCGCTTTAAAACGAAATCTAACGATTGAGTTTTGCCCTCGCTCTAAGCATTCCAGCTCGTATTATGAGATCAAAAACACTTCATTCTATGCAAATACGCAAGATTCATGCGTTTCGAGCCGCCAAACAAGCCCCAAACGAATGCAAAGTCGCTTTAAAACGAAATCTAACGATTGAGTTTTGCCCTCGCTCTAAGCATTCCAGCTCGTATTATAACATCAAAAACTCTTCATTCTATGCAAATACGTAAGATTCATGCGTTTCGAGCCGCCAAACAAGCCCCAAACGAATGCAAAGTCGCTTTGTAACGAAATCGAACGATTGAGGTTTGCGATCGCTGTACGACGAGTTCCAGCTCGTACTATAAGACCAAAAACTTTTCTTTCTATGCAAATACGTGAGATTCATGCGTTTCGAACCGCCAAACAAGCCCCAAACGAATGCAAAGTCGCTTTATAACGAAATCGAACGATTGAGTTTTGCGTTCGCTGTACAAGTTCGACCTAGTATTATAACATCAAAAACTCTTCATTCTATGCAAATACGTAAGATTCATGTGTTTCGAGCCGCCAAACAAGCCCCGAACGAACGCTAAGTCGCTCTACAACGATATCGAACATTTGAGTTTTGCGCTCGCTGTAGGCGTTCCAGCTCGTATTATGAGATCAAAAACACTTCATTCTATGCAAATACGCAAGATTCATGCGTTTCGAGCCGCCAAACAAGCCCCAAACGAATGCAAAGTCGCTTTATAACGAAATCGAACGATTGAGTTTTGCGCTCGCTGTAAGCATTCCAGCTCGTATTATAAGGTAAGAAACCCTTCGTTCGATGTTAAAACGAGAGATTTATGCATTTCGAGCCGCCAAACAAGCCCCAAACGAATGCAAAGTCGCTTTAAAACGAAATCTAACGATTGAGTTTTGCCCTCGCTCTAAGCATTCCAGCTCGTATTATGAGATCAAAAACACTTCATTCTATGCAAATACGCAAGATTCATGCGTTTCGAGCCGCCAAACAAGCCCCAAACGAATGCAAAGTCGCTTTATAACGAAATCGAACGATTGAGTTTTGCGTTCGCTGTACAAGTTCGACCTAGTATTATAACATCAAAAACTCTTCATTCTATGCAAATACGTAAGATTCATGTGTTTCGAGCCGCCAAACAAGCCCCGAACGAACGCTAAGTCGCTCTACAACGATATCGAACATTTGAGTTTTGCGCTCGCTGTAGGCGTTCCAGCTCGTATTATGAGATCAAAAACACTTCATTCTATGCAAATACGCAAGATTCATGCGTTTCGAGCCGCCAAACAAGCCCCAAACGAATGCAAAGTCGCTTTATAACGAAATCGAACGATTGAGTTTTGCGCTCGCTGTAAGCATTCCAGCTCGTATTATAAGGTAAGAAACCCTTCGTTCGATGTTAAAACGAGAGATTTATGCATTTCGAGCCGCCAAACAAGCCCCAAACGAATGCAAAGTCGCTTTAAAACGAAATCTAACGATTGAGTTTTGCCCTCGCTCTAAGCATTCCAGCTCGTATTATGAGATCAAAAACACTTCATTCTATGCAAATACGCAAGATTCATGCGTTTTGAGCCGCCAAACAAGCCCCAAACGACTGCAAATCCGCTTTATAACGAAATCGAACGATTGAGTTTTGCGTTCGCTTTACAAGTTCGACATAGTATTATAACATCAAATACTCTTCATTCTATGCAAATAAATAAGATTCATGTGTTTCGAGCCCCCAAACAAGCCCCGAACGAACGCTAAGTCGCTTTACAACGATATCGAACATTTGAGTTTTGCGCTCGCTGTAGGCGTTCCAGCTCGTATTATGAGATCAAAAACACTTCATTCTATGCAAATACGTAAGATTCATGCGTTTCGAGCAGCCAAACAAGCCCCAAACGAATGCAAATTCGCCTCATAACGAAATCGAACGATTGAGTTTTGCGATCGCTGTACAAGTTCGACCTAGTATTATAACATCAAAAACTCTTCATTCTATGCAAATACGCAAGATTCATGCGTTTCGAGCCGCCAAACAAGCCCCAAACGAATGCAAAGTCGCTTTAAAACGAAATCTAACGATTGAGATTTGCCCTCGCTCTAAGCATTCCAGCTCGTATTATGAGATCAAAAACACTTCATTCTATGCAAATACGCAAGATTCATGCGTTTCGAGCCGCCAAACAAGCCCCAAACGAATGCAAAGTCGCTTTAAAACGAAATCTAACGATTGAGTTTTGCCCTCGCTCTAAGCATTCCAGCTCGTATTATGAGATCAAAAACACTTCATTCTATGCAAATACGCAAGATTCATGCGTTTCGAGCCGCCAAACAAGCCCCAAACGAATGCAAATTCGCCTCATAATGAAATCGAACGATTGAGTTTTGCGTTCGCTGTACAAGTTCGACCTTGTATTATAACATCAAAAACTCTTCATTCTATGCAAATACGTAAGATTCATGCGTTTCGAGCCGCCAAACAAGCCCCAAACGAATGCAGAGTCGCTTTGTAACGAAATCGAACGATTGAGTTTTGCGTTCGCTGTACAAGTTCGACCTTGTATTATAACATCAAAAACTCTTCATTCTATGCAAATACGTAAGATTCATGCGTTTCGAGCCGCCAAACAAGCCCCAAACGAATGCAGAGTCGCTTTGTAACGAAATCGAACGATCGAGGTTTGCGATCGCTGTACGAGTTCGAGCTCGTACTATAAGACCAAAAACTTTTCTTTCTATGCAAATACGTGAGATTCATGCGTTTCGAACCGCCAAACAAGCCCCAAACGGATGCAAAGTCGCTTTATAACGAAATCTAATGATTGAGTTTTGCGCTCGCTGTAAGCATTCCAGCTCGTATTATAAGGTAAGAAACCCTTCGTTCGATGTTAAAACGAGAGATTTATGCATTTCGAGCCGCCAAACAAGCCCCAAACGAATGCAAAGTCGCTTTATAACGAAATCTAACGATTGAGTTTTGCGCTCGCTGTAAGCATTCCAGCTCGTATTATGAGATCAAAAACACTTCATTCTATGCAAATACGCAAGATTCATGCGTTTCGAGCCGCCAAACAAGCCCCAAACGAATGCAAAGTCGCTTTAAAACGAAATCTAACGATTGAGTTTTGCCCTCGCTCTAAGCATTCCAGCTCGTATTATGAGATCAAAAACACTTCATTCTATGCAAATACGCAAGATTCATGCGTTTCGAGCCGCCAAACAAGCCCCAAACGAATGCAAAGTCGCTTTAAAACGAAATCTAACGATTGAGTTTTGCCCTCGCTCTAAGCATTCCAGCTCGTATTATAACATCAAAAACTCTTCATTCTATGCAAATACGTAAGATTCATGCGTTTCGAGCCGCCAAACAAGCCCCAAACGAATGCAAAGTCGCTTTGTAACGAAATCGAACGATTGAGGTTTGCGATCGCTGTACGAGTTCGCGCTCGTACTATAAGACCAAAAACACTTCATTCTATGCAAATTCGCAAGATTCATGCGTTTCGAGCCGCCAAACAAGCCCCAAACGAATGCCAAGTCGTTTTCTAACGAAATTGAACGATTGAGGTTTGCGCTCGCTGTAGGCGTTCCAGCTCGTATTATAAGATCAACAACATTTCATTATATGCAAATACGTAAGATTCATGCGTTTCGAGACGCCAAACAAGTCCCAAACGAATGCAAAGTCGCTTTGTAACGAAATCGAACGATTGAGGTTTGCGATCGCTGTACGACGAGTTCCAGCTCGTACTATAAGAACAAAAACTTTTCTTTCTATGCAAATACGTGAGATTCATGCGTTACGAACCGCCAAACAAGCCTCAAACGAATGCAAAGTCGCTTTATAACGAAATCTAATGATTGAGTTTTGCGCTCGCTGTAAGCATTCCAGCTCGTATTATAAGGTAAGAAACCCTTCGTTCGATGTTAAAACGAGAGATTTTTGCATTTCGAGCTGCCAAACAAGCCCCAAACGAATGCAAAGTCGCTTTAAAACGAAATCTAACGATTGAGTTTTGCCCTCGCTCTAAGCATTCCAGCTCGTATTATGAGATCAAAAACACTTCATTCTATGCAAATACGCAAGATTCATGCGTTTTGAGCCGCCAAACAAGCCCCAAACGACTGCAAATCCGCTTTATAACGAAATCGAACGATTGAGTTTAGCGTTCGCTTTACAAGTTCGACATAGTATTATAACATCAAATACTCTTCATTCTATGCAAATAAATAAGATTCATGTGTTTCGAGCCCCCAAACAAGCCCCGAACGAACGCTCAGTCGCTTTACAACGATATCGAACATTTGAGTTTTGCGCTCGCTGTAGGCGTTCCAGCTCGTATTATGAGATCAAAAACTCTTCATTCTATGCAAATACGCAAGATTCATGCGTTTCGAGCAGCCAAACAAGCCCCAAACGAATGCAAAGTCGCTTTATAACGAAATCGAACGATTAAGGTTTGCCCTCGCTGTAAGCATTCCAGCTCGTGTTATGAGATCAAAAACACTTCATTCTATGCAAATACGCAAGATTCATGCGTTTCGAGCCCCCAAACAATCCCCAAAACGAATGCAAAGTCGCTTTATAACGAAATCGAACTATTGAGGTTTGCCCTCGCTGTAAGCATTCCAGCTCGTATTATGAGATCAAAAACACTTCATTCTATGCAAATACGCAAGATTCATGCGTTTCGAGCCGCCAAACAAGCCCCAAACGAATGCAAAGTCGCTTTATGACGAAATCAAACGATTGAGTTTTGCGCTCGCTGTAAGCATTCCAGCTCGTATTACGAGATCAAAAACACTTCATGCTATGCAAATACGCAAGATTCATGCGTTTCGAGCCGCCAAACAAGCCCCAAACGACTGCAAATCCGCTTTGTAACGAAATCGAACGATTGAGGTTTGCGATCACTGTACGAGTTCGAGCTCGTACTATAAGACCAAAAACTTTTCATTCTATGCAAATACGCAAGATTCATGCGTTTCGAGCCGCCAAACAAGCCCCAAACGAATGCAAAGTCGCTTTAAAACGAAATCTAACGATTGAGTTTTGCCCTCGCTCTAAGCATTCCAGCTCGTATTATGAGATCAAAAACACTTCATTCTATGCAAATACGCAAGATTCATGCGTTTCGAGCCGCCAAACAAGCCCCAAACGAATGCAAAGTCGCTTTAAAACGAAATCTAACGATTGAGTTTTGCCCTCGCTGTAAGCATTCCAGCTCGTGTTATGAGATCAAAAACACTTCATTCTATGCAAATACGCAAGATTCATGCGTTTCGAGCCGCCAAACAATCCCCAAAACGAATGCAAAGTCGCTTTATAACGAAATCTAACGATTGAGTTTTGCGCTCGCTCTAAGCATTCCAGCTCGTATTATGAGATCAAAAACACTTCATTCTATGCAAATACGCAAGATTCATGCGTTTCGAGCCGCCAAACAAGCCCTAACCGAATGCAAAGTCGCTTTATAACGAAATCGAACTATTGAGGTTTGCCCTCGCTGTAAGCATTCCAGCTCGTATTATGAGATCAAAAACACTTCATTCTATGCAAATACGCAAGATTCATGCGTTTCGAGCCGCCAAACAAGCCCCAAACGAATGCAAAGTCGCTTTATGACGAAATCAAACGATTGAGTTTTGCGCTCGCTGTAAGCATTCCAGCTCGTATTATGAGATCAAAAACACTTCATTCTATGCAAATACGCAAGATTCATGCGTTTCGAGCCGCCAAACAAGCCCCAAACGAATGCAAAGTCGCTTTAAAACGAAATCTAACGATTGAGTTTTGCCCTCGCTCTAAGCATTCCAGCTCGTATTATGAGATCAAAAACACTTCATTCTATGCAAATACGCAAGATTCATGCGTTTCGAGCCGCCAAACAAGCCCCAAACGAATGCAAAGTCGCTTTGTAACGAAATCGAACGATTGAGGTTTGCGATCGCTGTACGAGTTCGCGCTCGTACTATAAGACCAAAAACACTTCATTCTATGCAAATACGCAAGATTCATGCGTTTCGAGCCGCCAAACAAGCCCCAAACGAACGCAAAGTCGCTTTGTAACGAAATCGAACGATTGAGGTTTGCGATCGCTGTAGGAGTTCCAGCTCGTATTATAAGATACGTAACCCTTCGTTCGATGTAAAAACACGAGATTGATGCGTTTCGAGCGGCCAAACAAGCCCCAAACGAATGCCAAGTCGTTTTCTAACGAAATTGAACGATTGAGGTTTGCGCTCGCTGTAGGCGTTCCAGCTCGTATTATAAGATCAACAACATTTCATTCTATGCAAATACGTAAGATCCATGCGTTTCGAGACGCTAAACAAGTCCCAAACGAATGCAAAGTCGCTTTGTAACGAAATCGAACGATTGAGGTTTGCGATCGCTGTACGACGAGTTCCAGCTCGTACTATAAGACCAAAAACTTTTCTTTCTATGCAAATACGTGAGATTCATGCGTTTCGAACCGCCAAACAAGCCTCAAACGAATGCAAAGTCGCTTTATAACGAAATCTAATGATTGAGTTTTGCGCTCGCTGTAAGCATTCCAGCTCGTATTATAAGGTAAGAAACCCTTCGTTCGATGTTAAAACGAGATATTTTTGCATTTCGAGCCGCCAAACAAGCCCCAAACGAATGCAAAGTCGCTTTAAAACGAAATCTAACGATTGAGTTTTGCCCTCGCTCTAAGCATTCCAGCTCGTATTATAACATCAAAAACTCTTCATTCTATGCAAATACGTAAGATTCATGCGTTTCGAGCCGCCAAACAAGCCCCAAACGAATGCAAAGTCGCTTTGTAACGAAATCGAACGATTGAGGTTTGCGATCGCTGTACGAGTTCGCGCTCGTACTATAAGACCAAAAACACTTCATTCTATGCAAATACGCAAGATTCATGCGTTTCGAGCCGCCAAACAAGCCCCAAACGAACGCAAAGTCGCTTTGTAACGAAATCGAACGATTGAGGTTTGCGATCGCTGTAGGAGTTCCAGCTCGTATTATAAGATACGTAACCCTTCGTTCGATGTAAAAACACGAGATTGATGCGTTTCGAGCGGCCAAACAAGCCCCAAACGAATGCCAAGTCGTTTTCTAACGAAATTGAACGATTGAGGTTTGCGCTCGCTGTAGGCGTTCCAGCTCGTATTATAAGATCAACAACATTTCATTCTATGCAAATACGTTAGATCCATGCGTTTCGAGACGCTAAACAAGTCCCAAACGAATGCAAAGTCGCTTTGTAACGAAATCGAACGATTGAGGTTTGCGATCGCTGTACGACGAGTTCCAGCTCGTACTATAAGACCAAAAACTTTTCTTTCTATGCAAATACGTGAGATTCATGCGTTTCGAACCGCCAAACAAGCCTCAAACGAATGCAAAGTCGCTTTATAACGAAATCTAATGATTGAGTTTTGCGCTCGCTGTAAGCATTCCAGCTCGTATTATAAGGTAAGAAACCCTTCGTTCGATGTTAAAACGAGAGATTTTTGCATTTCGAGCCGCCAAACAAGCCCCAAACGAATGCAAAGTCGCTTTAAAACGAAATCTAACGATTGAGTTTTGCCCTCGCTCTAAGCATTCCAGCTCGTATTATGAGATCAAAAACACTTCATTCTATGCAAATACGCAAGATTCATGCGTTTTGAGCCGCCAAACAAGCCCCAAACGACTGCAAATCCGCTTTATAACGAAATCGAACGATTGAGTTTAGCGTTCGCTTTACAAGTTCGTCATAGTATTATAACAACAAATACTCTTCATTCTATGCAAATAAATAAGATTCATGTGTTTCGAGCCCCCAAACAAGCCCCGAACGAACGCTCAGTCGCTTTACAACGATATCGAACATTTGAGTTTTGCGCTCGCTGTAGGCGTTCCAGCTCGTATTATGAGATCAAAAACTCTTCATTCGATGCAAATACGCAAGATTCATGCGTTTCGAGCCGCCAAACAAGCCCCAAACGAATGCAAAGTCGCTTTATAACGAAATCGAACGATTAAGGTTTGCCCTCGCTGTAAGCATTCCAGCTCGTGTTATGAGATCAAAAACACTTCATTCTATGCAAATACGCAAGATTCATGCGTTTCGAGCCGCCAAACAATCCCCAAAACGAATGCAAAGTCGCTTTATAACGAAATCTAACGATTGAGTTTTGCGCTCGCTCTAAGCATTCCAGCTCGTATTATGAGATCAAAAACACTTCATTCTATGCAAATACGCAAGATTCATGCGTTTCGAGCCGCCAAACAAGCCCTAACCGAATGCAAAGTCGCTTTATAACGAAATCGAACTATTGAGGTTTGCCCTCGCTGTAAGCATTCCAGCTCGTATTATGAGATCAAAAACACTTCATTCTATGCAAATACGCAAGATTCATGCGTTTCGAGCCGCCAAACAAGCCCCAAACGAATGCAAAGTCGCTTTATGACGAAATCAAACGATTGAGTTTTGCGCTCGCTGTAAGCATTCCAGCTCGTATTACGAGATCAAAAACACTTCATGCTATGCAAATACGCAAGATTCATGCGTTTCGAGCCGCCAAACAAGCCCCAAACGACTGCAAATCCGCTTTGTAACGAAATCGAACGATTGAGGTTTGCGATCGCTGTACGAGTTCGAGCTCGTACTATAAGACCAAAAACTTTTCATTCTATGCAAATACGCAAGATTCATGCGTTTCGAGCCGCCAAACAAGCCCCAAACGAATGCAAAGTCGCTTTAAAACGAAATCTAACGATTGAGTTTTGCCCTCGCTCTAAGCATTCCAGCTCGTATTATGAGATCAAAAACACTTCATTCTATGCAAATACGCAAGATTCATGCGTTTCGAGCCGCCAAACAAGCCCCAAACGAATGCAAAGTCGCTTTATAACGAAATCTAACGATTGAGTTTTGCGCTCGCTTTAAGCATTCCAGCTCGTATTATGAGATCAAAAACACTTCATTCTATGCAAATACGCAAGATTCATGCGTTTCGAGCCGCCAAACAAGCCCCAAACGAATGCAAAGTCGCTTTAAAACGAAATCTAACGATTGAGTTTTGCCCTCGCTCTAAGCATTCCAGCTCGTATTATGAGATCAAAAACACTTCATTCTATGCAAATACGCAAGATTCATGCGTTTCGAGCCGCCAAACAAGCCCCAAACGAATGCAAAGTCGCTTTAAAACGAAATCTAACGATTGAGTTTTGCCCTCGCTCTAAGCATTCCAGCTCGTATTATAACATCAAAAACTCTTCATTCTATGCAAATACGTAAGATTCATGCGTTTCGAGCCGCCAAACAAGCCCCAAACGAATGCAAAGTCGCTTTGTAACGAAATCGAACGATTGAGGTTTGCGATCGCTGTACGACGAGTTCCAGCTCGTACTATAAGACCAAAAACTTTTCTTTCTATGCAAATACGTGAGATTCATGCGTTTCGAACCGCCAAACAAGCCTCAAACGAATGCAAAGTCGCTTTATAACGAAATCTAATGATTGAGTTTTGCGCTCGCTGTAAGCATTCCAGCTCGTATTATAAGGTAAGAAACCCTTCGTTCGATGTTAAAACGAGAGATTTATGCATTTCGAGCCGCCAAACAAGCCCCAAACGAATGCAAAGTCGCTTTAAAACGAAATCTAACGATTGAGTTTTGCCCTCGCTCTAAGCATTCCAGCTCGTATTATGAGATCAAAAACACTTCATTCTATGCAAATACGCAAGATTCATGCGTTTCGAGCCGCCAAACAAGCCCCAAACGAATGCAAAGTCGCTTTATAACGAAATCGAACGATTGAGTTTTGCGTTCGCTGTACAAGTTCGACCTAGTATTATAACATCAAAAACTCTTCATTCTATGCAAATACGTAAGATTCATGTGTTTCGAGCCGCCAAACAAGCCCCGAACGAACGCTAAGTCGCTCTACAACGATATCGAACATTTGAGTTTTGCGCTCGCTGTAGGCGTTCCAGCTCGTATTATGAGATCAAAAACACTTCATTCTATGCAAATACGCAAGATTCATGCGTTTCGAGCCGCCAAACAAGCCCCAAACGAATGCAAAGTCGCTTTATAACGAAATCGAACGATTGAGTTTTGCGCTCGCTGTAAGCATTCCAGCTCGTATTATAAGGTAAGAAACCCTTCGTTCGATGTTAAAACGAGAGATTTATGCATTTCGAGCCGCCAAACAAGCCCCAAACGAATGCAAAGTCGCTTTAAAACGAAATCTAACGATTGAGTTTTGCCCTCGCTCTAAGCATTCCAGCTCGTATTATGAGATCAAAAACACTTCATTCTATGCAAATACGCAAGATTCATGCGTTTTGAGCCGCCAAACAAGCCCCAAACGACTGCAAATCCGCTTTATAACGAAATCGAACGATTGAGTTTTGCGTTCGCTTTACAAGTTCGACATAGTATTATAACATCAAATACTCTTCATTCTATGCAAATAAATAAGATTCATGTGTTTCGAGCCCCCAAACAAGCCCCGAACGAACGCTAAGTCGCTTTACAACGATATCGAACATTTGAGTTTTGCGCTCGCTGTAGGCGTTCCAGCTCGTATTATGAGATCAAAAACACTTCATTCTATGCAAATACGTAAGATTCATGCGTTTCGAGCAGCCAAACAAGCCCCAAACGAATGCAAATTCGCCTCATAACGAAATCGAACGATTGAGTTTTGCGATCGCTGTACAAGTTCGACCTAGTATTATAACATCAAAAACTCTTCATTCTATGCAAATACGCAAGATTCATGCGTTTCGAGCCGCCAAACAAGCCCCAAACGAATGCAAAGTCGCTTTAAAACGAAATCTAACGATTGAGATTTGCCCTCGCTCTAAGCATTCCAGCTCGTATTATGAGATCAAAAACACTTCATTCTATGCAAATACGCAAGATTCATGCGTTTCGAGCCGCCAAACAAGCCCCAAACGAATGCAAAGTCGCTTTAAAACGAAATCTAACGATTGAGTTTTGCCCTCGCTCTAAGCATTCCAGCTCGTATTATGAGATCAAAAACACTTCATTCTATGCAAATACGCAAGATTCATGCGTTTCGAGCCGCCAAACAAGCCCCAAACGAATGCAAATTCGCCTCATAATGAAATCGAACGATTGAGTTTTGCGTTCGCTGTACAAGTTCGACCTTGTATTATAACATCAAAAACTCTTCATTCTATGCAAATACGTAAGATTCATGCGTTTCGAGCCGCCAAACAAGCCCCAAACGAATGCAGAGTCGCTTTGTAACGAAATCGAACGATTGAGTTTTGCGTTCGCTGTACAAGTTCGACCTTGTATTATAACATCAAAAACTCTTCATTCTATGCAAATACGTAAGATTCATGCGTTTCGAGCCGCCAAACAAGCCCCAAACGAATGCAGAGTCGCTTTGTAACGAAATCGAACGATCGAGGTTTGCGATCGCTGTACGAGTTCGAGCTCGTACTATAAGACCAAAAACTTTTCTTTCTATGCAAATACGTGAGATTCATGCGTTTCGAACCGCCAAACAAGCCCCAAACGGATGCAAAGTCGCTTTATAACGAAATCTAATGATTGAGTTTTGCGCTCGCTGTAAGCATTCCAGCTCGTATTATAAGGTAAGAAACCCTTCGTTCGATGTTAAAACGAGAGATTTATGCATTTCGAGCCGCCAAACAAGCCCCAAACGAATGCAAAGTCGCTTTATAACGAAATCTAACGATTGAGTTTTGCGCTCGCTGTAAGCATTCCAGCTCGTATTATGAGATCAAAAACACTTCATTCTATGCAAATACGCAAGATTCATGCGTTTCGAGCCGCCAAACAAGCCCCAAACGAATGCAAAGTCGCTTTAAAACGAAATCTAACGATTGAGTTTTGCCCTCGCTCTAAGCATTCCAGCTCGTATTATGAGATCAAAAACACTTCATTCTATGCAAATACGCAAGATTCATGCGTTTCGAGCCGCCAAACAAGCCCCAAACGAATGCAAAGTCGCTTTAAAACGAAATCTAACGATTGAGTTTTGCCCTCGCTCTAAGCATTCCAGCTCGTATTATAACATCAAAAACTCTTCATTCTATGCAAATACGTAAGATTCATGCGTTTCGAGCCGCCAAACAAGCCCCAAACGAATGCAAAGTCGCTTTGTAACGAAATCGAACGATTGAGGTTTGCGATCGCTGTACGAGTTCGCGCTCGTACTATAAGACCAAAAACACTTCATTCTATGCAAATTCGCAAGATTCATGCGTTTCGAGCCGCCAAACAAGCCCCAAACGAATGCCAAGTCGTTTTCTAACGAAATTGAACGATTGAGGTTTGCGCTCGCTGTAGGCGTTCCAGCTCGTATTATAAGATCAACAACATTTCATTATATGCAAATACGTAAGATTCATGCGTTTCGAGACGCCAAACAAGTCCCAAACGAATGCAAAGTCGCTTTGTAACGAAATCGAACGATTGAGGTTTGCGATCGCTGTACGACGAGTTCCAGCTCGTACTATAAGAACAAAAACTTTTCTTTCTATGCAAATACGTGAGATTCATGCGTTACGAACCGCCAAACAAGCCTCAAACGAATGCAAAGTCGCTTTATAACGAAATCTAATGATTGAGTTTTGCGCTCGCTGTAAGCATTCCAGCTCGTATTATAAGGTAAGAAACCCTTCGTTCGATGTTAAAACGAGAGATTTTTGCATTTCGAGCTGCCAAACAAGCCCCAAACGAATGCAAAGTCGCTTTAAAACGAAATCTAACGATTGAGTTTTGCCCTCGCTCTAAGCATTCCAGCTCGTATTATGAGATCAAAAACACTTCATTCTATGCAAATACGCAAGATTCATGCGTTTTGAGCCGCCAAACAAGCCCCAAACGACTGCAAATCCGCTTTATAACGAAATCGAACGATTGAGTTTAGCGTTCGCTTTACAAGTTCGACATAGTATTATAACATCAAATACTCTTCATTCTATGCAAATAAATAAGATTCATGTGTTTCGAGCCCCCAAACAAGCCCCGAACGAACGCTCAGTCGCTTTACAACGATATCGAACATTTGAGTTTTGCGCTCGCTGTAGGCGTTCCAGCTCGTATTATGAGATCAAAAACTCTTCATTCTATGCAAATACGCAAGATTCATGCGTTTCGAGCAGCCAAACAAGCCCCAAACGAATGCAAAGTCGCTTTATAACGAAATCGAACGATTAAGGTTTGCCCTCGCTGTAAGCATTCCAGCTCGTGTTATGAGATCAAAAACACTTCATTCTATGCAAATACGCAAGATTCATGCGTTTCGAGCCCCCAAACAATCCCCAAAACGAATGCAAAGTCGCTTTATAACGAAATCGAACTATTGAGGTTTGCCCTCGCTGTAAGCATTCCAGCTCGTATTATGAGATCAAAAACACTTCATTCTATGCAAATACGCAAGATTCATGCGTTTCGAGCCGCCAAACAAGCCCCAAACGAATGCAAAGTCGCTTTATGACGAAATCAAACGATTGAGTTTTGCGCTCGCTGTAAGCATTCCAGCTCGTATTACGAGATCAAAAACACTTCATGCTATGCAAATACGCAAGATTCATGCGTTTCGAGCCGCCAAACAAGCCCCAAACGACTGCAAATCCGCTTTGTAACGAAATCGAACGATTGAGGTTTGCGATCACTGTACGAGTTCGAGCTCGTACTATAAGACCAAAAACTTTTCATTCTATGCAAATACGCAAGATTCATGCGTTTCGAGCCGCCAAACAAGCCCCAAACGAATGCAAAGTCGCTTTAAAACGAAATCTAACGATTGAGTTTTGCCCTCGCTCTAAGCATTCCAGCTCGTATTATGAGATCAAAAACACTTCATTCTATGCAAATACGCAAGATTCATGCGTTTCGAGCCGCCAAACAAGCCCCAAACGAATGCAAAGTCGCTTTAAAACGAAATCTAACGATTGAGTTTTGCCCTCGCTCTAAGCATTCCAGCTCGTATTATGAGATCAAAAACACTTCATTCTATGCAAATACGCAAGATTCATGCGTTTCGAGCCGCCAAACAAGCCCCAAACGAATGCAAAGTCGCTTTAAAACGAAATCTAACGATTGAGTTTTGCCCTCGCTCTAAGCATTCCAGCTCGTATTATAACATCAAAAACTCTTCATTCTATGCAAATACGTAAGATTCATGCGTTTCGAGCCGCCAAACAAGCCCCAAACGAATGCAAAGTCGCTTTGTAACGAAATCGAACGATTGAGGTTTGCGATCGCTGTACGAGTTCGCGCTCGTACTATAAGACCAAAAACACTTCATTCTATGCAAATACGCAAGATTCATGCGTTTCGAGCCGCCAAACAAGCCCCAAACGAACGCAAAGTCGCTTTGTAACGAAATCGAACGATTGAGGTTTGCGATCGCTGTAGGAGTTCCAGCTCGTATTATAAGATACGTAACCCTTCGTTCGATGTAAAAACACGAGATTGATGCGTTTCGAGCGGCCAAACAAGCCCCAAACGAATGCCAAGTCGTTTTCTAACGAAATTGAACGATTGAGGTTTGCGCTCGCTGTAGGCGTTCCAGCTCGTATTATAAGATCAACAACATTTCATTCTATGCAAATACGTAAGATTCATGCGTTTCGAGACGCCAAACACGTCCCAAACGAATGCAAAGTCGCTTTGTAACGAAATCGAACGATTGAGGTTTGCGATCGCTGTACGACGAGTTCCAGCTCGTACTATAAGACCAAAAACTTTTCTTTCTATGCAAATACGTGAGATTCATGCGTTTCGAACCGCCAAACAAGCCTCAAACGAATGCAAAGTCGCTTTATAACGAAATCTAATGATTGAGTTTTGCGCTCGCTGTAAGCATTCCAGCTCGTATTATAAGGTAAGAAACCCTTCGTTCGATGTTAAAACGAGAGATTTTTGCATTTCGAGCCGCCAAACAAGCCCCAAACGAATGCAAAGTCGCTTTAAAACGAAATCTAACGATTGAGTTTTGCCCTCGCTCTAGGCATTCCAGCTCGTATTATGAGATCAAAAACACTTCATTCTATGCAAATACGCAAGATTCATGCGTTTCGAGCCGCCAAACAAGCCCCAAACGACTGCAAATCCGCTTTATAACGAAATCGAACGATCGAGGTTTGCGATCGCTGTACGAGTTCGAGCTCGTACTATAAGACCAAAAACACTTTATTCTATGCAAATACGCAAGATTCATGCGTTTCGAGCCGCCAAACAAGCCCCAAACGAATGCAAAGTCGCTTTATGACGAAATCAAACGATTGAGTTTTGCGCTCGCTGTAAGCATTCCAGCTCGTATTATGAGATCAAAAACACTTCATTCTATGCAAATAAACAAGATTCATGCGTTTCGAGCCGCCAAACAAGCCCCAAACGACTGCAAATCCGCTTTGTAACGAAATCGAACGATTGAGGTTTGCGATCGCTGTACGAGTTCGAGCTCGTACTATAAGACCAAAAACTTTTCTTTCTATGCAAATACGTGAGATTCATGCGTTTCGAACCGCCAAACAAGCCCCAAACGGATGCAAAGTCGCTTTATAACGAAATCTAATGATTGAGTTTTGCGCTCGCTGTAAGCATTCCAGCTCGTATTATAAGGTAAGAAACCCTTCGTTCGATGTTAAAACGAGAGATTTATGCATTTCGAGCCGCCAAACAAGCCCCAAACGAATGCAAAGTCGCTTTATAACGAAATCTAACGATTGAGTTTTGCGCTCGCTGTAAGCATTCCAGCTCGTATTATGAGATCAAAAACACTTCATTCTATGCAAATACGCAAGATTCATGCGTTTCGAGCCGCCAAACAAGCCCCAAACGAATGCAAAGTCGCTTTAAAACGAAATCTAACGATTGAGTTTTGCCCTCGCTCTAAGCATTCCAGCTCGTATTATGAGATCAAAAACACTTCATTCTATGCAAATACGCAAGATTCATGCGTTTCGAGCCGCCAAACAAGCCCCAAACGAATGCAAAGTCGCTTTAAAACGAAATCTAACGATTGAGTTTTGCCCTCGCTCTAAGCATTCCAGCTCGTATTATAACATCAAAAACTCTTCATTCTATGCAAATACGTAAGATTCATGCGTTTCGAGCCGCCAAACAAGCCCCAAACGAATGCAAAGTCGCTTTGTAACGAAATCGAACGATTGAGGTTTGCGATCGCTGTACGAGTTCGCGCTCGTACTATAAGACCAAAAACACTTCATTCTATGCAAATTCGCAAGATTCATGCGTTTCGAGCCGCCAAACAAGCCCCAAACGAATGCCAAGTCGTTTTCTAACGAAATTGAACGATTGAGGTTTGCGCTCGCTGTAGGCGTTCCAGCTCGTATTATAAGATCAACAACATTTCATTATATGCAAATACGTAAGATTCATGCGTTTCGAGACGCCAAACAAGTCCCAAACGAATGCAAAGTCGCTTTGTAACGAAATCGAACGATTGAGGTTTGCGATCGCTGTACGACGAGTTCCAGCTCGTACTATAAGAACAAAAACTTTTCTTTCTATGCAAATACGTGAGATTCATGCGTTACGAACCGCCAAACAAGCCTCAAACGAATGCAAAGTCGCTTTATAACGAAATCTAATGATTGAGTTTTGCGCTCGCTGTAAGCATTCCAGCTCGTATTATAAGGTAAGAAACCCTTCGTTCGATGTTAAAACGAGAGATTTTTGCATTTCGAGCTGCCAAACAAGCCCCAAACGAATGCAAAGTCGCTTTAAAACGAAATCTAACGATTGAGTTTTGCCCTCGCTCTAAGCATTCCAGCTCGTATTATGAGATCAAAAACACTTCATTCTATGCAAATACGCAAGATTCATGCGTTTTGAGCCGCCAAACAAGCCCCAAACGACTGCAAATCCGCTTTATAACGAAATCGAACGATTGAGTTTAGCGTTCGCTTTACAAGTTCGACATAGTATTATAACATCAAATACTCTTCATTCTATGCAAATAAATAAGATTCATGTGTTTCGAGCCCCCAAACAAGCCCCGAACGAACGCTCAGTCGCTTTACAACGATATCGAACATTTGAGTTTTGCGCTCGCTGTAGGCGTTCCAGCTCGTATTATGAGATCAAAAACTCTTCATTCTATGCAAATACGCAAGATTCATGCGTTTCGAGCAGCCAAACAAGCCCCAAACGAATGCAAAGTCGCTTTATAACGAAATCGAACGATTAAGGTTTGCCCTCGCTGTAAGCATTCCAGCTCGTGTTATGAGATCAAAAACACTTCATTCTATGCAAATACGCAAGATTCATGCGTTTCGAGCCCCCAAACAATCCCCAAAACGAATGCAAAGTCGCTTTATAACGAAATCGAACTATTGAGGTTTGCCCTCGCTGTAAGCATTCCAGCTCGTATTATGAGATCAAAAACACTTCATTCTATGCAAATACGCAAGATTCATGCGTTTCGAGCCGCCAAACAAGCCCCAAACGAATGCAAAGTCGCTTTATGACGAAATCAAACGATTGAGTTTTGCGCTCGCTGTAAGCATTCCAGCTCGTATTACGAGATCAAAAACACTTCATGCTATGCAAATACGCAAGATTCATGCGTTTCGAGCCGCCAAACAAGCCCCAAACGACTGCAAATCCGCTTTGTAACGAAATCGAACGATTGAGGTTTGCGATCACTGTACGAGTTCGAGCTCGTACTATAAGACCAAAAACTTTTCATTCTATGCAAATACGCAAGATTCATGCGTTTCGAGCCGCCAAACAAGCCCCAAACGAATGCAAAGTCGCTTTAAAACGAAATCTAACGATTGAGTTTTGCCCTCGCTCTAAGCATTCCAGCTCGTATTATGAGATCAAAAACACTTCATTCTATGCAAATACGCAAGATTCATGCGTTTCGAGCCGCCAAACAAGCCCCAAACGAATGCAAAGTCGCTTTAAAACGAAATCTAACGATTGAGTTTTGCCCTCGCTCTAAGCATTCCAGCTCGTATTATGAGATCAAAAACACTTCATTCTATGCAAATACGCAAGATTCATGCGTTTCGAGCCGCCAAACAAGCCCCAAACGAATGCAAAGTCGCTTTAAAACGAAATCTAACGATTGAGTTTTGCCCTCGCTCTAAGCATTCCAGCTCGTATTATAACATCAAAAACTCTTCATTCTATGCAAATACGTAAGATTCATGCGTTTCGAGCCGCCAAACAAGCCCCAAACGAATGCAAAGTCGCTTTGTAACGAAATCGAACGATTGAGGTTTGCGATCGCTGTACGAGTTCGCGCTCGTACTATAAGACCAAAAACACTTCATTCTATGCAAATACGCAAGATTCATGCGTTTCGAGCCGCCAAACAAGCCCCAAACGAACGCAAAGTCGCTTTGTAACGAAATCGAACGATTGAGGTTTGCGATCGCTGTAGGAGTTCCAGCTCGTATTATAAGATACGTAACCCTTCGTTCGATGTAAAAACACGAGATTGATGCGTTTCGAGCGGCCAAACAAGCCCCAAACGAATGCCAAGTCGTTTTCTAACGAAATTGAACGATTGAGGTTTGCGCTCGCTGTAGGCGTTCCAGCTCGTATTATAAGATCAACAACATTTCATTCTATGCAAATACGTAAGATTCATGCGTTTCGAGACGCCAAACACGTCCCAAACGAATGCAAAGTCGCTTTGTAACGAAATCGAACGATTGAGGTTTGCGATCGCTGTACGACGAGTTCCAGCTCGTACTATAAGACCAAAAACTTTTCTTTCTATGCAAATACGTGAGATTCATGCGTTTCGAACCGCCAAACAAGCCTCAAACGAATGCAAAGTCGCTTTATAACGAAATCTAATGATTGAGTTTTGCGCTCGCTGTAAGCATTCCAGCTCGTATTATAAGGTAAGAAACCCTTCGTTCGATGTTAAAACGAGAGATTTTTGCATTTCGAGCCGCCAAACAAGCCCCAAACGAATGCAAAGTCGCTTTAAAACGAAATCTAACGATTGAGTTTTGCCCTCGCTCTAGGCATTCCAGCTCGTATTATGAGATCAAAAACACTTCATTCTATGCAAATACGCAAGATTCATGCGTTTTGAGCCGCCAAACAAGCCCCAAACGACTGCAAATCCGCTTTATAACGAAATCGAACGATTAAGGTTTGCCCTCGCTGTAAGCATTCCAGCTCGTGTTATGAGATCAAAAACACTTCATTCTATGCAAATACGCAAGATTCATGCGTTTCGAGCCGCCAAACAATCCCCAAAACGAATGCAAAGTCGCTTTATAACGAAATCTAACGATTGAGTTTTGCGCTCGCTCTAAGCATTCCAGCTCGTATTATGAGATCAAAAACACTTCATTCTATGCAAATACGCAAGATTCATGCGTTTCGAGCCGCCAAACAAGCCCTAACCGAATGCAAAGTCGCTTTATAACGAAATCGAACGATTAAGGTTTGCCCTCGCTGTAAGCATTCCAGCTCGTGTTATGAGATCAAAAACACTTCATTCTATGCAAATACGCAAGATTCATGCGTTTCGAGCCGCCAAACAATCCCCAAAACGAATGCAAAGTCGCTTTATAACGAAATCTAACGATTGAGTTTTGCGCTCGCTCTAAGCATTCCAGCTCGTATTATGAGATCAAAAACACTTCATTCTATGCAAATACGCAAGATTCATGCGTTTCGAGCCGCCAAACAAGCCCTAACCGAATGCAAAGTCGCTTTATAACGAAATCGAACTATTGAGGTTTGCCCTCGCTGTAAGCATTCCAGCTCGTATTATGAGATCAAAAACACTTCATTCTATGCAAATACGCAAGATTCATGCCTTTCGAGCCGCCAAACAAGCCCCAAACGAATGCAAAGTCGCTTTATGACGAAATCAAACGATTGAGGTTTGCGATCGCTGTACGAGTTCGAGCTCGTACTATAAGACCAAAAACTTTTCATTCTATGCAAATACGCAAGATTCATGCGTTTCGAGCCGCCAAACAAGCCCCAAACGAATGCAAAGTCGCTTTAAAACGAAATCTAACGATTGAGTTTTGCCCTCGCTCTAAGCATTCCAGCTCGTATTATGAGATCAAAAACACTTCATTCTATGCAAATACGCAAGATTCATGCGTTTCGAGCCGCCAAACAAGCCCCGAACGAACGCTAAGTCGCTTTAAAACGAAATCTAACGATTGAGTTTTGCCCTCGCTCTAAGCATTCCAGCTCGTATTATGAGATCAAAAACACTTCATTCTATGCAAATACGTAAGATTCATGCGTTTCGAGCCGCCAAACAAGCCCCAAACGAATGCAGAGTCGCTTTGTAACGAAATCGAACGATCGAGGTTTGCGATCGCTGTACGAGTTCGAGCTCGTACTATAAGACCAAAAACTTTTCTTTCTATGCAAATACGTGAGATTCATGCGTTTCGAACCGCCAAACAAGCCCCAAACGGATGCAAAGTCGCTTTATAACGAAATCTAATGATTGAGTTTTGCGCTCGCTGTAAGCATTCCAGCTCGTATTATAAGGTAAGAAACCCTTCGTTCGATGTTAAAACGAGAGATTTATGCATTTCGAGCCGCCAAACAAGCCCCAAACGAATGCAAAGTCGCTTTATAACGAAATCTAACGATTGAGTTTTGCGCTCGCTGTAAGCATTCCAGCTCGTATTATGAGATCAAAAACACTTCATTCTATGCAAATACGCAAGATTCATGCGTTTCGAGCCGCCAAACAAGCCCCAAACGACTGCAAATCCGCTTTATAACGAAATCGAACGATCGAGGTTTGCGATCGCTGTACGAGTTCGAGCTCGTACTATAAGACCAAAAACACTTTATTCTATGCAAATACGCAAGATTCATGCGTTTCGAGCCGCCAAACAAGCCCCAAACGAATGCAAAGTCGCTTTATGACGAAATCAAACGATTGAGTTTTGCGCTCGCTGTAAGCATTCCAGCTCGTATTATGAGATCAAAAACACTTCATTCTATGCAAATAAACGAGATTCATGCGTTTCGAGCCGCCAAACAAGCCCCAAACGACTGCAAATCCGCTTTGTAACGAAATCGAACGATTGAGGTTTGCGATCGCTGTACGAGTTCGAGCTCGTACTATAAGACCAAAAACTTTTCTTTCTATGCAAATACGTGAGATTCATGCGTTTCGAACCGCCAAACAAGCCCCAAACGGATGCAAAGTCGCTTTAAAACGAAATCTAACGATTGAGTTTTGCCCTCGCTCTAAGCATTCCAGCTCGTATTATGAGATCAAAAACACTTCATTCTATGCAAATACGCAAGATTCATGCGTTTCGAGCCACCAAACAAGCCCCAAACGAATGCAAAGTCGCTTTATAACGAAATCTAACGATTGAGTTTTGCGCTCGCTTTAAGCATTCCAGCTCGTATTATGAGATCAAAAACACTTCATTCTATGCAAATACGCAAGATTCATGCGTTTCGAGCCGCCAAACAAGCCCCAAACGAATGCAAAGTCGCTTTAAAACGAAATCTAACGATTGAGTTTTGCCCTCGCTCTAAGCATTCCAGCTCGTATTATGAGATCAAAAACACTTCATTCTATGCAAATACGTAAGATTCATGCGTTTCGAGCCGCCAAACAAGCCCCAAACGAATGCAAAGTCGCTTTGTAACGAAATCGAACGATTGAGGTTTGCGATCGCTGTACGACGAGTTCCAGCTCGTACTATAAGACCAAAAACTTTTCTTTCTATGCAAATACGTGAGATTCATGCGTTTCGAACCGCCAAACAAGCCTCAAACGAATGCAAAGTCGCTTTATAACGAAATCTAATGATTGAGTTTTGCGCTCGCTGTAAGCATTCCAGCTCGTATTATAAGGTAAGAAACCCTTCGTTCGATGTTAAAACGAGAGATTTATGCATTTCGAGCCGCCAAACAAGCCCCAAACGAATGCAAAGTCGCTTTAAAACGAAATCTAACGATTGAGTTTTGCCCTCGCTCTAAGCATTCCAGCTCGTATTATGAGATCAAAAACACTTCATTCTATGCAAATACGCAAGATTCATGCGTTTCGAGCCGCCAAACAAGCCCCAAACGAATGCAAAGTCGCTTTATAACGAAATCGAACGATTGAGTTTTGCGTTCGCTGTACAAGTTCGACCTAGTATTATAACATCAAAAACTCTTCATTCTATGCAAATACGTAAGATTCATGTGTTTCGAGCCGCCAAACAAGCCCCGAACGAACGCTAAGTCGCTCTACAACGATATCGAACATTTGAGTTTTGCGCTCGCTGTAGGCGTTCCAGCTCGTATTATGAGATCAAAAACACTTCATTCTATGCAAATACGCAAGATTCATGCGTTTCGAGCCGCCAAACAAGCCCCAAACGAATGCAAAGTCGCTTTATAACGAAATCGAACGATTGAGTTTTGCGCTCGCTGTAAGCATTCCAGCTCGTATTATAAGGTAAGAAACCCTTCGTTCGATGTTAAAACGAGAGATTTATGCATTTCGAGCCGCCAAACAAGCCCCAAACGAATGCAAAGTCGCTTTAAAACGAAATCTAACGATTGAGTTTTGCCCTCGCTCTAAGCATTCCAGCTCGTATTATGAGATCAAAAACACTTCATTCTATGCAAATACGCAAGATTCATGCGTTTTGAGCCGCCAAACAAGCCCCAAACGACTGCAAATCCGCTTTATAACGAAATCGAACGATTGAGTTTTGCGTTCGCTTTACAAGTTCGACATAGTATTATAACATCAAATACTCTTCATTCTATGCAAATAAATAAGATTCATGTGTTTCGAGCCCCCAAACAAGCCCCGAACGAACGCTAAGTCGCTTTACAACGATATCGAACATTTGAGTTTTGCGCTCGCTGTAGGCGTTCCAGCTCGTATTATGAGATCAAAAACACTTCATTCTATGCAAATACGTAAGATTCATGCGTTTCGAGCAGCCAAACAAGCCCCAAACGAATGCAAATTCGCCTCATAACGAAATCGAACGATTGAGTTTTGCGATCGCTGTACAAGTTCGACCTAGTATTATAACATCAAAAACTCTTCATTCTATGCAAATACGCAAGATTCATGCGTTTCGAGCCGCCAAACAAGCCCCAAACGAATGCAAAGTCGCTTTAAAACGAAATCTAACGATTGAGATTTGCCCTCGCTCTAAGCATTCCAGCTCGTATTATGAGATCAAAAACTCTTCATTCTATGCAAATACGCAAGATTCATGCGTTTCGAGCCGCCAAACAAGCCCCAAACGAATGCAAAGTCGCTTTATAACGAAATCGAACGATTAAGGTTTGCCCTCGCTGTAAGCATTCCAGCTCGTGTTATGAGATCAAAAACACTTCATTCTATGCAAATACGCAAGATTCATGCGTTTCGAGCCTCCAAACAATCCCCAAAACGAATGCAAAGTCGCTTTATAACGAAATCTAACGATTGAGTTTTGCGCTCGCTCTAAGCATTCCAGCTCGTATTATGAGATCAAAAACACTTCATTCTATGCAAATACGCAAGATTCATGCGTTTCGAGCCGCCAAACAAGCCCTAACCGAATGCAAAGTCGCTTTATAACGAAATCGAACTATTGAGGTTTGCCCTCGCTGTAAGCATTCCAGCTCGTATTATGAGATCAAAAACACTTCATTCTATGCAAATACGCAAGATTCATGCGTTTCGAGCCGCCAAACAAGCCCCAAACGAATGCAAAGTCGCTTTATGACGAAATCAAACGATTGAGTTTTGCGCTCGCTGTAAGCATTCCAGCTCGTATTATGAGATCAAAAACACTTCATTCTATGCAAATACGCAAGATTCATGCGTTTCGAGCCGCCAAACAAGCCCCAAACGAATGCAAAGTCGCTTTAAAACGAAATCTAACGATTGAGTTTTGCCCTCGCTCTAAGCATTCCAGCTCGTATTATGAGATCAAAAACACTTCATTCTATGCAAATACGCAAGATTCATGCGTTTCGAGCCGCCAAACAAGCCCCAAACGAATGCAAAGTCGCTTTAAAACGAAATCTAACGATTGAGTTTTGCCCTCGCTCTAAGCATTCCAGCTCGTATTATAACATCAAAAACTCTTCATTCTATGCAAATACGTAAGATTCATGCGTTTCGAGCCGCCAAACAAGCCCCAAACGAATGCAAAGTCGCTTTGTAACGAAATCGAACGATTGAGGTTTGCGATCGCTGTACGAGTTCGCGCTCGTACTATAAGACCAAAAACACTTCATTCTATGCAAATACGCAAGATTCATGCGTTTCGAGCCGCCAAACAAGCCCCAAACGAACGCAAAGTCGCTTTGTAACGAAATCGAACGATTGAGGTTTGCGATCGCTGTAGGAGTTCCAGCTCGTATTATAAGATACGTAACCCTTCGTTCGATGTAAAAACACGAGATTGATGCGTTTCGAGCGGCCAAACAAGCCCCAAACGAATGCCAAGTCGTTTTCTAACGAAATTGAACGATTGAGGTTTGCGCTCGCTGTAGGCGTTCCAGCTCGTATTATAAGATCAACAACATTTCATTCTATGCAAATACGTAAGATCCATGCGTTTCGAGACGCTAAACAAGTCCCAAACGAATGCAAAGTCGCTTTGTAACGAAATCGAACGATTGAGGTTTGCGATCGCTGTACGACGAGTTCCAGCTCGTACTATAAGACCAAAAACTTTTCTTTCTATGCAAATACGTGAGATTCATGCGTTTCGAACCGCCAAACAAGCCTCAAACGAATGCAAAGTCGCTTTATAACGAAATCTAATGATTGAGTTTTGCGCTCGCTGTAAGCATTCCAGCTCGTATTATAAGGTAAGAAACCCTTCGTTCGATGTTAAAACGAGAGATTTTTGCATTTCGAGCCGCCAAACAAGCCCCAAACGAATGCAAAGTCGCTTTAAAACGAAATCTAACGATTGAGTTTTGCCCTCGCTCTAAGCATTCCAGCTCGTATTATGAGATCAAAAACACTTCATTCTATGCAAATACGCAAGATTCATGCGTTTCGAGCCGCCAAACAAGCCCTAACCGAATGCAAAGTCGCTTTATAACGAAATCGAACTATTGAGGTTTGCCCTCGCTGTAAGCATTCCAGCTCGTATTATGAGATCAAAAACACTTCATTCTATGCAAATACGCAAGATTCATGCGTTTCGAGCCGCCAAACAAGCCCCAAACGAATGCAAAGTCGCTTTATGACGAAATCAAACGATTGACTTTTGCGCTCGCTGTAAGCATTCCAGCTCGTATTACGAGATCAAAAACACTTCATGCTATGCAAATACGCAAGATTCATGCGTTTCGAGCCGCCAAACAAGCCCCAAACGACTGCAAATCCGCTTTGTAACGAAATCGAACGATTGAGGTTTGCGATCGCTGTACGAGTTCGAGCTCGTACTATAAGACCAAAAACTTTTCATTCTATGCAAATACGCAAGATTCATGCGTTTCGAGCCGCCAAACAAGCCCCAAACGAATGCAAAGTCGCTTTAAAACGAAATCTAACGATTGAGTTTTGCCCTCGCTCTAAGCATTCCAGCTCGTATTATGAGATCAAAAACACTTCATTCTATGCAAATACGCAAGATTCATGCGTTTCGAGCCGCCAAACAAGCCCCAAACGAATGCAAAGTCGCTTTAAAACGAAATCTAACGATTGAGTTTTGCCCTCGCTCTAAGCATTCCAGCTCGTATTATAACATCAAAAACTCTTCATTCTATGCAAATACGTAAGATTCATGCGTTTCGAGCCGCCAAACAAGCCCCAAACGAATGCAAAGTCGCTTTATAACGAAATCTAACGATTGAGTTTTGCCCTCGCTCTAAGCATTCCAGCTCGTATTATGAGATCAAAAACACTTCATTCTATGCAAATACGCAAGATTCATGCGTTTCGAGCCGCCAAACAAGCCCCAAACGAATGCAAAGTCGCTTTATAACGAAATCGAACGATTGAGTTTTGCGTTCGCTGTACAAGTTCGACCTAGTATTATAACATCAAAAACTCTTCATTCTATGCAAATACGTAAGATTCATGTGTTTCGAGCCGCCAAACAAGCCCCGAACGAACGCTAAGTCGCTCTACAACGATATCGAACATTTGAGTTTTGCGCTCGCTGTAGGCGTTCCAGCTCGTATTATGAGATCAAAAACACTTCATTCTATGCAAATACGCAAGATTCATGCGTTTCGAGCCGCCAAACAAGCCCCAAACGAATGCAAAGTCGCTTTATAACGAAATCGAACGATTGAGTTTTGCGCTCGCTGTAAGCTTTCCAGCTCGTATTATAAGGTAAGAAACCCTTCGTTCGATGTTAAAACGAGAGATTTATGCATTTCGAGCCGCCAAACAAGCCCCAAACGAATGCAAAGTCGCTTTAAAACGAAATCTAACGATTGAGTTTTGCCCTCGCTCTAAGCATTCCAGCTCGTATTATGAGATCAAAAACACTTCATTCTATGCAAATACGCAAGATTCATGCGTTTTGAGCCGCCAAACAAGCCCCAAACGACTGCAAATCCGCTTTATAACGAAATCGAACGATTGAGTTTTGCGTTCGCTTTACAAGTTCGACATAGTATTATAACATCAAATACTCTTCATTCTATGCAAATAAATAAGATTCATGTGTTTCGAGCCCCCAAACAAGCCCCGAACGAACGCTAAGTCGTTTTACAACGATATCGAACATTTGAGTTTTGCGCTCGCTGTAGGCGTTCCAGCTCGTATTATGAGATCAAAAACACTTCATTCTATGCAAATACGTAAGATTCATGCGTTTCGAGCAGCCAAACAAGCCCCAAACGAATGCAAATTCGCCTCATAACGAAATCGAACGATTGAGTTTTGCGATCGCTGTACAAGTTCGACCTAGTATTATAACATCAAAAACTCTTCATTCTATGCAAATACGCAAGATTCATGCGTTTCGAGCCGCCAAACAAGCCCCAAACGAATGCAAAGTCGCTTTAAAACGAAATCTAACGATTGAGATTTGCCCTCGCTCTAAGCATTCCAGCTCGTATTATGAGATCAAAAACTCTTCATTCTATGCAAATACGCAAGATTCATGCGTTTCGAGCCGCCAAACAAGCCCCAAACGAATGCAAAGTCGCTTTATAACGAAATCGAACGATTAAGGTTTGCCCTCGCTGTAAGCATTCCAGCTCGTGTTATGAGATCAAAAACACTTCATTCTATGCAAATACGCAAGATTCATGCATTTCGAGCCGCCAAACAATCCCCAAAACGAATGCAAAGTCGCTTTATAACGAAATCTAACGATTGAGTTTTGCGCTCGCTCTAAGCATTCCAGCTCGTATTATGAGATCAAAAACACTTCATTCTATGCAAATACGCAAGATTCATGCGTTTCGAGCCGCCAAACAAGCCCTAACCGAATGCAAAGTCGCTTTATAACGAAATCGAACTATTGAGGTTTGCCCTCGCTGTAAGCATTCCAGCTCGTATTATGAGATCAAAAACAGTTCATTCTATGCAAATACGCAAGATTCATGCGTTTCGAGCCGCCAAACAAGCCCCAAACGAATGCAAAGTCGCTTTATGACGAAATCAAACGATTGAGTTTTGCGCTCGCTGTAAGCATTCCAGCTCGTATTATGAGATCAAAAACACTTCATTCTATGCAAATACGCAAGATTCATGCGTTTCGAGCCGCCAAACAAGCCCCAAACGAATGCAAAGTCGCTTTAAAACGAAATCTAACGATTGAGTTTTGCCCTCGCTCTAAGCATTCCAGCTCGTATTATGAGATCAAAAACACTTCATTCTATGCAAATACGCAAGATTCATGCGTTTCGAGCCGCCAAACAAGCCCCAAACGAATGCAAAGTCGCTTTAAAACGAAATCTAACGATTGAGTTTTGCCCTCGCTCTAAGCATTCCAGCTCGTATTATAACATCAAAAACTCTTCATTCTATGCAAATACGTAAGATTCATGCGTTTCGAGCCGCCAAACAAGCCCCAAACGAATGCAAAGTCGCTTTGTAACGAAATCGAACGATTGAGGTTTGCGATCGCTGTACGAGTTCGCGCTCGTACTATAAGACCAAAAACACTTCATTCTATGCAAATACGCAAGATTCATGCGTTTCGAGCCGCCAAACAAGCCCCAAACGAACGCAAAGTCGCTTTGTAACGAAATCGAACGATTGAGGTTTGCGATCGCTGTAGGAGTTCCAGCTCGTATTATAAGATACGTAACCCTTCGTTCGATGTAAAAACACGAGATTGATGCGTTTCGAGCGGCCAAACAAGCCCCAAACGAATGCCAAGTCGTTTTCTAACGAAATTGAACGATTGAGGTTTGCGCTCGCTGTAGGCGTTCCAGCTCGTATTATAAGATCAACAACATTTCATTCTATGCAAATACGTAAGATCCATGCGTTTCGAGACGCTAAACAAGTCCCAAACGAATGCAAAGTCGCTTTGTAACGAAATCGAACGATTGAGGTTTGCGATCGCTGTACGACGAGTTCCAGCTCGTACTATAAGACCAAAAACTTTTCTTTCTATGCAAATACGTGAGATTCATGCGTTTCGAACCGCCAAACAAGCCTCAAACGAATGCAAAGTCGCTTTATAACGAAATCTAATGATTGAGTTTTGCGCTCGCTGTAAGCATTCCAGCTCGTATTATAAGGTAAGAAACCCTTCGTTCGATGTTAAAACGAGAGATTTTTGCATTTCGAGCCGCCAAACAAGCCCCAAACGAATGCAAAGTCGCTTTAAAACGAAATCTAACGATTGAGTTTTGCCCTCGCTCTAAGCATTCCAGCTCGTATTATAACATCAAAAACTCTTCATTCTATGCAAATACGTAAGATTCATGCGTTTCGAGCCGCCAAACAAGCCCCAAACGAATGCAAAGTCGCTTTGTAACGAAATCGAACGATTGAGGTTTGCGATCGCTGTACGAGTTCGCGCTCGTACTATAAGACCAAAAACACTTCATTCTATGCAAATACGCAAGATTCATGCGTTTCGAGCCGCCAAACAAGCCCCAAACGAACGCAAAGTCGCTTTGTAACGAAATCGAACGATTGAGGTTTGCGATCGCTGTAGGAGTTCCAGCTCGTATTATAAGATACGTAACCCTTCGTTCGATGTAAAAACACGAGATTGATGCGTTTCGAGCGGCCAAACAAGCCCCAAACGAATGCCAAGTCGTTTTCTAACGAAATTGAACGATTGAGGTTTGCGCTCGCTGTAGGCGTTCCAGCTCGTATTATAAGATCAACAACATTTCATTCTATGCAAATACGTAAGATCCATGCGTTTCGAGACGCTAAACAAGTCCCAAACGAATGCAAAGTCGCTTTGTAACGAAATCGAACGATTGAGGTTTGCGATCGCTGTACGACGAGTTCCAGCTCGTACTATAAGACCAAAAACTTTTCTTTCTATGCAAATACGTGAGATTCATGCGTTTCGAACCGCCAAACAAGCCTCAAACGAATGCAAAGTCGCTTTATAACGAAATCTAATGATTGAGTTTTGCGCTCGCTGTAAGCATTCCAGCTCGTATTATAAGGTAAGAAACCCTTCGTTCGATGTTAAAACGAGAGATTTTTGCATTTCGAGCCGCCAAACAAGCCCCAAACGAATGCAAAGTCGCTTTAAAACGAAATCTAACGATTGAGTTTTGCCCTCGCTCTAAGCATTCCAGCTCGTATTATGAGATCAAAAACACTTCATTCTATGCAAATACGCAAGATTCATGCGTTTTGAGCCGCCAAACAAGCCCCAAACGACTGCAAATCCGCTTTATAACGAAATCGAACGATTGAGTTTAGCGTTCGCTTTACAAGTTCGTCATAGTATTATAACAACAAATACTCTTCATTCTATGCAAATAAATAAGATTCATGTGTTTCGAGCCCCCAAACAAGCCCCGAACGAACGCTCAGTCGCTTTACAACGATATCGAACATTTGAGTTTTGCGCTCGCTGTAGGCGTTCCAGCTCGTATTATGAGTTCAAAAACTCTTCATTCGATGCAAATACGCAAGATTCATGCGTTTCGAGCCGCCAAACAAGCCCCAAACGAATGCAAAGTCGCTTTATAACGAAATCGAACGATTAAGGTTTGCCCTCGCTGTAAGCATTCCAGCTCGTGTTATGAGATCAAAAACACTTCATTCTATGCAAATACGCAAGATTCATGCGTTTCGAGCCGCCAAACAATCCCCAAAACGAATGCAAAGTCGCTTTATAACGAAATCTAACGATTGAGTTTTGCGCTCGCTCTAAGCATTCCAGCTCGTATTATGAGATCAAAAACACTTCATTCTATGCAAATACGCAAGATTCATGCGTTTCGAGCCGCCAAACAAGCCCTAACCGAATGCAAAGTCGCTTTATAACGAAATCGAACTATTGAGGTTTGCCCTCGCTGTAAGCATTCCAGCTCGTATTATGAGATCAAAAACACTTCATTCTATGCAAATACGCAAGATTCATGCGTTTCGAGCCGCCAAACAAGCCCCAAACGAATGCAAAGTCGCTTTATGACGAAATCAAACGATTGAGTTTTGCGCTCGCTGTAAGCATTCCAGCTCGTATTACGAGATCAAAAACACTTCATGCTATGCAAATACGCAAGATTCATGCGTTTCGAGCCGCCAAACAAGCCCCAAACGACTGCAAATCCGCTTTGTAACGAAATCGAACGATTGAGGTTTGCGATCGCTGTACGAGTTCGAGCTCGTACTATAAGACCAAAAACTTTTCATTCTATGCAAATACGCAAGATTCATGCGTTTCGAGCCGCCAAACAAGCCCCAAACGAATGCAAAGTCGCTTTAAAACGAAATCTAACGATTGAGTTTTGCCCTCGCTCTAAGCATTCCAGCTCGTATTATGAGATCAAAAACACTTCATTCTATGCAAATACGCAAGATTCATGCGTTTCGAGCCGCCAAACAAGCCCCAAACGAATGCAAAGTCGCTTTATAACGAAATCTAACGATTGAGTTTTGCGCTCGCTTTAAGCATTCCAGCTCGTATTATGAGATCAAAAACACTTCATTCTATGCAAATACGCAAGATTCATGCGTTTCGAGCCGCCAAACAAGCCCCAAACGAATGCAAAGTCGCTTTAAAACGAAATCTAACGATTGAGTTTTGCCCTCGCTCTAAGCATTCCAGCTCGTATTATGAGATCAAAAACACTTCATTCTATGCAAATACGCAAGATTCATGCGTTTCGAGCCGCCAAACAAGCCCCAAACGAATGCAAAGTCGCTTTATAACGAAATCTAATGATTGAGTTTTGCGCTCGCTGTAAGCATTCCAGCTCGTATTATAAGGTAAGAAACCCTTCGTTCGATGTTAAAACGAGAGATTTTTGCATTTCGAGCCGCCAAACAAGCCCCAAACGAATGCAAAGTCGCTTTAAAACGAAATCTAACGATTGAGTTTTGCCCTCGCTCTAAGCATTCCAGCTCGTATTATAACATCAAAAACTCTTCATTCTATGCAAATACGTAAGATTCATGCGTTTCGAGCCGCCAAACAAGCCCCAAACGAATGCAAAGTCGCTTTGTAACGAAATCGAACGATTGAGGTTTGCGATCGCTGTACGAGTTCGCGCTCGTACTATAAGACCAAAAACACTTCATTCTATGCAAATACGCAAGATTCATGCGTTTCGAGCCGCCAAACAAGCCCCAAACGAACGCAAAGTCGCTTTGTAACGAAATCGAACGATTGAGGTTTGCGATCGCTGTAGGAGTTCCAGCTCGTATTATAAGATACGTAACCCTTCGTTCGATGTAAAAACACGAGATTGATGCGTTTCGAGCGGCCAAACAAGCCCCAAACGAATGCCAAGTCGTTTTCTAACGAAATTGAACGATTGAGGTTTGCGCTCGCTGTAGGCGTTCCAGCTCGTATTATAAGATCAACAACATTTCATTCTATGCAAATACGTAAGATCCATGCGTTTCGAGACGCTAAACAAGTCCCAAACGAATGCAAAGTCGCTTTGTAACGAAATCGAACGATTGAGGTTTGCGATCGCTGTACGACGAGTTCCAGCTCGTACTATAAGACCAAAAACTTTTCTTTCTATGCAAATACGTGAGATTCATGCGTTTCGAACCGCCAAACAAGCCTCAAACGAATGCAAAGTCGCTTTATAACGAAATCTAATGATTGAGTTTTGCGCTCGCTGTAAGCATTCCAGCTCGTATTATAAGGTAAGAAACCCTTCGTTCGATGTTAAAACGAGAGATTTTTGCATTTCGAGCCGCCAAACAAGCCCCAAACGAATGCAAAGTCGCTTTAAAACGAAATCTAACGATTGAGTTTTGCCCTCGCTCTAAGCATTCCAGCTCGTATTATGAGATCAAAAACACTTCATTCTATGCAAATACGCAAGATTCATGCGTTTTGAGCCGCCAAACAAGCCCCAAACGACTGCAAATCCGCTTTATAACGAAATCGAACGATTGAGTTTAGCGTTCGCTTTACAAGTTCGTCATAGTATTATAACAACAAATACTCTTCATTCTATGCAAATAAATAAGATTCATGTGTTTCGAGCCCCCAAACAAGCCCCGAACGAACGCTCAGTCGCTTTACAACGATATCGAACATTTGAGTTTTGCGCTCGCTGTAGGCGTTCCAGCTCGTATTATGAGTTCAAAAACTCTTCATTCGATGCAAATACGCAAGATTCATGCGTTTCGAGCCGCCAAACAAGCCCCAAACGAATGCAAAGTCGCTTTATAACGAAATCGAACGATTAAGGTTTGCCCTCGCTGTAAGCATTCCAGCTCGTGTTATGAGATCAAAAACACTTCATTCTATGCAAATACGCAAGATTCATGCGTTTCGAGCCGCCAAACAATCCCCAAAACGAATGCAAAGTCGCTTTATAACGAAATCTAACGATTGAGTTTTGCGCTCGCTCTAAGCATTCCAGCTCGTATTATGAGATCAAAAACACTTCATTCTATGCAAATACGCAAGATTCATGCGTTTCGAGCCGCCAAACAAGCCCTAACCGAATGCAAAGTCGCTTTATAACGAAATCGAACTATTGAGGTTTGCCCTCGCTGTAAGCATTCCAGCTCGTATTATGAGATCAAAAACACTTCATTCTATGCAAATACGCAAGATTCATGCGTTTCGAGCCGCCAAACAAGCCCCAAACGAATGCAAAGTCGCTTTATGACGAAATCAAACGATTGAGTTTTGCGCTCGCTGTAAGCATTCCAGCTCGTATTACGAGATCAAAAACACTTCATGCTATGCAAATACGCAAGATTCATGCGTTTCGAGCCGCCAAACAAGCCCCAAACGACTGCAAATCCGCTTTGTAACGAAATCGAACGATTGAGGTTTGCGATCGCTGTACGAGTTCGAGCTCGTACTATAAGACCAAAAACTTTTCATTCTATGCAAATACGCAAGATTCATGCGTTTCGAGCCGCCAAACAAGCCCCAAACGAATGCAAAGTCGCTTTAAAACGAAATCTAACGATTGAGTTTTGCCCTCGCTCTAAGCATTCCAGCTCGTATTATGAGATCAAAAACACTTCATTCTATGCAAATACGCAAGATTCATGCGTTTCGAGCCGCCAAACAAGCCCCAAACGAATGCAAAGTCGCTTTATAACGAAATCTAACGATTGAGTTTTGCGCTCGCTTTAAGCATTCCAGCTCGTATTATGAGATCAAAAACACTTCATTCTATGCAAATACGCAAGATTCATGCGTTTCGAGCCGCCAAACAAGCCCCAAACGAATGCAAAGTCGCTTTAAAACGAAATCTAACGATTGAGTTTTGCCCTCGCTCTAAGCATTCCAGCTCGTATTATGAGATCAAAAACACTTCATTCTATGCAAATACGCAAGATTCATGCGTTTCGAGCCGCCAAACAAGCCCCAAACGAATGCAAAGTCGCTTTAAAACGAAATCTAACGATTGAGTTTTGCCCTCGCTCTAGGCATTCCAGCTCGTATTATAACATCAAAAACTCTTCATTCTATGCAAATACGTAAGATTCATGCGTTTCGAGCCGCCAAACAAGCCCCAAACGAATGCAAAGTCGCTTTGTAACGAAATCGAACGATTGAGGTTTGCGATCGCTGTACGACGAGTTCCAGCTCGTACTATAAGACCAAAAACTTTTCTTTCTATGCAAATACGTGAGATTCATGCGTTTCGAACCGCCAAACAAGCCTCAAACGAATGCAAAGTCGCTTTATAACGAAATCTAATGATTGAGTTTTGCGCTGGCTGTAAGCATTCCAGCTCGTATTATAAGGTAAGAAACCCTTCGTTCGATGTTAAAACGAGAGATTTATGCATTTCGAGCCGCCAAACAAGCCCCAAACGAATGCAAAGTCGCTTTAAAACGAAATCTAACGATTGAGTTTTGCCCTCGCTCTAAGCATTCCAGCTCGTATTATGAGATCAAAAACACTTCATTCTATGCAAATACGCAAGATTCATGCGTTTCGAGCCGCCAAACAAGCCCCAAACGAATGCAAAGTCGCTTTATAACGAAATCGAACGATTGAGTTTTGCGTTCGCTGTACAAGTTCGACCTAGTATTATAACATCAAAAACTCTTCATTCTATGCAAATACGTAAGATTCATGTGTTTCGAGCCGCCAAACAAGCCCCGAACGAACGCTAAGTCGCTCTACAACGATATCGAACATTTGAGTTTTGCGCTCGCTGTAGGCGTTCCAGCTCGTATTATGAGATCAAAAACACTTCATTCTATGCAAATACGCAAGATTCATGCGTTTCGAGCCGCCAAACAAGCCCCAAACGAATGCAAAGTCGCTTTATAACGAAATCGAACGATTGAGTTTTGCGCTCGCTGTAAGCATTCCAGCTCGTATTATAAGGTAAGAAACCCTTCGTTCGATGTTAAAACGAGAGATTTATGCATTTCGAGCCGCCAAACAAGCCCCAAACGAATGCAAAGTCGCTTTAAAACGAAATCTAACGATTGAGTTTTGCCCTCGCTCTAAGCATTCCAGCTCGTATTATGAGATCAAAAACACTTCATTCTATGCAAATACGCAAGATTCATGCGTTTTGAGCCGCCAAACAAGCCCCAAACGACTGCAAATCCGCTTTATAACGAAATCGAACGATTGAGTTTTGCGTTCGCTTTACAAGTTCGACATAGTATTATAACATCAAATACTCTTCATTCTATGCAAATAAATAAGATTCATGTGTTTCGAGCCCCCAAACAAGCCCCGAACGAACGCTAAGTCGCTTTACAACGATATCGAACATTTGAGTTTTGCGCTCGCTGTAGGCGTTCCAGCTCGTATTATGAGATCAAAAACACTTCATTCTATGCAAATACGTAAGATTCATGCGTTTCGAGCAGCCAAACAAGCCCCAAACGAATGCAAATTCGCCTCATAACGAAATCGAACGATTGAGTTTTGCGATCGCTGTACAAGTTCGACCTAGTATTATAACATCAAAAACTCTTCATTCTATGCAAATACGCAAGATTCATGCGTTTCGAGCCGCCAAACAAGCCCCAAACGAATGCAAAGTCGCTTTAAAACGAAATCTAACGATTGAGATTTGCCCTCGCTCTAAGCATTCCAGCTCGTATTATGAGATCAAAAACACTTCATTCTATGCAAATACGCAAGATTCATGCGTTTCGAGCCGCCAAACAAGCCCCAAACGAATGCAAAGTCGCTTTAAAACGAAATCTAACGATTGAGTTTTGCCCTCGCTCTAAGCATTCCAGCTCGTATTATGAGATCAAAAACACTTCATTCTATGCAAATACGCAAGATTCATGCGTTTCGAGCCGCCAAACAAGCCCCAAACGAATGCAAATTCGCCTCATAATGAAATCGAACGATTGAGTTTTGCGTTCGCTGTACAAGTTCGACCTTGTATTATAACATCAAAAACTCTTCATTCTATGCAAATACGTAAGATTCATGCGTTTCGAGCCGCCAAACAAGCCCCAAACGAATGCAGAGTCGCTTTGTAACGAAATCGAACGATCGAGGTTTGCGATCGCTGTACGAGTTCGAGCTCGTACTATAAGACCAAAAACTTTTCTTTCTATGCAAATACGTGAGATTCATGCGTTTCGAACCGCCAAACAAGCCCCAAACGGATGCAAAGTCGCTTTATAACGAAATCTAATGATTGAGTTTTGCGCTCGCTGTAAGCATTCCAGCTCGTATTATAAGGTAAGAAACCCTTCGTTCGATGTTAAAACGAGAGATTTATGCATTTCGAGCCGCCAAACAAGCCCCAAACGAATGCAAAGTCGCTTTAAAACGAAATCTAACGATTGAGTTTTGCCCTCGCTCTAAGCATTCCAGCTCGTATTATGAGATCAAAAACACTTCATTCTATGCAAATACGCAAGATTCATGCGTTTCGAGCCGCCAAACAAGCCCCAAACGAATGCAAAGTCGCTTTAAAACGAAATCTAACGATTGAGTTTTGCCCTCGCTCTAAGCATTCCAGCTCGTATTATAACATCAAAAACTCTTCATTCTATGCAAATACGTAAGATTCATGCGTTTCGAGCCGCCAAACAAGCCCCGAACGAACGCTAAGTCGCTTTAAAACGAAATCTAACGATTGAGTTTTGCCCTCGCTCTAAGCATTCCAGCTCGTATTATGAGATCAAAAACTCTTCATTCTATGCAAATACGTAAGATTCATGCGTTTCGAGCCGCCAAACAAGCCCCAAACGAATGCAGAGTCGCTTTGTAACGAAATCGAACGATCGAGGTTTGCGATCGCTGTACGAGTTCGAGCTCGTACTATAAGACCAAAAACTTTTCTTTCTATGCAAATACGTGAGATTCATGCGTTTCGAACCGCCAAACAAGCCCCAAACGGATGCAAAGTCGCTTTATAACGAAATCTAATGATTGAGTTTTGCGCTCGCTGTAAGCATTCCAGCTCGTATTATAAGGTAAGAAACCCTTCGTTCGATGTTAAAACGAGAGATTTATGCATTTCGAGCCGCCAAACAAGCCCCAAACGAATGCAAAGTCGCTTTATAACGAAATCTAACGATTGAGTTTTGCGCTCGCTGTAAGCATTCCAGCTCGTATTATGAGATCAAAAACACTTCATTCTATACAAATACGCAAGATTCATGCGTTTCGAGCCGCCAAACAAGCCCCAAACGACTGCAAATCCGCTTTATAACGAAATCGAACGATCGAGGTTTGCGATCGCTGTACGAGTTCGAGCTCGTACTATAAGACCAAAAACACTTTATTCTATGCAAATACGCAAGATTCATGCGTTTCGAGCCGCCAAACAAGCCCCAAACGAATGCAAAGTCGCTTTATGACGAAATCAAACGATTGAGTTTTGCGCTCGCTGTAAGCATTCCAGCTCGTATTATGAGATCAAAAACACTTCATTCTATGCAAATAAACAAGATTCATGCGTTTCGAGCCGCCAAACAAGCCCCAAACGACTGCAAATCCGCTTTGTAACGAAATCGAACGATTGAGGTTTGCGATCGCTGTACGAGTTCGAGCTCGTACTATAAGACCAAAAACTTTTCTTTCTATGCAAATACGTGAGATTCATGCGTTTCGAACCGCCAAACAAGCCCCAAATGGATGCAAAGTCGCTTTATAACGAAATCTAATGATTGAGTTTTGCGCTCGCTGTAAGCATTCCAGCTCGTATTATAAGGTAAGAAACCCTTCGTTCGATGTTAAAACGAGAGATTTATGCATTTCGAGCCGCCAAACAAGCCCCAAACGAATGCAAAGTCGCTTTATAACGAAATCTAACGATTGAGTTTTGCGCTCGCTGTAAGCATTCCAGCTCGTATTATGAGATCAAAAACACTTCATTCTATGCAAATACGCAAGATTCATGCGTTTCGAGCCGCCAAACAAGCCCCAAACGAATGCAAAGTCGCTTTAAAACGAAATCTAACGATTGAGTTTTGCCCTCGCTCTAAGCATTCCAGCTCGTATTATGAGATCAAAAACACTTCATTCTATGCAAATACGCAAGATTCATGCGTTTCGAGCCGCCAAACAAGCCCCAAACGAATGCAAAGTCGCTTTAAAACGAAATCTAACGATTGAGTTTTGCCCTCGCTCTAAGCATTCCAGCTCGTATTATAACATCAAAAACTCTTCATTCTATGCAAATACGTAAGATTCATGCGTTTCGAGCCGCCAAACAAGCCCCAAACGAATGCAAAGTCGCTTTGTAACGAAATCGAACGATTGAGGTTTGCGATCGCTGTACGAGTTCGCGCTCGTACTATAAGACCAAAAACACTTCATTCTATGCAAATACGCAAGATTCATGCGTTTCGAGCCGCCAAACAAGCCCCAAACGAATGCCAAGTCGTTTTCTAACGAAATTGAACGATTGAGGTTTGCGCTCGCTGTAGGCGTTCCAGCTCGTATTATAAGATCAACAACATTTCATTCTATGCAAATACGTAAGATCCATGCGTTTCGAGACGCTAAACAAGTCCCAAACGAATGCAAAGTCGCTTTGTAACGAAATCGAACGATTGAGGTTTGCGATCGCTGTACGACGAGTTCCAGCTCGTACTATAAGACCAAAAACTTTTCTTTCTATGCAAATACGTGAGATTCATGCGTTTCGAACCGCCAAACAAGCCTCAAACGAATGCAAAGTCGCTTTATAACGAAATCTAATGATTGAGTTTTGCGCTCGCTGTAAGCATTCCAGCTCGTATTATAAGGTAAGAAACCCTTCGTTCGATGTTAAAACGAGAGATTTTTGCATTTCGAGCCGCCAAACAAGCCCCAAACGAATGCAAAGTCGCTTTAAAACGAAATCTAACGATTGAGTTTTGCCCTCGCTCTAAGCATTCCAGCTCGTATTATGAGATCAAAAACACTTCATTCTATGCAAATACGCAAGATTCATGCGTTTTGAGCCGCCAAACAAGCCCCAAACGACTGCAAATCCGCTTTATAACGAAATCGAACGATTGAGTTTAGCGTTCGCTTTACAAGTTCGTCATAGTATTATAACAACAAATACTCTTCATTCTATGCAAATAAATAAGATTCATGTGTTTCGAGCCCCCAAACAAGCCCCGAACGAACGCTCAGTCGCTTTACAACGATATCGAACATTTGAGTTTTGCGCTCGCTGTAGGCGTTCCAGCTCGTATTATGAGATCAAAAACTCTTCATTCGATGCAAATACGCAAGATTCATGCGTTTCGAGCCGCCAAACAAGCCCCAAACGAATGCAAAGTCGCTTTATAACGAAATCGAACGATTAAGGTTTGCCCTCGCTGTAAGCATTCCAGCTCGTGTTATGAGATCAAAAACACTTCATTCTATGCAAATACGCAAGATTCATGCGTTTCGAGCCGCCAAACAATCCCCAAAACGAATGCAAAGTCGCTTTATAACGAAATCTAACGATTGAGTTTTGCGCTCGCTCTAAGCATTCCAGCTCGTATTATGAGATCAAAAACACTTCATTCTATGCAAATACGCAAGATTCATGCGTTTCGAGCCGCCAAACAAGCCCTAACCGAATGCAAAGTCGCTTTATAACGAAATCGAACTATTGAGGTTTGCCCTCGCTGTAAGCATTCCAGCTCGTATTATGAGATCAAAAACACTTCATGCTATGCAAATACGCAAGATTCATGCGTTTCGAGCCGCCAAACAAGCCCCAAACGACTGCAAATCCGCTTTGTAACGAAATCGAACGATTGAGGTTTGCGATCGCTGTACGAGTTCGAGCTCGTACTATAAGACCAAAAACTTTTCATTCTATGCAAATACGCAAGATTCATGCGTTTCGAGCCGCCAAACAAGCCCCAAACGAATGCAAAGTCGCTTTAAAACGAAATCTAACGATTGAGTTTTGCCCTCGCTCTAAGCATTCCAGCTCGTATTATGAGATCAAAAACACTTCATTCTATGCAAATACGCAAGATTCATGCGTTTCGAGCCGCCAAACAAGCCCCAAACGAATGCAAAGTCGCTTTATAACGAAATCTAACGATTGAGTTTTGCGCTCGCTTTAAGCATTCCAGCTCGTATTATGAGATCAAAAACACTTCATTCTATGCAAATACGCAAGATTCATGCGTTTCGAGCCGCCAAACAAGCCCCAAACGAATGCAAAGTCGCTTTAAAACGAAATCTAACGATTGAGTTTTGCCCTCGCTCTAAGCATTCCAGCTCGTATTATGAGATCAAAAACACTTCATTCTATGCAAATACGCAAGATTCATGCGTTTCGAGCCGCCAAACAAGCCCCAAACGAATGCAAAGTCGCTTTAAAACGAAATCTAACGATTGAGTTTTGCCCTCGCTCTAAGCATTCCAGCTCGTATTATAACATCAAAAACTCTTCATTCTATGCAAATACGTAAGATTCATGCGTTTCGAGCCGCCAAACAAGCCCCAAACGAATGCAAAGTCGCTTTGTAACGAAATCGAACGATTGAGGTTTGCGATCGCTGTACGACGAGTTCCAGCTCGTACTATAAGACCAAAAACTTTTCTTTCTATGCAAATACGTGAGATTCATGCGTTTCGAACCGCCAAACAAGCCTCAAACGAATGCAAAGTCGCTTTATAACGAAATCTAATGATTGAGTTTTGCGCTCGCTGTAAGCATTCCAGCTCGTATTATAAGGTAAGAAACCCTTCGTTCGATGTTAAAACGAGAGATTTATGCATTTCGAGCCGCCAAACAAGCCCCAAACGAATGCAAAGTCGCTTTAAAACGAAATCTAACGATTGAGTTTTGCCCTCGCTCTAAGCATTCCAGCTCGTATTATGAGATCAAAAACACTTCATTCTATGCAAATACGCAAGATTCATGCGTTTCGAGCCGCCAAACAAGCCCCAAACGAATGCAAAGTCGCTTTATAACGAAATCGAACGATTGAGTTTTGCGTTCGCTGTACAAGTTCGACCTAGTATTATAACATCAAAAACTCTTCATTCTATGCAAATACGTAAGATTCATGTGTTTCGAGCCGCCAAACAAGCCCCGAACGAACGCTAAGTCGCTCTACAACGATATCGAACATTTGAGTTTTGCGCTCGCTGTAGGCGTTCCAGCTCGTATTATGAGATCAAAAACACTTAATTCTATGCAAATACGCAAGATTCATGCGTTTCGAGCCGCCAAACAAGCCCCAAACGAATGCAAAGTCGCTTTATAACGAAATCGAACGATTGAGTTTTGCGCTCGCTGTAAGCATTCCAGCTCGTATTATAAGGTAAGAAACCCTTCGTTCGATGTTAAAACGAGAGATTTATGCATTTCGAGCCGCCAAACAAGCCCCAAACGAATGCAAAGTCGCTTTAAAACGAAATCTAACGATTGAGTTTTGCCCTCGCTCTAAGCATTCCAGCTCGTATTATGAGATCAAAAACACTTCATTCTATGCAAATACGCAAGATTCATGCGTTTTGAGCCGCCAAACAAGCCCCAAACGACTGCAAATCCGCTTTATAACGAAATCGAACGATTGAGTTTTGCGTTCGCTTTACAAGTTCGACATAGTATTATAACATCAAATACTCTTCATTCTATGCAAATAAATAAGATTCATGTGTTTCGAGCCCCCAAACAAGCCCCGAACGAACGCTAAGTCGCTTTACAACGATATCGAACATTTGAGTTTTGCGCTCGCTGTAGGCGTTCCAGCTCGTATTATAACATCAAAAACTCTTCATTCTATGCAAATACGCAAGATTCATGCGTTTCGAGCCGCCAAACAAGCCCCAAACGAATGCAAAGTCGCTTTAAAACGAAATCTAACGATTGAGATTTGCCCTCGCTCTAAGCATTCCAGCTCGTATTATGAGATCAAAAACACTTCATTCTATGCAAATACGCAAGATTCATGCGTTTCGAGCCGCCAAACAAGCCCCAAACGAATGCAAAGTCGCTTTAAAACGAAATCTAACGATTGAGTTTTGCCCTCGCTCTAAGCATTCCAGCTCGTATTATGAGATCAAAAACACTTCATTCTATGCAAATACGCAAGATTCATGCGTTTCGAGCCGCCAAACAAGCCCCAAACGAATGCAAATTCGCCTCATAATGAAATCGAACGATTGAGTTTTGCGTTCGCTGTACAAGTTCGACCTTGTATTATAACATCAAAAACTCTTCATTCTATGCAAATACGTAAGATTCATGCGTTTCGAGCCGCCAAACAAGCCCCAAACGAATGCAGAGTCGCTTTGTAACGAAATCGAACGATCGAGGTTTGCGATCGCTGTACGAGTTCGAGCTCGTACTATAAGACCAAAAACTTTTCTTTCTATGCAAATACGTGAGATTCATGCGTTTCGAACCGCCAAACAAGCCCCAAACGGATGCAAAGTCGCTTTATAACGAAATCTAATGATTGAGTTTTGCGCTCGCTGTAAGCATTCCAGCTCGTATTATAAGGTAAGAAACCCTTCGTTCGATGTTAAAACGAGAGATTTATGCATTTCGAGCCGCCAAACAAGCCCCAAACGAATGCAAAGTCGCTTTAAAACGAAATCTAACGATTGAGTTTTGCCCTCGCTCTAAGCATTCCAGCTCGTATTATGAGATCAAAAACACTTCATTCTATGCAAATACGCAAGATTCATGCGTTTCGAGCCGCCAAACAAGCCCCAAACGAATGCAAAGTCGCTTTAAAACGAAATCTAACGATTGAGTTTTGCCCTCGCTCTAAGCATTCCAGCTCGTATTATAACATCAAAAACTCTTCATTCTATGCAAATACGTAAGATTCATGCGTTTCGAGCCGCCAAACAAGCCCCGAACGAACGCTAAGTCGCTTTAAAACGAAATCTAACGATTGAGTTTTGCCCTCGCTCTAAGCATTCCAGCTCGTATTATGAGATCAAAAACTCTTCATTCTATGCAAATACGTAAGATTCATGCGTTTCGAGCCGCCAAACAAGCCCCAAACGAATGCAGAGTCGCTTTGTAACGAAATCGAACGATCGAGGTTTGCGATCGCTGTACGAGTTCGAGCTCGTACTATAAGACCAAAAACTTTTCTTTCTATGCAAATACGTGAGATTCATGTGTTTCGAACCGCCAAACAAGCCCCAAACGGATGCAAAGTCGCTTTATAACGAAATCTAATGATTGAGTTTTGCGCTCGCTGTAAGCATTCCAGCTCGTATTATAAGGTAAGAAACCCTTCGTTCGATGTTAAAACGAGAGATTTATGCATTTCGAGCCGCCAAACAAGCCCCAAACGAATGCAAAGTCGCTTTATAACGAAATCTAACGATTGAGTTTTGCGCTCGCTGTAAGCATTCCAGCTCGTATTATGAGATCAAAAACACTTCATTCTATACAAATACGCAAGATTCATGCGTTTCGAGCCGCCAAACAAGCCCCAAACGACTGCAAATCCGCTTTATAACGAAATCGAACGATCGAGGTTTGCGATCGCTGTACGAGTTCGAGCTCGTACTATAAGACCAAAAACACTTTATTCTATGCAAATACGCAAGATTCATGCGTTTCGAGCCGCCAAACAAGCCCCAAACGAATGCAAAGTCGCTTTATGACGAAATCAAACGATTGAGTTTTGCGCTCGCTGTAAGCATTCCAGCTCGTATTATGAGATCAAAAACACTTCATTCTATGCAAATTAACAAGATTCATGCGTTTCGAGCCGCCAAACAAGCCCCAAACGACTGCAAATCCGCTTTGTAACGAAATCGAACGATTGAGGTTTGCGATCGCTGTACGAGTTCGAGCTCGTACTATAAGACCAAAAACTTTTCTTTCTATGCAAATACGTGAGATTCATGCGTTTCGAACCGCCAAACAAGCCCCAAACGGATGCAAAGTCGCTTTATAACGAAATCTAATGATTGAGTTTTGCGCTCGCTGTAAGCATTCCAGCTCGTATTATAAGGTAAGAAACCCTTCGTTCGATGTTAAAACGAGAGATTTATGCATTTCGAGCCGCCAAACAAGCCCCAAACGAATGCAAAGTCGCTTTATAACGAAATCTAACGATTGAGTTTTGCGCTCGCTGTAAGCATTCCAGCTCGTATTATGAGATCAAAAACACTTCATTCTATGCAAATACGCAAGATTCATGCGTTTCGAGCCGCCAAACAAGCCCCAAACGAATGCAAAGTCGCTTTAAAACGAAATCTAACGATTGAGTTTTGCCCTCGCTCTAAGCATTCCAGCTCGTATTATGAGATCAAAAACACTTCATTCTATGCAAATACGCAAGATTCATGCGTTTCGAGCCGCCAAACAAGCCCCAAACGAATGCAAAGTCGCTTTAAAACGAAATCTAACGATTGAGTTTTGCCCTCGCTCTAAGCATTCCAGCTCGTATTATAACATCAAAAACTCTTCATTCTATGCAAATACGTAAGATTCATGCGTTTCGAGCCGCCAAACAAGCCCCAAACGAATGCAAAGTCGCTTTGTAACGAAATCGAACGATTGAGGTTTGCGATCGCTGTACGAGTTCGCGCTCGTACTATAAGACCAAAAACACTTCATTCTATGCAAATACGCAAGATTCATGCGTTTCGAGCCGCCAAACAAGCCCCAAACGAATGCCAAGTCGTTTTCTAACGAAATTGAACGATTGAGGTTTGCGCTCGCTGTAGGCGTTCCAGCTCGTATTATAAGATCAACAACATTTCATTCTATGCAAATACGTAAGATCCATGCGTTTCGAGACGCTAAACAAGTCCCAAACGAATGCAAAGTCGCTTTGTAACGAAATCGAACGATTGAGGTTTGCGATCGCTGTACGACGAGTTCCAGCTCGTACTATAAGACCAAAAACTTTTCTTTCTATGCAAATACGTGAGATTCATGCGTTTCGAACCGCCAAACAAGCCTCAAACGAATGCAAAGTCGCTTTATAACGAAATCTAATGATTGAGTTTTGCGCTCGCTGTAAGCATTCCAGCTCGTATTATAAGGTAAGAAACCCTTCGTTCGATGTTAAAACGAGAGATTTTTGCATTTCGAGCCGCCAAACAAGCCCCAAACGAATGCAAAGTCGCTTTAAAACGAAATCTAACGATTGAGTTTTGCCCTCGCTCTAAGCATTCCAGCTCGTATTATGAGATCAAAAACACTTCATTCTATGCAAATACGCAAGATTCATGCGTTTTGAGCCGCCAAACAAGCCCCAAACGACTGCAAATCCGCTTTATAACGAAATCGAACGATTGAGTTTAGCGTTCGCTTTACAAGTTCGTCATAGTATTATAACAACAAATACTCTTCATTCTATGCAAATAAATAAGATTCATGTGTTTCGAGCCCCCAAACAAGCCCCGAACGAACGCTCAGTCGCTTTACAACGATATCGAACATTTGAGTTTTGCGCTCGCTGTAGGCGTTCCAGCTCGTATTATGAGATCAAAAACTCTTCATTCGATGCAAATACGCAAGATTCATGCGTTTCGAGCCGCCAAACAAGCCCCAAACGAATGCAAAGTCGCTTTATAACGAAATCGAACGATTAAGGTTTGCCCTCGCTGTAAGCATTCCAGCTCGTGTTATGAGATCAAAAACACTTCATTCTATGCAAATACGCAAGATTCATGCGTTTCGAGCCGCCAAACAATCCCCAAAACGAATGCAAAGTCGCTTTATAACGAAATCTAACGATTGAGTTTTGCGCTCGCTCTAAGCATTCCAGCTCGTATTATGAGATCAAAAACACTTCATTCTATGCAAATACGCAAGATTCATGCGTTTCGAGCCGCCAAACAAGCCCTAACCGAATGCAAAGTCGCTTTATAACGAAATCGAACTATTGAGGTTTGCCCTCGCTGTAAGCATTCCAGCTCGTATTATGAGATCAAAAACACTTCATTCTATGCAAATACGCAAGATTCATGCGTTTCGAGCCGCCAAACAAGCCCCAAACGACTGCAAATCCGCTTTGTAACGAAATCGAACGATTGAGGTTTGCGATCGCTGTACGAGTTCGAGCTCGTACTATAAGACCAAAAACTTTTCATTCTATGCAAATACGCAAGATTCATGCGTTTCGAGCCGCCAAACAAGCCCCAAACGAATGCAAAGTCGCTTTAAAACGAAATCTAACGATTGAGTTTTGCCCTCGCTCTAAGCATTCCAGCTCGTATTATGAGATCAAAAACACTTCATTCTATGCAAATACGCAAGATTCATGCGTTTCGAGCCGCCAAACAAGCCCCAAACGAATGCAAAGTCGCTTTATAACGAAATCTAACGATTGAGTTTTGCGCTCGCTTTAAGCATTCCAGCTCGTATTATGAGATCAAAAACACTTCATTCTATGCAAATACGCAAGATTCATGCGTTTCGAGCCGCCAAACAAGCCCCAAACGAATGCAAAGTCGCTTTAAAACGAAATCTAACGATTGAGTTTTGCCCTCGCTCTAAGCATTCCAGCTCGTATTATGAGATCAAAAACACTTCATTCTATGCAAATACGCAAGATTCATGCGTTTCGAGCCGCCAAACAAGCCCCAAACGAATGCAAAGTCGCTTTAAAACGAAATCTAACGATTGAGTTTTGCCCTCGCTCTAAGCATTCCAGCTCGTATTATAACATCAAAAACTCTTCATTCTATGCAAATACGTAAGATTCATGCGTTTCGAGCCGCCAAACAAGCCCCAAACGAATGCAAAGTCGCTTTGTAACGAAATCGAACGATTGAGGTTTGCGATCGCTGTACGACGAGTTCCAGCTCGTTCTATAAGACCAAAAACTTTTCGTTCTATGCAAATACGTGAGATTCATGCGTTTCGAACCGCCAAACAAGCCTCAAACGAATGCAAAGTCGCTTTATAACGAAATCTAATGATTGAGTTTTGCGCTCGCTGTAAGCATTCCAGCTCGTATTATAAGGTAAGAAACCCTTCGTTCGATGTTAAAACGAGAGATTTATGCATTTCGAGCCGCCAAACAAGCCCCAAACGAATGCAAAGTCGCTTTAAAACGAAATCTAACGATTGAGTTTTGCCCTCGCTCTAAGCATTCCAGCTCGTATTATGAGATCAAAAACACTTCATTCTATGCAAATACGCAAGATTCATGCGTTTCGAGCCGCCAAACAAGCCCCAAACGAATGCAAAGTCGCTTTATAACGAAATCGAACGATTGAGTTTTGCGTTCGCTGTACAAGTTCGACCTAGTATTATAACATCAAAAACTCTTCATTCTATGCAAATACGTAAGATTCATGTGTTTCGAGCCGCCAAACAAGCCCCGAACGAACGCTAAGTCGCTCTACAACGATATCGAACATTTGAGTTTTGCGCTCGCTGTAGGCGTTCCAGCTCGTATTATGAGATCAAAAACACTTCATTCTATGCAAATACGCAAGATTCATGCGTTTCGAGCCGCCAAACAAGCCCCAAACGAATGCAAAGTCGCTTTATAACGAAATCGAACGATTGAGTTTTGCGCTCGCTGTAAGCATTCCAGCTCGTATTATAAGGTAAGAAACCCTTCGTTCGATGTTAAAACGAGAGATTTATGCATTTCGAGCCGCCAAAAAAGCCCCAAACGAATGCAAAGTCGCTTTAAAACGAAATCTAACGATTGAGTTTTGCCCTCGCTCTAAGCATTCCAGCTCGTATTATGAGATCAAAAACACTTCATTCTATGCAAATACGCAAGATTCATGCGTTTTGAGCCGCCAAACAAGCCCCAAACGACTGCAAATCCGCTTTATAACGAAATCGAACGATTGAGTTTTGCGTTCGCTTTACAAGTTCGACATAGTATTATAACATCAAATACTCTTCATTCTATGCAAATAAATAAGATTCATGTGTTTCGAGCCCCCAAACAAGCCCCGAACGAACGCTAAGTCGCTTTACAACGATATCGAACATTTGAGTTTTGCGCTCGCTGTAGGCGTTCCAGCTCGTATTATGAGATCAAAAACACTTCATTCTATGCAAATACGTAAGATTCATGCGTTTCGAGCAGCCAAACAAGCCCCAAACGAATGCAAATTCGCCTCATAACGAAATCGAACGATTGAGTTTTGCGATCGCTGTACAAGTTCGACCTAGTATTATAACATCAAAAACTCTTCATTCTATGCAAATACGCAAGATTCATGCGTTTCGAGCCGCCAAACAAGCCCCAAACGAATGCAAAGTCGCTTTAAAACGAAATCTAACGATTGAGATTTGCCCTCGCTCTAAGCATTCCAGCTCGTATTATGAGATCAAAAACACTTCATTCTATGCAAATACGCAAGATTCATGCGTTTCGAGCCGCCAAACAAGCCCCAAACGAATGCAAAGTCGCTTTAAAACGAAATCTAACGATTGAGTTTTGCCCTCGCTCTAAGCATTCCAGCTCGTATTATGAGATCAAAAACACTTCATTCTATGCAAATACGCAAGATTCATGCGTTTCGAGCCGCCAAACAAGCCCCAAACGAATGCAAATTCGCCTCATAATGAAATCGAACGATTGAGTTTTGCGTTCGCTGTACAAGTTCGACCTTGTATTATAACATCAAAAACTCTTCATTCTATGCAAATACGTAAGATTCATGCGTTTCGAGCCGCCAAACAAGCCCCAAACGAATGCAGAGTCGCTTTGTAACGAAATCGAACGATCGAGGTTTGCGATCGCTGTACGAGTTCGAGCTCGTACTATAAGACCAAAAACTTTTCTTTCTATGCAAATACGTGAGATTCATGCGTTTCGAACCGCCAAACAAGCCCCAAACGGATGCAAAGTCGCTTTATAACGAAATCTAATGATTGAGTTTTGCGCTCGCTGTAAGCATTCCAGCTCGTATTATAAGGTAAGAAACCCTTCGTTCGATGTTAAAACGAGAGATTTATGCATTTCGAGCCGCCAAACAAGCCCCAAACGAATGCAAAGTCGCTTTAAAACGAAATCTAACGATTGAGTTTTGCCCTCGCTCTAAGCATTCCAGCTCGTATTATGAGATCAAAAACACTTCATTCTATGCAAATACGCAAGATTCATGCGTTTTGAGCCGCCAAACAAGCCCCAAACGACTGCAAATCCGCTTTATAACGAAATCGAACGATTGAGTTTAGCGTTCGCTTTACAAGTTCGTCATAGTATTATAACAACAAATACTCTTCATTCTATGCAAATAAATAAGATTCATGTGTTTCGAGCCCCCAAACAAGCCCCGAACGAACGCTCAGTCGCTTTACAACGATATCGAACATTTGAGTTTTGCGCTCGCTGTAGGCGTTCCAGCTCGTATTATGAGATCAAAAACTCTTCATTCGATGCAAATACGCAAGATTCATGCGTTTCGAGCCGCCAAACAAGCCCCAAACGAATGCAAAGTCGCTTTATAACGAAATCGAACGATTAAGGTTTGCCCTCGCTGTAAGCATTCCAGCTCGTGTTATGAGATCAAAAACACTTCATTCTATGCAAATACGCAAGATTCATGCGTTTCGAGCCGCCAAACAATCCCCAAAACGAATGCAAAGTCGCTTTATAACGAAATCTAACGATTGAGTTTTGCGCTCGCTCTAAGCATTCCAGCTCGTATTATGAGATCAAAAACACTTCATTCTATGCAAATACGCAAGATTCATGCGTTTCGAGCCGCCAAACAAGCCCTAACCGAATGCAAAGTCGCTTTATAACGAAATCGAACTATTGAGGTTTGCCCTCGCTGTAAGCATTCCAGCTCGTATTATGAGATCAAAAACACTTCATTCTATGCAAATACGCAAGATTCATGCGTTTCGAGCCGCCAAACAAGCCCCAAACGAATGCAAAGTCGCTTTAAAACGAAATCTAACGATTGAGTTTTGCCCTCGCTCTAAGCATTCCAGCTCGTATTATGAGATCAAAAACACTTCATTCTATGCAAATACGCAAGATTCATGCGTTTCGAGCCGCCAAACAAGCCCCAAACGAATGCAAAGTCGCTTTAAAACGAAATCTAACGATTGAGTTTTGCCCTCGCTCTAAGCATTCCAGCTCGTATTATAACATCAAAAACTCTTCATTCTATGCAAATACGTAAGATTCATGCGTTTCGAGCCGCCAAACAAGCCCCAAACGAATGCAAAGTCGCTTTGTAACGAAATCGAACGATTGAGGTTTGCGATCGCTGTACGACGAGTTCCAGCTCGTACTATAAGACCAAAAACTTTTCTTTCTATGCAAATACGTGAGATTCATGCGTTTCGAACCGCCAAACAAGCCTCAAACGAATGCAAAGTCGCTTTATAACGAAATCTAATGATTGAGTTTTGCGCTCGCTGTAAGCATTCCAGCTCGTATTATAAGGTAAGAAACCCTTCGTTCGATGTTAAAACGAGAGATTTATGCATTTCGAGCCGCCAAACAAGCCCCAAACGAATGCAAAGTCGCTTTAAAACGAAATCTAACGATTGAGTTTTGCCCTCGCTCTAAGCATTCCAGCTCGTATTATGAGATCAAAAACACTTCATTCTATGCAAATACGCAAGATTCATGCGTTTCGAGCCGCCAAACAAGCCCCAAACGAATGCAAAGTCGCTTTATAACGAAATCGAACGATTGAGTTTTGCGTTCGCTGTACAAGTTCGACCTAGTATTATAACATCAAAAACTCTTCATTCTATGCAAATACGTAAGATTCATGTGTTTCGAGCCGCCAAACAAGCCCCGAACGAACGCTAAGTCGCTCTACAACGATATCGAACATTTGAGTTTTGCGCTCGCTGTAGGCGTTCCAGCTCGTATTATGAGATCAAAAACACTTCATTCTATGCAAATACGCAAGATTCATGCGTTTCGAGCCGCCAAACAAGCCCCAAACGAATGCAAAGTCGCTTTATAACGAAATCGAACGATTGAGTTTTGCGCTCGCTGTAAGCATTCCAGCTCGTATTATAAGGTAAGAAACCCTTCGTTCGATGTTAAAACGAGAGATTTATGCATTTCGAGCCGCCAAAAAAGCCCCAAACGAATGCAAAGTCGCTTTAAAACGAAATCTAACGATTGAGTTTTGCCCTCGCTCTAAGCATTCCAGCTCGTATTATGAGATCAAAAACACTTCATTCTATGCAAATACGCAAGATTCATGCGTTTTGAGCCGCCAAACAAGCCCCAAACGACTGCAAATCCGCTTTATAACGAAATCGAACGATTGAGTTTTGCGTTCGCTTTACAAGTTCGACATAGTATTATAACATCAAATACTCTTCATTCTATGCAAATAAATAAGATTCATGTGTTTCGAGCCCCCAAACAAGCCCCGAACGAACGCTAAGTCGCTTTACAACGATATCGAACATTTGAGTTTTGCGCTCGCTGTAGGCGTTCCAGCTCGTATTATGAGATCAAAAACACTTCATTCTATGCAAATACGTAAGATTCATGCGTTTCGAGCAGCCAAACAAGCCCCAAACGAATGCAAATTCGCCTCATAACGAAATCGAACGATTGAGTTTTGCGATCGCTGTACAAGTTCGACCTAGTATTATAACATCAAAAACTCTTCATTCTATGCAAATACGCAAGATTCATGCGTTTCGAGCCGCCAAACAAGCCCCAAACGAATGCAAAGTCGCTTTAAAACGAAATCTAACGATTGAGATTTGCCCTCGCTCTAAGCATTCCAGCTCGTATTATGAGATCAAAAACACTTCATTCTATGCAAATACGCAAGATTCATGCGTTTCGAGCCGCCAAACAAGCCCCAAACGAATGCAAAGTCGCTTTAAAACGAAATCTAACGATTGAGTTTTGCCCTCGCTCTAAGCATTCCAGCTCGTATTATGAGATCAAAAACACTTCATTCTATGCAAATACGCAAGATTCATGCGTTTCGAGCCGCCAAACAAGCCCCAAACGAATGCAAATTCGCCTCATAATGAAATCGAACGATTGAGTTTTGCGTTCGCTGTACAAGTTCGACCTTGTATTATAACATCAAAAACTCTTCATTCTATGCAAATACGTAAGATTCATGCGTTTCGAGCCGCCAAACAAGCCCCAAACGAATGCAGAGTCGCTTTGTAACGAAATCGAACGATCGAGGTTTGCGATCGCTGTACGAGTTCGAGCTCGTACTATAAGACCAAAAACTTTTCTTTCTATGCAAATACGTGAGATTCATGCGTTTCGAACCGCCAAACAAGCCCCAAACGGATGCAAAGTCGCTTTATAACGAAATCTAATGATTGAGTTTTGCGCTCGCTGTAAGCATTCCAGCTCGTATTATAAGGTAAGAAACCCTTCGTTCGATGTTAAAACGAGAGATTTATGCATTTCGAGCCGCCAAACAAGCCCCAAACGAATGCAAAGTCGCTTTAAAACGAAATCTAACGATTGAGTTTTGCCCTCGCTCTAAGCATTCCAGCTCGTATTATGAGATCAAAAACACTTCATTCTATGCAAATACGCAAGATTCATGCGTTTTGAGCCGCCAAACAAGCCCCAAACGACTGCAAATCCGCTTTATAACGAAATCGAACGATTGAGTTTAGCGTTCGCTTTACAAGTTCGTCATAGTATTATAACAACAAATACTCTTCATTCTATGCAAATAAATAAGATTCATGTGTTTCGAGCCCCCAAACAAGCCCCGAACGAACGCTCAGTCGCTTTACAACGATATCGAACATTTGAGTTTTGCGCTCGCTGTAGGCGTTCCAGCTCGTATTATGAGATCAAAAACTCTTCATTCGATGCAAATACGCAAGATTCATGCGTTTCGAGCCGCCAAACAAGCCCCAAACGAATGCAAAGTCGCTTTATAACGAAATCGAACGATTGAGTTTTGCGCTCGCTGTAAGCATTCCAGCTCGTATTACGAGATCAAAAACACTTCATGCTATGCAAATACGCAAGATTCATGCGTTTCGAGCCGCCAAACAAGCCCCAAACGACTGCAAATCCGCTTTGTAACGAAATCGAACGATTGAGGTTTGCGATCGCTGTACGAGTTCGAGCTCGTACTATAAGACCAAAAACTTTTCATTCTATGCAAATACGCAAGATTCATGCGTTTCGAGCCGCCAAACAAGCCCCAAACGAATGCAAAGTCGCTTTAAAACGAAATCTAACGATTGAGTTTTGCCCTCGCTCTAAACATTCCAGCTCGTATTATGAGATCAAAAACACTTCATTCTATGCAAATACGCAAGATTCATGCGTTTCGAGCCGCCAAACAAGCCCCGAACGAACGCTAAGTCGCTTTAAAACGAAATCTAACGATTGAGTTTTGCCCTCGCTCTAAGCATTCCAGCTCGTATTATGAGATCAAAAACACTTCATTCTATGCAAATACGCAAGATTCATGCGTTTCGAGCCGCCAAACAAGCCCCAAACGAATGCAAATTCGCCTCATAACGAAATCGAACGATTGAGTTTTGCGTTCGCTGTACAAGTTCGACCTAGTATTATAACATCAAAAACTCTTCATTCTATGCAAATACGTAAGATTCATGCGTTTCGAGCCGCCAAACAAGCCCCAAACGAATGCAGAGTCGCTTTGTAACGAAATCGAACGATCGAGGTTTGCGATCGCTGTACGAGTTCGAGCTCGTACTATAAGACCAAAAACTTTTCTTTCTATGCAAATACGTGAGATTCATGCGTTTCGAACCGCCAAACAAGCCCCAAACGGATGCAAAGTCGCTTTATAACGAAATCTAATTATTGAGTTTTGCGCTCGCTGTAAGCATTCCAGCTCGTATTATAAGGTAAGAAACCCTTCGTTCGATGTTAAAACGAGAGATTTATGCATTTCGAGCCGCCAAACAAGCCCCAAACGAATGCAAAGTCGCTTTATAACGAAATCTAACGATTGAGTTTTGCGCTCGCTGTAAGCATTCCAGCTCGTATTATGAGATCAAAAACACTTCATTCTATGCAAATACGCAAGATTCATGCGTTTCGAGCCGCCAAACAAGCCCCAAACGACTGCAAATCCGCTTTATAACGAAATCGAACGATCGAGGTTTGCGATCGCTGTACGAGTTCGAGCTCGTACTATAAGACCAAAAACACTTTATTCTATGCAAATACGCAAGATTCATGCGTTTCGAGCCGCCAAACAAGCCCCAAACGAATGCAAAGTCGCTTTATGACGAAATCAAACGATTGAGTTTTGCGCTCGCTGTAAGCATTCCAGCTCGTATTATGAGATCAAAAACACTTCATTCTATGCAAATAAACGAGATTCATGCGTTTCGAGCCGCCAAACAAGCCCCAAACGACTGCAAATCCGCTTTGTAACGAAATCAAACGATTGAGGTTTGCGATCGCTGTACGAGTTCGAGCTCGTACTATAAGACCAAAAACTTTTCTTTCTATGCAAATACGTGAGATTCATGCGTTTCGAACCGCCAAACAAGCCCCAAACGGATGCAAAGTCGCTTTATAACGAAATCGAACGATTGAGTTTTGCGCTCGCTGTAAGCATTCCAGCTCGTATTATAAGGTAAGAAACCCTTCGTTCGATGTTAAAACGAGAGATTTATGCATTTCGAGCCGCCAAACAAGCCCCAAACGAATGCAAAGTCGCTTTAAAACGAAATCTAACGATTGAGTTTTGCCCTCGCTCTAAGCATTCCAGCTCGTATTATGAGATCAAAAACACTTCATTCTATGCAAATACGCAAGATTCATGCGTTTTGAGCCGCCAAACCTGCCCCAAACGACTGCAAATCCGCTTTATAACGAAATCGAACGATTGAGTTTAGCGTTCGCTTTACAAGTTCGACATAGTATTATAACATCAAATACTCTTCATTCTATGCAAATAAATAAGATTCATGTGTTTCGAGCCCCCAAACAAGCCCCGAACGAACGCTAAGTCGCTTTACAACGATATCGAACATTTGAGTTTTGCGCTCGCTGTTAGGCGTTCCAGCTCGTATTATGAGATCAAAAACACTTCATTCTATGCAAATACGTAAGATTCATGCGTTTCGAGCAGCCAAACAAGCCCCAAACGAATGCAAATTCGCCTCATAACGAAATCGAACGATTGAGTTTTGCGTTCGCTGTACAAGTTCGACCTAGAATTATAACATCAAAAACTCTTCATTCTATGCAAATACGCAAGATTCATGCGTTTCGAGCCGCCAAACAAGCCCCAAACGAATGCAAAGTCGCTTTAAAACGAAATCTAACGATTGAGATTTGCCCTCGCTCTAAGCATTCCAGCTCGTATTATGAGATCAAAAACACTTCATTCTATGCAAATACGCAAGATTGATGCGTTTCGAGCCGCCAAACAAGCCCCAAACGAATGCAAAGTCGCTTTAAAACGAAATCTAACGATTGAGTTTTGCCCTCGCTCTAAGCATTCCAGCTCGTATTATGAGATCAAAAACACTTCATTCTATGCAAATACGCAAGATTCATGCGTTTCGAGCCGCCAAACAAGCCCCAAACGAATGCAAAGTCGCTTTATAACGAAATCTAACGATTGAGTTTTGCGCTCGCTGTAAGCACTCCAGCTCGTATTATGAGATCAAAAACACTTCATTCTATGCAAATACGCAAGATTCATGCGTTTCGAGCCGCCAAACAAGCCCCAAACGACTGCAAATCCGCTTTATAACGAAATCGAACGATCTAGGTTTGCGATCGCTGTACGAGTTCGAGCTCGTACTATAAGACCAAAAACACTTTATTCTATGCAAATACGCAAGATTCATGCGTTTCGAGCCGCCAAACAAGCCCCAAACGAATGCAAAGTCGCTTTATGACGAAATCAAACGATTGAGTTTTGCGCTCGCTGTAAGCATTCCAGCTCGTATTATGAGATCAAAAACACTTTATTCTATGCAAATAAACAAGATTCATGCGTTTCGAGCCGCCAAACAAGCCCCAAACGACTGCAAATCCGCTTTGTAACGAAATCGAACGATTGAGGTTTGCGATCGCTGTACGAGTTCGAGCTCGTACTATAAGACCAAAAACTTTTCTTTCTATGCAAATACGTGAGATTCATGCGTTTCGAACCGCCAAACAAGCCCCAAACGGATGCAAAGTCGCTTTATAACGAAATCGAACGATCTAGGTTTGCGATCGCTGTACGAGTTCGAGCTCGTACTATAAGACCAAAAACACTTTATTCTATGCAAATACGCAAGATTCATGCGTTTCGAGCCGCCAAACAAGCCCCAAACGAATGCAAAGTCGCTTTATGACGAAATCAAACGATTGAGTTTTGCGCTCGCTGTAAGCATTCCAGCTCGTATTATGAGATCAAAAACACTTTATTCTATGCAAATAAACAAGATTCATGCGTTTCGAGCCGCCAAACAAGCCCCAAACGACTGCAAATCCGCTTTGTAACGAAATCGAACGATTGAGGTTTGCGATCGCTGTACGAGTTCGAGCTCGTACTATAAGACCAAAAACTTTTCTTTCTATGCAAATACGTGAGATTCATGCGTTTCGAACCGCCAAACAAGCCCCAAACGGATGCAAAGTCGCTTTAAAACGAAATCTAACGATTGAGTTTTGCCCTCGCTCTAAGCATTCCAGCTCGTATTATGAGATCAAAAACACTTCATTCTATGCAAATACGCAAGATTCATGCGTTTCGAGCCACCAAACAAGCCCCAAACGAATGCAAAGTCGCTTTATAACGAAATCTAACGATTGAGTTTTGCGCTCGCTTTAAGCATTCCAGCTCGTATTATGAGATCAAAAACACTTCATTCTATGCAAATACGCAAGATTCATGCGTTTCGAGCCGCCAAACAAGCCCCAAACGAATGCAAAGTCGCTTTAAAACGAAATCTAACGATTGAGTTTTGCCCTCGCTCTAAGCATTCCAGCTCGTATTATGAGATCAAAAACACTTCATTCTATGCAAATACGTAAGATTCATGCGTTTCGAGCCGCCAAACAAGCCCCAAACGAATGCAAAGTCGCTTTGTAACGAAATCGAACGATTGAGGTTTGCGATCGCTGTACGACGAGTTCCAGCTCGTACTATAAGACCAAAAACTTTTCTTTCTATGCAAATACGTGAGATTCATGCGTTTCGAACCGCCAAACAAGCCTCAAACGAATGCAAAGTCGCTTTATAACGAAATCTAATGATTGAGTTTTGCGCTCGCTGTAAGCATTCCAGCTCGTATTATAAGGTAAGAAACCCTTCGTTCGATGTTAAAACGAGAGATTTATGCATTTCGAGCCGCCAAACAAGCCCCAAACGAATGCAAAGTCGCTTTAAAACGAAATCTAACGATTGAGTTTTGCCCTCGCTCTAAGCATTCCAGCTCGTATTATGAGATCAAAAACACTTCATTCTATGCAAATACGCAAGATTCATGCGTTTCGAGCCGCCAAACAAGCCCCAAACGAATGCAAAGTCGCTTTATAACGAAATCGAACGATTGAGTTTTGCGTTCGCTGTACAAGTTCGACCTAGTATTATAACATCAAAAACTCTTCATTCTATGCAAATACGTAAGATTCATGTGTTTCGAGCCGCCAAACAAGCCCCGAACGAACGCTAAGTCGCTCTACAACGATATCGAACATTTGAGTTTTGCGCTCGCTGTAGGCGTTCCAGCTCGTATTATGAGATCAAAAACACTTCATTCTATGCAAATACGCAAGATTCATGCGTTTCGAGCCGCCAAACAAGCCCCAAACGAATGCAAAGTCGCTTTATAACGAAATCGAACGATTGAGTTTTGCGCTCGCTGTAAGCATTCCAGCTCGTATTATAAGGTAAGAAACCCTTCGTTCGATGTTAAAACGAGAGATTTATGCATTTCGAGCCGCCAAACAAGCCCCAAACGAATGCAAAGTCGCTTTAAAACGAAATCTAACGATTGAGTTTTGCCCTCGCTCTAAGCATTCCAGCTCGTATTATGAGATCAAAAACACTTCATTCTATGCAAATACGCAAGATTCATGCGTTTTGAGCCGCCAAACAAGCCCCAAACGACTGCAAATCCGCTTTATAACGAAATCGAACGATTGAGTTTTGCGTTCGCTTTACAAGTTCGACATAGTATTATAACATCAAATACTCTTCATTCTATGCAAATAAATAAGATTCATGTGTTTCGAGCCCCCAAACAAGCCCCGAACGAACGCTAAGTCGCTTTACAACGATATCGAACATTTGAGTTTTGCGCTCGCTGTAGGCGTTCCAGCTCGTATTATGAGATCAAAAACACTTCATTCTATGCAAATACGTAAGATTCATGTGTTTCGAGCAGCCAAACAAGCCCCAAACGAATGCAAATTCGCCTCATAACGAAATCGAACGATTGAGTTTTGCGATCGCTGTACAAGTTCGACCTAGTATTATAACATCAAAAACTCTTCATTCTATGCAAATACGCAAGATTCATGCGTTTCGAGCCGCCAAACAAGCCCCAAACGAATGCAAAGTCGCTTTAAAACGAAATCTAACGATTGAGATTTGCCCTCGCTCTAAGCATTCCAGCTCGTATTATGAGATCAAAAACTCTTCATTCTATGCAAATACGCAAGATTCATGCGTTTCGAGCCTCCAAACAAGCCCCAAACGAATGCAAAGTCGCTTTATAACGAAATCGAACGATTAAGGTTTGCCCTCGCTGTAAGCATTCCAGCTCGTGTTATGAGATCAAAAACACTTCATTCTATGCAAATACGCAAGATTCATGCGTTTCGAGCCTCCAAACAATCCCCAAAACGAATGCAAAGTCGCTTTATAACGAAATCTAACGATTGAGTTTTGCGCTCGCTCTAAGCATTCCAGCTCGTATTATGAGATCAAAAACACTTCATTCTATGCAAATACGCAAGATTCATGCGTTTCGAGCCGCCAAACAAGCCCCAAACGAATGCAAAGTCGCTTTAAAACGAAATCTAACGATTGAGTTTTGCCCTCGCTCTAAGCATTCCAGCTCGTATTATGAGATCAAAAACACTTCATTCTATGCAAATACGCAAGATTCATGCGTTTCGAGCCGCCAAACAAGCCCCAAACGAATGCAAAGTCGCTTTAAAACGAAATCTAACGATTGAGTTTTGCCCTCGCTCTAAGCATTCCAGCTCGTATTATAACATCAAAAACTCTTCATTCTATGCAAATACGTAAGATTCATGCGTTTCGAGCCGCCAAACAAGCCCCAAACGAATGCAAAGTCGCTTTGTAACGAAATCGAACGATTGAGGTTTGCGATCGCTGTACGAGTTCGCGCTCGTACTATAAGACCAAAAACACTTCATTCTATGCAAATACGCAAGATTCATGCGTTTCGAGCCGCCAAACAAGCCCCAAACGAACGCAAAGTCGCTTTGTAACGAAATCGAACGATTGAGGTTTGCGATCGCTGTAGGAGTTCCAGCTCGTATTATAAGATACGTAACCCTTCGTTCGATGTAAAAACACGAGATTGATGCGTTTCGAGCGGCCAAACAAGCCCCAAACGAATGCCAAGTCGTTTTCTAACGAAATTGAACGATTGAGGTTTGCGCTCGCTGTAGGCGTTCCAGCTCGTATTATAAGATCAACAACATTTCATTCTATGCAAATACGTAAGATCCATGCGTTTCGAGACGCTAAACAAGTCCCAAACGAATGCAAAGTCGCTTTGTAACGAAATCGAACGATTGAGGTTTGCGATCGCTGTACGACGAGTTCCAGCTCGTACTATAAGACCAAAAACTTTTCTTTCTATGCAAATACGTGAGATTCATGCGTTTCGAACCGCCAAACAAGCCTCAAACGAATGCAAAGTCGCTTTATAACGAAATCTAATGATTGAGTTTTGCGCTCGCTGTAAGCATTCCAGCTCGTATTATAAGGTAAGAAACCCTTCGTTCGATGTTAAAACGAGAGATTTTTGCATTTCGAGCCGCCAAACAAGCCCCAAACGAATGCAAAGTCGCTTTAAAACGAAATCTAACGATTGAGTTTTGCCCTCGCTCTAAGCATTCCAGCTCGTATTATGAGATCAAAAACACTTCATTCTATGCAAATACGCAAGATTCATGCGTTTTGAGCCGCCAAACAAGCCCCAAACGACTGCAAATCCGCTTTATAACGAAATCGAACGATTGAGTTTAGCGTTCGCTTTACAAGTTCGTCATAGTATTATAACATCAAATACTCTTCATTCTATGCAAATAAATAAGATTCATGTGTTTCGAGCCCCCAAACAAGCCCCGAACGAACGCTCAGTCGCTTTACAACGATATCGAACATTTGAGTTTTGCGCTCGCTGTAGGCGTTCCAGCTCGTATTATGAGATCAAAAACTCTTCATTCGATGCAAATACGCAAGATTCATGCGTTTCGAGCCGCCAAACAAGCCCCAAACGAATGCAAAGTCGCTTTATAACGAAATCGAACGATTAAGGTTTGCCCTCGCTGTAAGCATTCCAGCTCGTGTTATGAGATCAAAAACACTTCATTCTATGCAAATACGCAAGATACATGCGTTTCGAGCCGCCAAACAATCCCCAAAACGAATGCAAAGTCGCTTTATAACGAAATCTAACGATTGAGTTTTGCGCTCGCTCTAAGCATTCCAGCTCGTATTATGAGATCAAAAACACTTCATTCTATGCAAATACGCAAGATTCATGCGTTTCGAGCCGCCAAACAAGCCCTAACCGAATGCAAAGTCGCTTTATAACGAAATCGAACTATTGAGGTTTGCCCTCGCTGTAAGCATTCCAGCTCGTATTATGAGATCAAAAACACTTCATTCTATGCAAATACGCAAGATTCATGCGTTTCGAGCCGCCAAACAAGCCCCAAACGAATGCAAAGTCGCTTTATGACGAAATCAAACGATTGAGTTTTGCGCTCGCTGTAAGCATTCCAGCTCGTATTACGAGATCAAAAACACTTCATGCTATGCAAATACGCAAGATTCATGCGTTTCGAGCCGCCAAACAAGCCCCAAACGACTGCAAATCCGCTTTGTAACGAAATCGAACGATTGAGGTTTGCGATCGCTGTACGAGTTCGAGCTCGTACTATAAGACCAAAAACTTTTCATTCTATGCAAATACGCAAGATTCATGCGTTTCGAGCCGCCAAACAAGCCCCAAACGAATGCAAAGTCGCTTTAAAACGAAATCTAACGATTGAGTTTTGCCCTCGCTCTAAGCATTCCAGCTCGTATTATGAGATCAAAAACACTTCATTCTATGCAAATACGCAAGATTCATGCGTTTCGAGCCGCCAAACAAGCCCCAAACGAATGCAAAGTCGCTTTATAACGAAATCTAACGATTGAGTTTTGCGCTCGCTTTAAGCATTCCAGCTCGTATTATGAGATCAAAAACACTTCATTCTATGCAAATACGCAAGATTCATGCGTTTCGAGCCGCCAAACAAGCCCCAAACGAATGCAAAGTCGCTTTAAAACGAAATCTAACGATTGAGTTTTGCCCTCGCTCTAAGCATTCCAGCTCGTATTATGAGATCAAAAACACTTCATTCTATGCAAATACGCAAGATTCATGCGTTTCGAGCCGCCAAACAAGCCCCAAACGAATGCAAAGTCGCTTTAAAACGAAATCTAACGATTGAGTTTTGCCCTCGCTCTAAGCATTCCAGCTCGTATTATAACATCAAAAACTCTTCATTCTATGCAAATACGTAAGATTCATGCGTTTCGAGCCGCCAAACAAGCCCCAAACGAATGCAAAGTCGCTTTGTAACGAAATCGAACGATTGAGGTTTGCGATCGCTGTACGACGAGTTCCAGCTCGTACTATAAGACCAAAAACTTTTCTTTCTATGCAAATACGTGAGATTCATGCGTTTCGAACCGCCAAACAAGCCTCAAACGAATGCAAAGTCGCTTTATAACGAAATCTAATGATTGAGTTTTGCGCTCGCTGTAAGCATTCCAGCTCGTATTATAAGGTAAGAAACCCTTCGTTCGATGTTAAAACGAGAGATTTATGCATTTCGAGCCGCCAAACAAGCCCCAAACGAATGCAAAGTCGCTTTAAAACGAAATCTAACGATTGAGTTTTGCCCTCGCTCTAAGCATTCCAGCTCGTATTATGAGATCAAAAACACTTCATTCTATGCAAATACGCAAGATTCATGCGTTTCGAGCCGCCAAACAAGCCCCAAACGAATGCAAATTCGCCTCATAATGAAATCGAACGATTGAGTTTTGCGTTCGCTGTACAAGTTCGACCTTGTATTATAACATCAAAAACTCTTCATTCTATGCAAATACGTAAGATTCATGCGTTTCGAGCCGCCAAACAAGCCCCAAACGAATGCAGAGTCGCTTTGTAACGAAATCGAACGATCGAGGTTTGCGATCGCTGTACGAGTTCGAGCTCGTACTATAAGACCAAAAACTTTTCTTTCTATGCAAATACGTGAGATTCATGCGTTTCGAACCGCCAAACAAGCCCCAAACGGATGCAAAGTCGCTTTATAACGAAATCTAATGATTGAGTTTTGCGCTCGCTGTAAGCATTCCAGCTCGTATTATAAGGTAAGAAACCCTTCGTTCGATGTTAAAACGAGAGATTTATGCATTTCGAGCCGCCAAACAAGCCCCAAACGAATGCAAAGTCGCTTTAAAACGAAATCTAACGATTGAGTTTTGCCCTCGCTCTAAGCATTCCAGCTCGTATTATGAGATCAAAAACACTTCATTCTATGCAAATACGCAAGATTCATGCGTTTTGAGCCGCCAAACAAGCCCCAAACGACTGCAAATCCGCTTTATAACGAAATCGAACGATTGAGTTTAGCGTTCGCTTTACAAGTTCGTCATAGTATTATAACAACAAATACTCTTCATTCTATGCAAATAAATAAGATTCATGTGTTTCGAGCCCCCAAACAAGCCCCGAACGAACGCTCAGTCGCTTTACAACGATATCGAACATTTGAGTTTTGCGCTCGCTGTAGGCGTTCCAGCTCGTATTATGAGATCAAAAACTCTTCATTCGATGCAAATACGCAAGATTCATGCGTTTCGAGCCGCCAAACAAGCCCCAAACGAATGCAAAGTCGCTTTATAACGAAATCGAACGATTAAGGTTTGCCCTCGCTGTAAGCATTCCAGCTCGTGTTATGAGATCAAAAACACTTCATTCTATGCAAATACGCAAGATTCATGCGTTTCGAGCCGCCAAACAATCCCCAAAACGAATGCAAAGTCGCTTTATAACGAAATCTAACGATTGAGTTTTGCGCTCGCTCTAAGCATTCCAGCTCGTATTATGAGATCAAAAACACTTCATTCTATGCAAATACGCAAGATTCATGCGTTTCGAGCCGCCAAACAAGCCCTAACCGAATGCAAAGTCGCTTTATAACGAAATCGAACTATTGAGGTTTGCCCTCGCTGTAAGCATTCCAGCTCGTATTATGAGATCAAAAACACTTCATTCTATGCAAATACGCAAGATTCATGCGTTTCGAGCCGCCAAACAAGCCCCAAACGAATGCAAAGTCGCTTTATGACGAAATCAAACGATTGAGTTTTGCGCTCGCTGTAAGCATTCCAGCTCGTATTACGAGATCAAAAACACTTCATGCTATGCAAATACGCAAGATTCATGCGTTTCGAGCCGCCAAACAAGCCCCAAACGACTGCAAATCCGCTTTGTAACGAAATCGAACGATTGAGGTTTGCGATCGCTGTACGAGTTCGAGCTCGTACTATAAGACCAAAAACTTTTCATTCTATGCAAATACGCAAGATTCATGCGTTTCGAGCCGCCAAACAAGCCCCAAACGAATGCAAAGTCGCTTTAAAACGAAATCTAACGATTGAGTTTTGCCCTCGCTCTAAGCATTCCAGCTCGTATTATGAGATCAAAAACACTTCATTCTATGCAAATACGCAAGATTCATGCGTTTCGAGCCGCCAAACAAGCCCCAAACGAATGCAAAGTCGCTTTATAACGAAATCTAACGATTGAGTTTTGCGCTCGCTTTAAGCATTCCAGCTCGTATTATGAGATCAAAAACACTTCATTCTATGCAAATACGCAAGATTCATGCGTTTCGAGCCGCCAAACAAGCCCCAAACGAATGCAAAGTCGCTTTAAAACGAAATCTAACGATTGAGTTTTGCCCTCGCTCTAAGCATTCCAGCTCGTATTATGAGATCAAAAACACTTCATTCTATGCAAATACGCAAGATTCATGCGTTTCGAGCCGCCAAACAAGCCCCAAACGAATGCAAAGTCGCTTTAAAACGAAATCTAACGATTGAGTTTTGCCCTCGCTCTAAGCATTCCAGCTCGTATTATAACATCAAAAACTCTTCATTCTATGCAAATACGTAAGATTCATGCGTTTCGAGCCGCCAAACAAGCCCCAAACGAATGCAAAGTCGCTTTGTAACGAAATCGAACGATTGAGGTTTGCGATCGCTGTACGACGAGTTCCAGCTCGTACTATAAGACCAAAAACTTTTCTTTCTATGCAAATACGTGAGATTCATGCGTTTCGAACCGCCAAACAAGCCTCAAACGAATGCAAAGTCGTTTTATAACGAAATCTAATGATTGAGTTTTGCGCTCGCTGTAAGCATTCCAGCTCGTATTATAAGGTAAGAAACCCTTCGTTCGATGTTAAAACGAGAGATTTATGCATTTCGAGCCGCCAAACAAGCCCCAAACGAATGCAAAGTCGCTTTAAAACGAAATCTAACGATTGAGTTTTGCCCTCGCTCTAAGCATTCCAGCTCGTATTATGAGATCAAAAACACTTCATTCTATGCAAATACGCAAGATTCATGCGTTTCGAGCCGCCAAACAAGCCCCAAACGAATGCAAAGTCGCTTTATAACGAAATCGAACGATTGAGTTTTGCGTTCGCTGTACAAGTTCGACCTAGTATTATAACATCAAAAACTCTTCATTCTATGCAAATACGTAAGATTCATGTGTTTCGAGCCGCCAAACAAGCCCCGAACGAACGCTAAGTCGCTCTACAACGATATCGAACATTTGAGTTTTGCGCTCGCTGTAGGCGTTCCAGCTCGTATTATGAGATCAAAAACACTTCATTCTATGCAAATACGCAAGATTCATGCGTTTCGAGCCGCCAAACAAGCCCCAAACGAATGCAAAGTCGCTTTATAACGAAATCGAACGATTGAGTTTTGCGCTCGCTGTAAGCATTCCAGCTCGTATTATAAGGTAAGAAACCCTTCGTTCGATGTTAAAACGAGAGATTTATGCATTTCGAGCCGCCAAACAAGCCCCAAACGAATGCAAAGTCGCTTTAAAACGAAATCTAACGATTGAGTTTTGCCCTCGCTCTAAGCATTCCAGCTCGTATTATGAGATCAAAAACACTTCATTCTATGCAAATACGCAAGATTCATGCGTTTTGAGCCGCCAAACAAGCCCCAAACGACTGCAAATCCGCTTTATAACGAAATCGAACGATTGAGTTTTGCGTTCGCTTTACAAGTTCGACATAGTATTATAACATCAAATACTCTTCATTCTATGCAAATAAATAAGATTCATGTGTTTCGAGCCCCCAAACAAGCCCCGAACGAACGCTAAGTCGCTTTACAACGATATCGAACATTTGAGTTTTGCGCTCGCTGTAGGCGTTCCAGCTCGTATTATGAGATCAAAAACACTTCATTCTATGCAAATACGTAAGATTCATGCGTTTCGAGCAGCCAAACAAGCCCCAAACGAATGCAAATTCGCCTCATAACGAAATCGAACGATTGAGTTTTGCGATCGCTGTACAAGTTCGACCTAGTATTATAACATCAAAAACTCTTCATTCTATGCAAATACGCAAGATTCATGCGTTTCGAGCCGCCAAACAAGCCCCAAACGAATGCAAAGTCGCTTTAAAACGAAATCTAACGATTGAGATTTGCCCTCGCTCTAAGCATTCCAGCTCGTATTATGAGATCAAAAACACTTCATTCTATGCAAATACGCAAGATTCATGCGTTTCGAGCCGCCAAACAAGCCCCAAACGAATGCAAAGTCGCTTTAAAACGAAATCTAACGATTGAGTTTTGCCCTCGCTCTAAGCATTCCAGCTCGTATTATGAGATCAAAAACACTTCATTCTATGCAAATACGCAAGATTCATGCGTTTCGAGCCGCCAAACAAGCCCCAAACGAATGCAAATTCGCCTCATAATGAAATCGAACGATTGAGTTTTGCGTTCGCTGTACAAGTTCGACCTTGTATTATAACATCAAAAACTCTTCAATCTATGCAAATACGTAAGATTCATGCGTTTCGAGCCGCCAAACAAGCCCCAAACGAATGCAGAGTCGCTTTGTAACGAAATCGAACGATCGAGGTTTGCGATCGCTGTACGAGTTCGAGCTCGTACTATAAGACCAAAAACTTTTCTTTCTATGCAAATACGTGAGATTCATGCGTTTCGAACCGCCAAACAAGCCCCAAACGGATGCAAAGTCGCTTTATAACGAAATCTAATGATTGAGTTTTGCGCTCGCTGTAAGCATTCCAGCTCGTATTATAAGGTAAGAAACCCTTCGTTCGATGTTAAAACGAGAGATTTATGCATTTCGAGCCGCCAAACAAGCCCCAAACGAATGCAAAGTCGCTTTAAAACGAAATCTAACGATTGAGTTTTGCCCTCGCTCTAAGCATTCCAGCTCGTATTATGAGATCAAAAACACTTCATTCTATGCAAATACGCAAGATTCATGCGTTTCGAGCCGCCAAACAAGCCCCAAACGAATGCAAAGTCGCTTTAAAACGAAATCTAACGATTGAGTTTTGCCCTCGCTCTAAGCATTCCAGCTCGTATTATAACATCAAAAACTCTTCATTCTATGCAAATACGTAAGATTCATGCGTTTCGAGCCGCCAAACAAGCCCCGAACGAACGCTAAGTCGCTTTAAAACGAAATCTAACGATTGAGTTTTGCCCTCGCTCTAAGCATTCCAGCTCGTATTATGAGATCAAAAACTCTTCATTCTATGCAAATACGTAAGATTCATGCGTTTCGAGCCGCCAAACAAGCCCCAAACGAATGCAGAGTCGCTTTGTAACGAAATCGAACGATCGAGGTTTGCGATCGCTGTACGAGTTCGAGCTCGTACTATAAGACCAAAAACTTTTCTTTCTATGCAAATACGTGAGATTCATGCGTTTCGAACCGCCAAACAAGCCCCAAACGGATGCAAAGTCGCTTTATAACGAAATCTAATGATTGAGTTTTGCGCTCGCTGTAAGCATTCCAGCTCGTATTATAAGGTAAGAAACCCTTCGTTCGATGTTAAAACGAGAGATTTATGCATTTCGAGCCGCCAAACAAGCCCCAAACGAATGCAAAGTCGCTTTATAACGAAATCTAACGATTGAGTTTTGCGCTCGCTGTAAGCATTCCAGCTCGTATTATGAGATCAAAAACACTTCATTCTATACAAATACGCAAGATTCATGCGTTTCGAGCCGCCAAACAAGCCCCAAACGACTGCAAATCCGCTTTATAACGAAATCGAACGATCGAGGTTTGCGATCGCTGTACGAGTTCGAGCTCGTACTATAAGACCAAAAACACTTTATTCTATGCAAATACGCAAGATTCATGCGTTTCGAGCCGCCAAACAAGCCCCAAACGAATGCAAAGTCGCTTTATGACGAAATCAAACGATTGAGTTTTGCGCTCGCTGTAAGCATTCCAGCTCGTATTATGAGATCAAAAACACTTCATTCTATGCAAATAAACAAGATTCATGCGTTTCGAGCCGCCAAACAAGCCCCAAACGACTGCAAATCCGCTTTGTAACGAAATCGAACGATTGAGGTTTGCGATCGCTGTACGAGTTCGAGCTCGTACTATAAGACCAAAAACTTTTCTTTCTATGCAAATACGTGAGATTCATGCGTTTCGAACCGCCAAACAAGCCCCAAACGGATGCAAAGTCGCTTTATAACGAAATCTAATGATTGAGTTTTGCGCTCGCTGTAAGCATTCCAGCTCGTATTATAAGGTAAGAAACCCTTCGTTCGATGTTAAAACGAGAAATTTATGCATTTCGAGCCGCCAAACAAGCCCCAAACGAATGCAAAGTCGCTTTATAACGAAATCTAACGATTGAGTTTTGCGCTCGCTGTAAGCATTCCAGCTCGTATTATGAGATCAAAAACACTTCATTCTATGCAAATACGCAAGATTCATGCGTTTCGAGCCGCCAAACAAGCCCCAAACGAATGCAAAGTCGCTTTAAAACGAAATCTAACGATTGAGTTTTGCCCTCGCTCTAAGCATTCCAGCTCGTATTATGAGATCAAAAACACTTCATTCTATGCAAATACGCAAGATTCATGCGTTTCGAGCCGCCAAACAAGCCCCAAACGAATGCAAAGTCGCTTTAAAACGAAATCTAACGATTGAGTTTTGCCCTCGCTCTAAGCATTCCAGCTCGTATTATAACATCAAAAACTCTTCATTCTATGCAAATACGTAAGATTCATGCGTTTCGAGCCGCCAAACAAGCCCCAAACGAATGCAAAGTCGCTTTGTAACGAAATCGAACGATTGAGGTTTGCGATCGCTGTACGAGTTCGCGCTCGTACTATAAGACCAAAAACACTTCATTCTATGCAAATACGCAAGATTCATGCGTTTCGAGCCGCCAAACAAGCCCCAAACGAATGCCAAGTCGTTTTCTAACGAAATTGAACGATTGAGGTTTGCGCTCGCTGTAGGCGTTCGAGCTCGTATTATAAGATCAACAACATTTCATTATATGCAAATACGTAAGATTCATGCGTTTCGAGACGCCAAACAAGTCCCAAACGAATGCAAAGTCGCTTTGTAACGAAATCGAACGATTGAGGTTTGCGATCGCTGTACGACGAGTTCCAGCTCGTACTATAAGACCAAAAACTTTTCTTTCTATGCAAATACGTGAGATTCATGCGTTACGAACCGCCAAACAAGCCTCAAACGAATGCAAAGTCGCTTTATAACGAAATCTAATGATTGAGTTTTGCGCTCGCTGTAAGCATTCCAGCTCGTATTATAAGGTAAGAAACCCTTCGTTCGATGTTAAAACGAGAGATTTTTGCATTTCGAGCTGCCAAACAAGCCCCAAACGAATGCAAAGTCGCTTTAAAACGAAATCTAACGATTGAGTTTTGCCCTCGCTCTAAGCATTCCAGCTCGTATTATGAGATCAAAAACACTTCATTCTATGCAAATACGCAAGATTCATGCGTTTTGAGCCGCCAAACAAGCCCCAAACGACTGCAAATCCGCTTTATAACGAAATCGAACGATTGAGTTTAGCGTTCGCTTTACAAGTTCGACATAGTATTATAACATCAAATACTCTTCATTCTATGCAAATAAATAAGATTCATGTGATTCGAGCCCCCAAACAAGCCCCGAACGAACGCTCAGTCGCTTTACAACGATATCGAACATTTGAGTTTTGCGCTCGCTGTAGGCGTTCCAGCTCGTATTATGAGATCAAAAACTCTTCATTCTATGCAAATACGCAAGATTCATGCGTTTCGAGCCGCCAAACAAGCCCCAAACGAATGCAAAGTCGCTTTATAACGAAATCGAACGATTAAGGTTTGCCCTCGCTGTAAGCATTCCAGCTCGTGTTATGAGATCAAAAACACTTCATTCTATGCAAATACGCAAGATTCATGCGTTTCGAGCCGCCAAACAATCCCCAAAACGAATGCAAAGTCGCTTTATAACGAAATCGAACTATTGAGGTTTGCCCTCGCTGTAAGCATTCCAGCTCGTATTATGAGATCAAAAACACTTCATTCTATGCAAATACGCAAGATTCATGCGTTTCGAGCCGCCAAACAAGCCCCAAACGAATGCAAAGTCGCTTTATGACGAAATCAAACGATTGAGTTTTGCGCTCGCTGTAAGCATTCCAGCTCGTATTACGAGATCAAAAACACTTCATGCTATGCAAATACGCAAGATTCATGCGTTTCGAGCCGCCAAACAAGCCCCAAACGACTGCAAATCCGCTTTGTAACGAAATCGAACGATTGAGGTTTGCGATCGCTGTACGAGTTCGAGCTCGTACTATAAGACCAAAAACTTTTCATTCTATGCAAATACGCAAGATTCATGCGTTTCGAGCCGCCAAACAAGCCCCAAACGAATGCAAAGTCGCTTTAAAACGAAATCTAACGATTGAGTTTTGCCCTCGCTCTAAGCATTCCAGCTCGTATTATGAGATCAAAAACACTTCATTCTATGCAAATACGCAAGATTCATGCGTTTCGAGCCGCCAAACAAGCCCCAAACGAATGCAAAGTCGCTTTAAAACGAAATCTAACGATTGAGTTTTGCCCTCGCTCTAAGCATTCCAGCTCGTATTATGAGATCAAAAACACTTCATTCTATGCAAATACGCAAGATTCATGCGTTTCGAGCCGCCAAACAAGCCCCAAACGAATGCAAAGTCGCTTTAAAACGAAATCTAACGATTGAGTTTTGCCCTCGCTCTAAGCATTCCAGCTCGTATTATAACATCAAAAACTCTTCATTCTATGCAAATACGTAAGATTCATGCGTTTCGAGCCGCCAAACAAGCCCCAAACGAATGCAAAGTCGCTTTGTAACGAAATCGAACGATTGAGGTTTGCGATCGCTGTACGAGTTCGCGCTCGTACTATAAGACCAAAAACACTTCATTCTATGCAAATACGCAAGATTCATGCGTTTCGAGCCGCCAAACAAGCCCCAAACGAACGCAAAGTCGCTTTGTAACGAAATCGAACGATTGAGGTTTGCGATCGCTGTAGGAGTTCCAGCTCGTATTATAAGATACGTAACCCTTCGTTCGATGTAAAAACACGAGATTGATGCGTTTCGAGCGGCCAAACAAGCCCCAAACGAATGCCAAGTCGTTTTCTAACGAAATTGAACGATTGAGGTTTGCGCTCGCTGTAGGCGTTCCAGCTCGTATTATAAGATCAACAACATTTCATTCTATGCAAATACGTAAGATTCATGCGTTTCGAGACGCCAAACAAGTCCCAAACGAATGCAAAGTCGCTTTGTAACGAAATCGAACGATTGAGGTTTGCGATCGCTGTACGACGAGTTCCAGCTCGTACTATAAGACCAAAAACTTTTCTTTCTATGCAAATACGTGAGATTCATGCGTTTCGAACCGCCAAACAAGCCTCAAACGAATGCAAAGTCGCTTTATAACGAAATCTAATGATTGAGTTTTGCGCTCGCTGTAAGCATTCCAGCTCGTATTATAAGGTAAGAAACCCTTCGTTCGATGTTAAAACGAGAGATTTTTGCATTTCGAGCCGCCAAACAAGCCCCAAACGAACGCTCAGTCGCTTTACAACGATATCGAACATTTGAGTTTTGCGCTCGCTGTAGGCGTTCCAGCTCGTATTATGAGATCAAAAACTCTTCATTCTATGCAAATACGCAAGATTCATGCGTTTCGAGCCGCCAAACAAGCCCCAAACGAATGCAAAGTCGCTTTATAACGAAATCGAACGATTAAGGTTTGCCCTCGCTGTAAGCATTCCAGCTCGTGTTATGAGATCAAAAACACTTCATTCTATGCAAATACGCAAGATTCATGCGTTTCGAGCCGCCAAACAATCCCCAAAACGAATGCAAAGTCGCTTTATAACGAAATCGAACTATTGAGGTTTGCCCTCGCTGTAAGCATTCCAGCTCGTATTATGAGATCAAAAACACTTCATTCTATGCAAATACGCAAGATTCATGCGTTTCGAGCCGCCAAACAAGCCCCAAACGAATGCAAAGTCGCTTTATGACGAAATCAAACGATTGAGTTTTGCGCTCGCTGTAAGCATTCCAGCTCGTATTACGAGATCAAAAACACTTCATGCTATGCAAATACGCAAGATTCATGCGTTTCGAGCCGCCAAACAAGCCCCAAACGACTGCAAATCCGCTTTGTAACGAAATCGAACGATTGAGGTTTGCGATCGCTGTACGAGTTCGAGCTCGTACTATAAGACCAAAAACTTTTCATTCTATGCAAATACGCAAGATTCATGCGTTTCGAGCCGCCAAACAAGCCCCAAACGAATGCAAAGTCGCTTTAAAACGAAATCTAACGATTGAGTTTTGCCCTCGCTCTAAGCATTCCAGCTCGTATTATGAGATCAAAAACACTTCATTCTATGCAAATACGCAAGATTCATGCGTTTCGAGCCGCCAAACAAGCCCCAAACGAATGCAAAGTCGCTTTAAAACGAAATCTAACGATTGAGTTTTGCCCTCGCTCTAAGCATTCCAGCTCGTATTATGAGATCAAAAACACTTCATTCTATGCAAATACGCAAGATTCATGCGTTTCGAGCCGCCAAACAAGCCCCAAACGAATGCAAAGTCGCTTTAAAACGAAATCTAACGATTGAGTTTTGCCCTCGCTCTAAGCATTCCAGCTCGTATTATAACATCAAAAACTCTTCATTCTATGCAAATACGTAAGATTCATGCGTTTCGAGCCGCCAAACAAGCCCCAAACGAATGCAAAGTCGCTTTGTAACGAAATCGAACGATTGAGGTTTGCGATCGCTGTACGAGTTCGCGCTCGTACTATAAGACCAAAAACACTTCATTCTATGCAAATACGCAAGATTCATGCGTTTCGAGCCGCCAAACAAGCCCCAAACGAACGCAAAGTCGCTTTGTAACGAAATCGAACGATTGAGGTTTGCGATCGCTGTAGGAGTTCCAGCTCGTATTATAAGATACGTAACCCTTCGTTCGATGTAAAAACACGAGATTGATGCGTTTCGAGCGGCCAAACAAGCCCCAAACGAATGCCAAGTCGTTTTCTAACGAAATTGAACGATTGAGGTTTGCGCTCGCTGTAGGCGTTCCAGCTCGTATTATAAGATCAACAACATTTCATTCTATGCAAATACGTAAGATTCATGCGTTTCGAGACGCCAAACAAGTCCCAAACGAATGCAAAGTCGCTTTGTAACGAAATCGAACGATTGAGGTTTGCGATCGCTGTACGACGAGTTCCAGCTCGTACTATAAGACCAAAAACTTTTCTTTCTATGCAAATACGTGAGATTCATGCGTTTCGAACCGCCAAACAAGCCTCAAACGAATGCAAAGTCGCTTTATAACGAAATCTAATGATTGAGTTTTGCGCTCGCTGTAAGCATTCCAGCTCGTATTATAAGGTAAGAAACCCTTCGTTCGATGTTAAAACGAGAGATTTTTGCATTTCGAGCCGCCAAACAAGCCCCAAACGAATGCAAAGTCGCTTTAAAACGAAATCTAACGATTGAGTTTTGCCCTCGCTCTAAGCATTCCAGCTCGTATTATGAGATCAAAAACACTTCATTCTATGCAAATACGCAAGATTCATGCGTTTTGAGCCGCCAAACAAGCCCCAAACGACTGCAAATCCGCTTTATAACGAAATCGAACGATTGAGTTTAGCGTTCGCTTTACAAGTTCGACATAGTATTATAACATCAAATACTCTTCATTCTATGCAAATAAATAAGATTCATGTGTTTCGAGCCCCCAAACAAGCCCCGAACGAACGCTCAGTCGCTTTACAACGATATCGAACATTTGAGTTTTGCGCTCGCTGTAGGCGTTCCAGCTCGTATTATGAGATCAAAAACTCTTCATTCTATGCAAATACGCAAGATTCATGCGTTTCGAGCCGCCAAACAAGCCCCAAACGAATGCAAAGTCGCTTTATAACGAAATCGAACGATTAAGGTTTGCCCTCGCTGTAAGCATTCCAGCTCGTGTTATGAGATCAAAAACACTTCATTCTATGCAAATACGCAAGATTCATGCGTTTCGAGCCGCCAAACAATCCCCAAAACGAATGCAAAGTCGCTTTATAACGAAATCTAACGATTGAGTTTTGCGCTCGCTCTAAGCATTCCAGCTCGTATTATGAGATCAAAAACACTTCATTCTATGCAAATACGCAAGATTCATGCGTTTCGAGCCGCCAAACAAGCCCTAACCGAATGCAAAGTCGCTTTATAACGAAATCGAACTATTGAGGTTTGCCCTCGCTGTAAGCATTCCAGCTCGTATTATGAGATCAAAAACACTTCATTCTATGCAAATACGCAAGATTCATGCCTTTCGAGCCGCCAAACAAGCCCCAAACGAATGCAAAGTCGCTTTATGACGAAATCAAACGATTGAGTTTTGCGCTCGCTGTAAGCATTCCAGCTCGTATTACGAGATCAAAAACACTTCATGCTATGCAAATACGCAAGATTCATGCGTTTCGAGCCGCCAAACAAGCCCCAAACGACTGCAAATCCGCTTTGTAACGAAATCGAACGATTGAGGTTTGCGATCGCTGTACGAGTTCGAGCTCGTACTATAAGACCAAAAACTTTTCATTCTATGCAAATACGCAAGATTCATGCGTTTCGAGCCGCCAAACAAGCCCCAAACGAATGCAAAGTCGCTTTAAAACGAAATCTAACGATTGAGTTTTGCCCTCGCTCTAAGCATTCCAGCTCGTATTATGAGATCAAAAACACTTCATTCTATGCAAATACGCAAGATTCATGCGTTTCGAGCCGCCAAACAAGCCCCGAACGAACGCTAAGTCGCTTTAAAACGAAATCTAACGATTGAGTTTTGCCCTCGCTCTAAGCATTCCAGCTCGTATTATGAGATCAAAAACACTTCATTCTATGCAAATACGCAAGATTCATGCGTTTCGAGCCGCCAAACAAGCCCCAAACGAATGCAAATTCGCCTCATAACGAAATCGAACGATTGAGTTTTGCGTTCGCTGTACAAGTTCGACCTAGTATTATAACATCAAAAACTCTTCATTCTATGCAAATACGTAAGATTCATGCGTTTCGAGCCGCCAAACAAGCCCCAAACGAATGCAGAGTCGCTTTGTAACGAAATCGAACGATCGAGGTTTGCGATCGCTGTACGAGTTCGAGCTCGTACTATAAGACCAAAAACTTTTCTTTCTATGCAAATACGTGAGATTCATGCGTTTCGAACCGCCAAACAAGCCCCAAACGGATGCAAAGTCGCTTTATAACGAAATCTAATGATTGAGTTTTGCGCTCGCTGTAAGCATTCCAGCTCGTATTATAAGGTAAGAAACCCTTCGTTCGATGTTAAAACGAGAGATTTATGCATTTCGAGCCGCCAAACAAGCCCCAAACGAATGCAAAGTCGCTTTATAACGAAATCTAACGATTGAGTTTTGCGCTCGCTGTAAGCATTCCAGCTCGTATTATGAGATCAAAAACACTTCATTCTATGCAAATACGCAAGATTCATGCGTTTCGAGCCGCCAAACAAGCCCCAAACGACTGCAAATCCGCTTTATAACGAAATCGAACGATCGAGGTTTGCGATCGCTGTACGAGTTCGAGCTCGTACTATAAGACCAAAAACACTTTATTCTATGCAAATACGCAAGATTCATGCGTTTCGAGCCGCCAAACAAGCCCCAAACGAATGCAAAGTCGCTTTATGACGAAATCAAACGATTGAGTTTTGCGCTCGCTGTAAGCATTCCAGCTCGTATTATGAGATCAAAAACACTTCATTCTATGCAAATAAACGAGATTCATGCGTTTCGAGCCGCCAAACAAGCCCCAAACGACTGCAAATCCGCTTTGTAACGAAATCGAACGATTGAGGTTTGCGATCGCTGTACGAGTTCGAGCTCGTACTATAAGACCAAAAACTTTTCTTTCTATGCAAATACGTGAGATTCATGCGTTTCGAACCGCCAAACAAGCCCCAAACGGATGCAAAGTCGCTTTATAACGAAATCGAACGATTGAGTTTTGCGCTCGCTGTAAGCATTCCAGCTCGTATTATAAGGTAAGAAACCCTTCGTTCGATGTTAAAACGAGAGATTTATGCATATCGAGCCGCCAAACAAGCCCCAAACGAATGCAAAGTCGCTTTAAAACGAAATCTAACGATTGAGTTTTGCCCTCGCTCTAAGCATTCCAGCTCGTATTATGAGATCAAAAACACTTCATTCTATGCAAATACGCAAGATTCATGCGTTTTGAGCCGCCAAACCTGCCCCAAACGACTGCAAATCCGCTTTATAACGAAATCGAACGATTGAGTTTAGCGTTCGCTTTACAAGTTCGACATAGTATTATAACATCAAATACTCTTCATTCTATGCAAATAAATAAGATTCATGTGTTTCGAGCCCCCAAACAAGCCCCGAACGAACGCTAAGTCGCTTTACAACGATATCGAACATTTGAGTTTTGCGCTCGCTGTAGGCGTTCCAGCTCGTATTATGAGATCAAAAACACTTCATTCTATGCAAATACGTAAGATTCATGCGTTTCGAGCAGCCAAACAAGCCCCAAACGAATGCAAATTCGCCTCATAACGAAATCGAACGATTGAGTTTTGCGATCGCTGTACAAGTTCGACCTAGTATTATAACATCAAAAACTCTTCATTCTATGCAAATACGCAAGATTCATGCGTTTCGAGCCGCCAAACAAGCCCCAAACGAATGCAAAGTCGCTTTAAAACGAAATCTAACGATTGAGATTTGCCCTCGCTCTAAGCATTCCAGCTCGTATTATGAGATCAAAAACTCTTCATTCTATGCAAATACGCAAGATTCATGCGTTTCGAGCCGCCAAACAAGCCCCAAACGAATGCAAAGTCGCTTTATAACGAAATCGAACGATTAAGGTTTGCCCTCGCTGTAAGCATTCCAGCTCGTGTTATGAGATCAAAAACACTTCATTCTATGCAAATACGCAAGATTCATGCGTTTCGAGCCTCCAAACAATCCCCAAAACGAATGCAAAGTCGCTTTATAACGAAATCTAACGATTGAGTTTTGCGCTCGCTCTAAGCATTCCAGCTCGTATTATGAGATCAAAAACACTTCATTCTATGCAAATACGCAAGATTCATGCGTTTCGAGCCGCCAAACAAGCCCTAACCGAATGCAAAGTCGCTTTATAACGAAATCGAACTATTGAGGTTTGCCCTCGCTGTAAGCATTCCAGCTCGTATTATGAGATCAAAAACACTTCATTCTATGCAAATACGCAAGATTCATGCGTTTCGAGCCGCCAAACAAGCCCCAAACGAATGCAAAGTCGCTTTATGACGAAATCAAACGATTGAGTTTTGCGCTCGCTGTAAGCATTCCAGCTCGTATTATGAGATCAAAAACACTTCATTCTATGCAAATACGCAAGATTCATGCGTTTCGAGCCGCCAAACAAGCCCCAAACGAATGCAAAGTCGCTTTAAAACGAAATCTAACGATTGAGTTTTGCCCTCGCTCTAAGCATTCCAGCTCGTATTATGAGATCAAAAACACTTCATTCTATGCAAATACGCAAGATTCATGCGTTTCGAGCCGCCAAACAAGCCCCAAACGAATGCAAAGTCGCTTTAAAACGAAATCTAACGATTGAGTTTTGCCCTCGCTCTAAGCATTCCAGCTCGTATTATAACATCAAAAACTCTTCATTCTATGCAAATACGTAAGATTCATGCGTTTCGAGCCGCCAAACAAGCCCCAAACGAATGCAAAGTCGCTTTGTAACGAAATCGAACGATTGAGGTTTGCGATCGCTGTACGAGTTCGCGCTCGTACTATAAGACCAAAAACACTTCATTCTATGCAAATACGCAAGATTCATGCGTTTCGAGCCGCCAAACAAGCCCCAAACGAACGCAAAGTCGCTTTGTAACGAAATCGAACGATTGAGGTTTGCGATCGCTGTAGGAGTTCCAGCTCGTATTATAAGATACGTAACCCTTCGTTCGATGTAAAAACACGAGATTGATGCGTTTCGAGCGGCCAAACAAGCCCCAAACGAATGCCAAGTCGTTTTCTAACGAAATTGAACGATTGAGGTTTGCGCTCGCTGTAGGCGTTCCAGCTTGTATTATAAGATCAACAACATTTCATTCTATGCAAATACGTAAGATCCATGCGTTTCGAGACGCTAAACAAGTCCCAAACGAATGCAAAGTCGCTTTGTAACGAAATCGAACGATTGAGGTTTGCGATCGCTGTACGACGAGTTCCAGCTCGTACTATAAGACCAAAAACTTTTCTTTCTATGCAAATACGTGAGATTCATGCGTTTCGAACCGCCAAACAAGCCTCAAACGAATGCAAAGTCGCTTTATAACGAAATCTAATGATTGAGTTTTGCGCTCGCTGTAAGCATTCCAGCTCGTATTATAAGGTAAGAAACCCTTCGTTCGATGTTAAAACGAGAGATTTTTGCATTTCGAGCCGCCAAACAAGCCCCAAACGAATGCAAAGTCGCTTTAAAACGAAATCTAACGATTGAGTTTTGCCCTCGCTCTAAGCATTCCAGCTCGTATTATGAGATCAAAAACACTTCATTCTATGCAAATACGCAAGATTCATGCGTTTTGAGCCGCCAAACAAGCCCCAAACGACTGCAAATCCGCTTTATAACGAAATCGAACGATTGAGTTTAGCGTTCGCTTTACAAGTTCGTCATAGTATTATAACATCAAATACTCTTCATTCTATGCAAATAAATAAGATTCATGTGTTTCGAGCCCCCAAACAAGCCCCGAACGAACGCTCAGTCGCTTTACAACGATATCGAACATTTGAGTTTTGCGCTCGCTGTAGGCGTTCCAGCTCGTATTATGAGATCAAAAACTCTTCATTCGATGCAAATACGCAAGATTCATGCGTTTCGAGCCGCCAAACAAGCCCCAAACGAATGCAAAGTCGCTTTATAACGAAATCGAACGATTAAGGTTTGCCCTCGCTGTAAGCATTCCAGCTCGTGTTATGAGATCAAAAACACTTCATTCTATGCAAATACGCAAGATTCATGCGTTTCGAGCCGCCAAACAATCCCCAAAACGAATGCAAAGTCGCTTTATAACGAAATCTAACGATTGAGTTTTGCGCTCGCTCTAAGCATTCCAGCTCGTATTATGAGATCAAAAACACTTCATTCTATGCAAATACGCAAGATTCATGCGTTTCGAGCCGCCAAACAAGCCCTAACCGAATGCAAAGTCGCTTTATAACGAAATCGAACTATTGAGGTTTGCCCTCGCTGTAAGCATTCCAGCTCGTATTATGAGATCAAAAACACTTCATTCTATGCAAATACGCAAGATTCATGCGTTTCGAGCCGCCAAACAAGCCCCAAACGAATGCAAAGTCGCTTTATGACGAAATCAAACGATTGAGTTTTGCGCTCGCTGTAAGCATTCCAGCTCGTATTACGAGATCAAAAACACTTCATGCTATGCAGATACGCAAGATTCATGCGTTTCGAGCCGCCAAACAAGCCCCAAACGACTGCAAATCCGCTTTGTAACGAAATCGAACGATTGAGGTTTGCGATCGCTGTACGAGTTCGAGCTCGTACTATAAGACCAAAAACTTTTCATTCTATGCAAATACGCAAGATTCATGCGTTTCGAGCCGCCAAACAAGCCCCAAACGAATGCAAAGTCGCTTTAAAACGAAATCTAACGATTGAGTTTTGCCCTCGCTCTAAGCATTCCAGCTCGTATTATGAGATCAAAAACACTTCATTCTATGCAAATACGCAAGATTCATGCGTTTCGAGCCGCCAAACAAGCCCCAAACGAATGCAAAGTCGCTTTATAACGAAATCTAACGATTGAGTTTTGCGCTCGCTTTAAGCATTCCAGCTCGTATTATGAGATCAAAAACACTTCATTCTATGCAAATACGCAAGATTCATGCGTTTCGAGCCGCCAAACAAGCCCCAAACGAATGCAAAGTCGCTTTAAAACGAAATCTAACGATTGAGTTTTGCCCTCGCTCTAAGCATTCCAGCTCGTATTATGAGATCAAAAACACTTCATTCTATGCAAATACGCAAGATTCATGCGTTTCGAGCCGCCAAACAAGCCCCAAACGAATGCAAAGTCGCTTTAAAACGAAATCTAACGATTGAGTTTTGCCCTCGCTCTAAGCATTCCAGCTCGTATTATAACATCAAAAACTCTTCATTCTATGCAAATACGTAAGATTCATGCGTTTCGAGCCGCCAAACAAGCCCCAAACGAATGCAAAGTCGCTTTGTAACGAAATCGAACGATTGAGGTTTGCGATCGCTGTACGACGAGTTCCAGCTCGTACTATAAGACCAAAAACTTTTCTTTCTATGCAAATACGTGAGATTCATGCGTTTCGAACCGCCAAACAAGCCTCAAACGAATGCAAAGTCGCTTTATAACGAAATCTAATGATTGAGTTTTGCGCTCGCTGTAAGCATTCCAGCTCGTATTATAAGGTAAGAAACCCTTCGTTCGATGTTAAAACGAGAGATTTATGCATTTCGAGCCGCCAAACAAGCCCCAAACGAATGCAAAGTCGCTTTAAAACGAAATCTAACGATTGAGTTTTGCCCTCGCTCTAAGCATTCCAGCTCGTATTATGAGATCAAAAACACTTCATTCTATGCAAATACGCAAGATTCATGCATTTCGAGCCGCCAAACAAGCCCCAAACGAATGCAAAGTCGCTTTAAAACGAAATCTAACGATTGAGTTTAGCGTTCGCTTTACAAGTTCGACATAGTATTATAACATCAAATACTCTTCATTCTATGCAAATAAATAAGATTCATGTGTTTCGAGCCCCCAAACAAGCCCCGAACGAACGCTCAGTCGCTTTACAACGATATCGAACATTTGAGTTTTGCGCTCGCTGTAGGCGTTCCAGCTCGTATTATGAGATCAAAAACTCTTCATTCTATGCAAATACGCAAGATTCATGCGTTTCGAGCCGCGAAACAAGCCCCAAACGAATGCAAAGTCGCTTTATAACGAAATCGAACGATTAAGGTTTGCCCTCGCTGTAAGCATTCCAGCTCGTGTTATGAGATCAAAAACACTTCATTCTATGCAAATACGCAAGATTCATGCGTTTCGAGCCGCCAAACAATCCCCAAAACGAATGCAAAGTCGCTTTATAACGAAATCGAACTATTGAGGTTTGCCCTCGCTGTAAGCATTCCAGCTCGTATTATGAGATCAAAAACACTTCATTCTATGCAAATACGCAAGATTCATGCGTTTCGAGCCGCCAAACAAGCCCCAAACGAATGCAAAGTCGCTTTATGACGAAATCAAACGATTGAGTTTTGCGCTCGCTGTAAGCATTCCAGCTCGTATTACGAGATCAAAAACACTTCATGCTATGCAAATACGCAAGATTCATGCGTTTCGAGCCGCCAAACAAGCCCCAAACGACTGCAAATCCGCTTTGTAACGAAATCGAACGATTGAGGTTTGCGATCGCTGTACGAGTTCGAGCTCGTACTATAAGACCAAAAACTTTTCATTCTATGCAAATACGCAAGATTCATGCGTTTCGAGCCGCCAAACAAGCCCCAAACGAATCCAAAGTCGCTTTAAAACGAAATCTAACGATTGAGTTTTGCCCTCGCTCTAAGCATTCCAGCTCGTATTATGAGATCAAAAACACTTCATTCTATGCAAATACGCAAGATTCATGCGTTTCGAGCCGCCAAACAAGCCCCAAACGAATGCAAAGTCGCTTTAAAACGAAATCTAACGATTGAGTTTTGCCCTCGCTCTAAGCATTCCAGCTCGTATTATGAGATCAAAAACACTTCATTCTATGCAAATACGCAAGATTCATGCGTTTCGAGCCGCCAAACAAGCCCCAAACGAATGCAAAGTCGCTTTAAAACGAAATCTAACGATTGAGTTTTGCCCTCGCTCTAAGCATTCCAGCTCGTATTATAACATCAAAAACTCTTCATTCTATGCAAATACGTAAGATTCATGCGTTTCGAGCCGCCAAACAAGCCCCAAACGAATGCAAAGTCGCTTTGTAACGAAATCGAACGATTGAGGTTTGCGATCGCTGTACGAGTTCGCGCTCGTACTATAAGACCAAAAACACTTCATTCTATGCAAATACGCAAGATTCATGCGTTTCGAGCCGCCAAACAAGCCCCAAACGAACGCAAAGTCGCTTTGTAACGAAATCGAACGATTGAGGTTTGCGATCGCTGTAGGAGTTCCAGCTCGTATTATAAGATACGTAACCCTTCGTTCGATGTAAAAACACGAGATTGATGCGTTTCGAGCGGCCAAACAAGCCCCAAACGAATGCCAAGTCGTTTTCTAACGAAATTGAACGATTGAGGTTTGCGCTCGCTGTAGGCGTTCCAGCTCGTATTATAAGATCAACAACATTTCATTCTATGCAAATACGTGAGATTCATGCGTTTCGAACCGCCAAACAAGCCTCAAACGAATGCAAAGTCGCTTTATAACGAAATCTAATGATTGAGTTTTGCGCTCGCTGTAAGCATTCCAGCTCGTATTATAAGGTAAGAAACCCTTCGTTCGATGTTAAAACGAGAGATTTTTGCATTTCGAGCCGCCAAACAAGCCCCAAACGAATGCAAAGTCGCTTTAAAACGAAATCTAACGATTGAGTTTTGCCCTCGCTCTAAGCATTCCAGCTCGTATTATGAGATCAAAAACACTTCATTCTATGCAAATACGCAAGATTCATGCGTTTTGAGCCGCCAAACAAGCCCCAAACGACTGCAAATCCGCTTTATAACGAAATCGAACGATTGAGTTTAGCGTTCGCTTTACAAGTTCGACATAGTATTATAACATCAAATACTCTTCATTCTATGCAAATAAATAAGATTCATGTGTTTCGAGCCCCCAAACAAGCCCCGAACGAACGCTCAGTCGCTTTACAACGATATCGAACATTTGAGTTTTGCGCTCGCTGTAGGCGTTCCAGCTCGTATTATGAGATCAAAAACTCTTCATTCTATGCAAATACGCAAGATTCATGCGTTTCGAGCCGCCAAACAAGCCCCAAACGAATGCAAAGTCGCTTTATAACGAAATCGAACGATTAAGGTTTGCCCTCGCTGTAAGCATTCCAGCTCGTGTTATGAGATCAAAAACACTTCATTCTATGCAAATCCGCAAGATTCATGCGTTTCGAGCCGCCAAACAATCCCCAAAACGAATGCAAAGTCGCTTTATAACGAAATCTAACGATTGAGTTTTGCGCTCGCTCTAAGCATTCCAGCTCGTATTATGAGATCAAAAACACTTCATTCTATGCAAATACGCAAGATTCATGCGTTTCGAGCCGCCAAACAAGCCCTAACCGAATGCAAAGTCGCTTTATAACGAAATCGAACTATTGAGGTTTGCCCTCGCTGTAAGCATTCCAGCTCGTATTATGAGATCAAAAACACTTCATTCTATGCAAATACGCAAGATTCATGCGTTTCGAGCCGCCAAACAAGCCCCAAACGAATGCAAAGTCGCTTTATGACGAAATCAAACGATTGAGTTTTGCGCTCGCTGTAAGCATTCCAGCTCGTATTACGAGATCAAAAACACTTCATGCTATGCAAATACGCAAGATTCATGCGTTTCGAGCCGCCAAACAAGCCCCAAACGACTGCAAATCCGCTTTGTAACGAAATCGAACGATTGAGGTTTGCGATCGCTGTACGAGTTCGAGCTCGTACTATAAGACCAAAAACTTTTCATTCTATGCAAATACGCAAGATTCATGCGTTTCGAGCCGCCAAACAAGCCCCAAACGAATGCAAAGTCGCTTTAAAACGAAATCTAACGATTGAGTTTTGCCCTCGCTCTAAGCATTCCAGCTCGTATTATGAGATCAAAAACACTTCATTCTATGCAAATACGCAAGATTCATGCGTTTCGAGCCGCCAAACAAGCCCCGAACGAACGCTAAGTCGCTTTAAAACGAAATCTAACGATTGAGTTTTGCCCTCGCTCTAAGCATTCCAGCTCGTATTATGAGATCAAAAACACTTCATTCTATGCAAATACGCAAGATTCATGCGTTTCGAGCCGCCAAACAAGCCCCAAACGAATGCAAATTCGCCTCATAACGAAATCGAACGATTGAGTTTTGCGTTCGCTGTACAAGTTCGACCTAGTATTATAACATCAAAAACTCTTCATTCTATGCAAATACGTAAGATTCATGCGTTTCGAGCCGCCAAACAAGCCCCAAACGAATGCAGAGTCGCTTTGTAACGAAATCGAACGATCGAGGTTTGCGATCGCTGTACGAGTTCGAGCTCGTACTATAAGACCAAAAACTTTTCTTTCTATGCAAATACGTGAGATTCATGCGTTTCGAACCGCCAAACAAGCCCCAAACGGATGCAAAGTCGCTTTATAACGAAATCTAATGATTGAGTTTTGCGCTCGCTGTAAGCATTCCAGCTCGTATTATAAGGTAAGAAACCCTTCGTTCGATGTTAAAACGAGAGATTTATGCATTTCGAGCCGCCAAACAAGCCCCAAACGAATGCAAAGTCGCTTTATAACGAAATCTAACGATTGAGTTTTGCGCTCGCTGTAAGCATTCCAGCTCGTATTATGAGATCAAAAACACTTCATTCTATGCAAATACGCAAGATTCATGCGTTTCGAGCCGCCAAACAAGCCCCAAACGACTGCAAATCCGCTTTATAACGAAATCGAACGATCGAGGTTTGCGATCGCTGTACGAGTTCGAGCTCGTACTATAAGACCAAAAACACTTTATTCTATGCAAATACGCAAGATTCATGCATTTCGAGCCGCCAAACAAGCCCCAAACGAATGCAAAGTCGCTTTATAACGAAATCTAACGATTGAGTTTTGCGCTCGCTGTAAGCATTCCAGCTCGTATTATGAGATCAAAAACACTTCATTCTATGCAAATACGCAAGATTCATGCGTTTCGAGCCGCCAAACAAGCCCCAAACGACTGCAAATCCGCTTTATAACGAAATCGAACGATCGAGGTTTGCGATCGCTGTACGAGTTCGAGCTCGTACTATAAGACCAAAAACACTTTATTCTATGCAAATACGCAAGATTCATGCGTTTCGAGCCGCCAAACAAGCCCCAAACGAATGCAAAGTCGCTTTATGACGAAATCAAACGATTGAGTTTTGCGCTCGCTGTAAGCATTCCAGCTCGTATTATGAGATCAAAAACACTTCATTCTATGCAAATAAACGAGATTCATGCGTTTCGAGCCGCCAAACAAGCCCCAAACGACTGCAAATCCGCTTTGTAACGAAATCGAACGATTGAGGTTTGCGATCGCTGTACGAGTTCGAGCTCGTACTATAAGACCAAAAACTTTTCTTTCTATGCAAATACGTGAGATTCATGCGTTTCGAACCGCCAAACAAGCCCCAAACGGATGCAAAGTCGCTTTATAACGAAATCGAACGATTGAGTTTTGCGCTCGCTGTAAGCATTCCAGCTCGTATTATAAGGTAAGAAACCCTTCGTTCGATGTTAAAACGAGAGATTTATGCATTTCGAGCCGCCAAACAAGCCGAAAACGAATGCAAAGTCGCTTTAAAACGAAATCTAACGATTGAGTTTTGCCCTCGCTCTAAGCATTCCAGCTCGTATTATGAGATCAAAAACACTTCATTCTATGCAAATACGCAAGATTCATGCGTTTTGAGCCGCCAAACCTGCCCCAAACGACTGCAAATCCGCTTTATAACGAAATCGAACGATTGAGTTTAGCGTTCGCTTTACAAGTTCGACATAGTATTATAACATCAAATACTCTTCATTCTATGCAAATAAATAAGATTCATGTGTTTCGAGCCCCCAAACAAGCCCCGAACGAACGCTAAGTCGCTTTACAACGATATCGAACATTTGAGTTTTGCGCTCGCTGTTAGGCGTTCCAGCTCGTATTATGAGATCAAAAACACTTCATTCTATGCAAATACGTAAGATTCATGCGTTTCGAGCAGCCAAACAAGCCCCAAACGAATGCAAATTCCCCTCATAACGAAATCGAACGATTGAGTTTTGCGTTCGCTGTACAAGTTCGACCTAGTATTATAACATCAAAAACTCTTCATTCTATGCAAATACGCAAGATTCATGCGTTTCGAGCCGCCAAACAAGCCCCAAACGAATGCAAAGTCGCTTTAAAACGAAATCTAACGATTGAGATTTGCCCTCGCTCTAAGCATTCCAGCTCGTATTATGAGATCAAAAACACTTCATTCTATGCAAATACGCAAGATTCATGCGTTTCGAGCCGCCAAACAAGCCCCAAACGAATGCAAAGTCGCTTTAAAACGAAATCTAACGATTGAGTTTTGCCCTCGCTCTAAGCATTCCAGCTCGTATTATGAGATCAAAAACACTTCATTCTATGCAAATACGCAAGATTCATGCGTTTCGAGCCGCCAAACAAGCCCCAAACGAATGCAAATTCGCCTCATAATGAAATCGAACGATTGGGTTTTGCGTTCGCTGTACAAGTTCGACCTTGTATTATAACATCAAAAACTCTTCATTCTATGCAAATACGTAAGATTCATGCGTTTCGAGCCGCCAAACAAGCCCCAAACGAATGCAGAGTCGCTTTGTAACGAAATCGAACGATCGAGGTTTGCGATCGCTGTACGAGTTCGAGCTCGTACTATAAGACCAAAAACTTTTCTTTCTATGCAAATACGTGAGATTCATGCGTTTCGAACCGCCAAACAAGCCCCAAACGGATGCAAAGTCGCTTTATAACGAAATCTAATGATTGAGTTTTGCGCTCGCTGTAAGCATTCCAGCTCGTATTATAAGGTAAGAAACCCTTCGTTCGATGTTAAAACGAGAGATTTATGCATTTCGAGCCGCCAAACAAGCCCCAAACGAATGCAAAGTCGCTTTATAACGAAATCTAACGATTGAGTTTTGCGCTCGCTGTAAGCATTCCAGCTCGTATTATGAGATCAAAAACACTTCATTCTATACAAATACGCAAGATTCATGCGTTTCGAGCCGCCAAACAAGCCCCAAACGACTGCAAATCCGCTTTATAACGAAATCGAACGATCGAGGTTTGCGATCGCTGTACGAGTTCGAGCTCGTACTATAAGACCAAAAACACTTTATTCTATGCAAATACGCAAGATTCATGCGTTTCGAGCCGCCAAACAAGCCCCAAACGAATGCAAAGTCGCTTTATGACGAAATCAAACGATTGAGTTTTGCGCTCGCTGTAAGCATTCCAGCTCGTATTATGAGATCAAAAACACTTCATTCTATGCAAATAAACAAGATTCATGCGTTTCGAGCCGCCAAACAAGCCCCAAACGACTGCAAATCCGCTTTGTAACGAAATCGAACGATTGAGGTTTGCGATCGCTGTACGAGTTCGAGCTCGTACTATAAGACCAAAAACTTTTCTTTCTATGCAAATACGTGAGATTCATGCGTTTCGAACCGCCAAACAAGCCCCAAACGGATGCAAAGTCGCTTTATAACGAAATCTAATGATTGAGTTTTGCGCTCGCTGTAAGCATTCCAGCTCGTATTATAAGGTAAGAAACCCTTCGTTCGATGTTAAAACGAGAGATTTATGCATTTCGAGCCGCCAAACAAGCCCCAAACGAATGCAAAGTCGCTTTATAACGAAATCTAACGATTGAGTTTTGCGCTCGCTGTAAGCATTCCAGCTCGTATTATGAGATCAAAAACACTTCATTCTATGTAAATACGCAAGATTCATGCGTTTCGAGCCGCCAAACAAGCCCCAAACGAATGCAAAGTCGCTTTAAAACGAAATCTAACGATTGAGTTTTGCCCTCGCTCTAAGCATTCCAGCTCGTATTATGAGATCAAAAACACTTCATTCTATCCAAATACGCAAGATTCATGCGTTTCGAGCCGCCAAACAAGCCCCAAACGAATGCAAAGTCGCTTTAAAACGAAATCTAACGATTGAGTTTTGCCCTCGCTCTAAGCATTCCAGCTCGTATTATAACATCAAAAACTCTTCATTCTATGCAAATACGTAAGATTCATGCGTTTCGAGCCGCCAAACAAGCCCCAAACGAATGCAAAGTCGCTTTGTAACGAAATCGAACGATTGAGGTTTGCGATCGCTGTACGAGTTCGCGCTCGTACTATAAGACCAAAAACACTTCATTCTATGCAAATACGCAAGATTCATGCGTTTCGAGCCGCCAAACAAGCCCCAAACGAATGCCAAGTCGTTTTCTAACGAAATTGAACGATTGAGGTTTGCGCTCGCTGTAGGCGTTCCAGCTCGTATTATAAGATCAACAACATTTCATTATATGCAAATACGTAAGATTCATGCGTTTCGAGACGCCAAACAAGTCCCAAACGAATGCAAAGTCGCTTTGTAACGAAATCGAACGATTGAGGTTTGCGATCGCTGTACGACGAGTTCCAGCTCGTACTATAAGACCAAAAACTTTTCTTTCTATGCAAATACGTGAGATTCATGCGTTACGAACCGCCAAACAAGCCTCAAACGAATGCAAAGTCGCTTTATAACGAAATCTAATGATTGAGTTTTGCGCTCGCTGTAAGCATTCCAGCTCGTATTATAAGGTAAGAAACCCTTCGTTCGATGTTAAAACGAGAGATTTTTGCATTTCGAGCCGCCAAACAAGCCCCAAACGAATGCAAAGTCGCTTTAAAACGAAATCTAACGATTGAGTTTTGCCCTCGCTCTAAGCATTCCAGCTCGTATTATGAGATCAAAAACACTTCATTCTATGCAAATACGTAAGATTCATGCGTTTCGAGCAGCCAAACAAGCCCCAAACGAATGCAAATTCGCCTCATAACGAAATCGAACGATTGAGTTTTGCGATCGCTGTACAAGTTCGACCTAGTATTATAACATCAAAAACTCTTCATTCTATGCAAATACGCAAGATTCATGCGTTTCGAGCCGCCAAACAAGCCCCAAACGAATGCAAAGTCGCTTTAAAACGAAATCTAACGATTGAGATTTGCCCTCGCTCTAAGCATTCCAGCTCGTATTATGAGATCAAAAACACTTCATTCTATGCAAATACGCAAGATTCATGCGTTTCGAGCCGCCAAACAAGCCCCAAACGAATGCAAAGTCGCTTTAAAACGAAATCTAACGATTGAGTTTTGCCCTCGCTCTAAGCATTCCAGCTCGTATTATGAGATCAAAAACACTTCATTCTATGCAAATACGCAAGATTCATGCGTTTCGAGCCGCCAAACAAGCCCCAAACGAATGCAAATTCGCCTCATAATGAAATCGAACGATTGAGTTTTGCGTTCGCTGTACAAGTTCGACCTTGTATTATAACATCAAAAACTCTTCATTCTATGCAAATACGTAAGATTCATGCGTTTCGAGCCGCCAAACAAGCCCCAAACGAATGCAGAGTCGCTTTGTAACGAAATCGAACGATCGAGGTTTGCGATCGCTGTACGAGTTCGAGCTCGTACTATAAGACCAAAAACTTTTCTTTCTATGCAAATACGTGAGATTCATGCGTTTCGAACCGCCAAACAAGCCCCAAACGGATGCAAAGTCGCTTTATAACGAAATCTAATGATTGAGTTTTGCGCTCGCTGTAAGCATTCCAGCTCGTATTATAAGGTAAGAAACCCTTCGTTCGATGTTAAAACGAGAGATTTATGCATTTCGAGCCGCCAAACAAGCCCCAAACGAATGCAAAGTCGCTTTATAACGAAATCTAACGATTGAGTTTTGCGCTCGCTGTAAGCATTCCAGCTCGTATTATGAGATCAAAAACACTTCATTCTATGCAAATACGCAAGATTCATGCGTTTCGAGCCGCCAAACAAGCCCCAAACGACTGCAAATCCGCTTTATAACGAAATCGAACGATCGAGGTTTGCGATCGCTGTACGAGTTCGAGCTCGTACTATAAGACCAAAAACACTTTATTCTATGCAAATACGCAAGATTCATGCGTTTCGAGCCGCCAAACAAGCCCCAAACGAATGCAAAGTCGCTTTATGACGAAATCAAACGATTGAGTTTTGCGCTCGCTGTAAGCATTCCAGCTCGTATTATGAGATCAAAAACACTTCATTCTATGCAAATAAACGAGATTCATGCGTTTCGAGCCGCCAAACAAGCCCCAAACGACTGCAAATCCGCTTTGTAACGAAATCGAACGATTGAGGTTTGCGATCGCTGTACGAGTTCGAGCTCGTACTATAAGACCAAAAACTTTTCTTTCTATGCAAATACGTGAGATTCATGCGTTTCGAACCGCCAAACAAGCCCCAAACGGATGCAAAGTCGCTTTATAACGAAATCGAACGATTGAGTTTTGCGCTCGCTGTAAGCATTCCAGCTCGTATTATAAGGTAAGAAACCCTTCGTTCGATGTTAAAACGAGAGATTTATGCATATCGAGCCGCCAAACAAGCCCCAAACGAATGCAAAGTCGCTTTAAAACGAAATCTAACGATTGAGTTTTGCCCTCGCTCTAAGCATTCCAGCTCGTATTATGAGATCAAAAACACTTCATTCTATGCAAATACGCAAGATTCATGCGTTTTGAGCCGCCAAACCTGCCCCAAACGACTGCAAATCCGCTTTATAACGAAATCGAACGATTGAGTTTAGCGTTCGCTTTACAAGTTCGACATAGTATTATAACATCAAATACTCTTCATTCTATGCAAATAAATAAGATTCATGTGTTTCGAGCCCCCAAACAAGCCCCGAACGAACGCTAAGTCGCTTTACAACGATATCGAACATTTGAGTTTTGCGCTCGCTGTAGGCGTTCCAGCTCGTATTATGAGATCAAAAACACTTCATTCTATGCAAATACGTAAGATTCATGCGTTTCGAGCAGCCAAACAAGCCCCAAACGAATGCAAATTCGCCTCATAACGAAATCGAACGATTGAGTTTTGCGATCGCTGTACAAGTTCGACCTAGTATTATAACATCAAAAACTCTTCATTCTATGCAAATACGCAAGATTCATGCGTTTCGAGCCGCCAAACAAGCCCCAAACGAATGCAAAGTCGCTTTAAAACGAAATCTAACGATTGAGATTTGCCCTCGCTCTAAGCATTCCAGCTCGTATTATGAGATCAAAAACTCTTCATTCTATGCAAATACGCAAGATTCATGCGTTTCGAGCCGCCAAACAAGCCCCAAACGAATGCAAAGTCGCTTTATAACGAAATCGAACGATTAAGGTTTGCCCTCGCTGTAAGCATTCCAGCTCGTGTTATGAGATCAAAAACACTTCATTCTATGCAAATACGCAAGATTCATGCGTTTCGAGCCTCCAAACAATCCCCAAAACGAATGCAAAGTCGCTTTATAACGAAATCTAACGATTGAGTTTTGCGCTCGCTCTAAGCATTCCAGCTCGTATTATGAGATCAAAAACACTTCATTCTATGCAAATACGCAAGATTCATGCGTTTCGAGCCGCCAAACAAGCCCTAGCCGAATGCAAAGTCGCTTAATAACGAAATCGAACTATTGAGGTTTGCCCTCGCTGTAAGCATTCCAGCTCGTATTATGAGATCAAAAACACTTCATTCTATGCAAATACGCAAGATTCATGCGTTTCGAGCCGCCAAACAAGCCCCAAACGAATGCAAAGTCGCTTTATGACGAAATCAAACGATTGAGTTTTGCGCTCGCTGTAAGCATTCCAGCTCGTATTATGAGATCAAAAACACTTCATTCTATGCAAATACGCAAGATTCATGCGTTTCGAGCCGCCAAACAAGCCCCAAACGAATGCAAAGTCGCTTTAAAACGAAATCTAACGATTGAGTTTTGCCCTCGCTCTAAGCATTCCAGCTCGTATTATGAGATCAAAAACACTTCATTCTATGCAAATACGCAAGATTCATGCGTTTCGAGCCGCCAAACAAGCCCCAAACGAATGCAAAGTCGCTTTAAAACGAAATCTAACGATTGAGTTTTGCCCTCGCTCTAAGCATTCCAGCTCGTATTATAACATCAAAAACTCTTCATTCTATGCAAATACGTAAGATTCATGCGTTTCGAGCCGCCAAACAAGCCCCAAACGAATGCAAAGTCGCTTTGTAACGAAATCGAACGATTGAGGTTTGCGATCGCTGTACGAGTTCGCGCTCGTACTATAAGACCAAAAACACTTCATTCTATGCAAATACGCAAGATTCATGCGTTTCGAGCCGCCAAACAAGCCCCAAACGAACGCAAAGTCGCTTTGTAACGAAATCGAACGATTGAGGTTTGCGATCGCTGTAGGAGTTCCAGCTCGTATTATAAGATACGTAACCCTTCGTTCGATGTAAAAACACGAGATTGATGCGTTTCGAGCGGCCAAACAAGCCCCAAACGAATGCCAAGTCGTTTTCTAACGAAATTGAACGATTGAGGTTTGCGCTCGCTGTAGGCGTTCCAGCTTGTATTATAAGATCAACAACATTTCATTCTATGCAAATACGTAAGATCCATGCGTTTCGAGACGCTAAACAAGTCCCAAACGAATGCAAAGTCGCTTTGTAACGAAATCGAACGATTGAGGTTTGCGATCGCTGTACGACGAGTTCCAGCTCGTACTATAAGACCAAAAACTTTTCTTTCTATGCAAATACGTGAGATTCATGCGTTTCGAACCGCCAAACAAGCCTCAAACGAATGCAAAGTCGCTTTATAACGAAATCTAATGATTGAGTTTTGCGCTCGCTGTAAGCATTCCAGCTCGTATTATAAGGTAAGAAACCCTTCGTTCGATGTTAAAACGAGAGATTTTTGCATTTCGAGCCGCCAAACAAGCCCCAAACGAATGCAAAGTCGCTTTAAAACGAAATCTAACGATTGAGTTTTGCCCTCGCTCTAAGCATTCCAGCTCGTATTATGAGATCAAAAACACTTCATTCTATGCAAATACGCAAGATTCATGCGTTTTGAGCCGCCAAACAAGCCCCAAACGACTGCAAATCCGCTTTATAACGAAATCGAACGATTGAGTTTAGCGTTCGCTTTACAAGTTCGTCATAGTATTATAACATCAAATACTCTTCATTCTATGCAAATAAATAAGATTCATGTGTTTCGAGCCCCCAAACAAGCCCCGAACGAACGCTCAGTCGCTTTACAACGATATCGAACATTTGAGTTTTGCGCTCGCTGTAGGCGTTCCAGCTCGTATTATGAGATCAAAAACTCTTCATTCGATGCAAATACGCAAGATTCATGCGTTTCGAGCCGCCAAACAAGCCCCAAACGAATGCAAAGTCGCTTTATAACGAAATCGAACGATTAAGGTTTGCCCTCGCTGTAAGCATTCCAGCTCGTGTTATGAGATCAAAAACACTTCATTCTATGCAAATACGCAAGATTCATGCGTTTCGAGCCGCCAAACAATCCCCAAAACGAATGCAAAGTCGCTTTATAACGAAATCTAACGATTGAGTTTTGCGCTCGCTCTAAGCATTCCAGCTCGTATTATGAGATCAAAAACACTTCATTCTATGCAAATACGCAAGATTCATGCGTTTCGAGCCGCCAAACAAGCCCTAACCGAATGCAAAGTCGCTTTATAACGAAATCGAACTATTGAGGTTTGCCCTCGCTGTAAGCATTCCAGCTCGTATTATGAGATCAAAAACACTTCATTCTATGCAAATACGCAAGATTCATGCGTTTCGAGCCGCCAAACAAGCCCCAAACGAATGCAAAGTCGCTTTATGACGAAATCAAACGATTGAGTTTTGCGCTCGCTGTAAGCATTCCAGCTCGTATTACGAGATCAAAAACACTTCATGCTATGCAGATACGCAAGATTCATGCGTTTCGAGCCGCCAAACAAGCCCCAAACGACTGCAAATCCGCTTTGTAACGAAATCGAACGATTGAGGTTTGCGATCGCTGTACGAGTTCGAGCTCGTACTATAAGACCAAAAACTTTTCATTCTATGCAAATACGCAAGATTCATGCGTTTCGAGCCGCCAAACAAGCCCCAAACGAATGCAAAGTCGCTTTAAAACGAAATCTAACGATTGAGTTTTGCCCTCGCTCTAAGCATTCCAGCTCGTATTATGAGATCAAAAACACTTCATTCTATGCAAATACGCAAGATTCATGCGTTTCGAGCCGCCAAACAAGCCCCAAACGAATGCAAAGTCGCTTTATAACGAAATCTAACGATTGAGTTTTGCGCTCGCTTTAAGCATTCCAGCTCGTATTATGAGATCAAAAACACTTCATTCTATGCAAATACGCAAGATTCATGCGTTTCGAGCCGCCAAACAAGCCCCAAACGAATGCAAAGTCGCTTTAAAACGAAATCTAACGATTGAGTTTTGCCCTCGCTCTAAGCATTCCAGCTCGTATTATGAGATCAAAAACACTTCATTCTATGCAAATACGCAAGATTCATGCGTTTCGAGCCGCCAAACAAGCCCCAAACGAATGCAAAGTCGCTTTAAAACGAAATCTAACGATTGAGTTTTGCCCTCGCTCTAAGCATTCCAGCTCGTATTATAACATCAAAAACTCTTCATTCTATGCAAATACGTAAGATTCATGCGTTTCGAGCCGCCAAACAAGCCCCAAACGAATGCAAAGTCGCTTTGTAACGAAATCGAACGATTGAGGTTTGCGATCGCTGTACGACGAGTTCCAGCTCGTACTATAAGACCAAAAACTTTTCTTTCTATGCAAATACGTGAGATTCATGCGTTTCGAACCGCCAAACAAGCCTCAAACGAATGCAAAGTCGCTTTATAACGAAATCTAATGATTGAGTTTTGCGCTCGCTGTAAGCATTCCAGCTCGTATTATAAGGTAAGAAACCCTTCGTTCGATGTTAAAACGAGAGATTTATGCATTTCGAGCCGCCAAACAAGCCCCAAACGAATGCAAAGTCGCTTTAAAACGAAATCTAACGATTGAGTTTTGCCCTCGCTCTAAGCATTCCAGCTCGTATTATGAGATCAAAAACACTTCATTCTATGCAAATACGCAAGATTCATGCATTTCGAGCCGCCAAACAAGCCCCAAACGAATGCAAAGTCGCTTTAAAACGAAATCTAACGATTGAGTTTAGCGTTCGCTTTACAAGTTCGACATAGTATTATAACATCAAATACTCTTCATTCTATGCAAATAAATAAGATTCATGTGTTTCGAGCCCCCAAACAAGCCCCGAACGAACGCTCAGTCGCTTTACAACGATATCGAACATTTGAGTTTTGCGCTCGCTGTAGGCGTTCCAGCTCGTATTATGAGATCAAAAACTCTTCATTCTATGCAAATACGCAAGATTCATGCGTTTCGAGCCGCGAAACAAGCCCCAAACGAATGCAAAGTCGCTTTATAACGAAATCGAACGATTAAGGTTTGCCCTCGCTGTAAGCATTCCAGCTCGTGTTATGAGATCAAAAACACTTCATTCTATGCAAATACGCAAGATTCATGCGTTTCGAGCCGCCAAACAATCCCCAAAACGAATGCAAAGTCGCTTTATAACGAAATCGAACTATTGAGGTTTGCCCTCGCTGTAAGCATTCCAGCTCGTATTATGAGATCAAAAACACTTCATTCTATGCAAATACGCAAGATTCATGCGTTTCGAGCCGCCAAACAAGCCCCAAACGAATGCAAAGTCGCTTTATGACGAAATCAAACGATTGAGTTTTGCGCTCGCTGTAAGCATTCCAGCTCGTATTACGAGATCAAAAACACTTCATGCTATGCAAATACGCAAGATTCATGCGTTTCGAGCCGCCAAACAAGCCCCAAACGACTGCAAATCCGCTTTGTAACGAAATCGAACGATTGAGGTTTGCGATCGCTGTACGAGTTCGAGCTCGTACTATAAGACCAAAAACTTTTCATTCTATGCAAATACGCAAGATTCATGCGTTTCGAGCCGCCAAACAAGCCCCAAACGAATCCAAAGTCGCTTTAAAACGAAATCTAACGATTGAGTTTTGCCCTCGCTCTAAGCATTCCAGCTCGTATTATGAGATCAAAAACACTTCATTCTATGCAAATACGCAAGATTCATGCGTTTCGAGCCGCCAAACAAGCCCCAAACGAATGCAAAGTCGCTTTAAAACGAAATCTAACGATTGAGTTTTGCCCTCGCTCTAAGCATTCCAGCTCGTATTATGAGATCAAAAACACTTCATTCTATGCAAATACGCAAGATTCATGCGTTTCGAGCCGCCAAACAAGCCCCAAACGAATGCAAAGTCGCTTTAAAACGAAATCTAACGATTGAGTTTTGCCCTCGCTCTAAGCATTCCAGCTCGTATTATAACATCAAAAACTCTTCATTCTATGCAAATACGTAAGATTCATGCGTTTCGAGCCGCCAAACAAGCCCCAAACGAATGCAAAGTCGCTTTGTAACGAAATCGAACGATTGAGGTTTGCGATCGCTGTACGAGTTCGCGCTCGTACTATAAGACCAAAAACACTTCATTCTATGCAAATACGCAAGATTCATGCGTTTCGAGCCGCCAAACAAGCCCCAAACGAACGCAAAGTCGCTTTGTAACGAAATCGAACGATTGAGGTTTGCGATCGCTGTAGGAGTTCCAGCTCGTATTATAAGATACGTAACCCTTCGTTCGATGTAAAAACACGAGATTGATGCGTTTCGAGCGGCCAAACAAGCCCCAAACGAATGCCAAGTCGTTTTCTAACGAAATTGAACGATTGAGGTTTGCGCTCGCTGTAGGCGTTCCAGCTCGTATTATAAGATCAACAACATTTCATTCTATGCAAATACGTGAGATTCATGCGTTTCGAACCGCCAAACAAGCCTCAAACGAATGCAAAGTCGCTTTATAACGAAATCTAATGATTGAGTTTTGCGCTCGCTGTAAGCATTCCAGCTCGTATTATAAGGTAAGAAACCCTTCGTTCGATGTTAAAACGAGAGATTTTTGCATTTCGAGCCGCCAAACAAGCCCCAAACGAATGCAAAGTCGCTTTAAAACGAAATCTAACGATTGAGTTTTGCCCTCGCTCTAAGCATTCCAGCTCGTATTATGAGATCAAAAACACTTCATTCTATGCAAATACGCAAGATTCATGCGTTTTGAGCCGCCAAACAAGCCCCAAACGACTGCAAATCCGCTTTATAACGAAATCGAACGATTGAGTTTAGCGTTCGCTTTACAAGTTCGACATAGTATTATAACATCAAATACTCTTCATTCTATGCAAATAAATAAGATTCATGTGTTTCGAGCCCCCAAACAAGCCCCGAACGAACGCTCAGTCGCTTTACAACGATATCGAACATTTGAGTTTTGCGCTCGCTGTAGGCGTTCCAGCTCGTATTATGAGATCAAAAACTCTTCATTCTATGCAAATACGCAAGATTCATGCGTTTCGAGCCGCCAAACAAGCCCCAAACGAATGCAAAGTCGCTTTATAACGAAATCGAACGATTAAGGTTTGCCCTCGCTGTAAGCATTCCAGCTCGTGTTATGAGATCAAAAACACTTCATTCTATGCAAATCCGCAAGATTCATGCGTTTCGAGCCGCCAAACAATCCCCAAAACGAATGCAAAGTCGCTTTATAACGAAATCTAACGATTGAGTTTTGCGCTCGCTCTAAGCATTCCAGCTCGTATTATGAGATCAAAAACACTTCATTCTATGCAAATACGCAAGATTCATGCGTTTCGAGCCGCCAAACAAGCCCTAACCGAATGCAAAGTCGCTTTATAACGAAATCGAACTATTGAGGTTTGCCCTCGCTGTAAGCATTCCAGCTCGTATTATGAGATCAAAAACACTTCATTCTATGCAAATACGCAAGATTCATGCGTTTCGAGCCGCCAAACAAGCCCCAAACGAATGCAAAGTCGCTTTATGACGAAATCAAACGATTGAGTTTTGCGCTCGCTGTAAGCATTCCAGCTCGTATTACGAGATCAAAAACACTTCATGCTATGCAAATACGCAAGATTCATGCGTTTCGAGCCGCCAAACAAGCCCCAAACGACTGCAAATCCGCTTTGTAACGAAATCGAACGATTGAGGTTTGCGATCGCTGTACGAGTTCGAGCTCGTACTATAAGACCAAAAACTTTTCATTCTATGCAAATACGCAAGATTCATGCGTTTCGAGCCGCCAAACAAGCCCCAAACGAATGCAAAGTCGCTTTAAAACGAAATCTAACGATTGAGTTTTGCCCTCGCTCTAAGCATTCCAGCTCGTATTATGAGATCAAAAACACTTCATTCTATGCAAATACGCAAGATTCATGCGTTTCGAGCCGCCAAACAAGCCCCGAACGAACGCTAAGTCGCTTTAAAACGAAATCTAACGATTGAGTTTTGCCCTCGCTCTAAGCATTCCAGCTCGTATTATGAGATCAAAAACACTTCATTCTATGCAAATACGCAAGATTCATGCGTTTCGAGCCGCCAAACAAGCCCCAAACGAATGCAAATTCGCCTCATAACGAAATCGAACGATTGAGTTTTGCGTTCGCTGTACAAGTTCGACCTAGTATTATAACATCAAAAACTCTTCATTCTATGCAAATACGTAAGATTCATGCGTTTCGAGCCGCCAAACAAGCCCCAAACGAATGCAGAGTCGCTTTGTAACGAAATCGAACGATCGAGGTTTGCGATCGCTGTACGAGTTCGAGCTCGTACTATAAGACCAAAAACTTTTCTTTCTATGCAAATACGTGAGATTCATGCGTTTCGAACCGCCAAACAAGCCCCAAACGGATGCAAAGTCGCTTTATAACGAAATCTAATGATTGAGTTTTGCGCTCGCTGTAAGCATTCCAGCTCGTATTATAAGGTAAGAAACCCTTCGTTCGATGTTAAAACGAGAGATTTATGCATTTCGAGCCGCCAAACAAGCCCCAAACGAATGCAAAGTCGCTTTATAACGAAATCTAACGATTGAGTTTTGCGCTCGCTGTAAGCATTCCAGCTCGTATTATGAGATCAAAAACACTTCATTCTATGCAAATACGCAAGATTCATGCGTTTCGAGCCGCCAAACAAGCCCCAAACGACTGCAAATCCGCTTTATAACGAAATCGAACGATCGAGGTTTGCGATCGCTGTACGAGTTCGAGCTCGTACTATAAGACCAAAAACACTTTATTCTATGCAAATACGCAAGATTCATGCGTTTCGAGCCGCCAAACAAGCCCCAAACGAATGCAAAGTCGCTTTATGACGAAATCAAACGATTGAGTTTTGCGCTCGCTGTAAGCATTCCAGCTCGTATTATGAGATCAAAAACACTTCATTCTATGCAAATAAACGAGATTCATGCGTTTCGAGCCGCCAAACAAGCCCCAAACGACTGCAAATCCGCTTTGTAACGAAATCGAACGATTGAGGTTTGCGATCGCTGTACGAGTTCGAGCTCGTACTATAAGACCAAAAACTTTTCTTTCTATGCAAATACGTGAGATTCATGCGTTTCGAACCGCCAAACAAGCCCCAAACGGATGCAAAGTCGCTTTATAACGAAATCGAACGATTGAGTTTTGCGCTCGCTGTAAGCATTCCAGCTCGTATTATAAGGTAAGAAACCCTTCGTTCGATGTTAAAACGAGAGATTTATGCATTTCGAGCCGCCAAACAAGCCCCAAACGAATGCAAAGTCGCTTTAAAACGAAATCTAACGATTGAGTTTTGCCCTCGCTCTAAGCATTCCAGCTCGTATTATGAGATCAAAAACACTTCATTCTATGCAAATACGCAAGATTCATGCGTTTTGAGCCGCCAAACCTGCCCCAAACGACTGCAAATCCGCTTTATAACGAAATCGAACGATTGAGTTTAGCGTTCGCTTTACAAGTTCGACATAGTATTATAACATCAAATACTCTTCATTCTATGCAAATAAATAAGATTCATGTGTTTCGAGCCCCCAAACAAGCCCCGAACGAACGCTAAGTCGCTTTACAACGATATCGAACATTTGAGTTTTGCGCTCGCTGTTAGGCGTTCCAGCTCGTATTATGAGATCAAAAACACTTCATTCTATGCAAATACGTAAGATTCATGCGTTTCGAGCAGCCAAACAAGCCCCAAACGAATGCAAATTCGCCTCATAACGAAATCGAACGATTGAGTTTTGCGTTCGCTGTACAAGTTCGACCTAGTATTATAACATCAAAAACTCTTCATTCTATGCAAATACGCAAGATTCATGCGTTTCGAGCCGCCAAACAAGCCCCAAACGAATGCAAAGTCGCTTTAAAACGAAATCTAACGATTGAGATTTGCCCTCGCTCTAAGCATTCCAGCTCGTATTATGAGATCAAAAACACTTCATTCTATGCAAATACGCAAGATTCATGCGTTTCGAGCCGCCAAACAAGCCCCAAACGAATGCAAAGTCGCTTTAAAACGAAATCTAACGATTGAGTTTTGCCCTCGCTCTAAGCATTCCAGCTCGTATTATGAGATCAAAAACACTTCATTCTATGCAAATACGCAAGATTCATGCGTTTCGAGCCGCCAAACAAGCCCCAAACGAATGCAAATTCGCCTCATAATGAAATCGAACGATTGGGTTTTGCGTTCGCTGTACAAGTTCGACCTTGTATTATAACATCAAAAACTCTTCATTCTATGCAAATACGTAAGATTCATGCGTTTCGAGCCGCCAAACAAGCCCCAAACGAATGCAGAGTCGCTTTGTAACGAAATCGAACGATCGAGGTTTGCGATCGCTGTACGAGTTCGAGCTCGTACTATAAGACCAAAAACTTTTCTTTCTATGCAAATACGTGAGATTCATGCGTTTCGAACCGCCAAACAAGCCCCAAACGGATGCAAAGTCGCTTTATAACGAAATCTAATGATTGAGTTTTGCGCTCGCTGTAAGCATTCCAGCTCGTATTATAAGGTAAGAAACCCTTCGTTCGATGTTAAAACGAGAGATTTATGCATTTCGAGCCGCCAAACAAGCCCCAAACGAATGCAAAGTCGCTTTATAACGAAATCTAACGATTGAGTTTTGCGCTCGCTGTAAGCATTCCAGCTCGTATTATGAGATCAAAAACACTTCATTCTATACAAATACGCAAGATTCATGCGTTTCGAGCCGCCAAACAAGCCCCAAACGACTGCAAATCCGCTTTATAACGAAATCGAACGATCGAGGTTTGCGATCGCTGTACGAGTTCGAGCTCGTACTATAAGACCAAAAACACTTTATTCTATGCAAATACGCAAGATTCATGCGTTTCGAGCCGCCAAACAAGCCCCAAACGAATGCAAAGTCGCTTTATGACGAAATCAAACGATTGAGTTTTGCGCTCGCTGTAAGCATTCCAGCTCGTATTATGAGATCAAAAACACTTCATTCTATGCAAATAAACAAGATTCATGCGTTTCGAGCCGCCAAACAAGCCCCAAACGACTGCAAAGTCGCTTTAAAACGAAATCTAACGATTGAGTTTTGCCCTCGCTCTAAGCATTCCAGCTCGTATTATAACATCAAAAACTCTTCATTCTATGCAAATACGTAAGATTCATGCGTTTCGAGCCGCCAAACAAGCCCCAAACGAATGCAAAGTCGCTTTGTAACGAAATCGAACGATTGAGGTTTGCGATCGCTGTACGAGTTCGCGCTCGTACTATAAGACCAAAAACACTTCATTCTATGCAAATACGCAAGATTCATGCGTTTCGAGCCGCCAAACAAGCCCCAAACGAATGCCAAGTCGTTTTCTAACGAAATTGAACGATTGAGGTTTGCGCTCGCTGTAGGCGTTCCAGCTCGTATTATAAGATCAACAACATTTCATTATATGCAAATACGTAAGATTCATGCGTTTCGAGACGCCAAACAAGTCCCAAACGAATGCAAAGTCGCTTTGTAACGAAATCGAACGATTGAGGTTTGCGATCGCTGTACGACGAGTTCCAGCTCGTACTATAAGACCAAAAACTTTTCTTTCTATGCAAATACGTGAGATTCATGCGTTACGAACCGCCAAACAAGCCTCAAACGAATGCAAAGTCGCTTTATAACGAAATCTAATGATTGAGTTTTGCGCTCGCTGTAAGCATTCCAGCTCGTATTATAAGGTAAGAAACCCTTCGTTCGATGTTAAAACGAGAGATTTTTGCATTTCGAGCCGCCAAACAAGCCCCAAACGAATGCAAAGTCGCTTTAAAACGAAATCTAACGATTGAGTTTTGCCCTCGCTCTAAGCATTCCAGCTCGTATTATGAGATCAAAAACACTTCATTCTATGCAAATACGTAAGATTCATGCGTTTCGAGCAGCCAAACAAGCCCCAAACGAATGCAAATTCGCCTCATAACGAAATCGAACGATTGAGTTTTGCGATCGCTGTACAAGTTCGACCTAGTATTATAACATCAAAAACTCTTCATTCTATGCAAATACGCAAGATTCATGCGTTTCGAGCCGCCAAACAAGCCCCAAACGAATGCAAAGTCGCTTTAAAACGAAATCTAACGATTGAGATTTGCCCTCGCTCTAAGCATTCCAGCTCGTATTATGAGATCAAAAACACTTCATTCTATGCAAATACGCAAGATTCATGCGTTTCGAGCCGCCAAACAAGCCCCAAACGAATGCAAAGTCGCTTTAAAACGAAATCTAACGATTGAGTTTTGCCCTCGCTCTAAGCATTCCAGCTCGTATTATGAGATCAAAAACACTTCATTCTATGCAAATACGCAAGATTCATACGTTTCGAGCCGCCAAACAAGCCCCAAACGAATGCAAATTCGCCTCATAATGAAATCGAACGATTGAGTTTTGCGTTCGCTGTACAAGTTCGACCTTGTATTATAACATCAAAAACTCTTCATTCTATGCAAATACGTAAGATTCATGCGTTTCGAGCCGCCAAACAAGCCCCAAACGAATGCAGAGTCGCTTTGTAACGAAATCGAACGATCGAGGTTTGCGATCGCTGTACGAGTTCGAGCTCGTACTATAAGACCAAAAACTTTTCTTTCTATGCAAATACGTGAGATTCATGCGTTTCGAACCGCCAAACAAGCCCCAAACGGATGCAAAGTCGCTTTATAACGAAATCTAATGATTGAGTTTTGCGCTCGCTGTAAGCATTCCAGCTCGTATTATAAGGTAAGAAACCCTTCGTTCGATGTTAAAACGAGAGATTTATGCATTTCGAGCCGCCAAACAAGCCCCAAACGAATGCAAAGTCGCTTTAAAACGAAATCTAACGATTGAGTTTTGCCCTCGCTCTAAGCATTCCAGCTCGTATTATGAGATCAAAAACACTTCATTCTATGCAAATACGCAAGATTCATGCGTTTTGAGCCGCCAAACAAGCCCCAATCGACTGCAAATCCGCTTTATAACGAAATCGAACGATTGAGTTTAGCGTTCGCTTTACAAGTTCGTCATAGTATTATAACAACAAATACTCTTCATTCTATGCAAATAAATAAGATTCATGTGTTTCGAGCCCCCAAACAAGCCCCGAACGAACGCTCAGTCGCTTTACAACGATATCGAACATTTGAGTTTTGCGCTCGCTGTAGGCGTTCCAGCTCGTATTATGAGATCAAAAACACTTCATTCTATGCAAATACGCAAGATTCATGCGTTTCGAGCCGCCAAACAAGCCCCAAACGAATGCAAAGTCGCTTTATAACGAAATCGAACGATTGAGTTTTGCGTTCGCTGTACAAGTTCGACCTAGTATTATAACATCAAAAACTCTTCATTCTATGCAAATACGTAAGATTCATGTGTTTCGAGCCGCCAAACAAGCCCCGAACGAACGCTAAGTCGCTCTACAACGATATCGAACATTTGAGTTTTGCGCTCGCTGTAGGCGTTCCAGCTCGTATTATGAGATCAAAAACACTTCATTCTATGCAAATACGCAAGATTCATGCGTTTCGAGCCGCCAAACAAGCCCCAAACGAATGCAAAGTCGCTTTATAACGAAATCGAACGATTGAGTTTTGCGCTCGCTGTAAGCATTCCAGCTCGTATTATAAGGTAAGAAACCCTTCGTTCGATGTTAAAACGAGAGATTTATGCATTTCGAGCCGCCAAACAAGCCCCAAACGAATGCAAAGTCGCTTTAAAACGAAATCTAACGATTGAGTTTTGCCCTCGCTCTAAGCATTCCAGCTCGTATTATGAGATCAAAAACACTTCATTCTATGCAAATACGCAAGATTCATGCGTTTTGAGCCGCCAAACAAGCCCCAAACGACTGCAAATCCGCTTTATAACGAAATCGAACGATTGAGTTTTGCGTTCGCTTTACAAGTTCGACATAGTATTATAACATCAAATACTCTTCATTCTATGCAAATAAATAAGATTCATGTGTTTCGAGCCCCCAAACAAGCCCCGAACGAACGCTAAGTCGCTTTACAACGATATCGAACATTTGAGTTTTGCGCTCGCTGTAGGCGTTCCAGCTCGTATTATGAGATCAAAAACACTTCATTCTATGCAAATACGTAAGATTCATGCGTTTCGAGCAGCCAAACAAGCCCCAAACGAATGCAAATTCGCCTCATAACGAAATCGAACGATTGAGTTTTGCGATCGCTGTACAAGTTCGACCTAGTATTATAACATCAAAAACTCTTCATTCTATGCAAATACGCAAGATTCATGCGTTTCGAGCCGCCAAACAAGCCCCAAACGAATGCAAAGTCGCTTTAAAACGAAATCTAACGATTGAGATTTGCCCTCGCTCTAAGCATTCCAGCTCGTATTATGAGATCAAAAACACTTCATTCTATGCAAATACGCAAGATTCATGCGTTTCGAGCCGCCAAACAAGCCCCAAACGAATGCAAAGTCGCTTTAAAACGAAATCTAACGATTGAGTTTTGCCCTCGCTCTAAGCATTCCAGCTCGTATTATGAGATCAAAAACACTTCATTCTATGCAAATACGCAAGATTCATGCGTTTCGAGCCGCCAAACAAGCCCCAAACGAATGCAAATTCGCCTCATAATGAAATCGAACGATTGAGTTTTGCGTTCGCTGTACAAGTTCGACCTTGTATTATAACATCAAAAACTCTTCATTCTATGCAAATACGTAAGATTCATGCGTTTCGAGCCGCCAAACAAGCCCCAAACGAATGCAGAGTCGCTTTGTAACGAAATCGAACGATCGAGGTTTGCGATCGCTGTACGAGTTCGAGCTCGTACTATAAGACCAAAAACTTTTCTTTCTATGCAAATACGTGAGATTCATGCGTTTCGAACCGCCAAACAAGCCCCAAACGGATGCAAAGTCGCTTTATAACGAAATCTAACGATTGAGTTTTGCGCTCGCTTTAAGCATTCCAGCTCGTATTATGAGATCAAAAACACTTCATTCTATGCAAATACGCAAGATTCATGCGTTTCGAGCCGCCAAACAAGCCCCAAACGAATGCAAAGTCGCTTTAAAACGAAATCTAACGATTGAGTTTTGCCCTCGCTCTAAGCATTCCAGCTCGTATTATGAGATCAAAAACACTTCATTCTATGCAAATACGCAAGATTCATGCGTTTCGAGCCGCCAAACAAGCCCCAAACGAATGCAAAGTCGCTTTAAAACGAAATCTAACGATTGAGTTTTGCCCTCGCTCTAAGCATTCCAGCTCGTATTATAACATCAAAAACTCTTCATTCTATGCAAATACGTAAGATTCATGCGTTTCGAGCCGCCAAACAAGCCCCAAACGAATGCAAAGTCGCTTTGTAACGAAATCGAACGATTGAGGTTTGCGATCGCTGTACGACGAGTTCCAGCTCGTACTATAAGACCAAAAACTTTTCTTTCTATGCAAATACGTGAGATTCATGCGTTTCGAACCGCCAAACAAGCCTCAAACGAATGCAAAGTCGCTTTATAACGAAATCTAATGATTGAGTTTTGCGCTCGCTGTAAGCATTCCAGCTCGTATTATAAGGTAAGAAACCCTTCGTTCGATGTTAAAACGAGAGATTTATGCATTTCGAGCCGCCAAACAAGCCCCAAACGAATGCAAAGTCGCTTTAAAACGAAATCTAACGATTGAGTTTTGCCCTCGCTCTAAGCATTCCAGCTCGTATTATGAGATCAAAAACACTTCATTCTATGCAAATACGCAAGATTCATGCGTTTCGAGCCGCCAAACAAGCCCCAAACGAATGCAAAGTCGCTTTATAACGAAATCGAACGATTGAGTTTTGCGTTCGCTGTACAAGTTCGACCTAGTATTATAACATCAAAAACTCTTCATTCTATGCAAATACGTAAGATTCATGTGTTTCGAGCCGCCAAACAAGCCCCGAACGAACGCTAAGTCGCTCTACAACGATATCGAACATTTGAGTTTTGCGCTCGCTGTAGGCGTTCCAGCTCGTATTATGAGATCAAAAACACTTCATTCTATGCAAATACGCAAGATTCATGCGTTTCGAGCCGCCAAACAAGCCCCAAACGAATGCAAAGTCGCTTTATAACGAAATCGAACGATTGAGTTTTGCGCTCGCTGTAAGCATTCCAGCTCGTATTATAAGGTAAGAAACCCTTCGTTCGATGTTAAAACGAGAGATTTATGCATTTCGAGCCGCCAAAAAAGCCCCAAACGAATGCAAAGTCGCTTTAAAACGAAATCTAACGATTGAGTTTTGCCCTCGCTCTAAGCATTCCAGCTCGTATTATGAGATCAAAAACACTTCATTCTATGCAAATACGCAAGATTCATGCGTTTTGAGCCGCCAAACAAGCCCCAAACGACTGCAAATCCGCTTTATAACGAAATCGAACGATTGAGTTTTGCGTTCGCTTTACAAGTTCGACATAGTATTATAACATCAAATACTCTTCATTCTATGCAAATAAATAAGATTCATGTGTTTCGAGCCCCCAAACAAGCCCCGAACGAACGCTAAGTCGCTTTACAACGATATCGAACATTTGAGTTTTGCGCTCGCTGTAGGCGTTCCAGCTCGTATTATGAGATCAAAAACACTTCATTCTATGCAAATACGTAAGATTCATGCGTTTCGAGCAGCCAAACAAGCCCCAAACGAATGCAAATTCGCCTCATAACGAAATCGAACGATTGAGTTTTGCGATCGCTGTACAAGTTCGACCTAGTATTATAACATCAAAAACTCTTCATTCTATGCAAATACGCAAGATTCATGCGTTTCGAGCCGCCAAACAAGCCCCAAACGAATGCAAAGTCGCTTTAAAACGAAATCTAACGATTGAGATTTGCCCTCGCTCTAAGCATTCCAGCTCGTATTATGAGATCAAAAACACTTCATTCTATGCAAATACGCAAGATTCATGCGTTTCGAGCCGCCAAACAAGCCCCAAACGAATGCAAAGTCGCTTTAAAACGAAATCTAACGATTGAGTTTTGCCCTCGCTCTAAGCATTCCAGCTCGTATTATGAGATCAAAAACACTTCATTCTATGCAAATACGCAAGATTCATGCGTTTCGAGCCGCCAAACAAGCCCCAAACGAATGCAAATTCGCCTCATAATGAAATCGAACGATTGAGTTTTGCGTTCGCTGTACAAGTTCGACCTTGTATTATAACATCAAAAACTCTTCATTCTATGCAAATACGTAAGATTCATGCGTTTCGAGCCGCCAAACAAGCCCCAAACGAATGCAGAGTCGCTTTGTAACGAAATCGAACGATCGAGGTTTGCGATCGCTGTACGAGTTCGAGCTCGTACTATAAGACCAAAAACTTTTCTTTCTATGCAAATACGTGAGATTCATGCGTTTCGAACCGCCAAACAAGCCCCAAACGGATGCAAAGTCGCTTTATAACGAAATCTAATGATTGAGTTTTGCGCTCGCTGTAAGCATTCCAGCTCGTATTATAAGGTAAGAAACCCTTCGTTCGATGTTAAAACGAGAGATTTATGCATTTCGAGCCGCCAAACAAGCCCCAAACGAATGCAAAGTCGCTTTAAAACGAAATCTAACGATTGAGTTTTGCCCTCGCTCTAAGCATTCCAGCTCGTATTATGAGATCAAAAACACTTCATTCTATGCAAATACGCAAGATTCATGCGTTTTGAGCCGCCAAACAAGCCCCAAACGACTGCAAATCCGCTTTATAACGAAATCGAACGATTGAGTTTAGCGTTCGCTTTACAAGTTCGTCATAGTATTATAACAACAAATACTCTTCATTCTATGCAAATAAATAAGATTCATGTGTTTCGAGCCCCCAAACAAGCCCCGAACGAACGCTCAGTCGCTTTACAACGATATCGAACATTTGAGTTTTGCGCTCGCTGTAGGCGTTCCAGCTCGTATTATGAGATCAAAAACTCTTCATTCGATGCAAATACGCAAGATTCATGCGTTTCGAGCCGCCAAACAAGCCCCAAACGAATGCAAAGTCGCTTTATAACGAAATCGAACGATTAAGGTTTGCCCTCGCTGTAAGCATTCCAGCTCGTGTTATGAGATCAAAAACACTTCATTCTATGCAAATACGCAAGATTCATGCGTTTCGAGCCGCCAAACAATCCCCAAAACGAATGCAAAGTCGCTTTATAACGAAATCTAACGATTGAGTTTTGCGCTCGCTCTAAGCATTCCAGCTCGTATTATGAGATCAAAAACACTTCATTCTATGCAAATACGCAAGATTCATGCGTTTCGAGCCGCCAAACAAGCCCTAACCGAATGCAAAGTCGCTTTATAACGAAATCGAACTATTGAGGTTTGCCCTCGCTGTAAGCATTCCAGCTCGTATTATGAGATCAAAAACACTTCATTCTATGCAAATACGCAAGATTCATGCGTTTCGAGCCGCCAAACAAGCCCCAAACGAATGCAAAGTCGCTTTATGACGAAATCAAACGATTGAGTTTTGCGCTCGCTGTAAGCATTCCAGCTCGTATTACGAGATCAAAAACACTTCATGCTATGCAAATACGCAAGATTCATGCGTTTCGAGCCGCCAAACAAGCCCCAAACGACTGCAAATCCGCTTTGTAACGAAATCGAACGATTGAGGTTTGCGATCGCTGTACGAGTTCGAGCTCGTACTATAAGACCAAAAACTTTTCATTCTATGCAAATACGCAAGATTCATGCGTTTCGAGCCGCCAAACAAGCCCCAAACGAATGCAAAGTCGCTTTAAAACGAAATCTAACGATTGAGTTTTGCCCTCGCTCTAAGCATTCCAGCTCGTATTATGAGATCAAAAACACTTCATTCTATGCAAATACGCAAGATTCATGCGTTTCGAGCCGCCAAACAAGCCCCAAACGAATGCAAAGTCGCTTTATAACGAAATCTAACGATTGAGTTTTGCGCTCGCTTTAAGCATTCCAGCTCGTATTATGAGATCAAAAACACTTCATTCTATGCAAATACGCAAGATTCATGCGTTTCGAGCCGCCAAACAAGCCCCAAACGAATGCAAAGTCGCTTTAAAACGAAATCTAACGATTGAGTTTTGCCCTCGCTCTAAGCATTCCAGCTCGTATTATGAGATCAAAAACACTTCATTCTATGCAAATACGCAAGATTCATGCGTTTCGAGCCGCCAAACAAGCCCCAAACGAATGCAAAGTCGCTTTAAAACGAAATCTAACGATTGAGTTTTGCCCTCGCTCTAAGCATTCCAGCTCGTATTATAACATCAAAAACTCTTCATTCTATGCAAATACGTAAGATTCATGCGTTTCGAGCCGCCAAACAAGCCCCAAACGAATGCAAAGTCGCTTTGTAACGAAATCGAACGATTGAGGTTTGCGATCGCTGTACAAGTTCGACCTAGTATTATAACATCAAAAACTCTTCATTCTATGCAAATACGTAAGATTCATGTGTTTCGAGCCGCCAAACAAGCCCCGAACGAACGCTAAGTCGCTCTACAACGATATCGAACATTTGAGTTTTGCGCTCGCTGTAGGCGTTCCAGCTCGTATTATGAGATCAAAAACACTTCATTCTATGCAAATACGCAAGATTCATGCGTTTCGAGCCGCCAAACAAGCCCCAAACGAATGCAAAGTCGCTTTATAACGAAATCGAACGATTGAGTTTTGCGCTCGCTGTAAGCATTCCAGCTCGTATTATAAGGTAAGAAACCCTTCGTTCGATGTTAAAACGAGAGATTTATGCATTTCGAGCCGCCAAAAAAGCCCCAAACGAATGCAAAGTCGCTTTAAAACGAAATCTAACGATTGAGTTTTGCCCTCGCTCTAAGCATTCCAGCTCGTATTATGAGATCAAAAACACTTCATTCTATGCAAATACGCAAGATTCATGCGTTTTGAGCCGCCAAACAAGCCCCAAACGACTGCAAATCCGCTTTATAACGAAATCGAACGATTGAGTTTTGCGTTCGCTTTACAAGTTCGACATAGTATTATAACATCAAATACTCTTCATTCTATGCAAATAAATAAGATTCATGTGTTTCGAGCCCCCAAACAAGCCCCGAACGAACGCTAAGTCGCTTTACAACGATATCGAACATTTGAGTTTTGCGCTCGCTGTAGGCGTTCCAGCTCGTATTATGAGATCAAAAACACTTCATTCTATGCAAATACGTAAGATTCATGCGTTTCGAGCAGCCAAACAAGCCCCAAACGAATGCAAATTCGCCTCATAACGAAATCGAACGATTGAGTTTTGCGATCGCTGTACAAGTTCGACCTAGTATTATAACATCAAAAACTCTTCATTCTATGCAAATACGCAAGATTCATGCGTTTCGAGCCGCCAAACAAGCCCCAAACGAATGCAAAGTCGCTTTAAAACGAAATCTAACGATTGAGATTTGCCCTCGCTCTAAGCATTCCAGCTCGTATTATGAGATCAAAAACACTTCATTCTATGCAAATACGCAAGATTCATGCGTTTCGAGCCGCCAAACAAGCCCCAAACGAATGCAAAGTCGCTTTAAAACGAAATCTAACGATTGAGTTTTGCCCTCGCTCTAAGCATTCCAGCTCGTATTATGAGATCAAAAACACTTCATTCTATGCAAATACGCAAGATTCATGCGTTTCGAGCCGCCAAACAAGCCCCAAACGAATGCAAATTCGCCTCATAATGAAATCGAACGATTGAGTTTTGCGTTCGCTGTACAAGTTCGACCTTGTATTATAACATCAAAAACTCTTCATTCTATGCAAATACGTAAGATTCATGCGTTTCGAGCCGCCAAACAAGCCCCAAACGAATGCAGAGTCGCTTTGTAACGAAATCGAACGATCGAGGTTTGCGATCGCTGTACGAGTTCGAGCTCGTACTATAAGACCAAAAACTTTTCTTTCTATGCAAATACGTGAGATTCATGCGTTTCGAACCGCCAAACAAGCCCCAAACGGATGCAAAGTCGCTTTATAACGAAATCTAATGATTGAGTTTTGCGCTCGCTGTAAGCATTCCAGCTCGTATTATAAGGTAAGAAACCCTTCGTTCGATGTTAAAACGAGAGATTTATGCATTTCGAGCCGCCAAACAAGCCCCAAACGAATGCAAAGTCGCTTTAAAACGAAATCTAACGATTGAGTTTTGCCCTCGCTCTAAGCATTCCAGCTCGTATTATGAGATCAAAAACACTTCATTCTATGCAAATACGCAAGATTCATGCGTTTTGAGCCGCCAAACAAGCCCCAAACGACTGCAAATCCGCTTTATAACGAAATCGAACGATTGAGTTTAGCGTTCGCTTTACAAGTTCGTCATAGTATTATAACAACAAATACTCTTCATTCTATGCAAATAAATAAGATTCATGTGTTTCGAGCCCCCAAACAAGCCCCGAACGAACGCTCAGTCGCTTTACAACGATATCGAACATTTGAGTTTTGCGCTCGCTGTAGGCGTTCCAGCTCGTATTATGAGATCAAAAACTCTTCATTCGATGCAAATACGCAAGATTCATGCGTTTCGAGCCGCCAAACAAGCCCCAAACGAATGCAAAGTCGCTTTATAACGAAATCGAACGATTAAGGTTTGCCCTCGCTGTAAGCATTCCAGCTCGTGTTATGAGATCAAAAACACTTCATTCTATGCAAATACGCAAGATTCATGCGTTTCGAGCCGCCAAACAATCCCCAAAACGAATGCAAAGTCGCTTTATAACGAAATCTAACGATTGAGTTTTGCGCTCGCTCTAAGCATTCCAGCTCGTATTATGAGATCAAAAACACTTCATTCTATGCAAATACGCAAGATTCATGCGTTTCGAGCCGCCAAACAAGCCCTAACCGAATGCAAAGTCGCTTTATAACGAAATCGAACTATTGAGGTTTGCCCTCGCTGTAAGCATTCCAGCTCGTATTATGAGATCAAAAACACTTCATTCTATGCAAATACGCAAGATTCATGCGTTTCGAGCCGCCAAACAAGCCCCAAACGAATGCAAAGTCGCTTTATGACGAAATCAAACGATTGAGTTTTGCGCTCGCTGTAAGCATTCCAGCTCGTATTACGAGATCAAAAACACTTCATGCTATGCAAATACGCAAGATTCATGCGTTTCGAGCCGCCAAACAAGCCCCAAACGACTGCAAATCCGCTTTGTAACGAAATCGAACGATTGAGGTTTGCGATCGCTGTACGAGTTCGAGCTCGTACTATAAGACCAAAAACTTTTCATTCTATGCAAATACGCAAGATTCATGCGTTTCGAGCCGCCAAACAAGCCCCAAACGAATGCAAAGTCGCTTTAAAACGAAATCTAACGATTGAGTTTTGCCCTCGCTCTAAGCATTCCAGCTCGTATTATGAGATCAAAAACACTTCATTCTATGCAAATACGCAAGATTCATGCGTTTCGAGCCGCCAAACAAGCCCCAAACGAATGCAAAGTCGCTTTATAACGAAATCTAACGATTGAGTTTTGCGCTCGCTTTAAGCATTCCAGCTCGTATTATGAGATCAAAAACACTTCATTCTATGCAAATACGCAAGATTCATGCGTTTCGAGCCGCCAAACAAGCCCCAAACGAATGCAAAGTCGCTTTAAAACGAAATCTAACGATTGAGTTTTGCCCTCGCTCTAAGCATTCCAGCTCGTATTATGAGATCAAAAACACTTCATTCTATGCAAATACGCAAGATTCATGCGTTTCGAGCCGCCAAACAAGCCCCAAACGAATGCAAAGTCGCTTTAAAACGAAATCTAACGATTGAGTTTTGCCCTCGCTCTAAGCATTCCAGCTCGTATTATAACATCAAAAACTCTTCATTCTATGCAAATACGTAAGATTCATGCGTTTCGAGCCGCCAAACAAGCCCCAAACGAATGCAAAGTCGCTTTGTAACGAAATCGAACGATTGAGGTTTGCGATCGCTGTACGACGAGTTCCAGCTCGTACTATAAGACCAAAAACTTTTCTTTCTATGCAAATACGTGAGATTCATGCGTTTCGAACCGCCAAACAAGCCTCAAACGAATGCAAAGTCGCTTTATAACGAAATCTAATGATTGAGTTTTGCGCTCGCTGTAAGCATTCCAGCTCGTATTATAAGGTAAGAAACCCTTCGTTCGATGTTAAAACGAGAGATTTATGCATTTCGAGCCGCCAAACAAGCCCCAAACGAATGCAAAGTCGCTTTAAAACGAAATCTAACGATTGAGTTTTGCCCTCGCTCTAAGCATTCCAGCTCGTATTATGAGATCAAAAACACTTCATTCTATGCAAATACGCAAGATTCATGCGTTTCGAGCCGCCAAACAAGCCCCAAACGAATGCAAAGTCGCTTTATAACGAAATCGAACGATTGAGTTTTGCGTTCGCTGTACAAGTTCGACCTAGTATTATAACATCAAAAACTCTTCATTCTATGCAAATACGTAAGATTCATGTGTTTCGAGCCGCCAAACAAGCCCCGAACGAACGCTAAGTCGCTCTACAACGATATCGAACATTTGAGTTTTGCGCTCGCTGTAGGCGTTCCAGCTCGTATTATGAGATCAAAAACACTTCATTTTATGCAAATACGCAAGATTCATGCGTTTCGAGCCGCCAAACAAGCCCCAAACGAATGCAAAGTCGCTTTATAACGAAATCGAACGATTGAGTTTTGCGCTCGCTGTAAGCATTCCAGCTCGTATTATAAGGTAAGAAACCCTTCGTTCGATGTTAAAACGAGAGATTTATGCATTTCGAGCCGCCAAACAAGCCCCAAACGAATGCAAAGTCGCTTTAAAACGAAATCTAACGATTGAGTTTTGCCCTCGCTCTAAGCATTCCAGCTCGTATTATGAGATCAAAAACACTTCATTCTATGCAAATACGCAAGATTCATGCGTTTTGAGCCGCCAAACAAGCCCCAAACGACTGCAAATCCGCTTTATAACGAAATCGAACGATTGAGTTTTGCGTTCGCTTTACAAGTTCGACATAGTATTATAACATCAAATACTCTTCATTCTATGCAAATAAATAAGATTCATGTGTTTCGAGCCCCCAAACAAGCCCCGAACGAACGCTAAGTCGCTTTACAACGATATCGAACATTTGAGTTTTGCGCTCGCTGTAGGCGTTCCAGCTCGTATTATGAGATCAAAAACACTTCATTCTATGCAAATACGTAAGATTCATGCGTTTCGAGCAGCCAAACAAGCCCCAAACGAATGCAAATTCGCCTCATAACGAAATCGAACGATTGAGTTTTGCGATCGCTGTACAAGTTCGACCTAGTATTATAACATCAAAAACTCTTCATTCTATGCAAATACGCAAGATTCATGCGTTTCGAGCCGCCAAACAAGCCCCAAACGAATGCAAAGTCGCTTTAAAACGAAATCTAACGATTGAGATTTGCCCTCGCTCTAAGCATTCCAGCTCGTATTATGAGATCAAAAACACTTCATTCTATGCAAATACGCAAGATTCATGCGTTTCGAGCCGCCAAACAAGCCCCAAACGAATGCAAAGTCGCTTTAAAACGAAATCTAACGATTGAGTTTTGCCCTCGCTCTAAGCATTCCAGCTCGTATTATGAGATCAAAAACACTTCATTCTATGCAAATACGCAAGATTCATGCGTTTCGAGCCGCCAAACAAGCCCCAAACGAATGCAAATTCGCCTCATAATGAAATCGAACGATTGAGTTTTGCGTTCGCTGTACAAGTTCGACCTTGTATTATAACATCAAAAACTCTTCATTCTATGCAAATACGTAAGATTCATGCGTTTCGAGCCGCCAAACAAGCCCCAAACGAATGCAGAGTCGCTTTGTAACGAAATCGAACGATCGAGGTTTGCGATCGCTGTACGAGTTCGAGCTCGTACTATAAGACCAAAAACTTTTCTTTCTATGCAAATACGTGAGATTCATGCGTTTCGAACCGCCAAACAAGCCCCAAACGGATGCAAAGTCGCTTTATAACGAAATCTAATGATTGAGTTTTGCGCTCGCTGTAAGCATTCCAGCTCGTATTATAAGGTAAGAAACCCTTCGTTCGATGTTAAAACGAGAGATTTATGCATTTCGAGCCGCCAAACAAGCCCCAAACGAATGCAAAGTCGCTTTAAAACGAAATCTAACGATTGAGTTTTGCCCTCGCTCTAAGCATTCCAGCTCGTATTATGAGATCAAAAACACTTCATTCTATGCAAATACGCAAGATTCATGCGTTTCGAGCCGCCAAACAAGCCCCAAACGAATGCAAAGTCGTTTTAAAACGAAATCTAACGATTGAGTTTTGCCCTCGCTCTAAGCATTCCAGCTCGTATTATAACATCAAAAACTCTTCATTCTATGCAAATACGTAAGATTCACGCGTTTCGAGCCGCCAAACAAGCCCCGAACGAACGCTAAGTCGCTTTAAAACGAAATCTAACGATTGAGTTTTGCCCTCGCTCTAAGCATTCCAGCTCGTATTATGAGATCAAAAACTCTTCATTCTATGCAAATACGTAAGATTCATGCGTTTCGAGCCGCCAAACAAGCCCCAAACGAATGCAGAGTCGCTTTGTAACGAAATCGAACGATCGAGGTTTGCGATCGCTGTACGAGTTCGAGCTCGTACTATAAGACCAAAAACTTTTCTTTCTATGCAAATACGTGAGATTCATGCGTTTCGAACCGCCAAACAAGCCCCAAACGGATGCAAAGTCGCTTTATAACGAAATCTAATGATTGAGTTTTGCGCTCGCTGTAAGCATTCCAGCTCGTATTATAAGGTAAGAAACCCTTCGTTCGATGTTAAAACGAGAGATTTATGCATTTCGAGCCGCCAAACAAGCCCCAAACGAATGCAAAGTCGCTTTATAACGAAATCTAACGATTGAGTTTTGCGCTCGCTGTAAGCATTCCAGCTCGTATTATGAGATCAAAAACACTTCATTCTATACAAATACGCAAGATTCATGCGTTTCGAGCCGCCAAACAAGCCCCAAACGACTGCAAATCCGCTTTATAACGAAATCGAACGATCGAGGTTTGCGATCGCTGTACGAGTTCGAGCTCGTACTATAAGACCAAAAACACTTTATTCTATGCAGATACGCAAGATTCATGCGTTTCGAGCCGCCAAACAAGCCCCAAACGAATGCAAAGTCGCTTTATGACGAAATCAAACGATTGAGTTTTGCGCTCGCTGTAAGCATTCCAGCTCGTATTATGAGATCAAAAACACTTCATTCTATGCAAATAAACAAGATTCATGCGTTTCGAGCCGCCAAACAAGCCCCAAACGACTGCAAATCCGCTTTGTAACGAAATCGAACGATTGAGGTTTGCGATCGCTGTACGAGTTCGAGCTCGTACTATAAGACCAAAAACTTTTCTTTCTATGCAAATACGTGAGATTCATGCGTTTCGAACCGCCAAACAAGCCCCAAACGGATGCAAAGTCGCTTTATAACGAAATCTAATGATTGAGTTTTGCGCTCGCTGTAAGCATTCCAGCTCGTATTATAAGGTAAGAAACCCTTCGTTCGATGTTAAAACGAGAGATTTATGCATTTCGAGCCGCCAAACAAGCCCCAAACGAATGCAAAGTCGCTTTATAACGAAATCTAACGATTGAGTTTTGCGCTCGCTGTAAGCATTCCAGCTCGTATTATGAGATCAAAAACACTTCATTCTATGCAAATACGCAAGATTCATGCGTTTCGAGCCGCCAAACAAGCCCCAAACGAATGCAAAGTCGCTTTAAAACGAAATCTAACGATTGAGTTTTGCCCTCGCTCTAAGCATTCCAGCTCGTATTATGAGATCAAAAACACTTCATTCTATGCAAATACGCAAGATTCATGCGTTTCGAGCCGCCAAACAAGCCCCAAACGAATGCAAAGTCGCTTTAAAACGAAATCTAACGATTGAGTTTTGCCCTCGCTCTAAGCATTCCAGCTCGTATTATAACATCAAAAACTCTTCATTCTATGCAAATACGTAAGATTCATGCGTTTCGAGCCGCCAAACAAGCCCCAAACGAATGCAAAGTCGCTTTGTAACGAAATCGAACGATTGAGGTTTGCGATCGCTGTACGAGTTCGCGCTCGTACTATAAGACCAAAAACACTTCATTCTATGCAAATACGCAAGATTCATGCGTTTCGAGCCGCCAAACAAGCCCCAAACGAATGCCAAGTCGTTTTCTAACGAAATTGAACGATTGAGGTTTGCGCTCGCTGTAGGCGTTCCAGCTCGTATTATAAGATCAACAACATTTCATTATATGCAAATACGTAAGATTCATGCGTTTCGAGACGCCAAACAAGTCCCAAACGAATGCAAAGTCGCTTTGTAACGAAATCGAACGATTGAGGTTTGCGATCGCTGTACGACGAGTTCCAGCTCGTACTATAAGACCAAAAACTTTTCTTTCTATGCAAATACGTGAGATTCATGCGTTACGAACCGCCAAACAAGCCTCAAACGAATGCAAAGTCGCTTTATAACGAAATCTAATGATTGAGTTTTGCGCTCGCTGTAAGCATTCCAGCTCGTATTATAAGGTAAGAAACCCTTCGTTCGATGTTAAAACGAGAGATTTTTGCATTTCGAGCTGCCAAACAAGCCCCAAACGAATGCAAAGTCGCTTTAAAACGAAATCTAACGATTGAGTTTTGCCCTCGCTCTAAGCATTCCAGCTCGTATTATGAGATCAAAAACACTTCATTCTATGCAAATACGCAAGATTCATGCGTTTTGAGCCGCCAAACAAGCCCCAAACGACTGCAAATCCGCTTTATAACGAAATCGAACGATTGAGTTTAGCGTTCGCTTTACAAGTTCGACATAGTATTATAACATCAAATACTCTTCATTCTATGCAAATAAATAAGATTCATGTGTTTCGAGCCCCCAAACAAGCCCCGAACGAACGCTCAGTCGCTTTACAACGATATCGAACATTTGAGTTTTGCGCTCGCTGTAGGCGTTCCAGCTCGTATTATGAGATCAAAAACTCTTCATTCTATGCAAATACGCAAGATTCATGCGTTTCGAGCCGCCAAACAAGCCCCAAACGAATGCAAAGTCGCTTTATAACGAAATCGAACGATTAAGGTTTGCCCTCGCTGTAAGCATTCCAGCTCGTGTTATGAGATCAAAAACACTTCATTCTATGCAAATACGCAAGATTCATGCGTTTCGAGCCGCCAAACAATCCCCAAAACGAATGCAAAGTCGCTTTATAACGAAATCGAACTATTGAGGTTTGCCCTCGCTGTAAGCATTCCAGCTCGTATTATGAGATCAAAAACACTTCATTCTATGCAAATACGCAAGATTCATGCGTTTCGAGCCGCCAAACAAGCCCCAAACGAATGCAAAGTCGCTTTATGACGAAATCAAACGATTGAGTTTTGCGCTCGCTGTAAGCATTCCAGCTCGTATTACGAGATCAAAAACACTTCATGCTATGCAAATACGCAAGATTCATGCGTTTCGAGCCGCCAAACAAGCCCCAAACGACTGCAAATCCGCTTTGTAACGAAATCGAACGATTGAGGTTTGCGATCGCTGTACGAGTTCGAGCTCGTACTATAAGACCAAAAACTTTTCATTCTATGCAAATACGCAAGATTCATGCGTTTCGAGCCGCCAAACAAGCCCCAAACGAATGCAAAGTCGCTTTAAAACGAAATCTAACGATTGAGTTTTGCCCTCGCTCTAAGCATTCCAGCTCGTATTGTGAGATCAAAAACACTTCATTCTATGCAAATACGCAAGATTCATGCGTTTCGAGCCGCCAAACAAGCCCCAAACGAATGCAAAGTCGCTTTAAAACGAAATCTAACGATTGAGTTTTGCCCTCGCTCTAAGCATTCCAGCTCGTATTATGAGATCAAAAACACTTCATTCTATGCAAATACGCAAGATTCATGCGTTTCGAGCCGCCAAACAAGCCCCAAACGAATGCAAAGTCGCTTTGTAACGAAATCGAACGATTGAGGTTTGCGATCGCTGTACGACGAGTTCCAGCTCGTACTATAAGACCAAAAACTTTTCTTTCTATGCAAATACGTGAGATTCATGCGTTTCGAACCGCCAAACAAGCCTCAAACGAATGCAAAGTCGCTTTATAACGAAATCTAATGATTGAGTTTTGCGCTCGCTGTAAGCATTCCAGCTCGTATTATAAGGTAAGAAACCCTTCGTTCGATGTTAAAACGAGAGATTTATGCATTTCGAGCCGCCAAACAAGCCCCAAACGAATGCAAAGTCGCTTTAAAACGAAATCTAACGATTGAGTTTTGCCCTCGCTCTAAGCATTCCAGCTCGTATTATGAGATCAAAAACACTTCATTCTATGCAAATACGCAAGATTCATGCGTTTCGAGCCGCCAAACAAGCCCCAAACGAATGCAAAGTCGCTTTATAACGAAATCGAACGATTGAGTTTTGCGTTCGCTGTACAAGTTCGACCTAGTATTATAACATCAAAAACTCTTCATTCTATGCAAATACGTAAGATTCATGTGTTTCGAGCCGCCAAACAAGCCCCGAACGAACGCTAAGTCGCTCTACAACGATATCGAACATTTGAGTTTTGCGCTCGCTGTAGGCGTTCCAGCTCGTATTATGAGATCAAAAACACTTCATTCTATGCAAATACGCAAGATTCATGCGTTTCGAGCCGCCAAACAAGCCCCAAACGAATGCAAAGTCGCTTTATAACGAAATCGAACGATTGAGTTTTGCGCTCGCTGTAAGCATTCCAGCTCGTATTATAAGGTAAGAAACCCTTCGTTCGATGTTAAAACGAGAGATTTATGCATTTCGAGCCGCCAAACAAGCCCCAAACGAATGCAAAGTCGCTTTAAAACGAAATCTAACGATTGAGTTTTGCCCTCGCTCTAAGCATTCCAGCTCGTATTATGAGATCAAAAACACTTCATTCTATGCAAATACGCAAGATTCATGCGTTTTGAGCCGCCAAACAAGCCCCAAACGACTGCAAATCCGCTTTATAACGAAATCGAACGATTGAGTTTTGCGTTCGCTTTACAAGTTCGACATAGTATTATAACATCAAATACTCTTCATTCTATGCAAATAAATAAGATTCATGTGTTTCGAGCCCCCAAACAAGCCCCGAACGAACGCTAAGTCGCTTTACAACGATATCGAACATTTGAGTTTTGCGCTCGCTGTAGGCGTTCCAGCTCGTATTATGAGATCAAAAACACTTCATTCTATGCAAATACGTAAGATTCATGTGTTTCGAGCAGCCAAACAAGCCCCAAACGAATGCAAATTCGCCTCATAACGAAATCGAACGATTGAGTTTTGCGATCGCTGTACAAGTTCGACCTAGTATTATAACATCAAAAACTCTTCATTCTATGCAAATACGCAAGATTCATGCGTTTCGAGCCGCCAAACAAGCCCCAAACGAATGCAAAGTCGCTTTAAAACGAAATCTAACGATTGAGATTTGCCCTCGCTCTAAGCATTCCAGCTCGTATTATGAGATCAAAAACTCTTCATTCTATGCAAATACGCAAGATTCATGCGTTTCGAGCCTCCAAACAAGCCCCAAACGAATGCAAAGTCGCTTTATAACGAAATCGAACGATTAAGGTTTGCCCTCGCTGTAAGCATTCCAGCTCGTGTTATGAGATCAAAAACACTTCATTCTATGCAAATACGCAAGATTCATGCGTTTCGAGCCTCCAAACAATCCCCAAAACGAATGCAAAGTCGCTTTATAACGAAATCTAACGATTGAGTTTTGCGCTCGCTCTAAGCATTCCAGCTCGTATTATGAGATCAAAAACACTTCATTCTATGCAAATACGCAAGATTCATGCGTTTCGAGCCGCCAAACAAGCCCCAAACGAATGCAAAGTCGCTTTAAAACGAAATCTAACGATTGAGTTTTGCCCTCGCTCTAAGCATTCCAGCTCGTATTATGAGATCAAAAACACTTCATTCTATGCAAATACGCAAGATTCATGCGTTTCGAGCCGCCAAACAAGCCCCAAACGAATGCAAAGTCGCTTTAAAACGAAATCTAACGATTGAGTTTTGCCCTCGCTCTAAGCATTCCAGCTCGTATTATAACATCAAAAACTCTTCATTCTATGCAAATACGTAAGATTCATGCGTTTCGAGCCGCCAAACAAGCCCCAAACGAATGCAAAGTCGCTTTGTAACGAAATCGAACGATTGAGGTTTGCGATCGCTGTACGAGTTCGCGCTCGTACTATAAGACCAAAAACACTTCATTCTATGCAAATACGCAAGATTCATGCGTTTCGAGCCGCCAAACAAGCCCCAAACGAACGCAAAGTCGCTTTGTAACGAAATCGAACGATTGAGGTTTGCGATCGCTGTAGGAGTTCCAGCTCGTATTATAAGATACGTAACCCTTCGTTCGATGTAAAAACACGAGATTGATGCGTTTCGAGCGGCCAAACAAGCCCCAAACGAATGCCAAGTCGTTTTCTAACGAAATTGAACGATTGAGGTTTGCGCTCGCTGTAGGCGTTCCAGCTCGTATTATAAGATCAACAACATTTCATTCTATGCAAATACGTAAGATCCATGCGTTTCGAGACGCTAAACAAGTCCCAAACGAATGCAAAGTCGCTTTGTAACGAAATCGAACGATTGAGGTTTGCGATCGCTGTACGACGAGTTCCAGCTCGTACTATAAGACCAAAAACTTTTCTTTCTATGCAAATACGTGAGATTCATGCGTTTCGAACCGCCAAACAAGCCTCAAACGAATGCAAAGTCGCTTTATAACGAAATCTAATGATTGAGTTTTGCGCTCGCTGTAAGCATTCCAGCTCGTATTATAAGGTAAGAAACCCTTCGTTCGATGTTAAAACGAGAGATTTTTGCATTTCGAGCCGCCAAACAAGCCCCAAACGAATGCAAAGTCGCTTTAAAACGAAATCTAACGATTGAGTTTTGCCCTCGCTCTAAGCATTCCAGCTCGTATTATGAGATCAAAAACACTTCATTCTATGCAAATACGCAAGATTCATGCGTTTTGAGCCGCCAAACAAGCCCCAAACGACTGCAAATCCGCTTTATAACGAAATCGAACGATTGAGTTTAGCGTTCGCTTTACAAGTTCGTCATAGTATTATAACATCAAATACTCTTCATTCTATGCAAATAAATAAGATTCATGTGTTTCGAGCCCCCAAACAAGCCCCGAACGAACGCTCAGTCGCTTTACAACGATATCGAACATTTGAGTTTTGCGCTCGCTGTAGGCGTTCCAGCTCGTATTATGAGATCAAAAACTCTTCATTCGATGCAAATACGCAAGATTCATGCGTTTCGAGCCGCCAAACAAGCCCCAAACGAATGCAAAGTCGCTTTATAACGAAATCGAACGATTAAGGTTTGCCCTCGCTGTAAGCATTCCAGCTCGTGTTATGAGATCAAAAACACTTCATTCTATGCAAATACGCAAGATTCATGCGTTTCGAGCCGCCAAACAATCCCCAAAACGAATGCAAAGTCGCTTTATAACGAAATCTAACGATTGAGTTTTGCGCTCGCTCTAAGCATTCCAGCTCGTATTATGAGATCAAAAACACTTCATTCTATGCAAATACGCAAGATTCATGCGTTTCGAGCCGCCAAACAAGCCCTAACCGAATGCAAAGTCGCTTTATAACGAAATCGAACTATTGAGGTTTGCCCTCGCTGTAAGCATTCCAGCTCGTATTATGAGATCAAAAACACTTCATTCTATGCAAATACGCAAGATTCATGCGTTTCGAGCCGCCAAACAAGCCCCAAACGAATGCAAAGTCGCTTTATGACGAAATCAAACGATTGAGTTTTGCGCTCGCTGTAAGCATTCCAGCTCGTATTACGAGATCAAAAACACTTCATGCTATGCAAATACGCAAGATTCATGCGTTTCGAGCCGCCAAACAAGCCCCAAACGACTGCAAATCCGCTTTGTAACGAAATCGAACGATTGAGGTTTGCGATCGCTGTACGAGTTCGAGCTCGTACTATAAGACCAAAAACTTTTCATTCTATGCAAATACGCAAGATTCATGCGTTTCGAGCCGCCAAACAAGCCCCAAACGAATGCAAAGTCGCTTTAAAACGAAATCTAACGATTGAGTTTTGCCCTCGCTCTAAGCATTCCAGCTCGTATTATGAGATCAAAAACACTTCATTCTATGCAAATACGCAAGATTCATGCGTTTCGAGCCGCCAAACAAGCCCCAAACGAATGCAAAGTCGCTTTATAACGAAATCTAACGATTGAGTTTTGCGCTCGCTTTAAGCATTCCAGCTCGTATTATGAGATCAAAAACACTTCATTCTATGCAAATACGCAAGATTCATGCGTTTCGAGCCGCCAAACAAGCCCCAAACGAATGCAAAGTCGCTTTAAAACGAAATCTAACGATTGAGTTTTGCCCTCGCTCTAAGCATTCCAGCTCGTATTATGAGATCAAAAACACTTCATTCTATGCAAATACGCAAGATTCATGCGTTTCGAGCCGCCAAACAAGCCCCAAACGAATGCAAAGTCGCTTTAAAACGAAATCTAACGATTGAGTTTTGCCCTCGCTCTAAGCATTCCAGCTCGTATTATAACATCAAAAACTCTTCATTCTATGCAAATACGTAAGATTCATGCGTTTCGAGCCGCCAAACAAGCCCCAAACGAATGCAAAGTCGCTTTGTAACGAAATCGAACGATTGAGGTTTGCGATCGCTGTACGACGAGTTCCAGCTCGTACTATAAGACCAAAAACTTTTCTTTCTATGCAAATACGTGAGATTCATGCGTTTCGAACCGCCAAACAAGCCTCAAACGAATGCAAAGTCGCTTTATAACGAAATCTAATGATTGAGTTTTGCGCTCGCTGTAAGCATTCCAGCTCGTATTATAAGGTAAGAAACCCTTCGTTCGATGTTAAAACGAGAGATTTATGCATTTCGAGCCGCCAAACAAGCCCCAAACGAATGCAAAGTCGCTTTAAAACGAAATCTAACGATTGAGTTTTGCCCTCGCTCTAAGCATTCCAGCTCGTATTATGAGATCAAAAACACTTCATTCTATGCAAATACGCAAGATTCATGCGTTTCGAGCCGCCAAACAAGCCCCAAACGAATGCAAATTCGCCTCATAATGAAATCGAACGATTGAGTTTTGCGTTCGCTGTACAAGTTCGACCTTGTATTATAACATCAAAAACTCTTCATTCTATGCAAATACGTAAGATTCATGCGTTTCGAGCCGCCAAACAAGCCCCAAACGAATGCAGAGTCGCTTTGTAACGAAATCGAACGATCGAGGTTTGCGATCGCTGTACGAGTTCGAGCTCGTACTATAAGACCAAAAACTTTTCTTTCTATGCAAATACGTGAGATTCATGCGTTTCGAACCGCCAAACAAGCCCCAAACGGATGCAAAGTCGCTTTATAACGAAATCTAATGATTGAGTTTTGCGCTCGCTGTAAGCATTCCAGCTCGTATTATAAGGTAAGAAACCCTTCGTTCGATGTTAAAACGAGAGATTTATGCATTTCGAGCCGCCAAACAAGCCCCAAACGAATGCAAAGTCGCTTTAAAACGAAATCTAACGATTGAGTTTTGCCCTCGCTCTAAGCATTCCAGCTCGTATTATGAGATCAAAAACACTTCATTCTATGCAAATACGCAAGATTCATGCGTTTTGAGCCGCCAAACAAGCCCCAAACGACTGCAAATCCGCTTTATAACGAAATCGAACGATTGAGTTTAGCGTTCGCTTTACAAGTTCGTCATAGTATTATAACAACAAATACTCTTCATTCTATGCAAATAAATAAGATTCATGTGTTTCGAGCCCCCAAACAAGCCCCGAACGAACGCTCAGTCGCTTTACAACGATATCGAACATTTGAGTTTTGCGCTCGCTGTAGGCGTTCCAGCTCGTATTATGAGATCAAAAACTCTTCATTCGATGCAAATACGCAAGATTCATGCGTTTCGAGCCGCCAAACAAGCCCCAAACGAATGCAAAGTCGCTTTATAACGAAATCGAACGATTAAGGTTTGCCCTCGCTGTAAGCATTCCAGCTCGTGTTATGAGATCAAAAACACTTCATTCTATGCAAATACGCAAGATTCATGCGTTTCGAGCCGCCAAACAATCCCCAAAACGAATGCAAAGTCGCTTTATAACGAAATCTAACGATTGAGTTTTGCGCTCGCTCTAAGCATTCCAGCTCGTATTATGAGATCAAAAACACTTCATTCTATGCAAATACGCAAGATTCATGCGTTTCGAGCCGCCAAACAAGCCCTAACCGAATGCAAAGTCGCTTTATAACGAAATCGAACTATTGAGGTTTGCCCTCGCTGTAAGCATTCCAGCTCGTATTATGAGATCAAAAACACTTCATTCTATGCAAATACGCAAGATTCATGCGTTTCGAGCCGCCAAACAAGCCCCAAACGAATGCAAAGTCGCTTTATGACGAAATCAAACGATTGAGTTTTGCGCTCGCTGTAAGCATTCCAGCTCGTATTACGAGATCAAAAACACTTCATGCTATGCAAATACGCAAGATTCATGCGTTTCGAGCCGCCAAACAAGCCCCAAACGACTGCAAATCCGCTTTGTAACGAAATCGAACGATTGAGGTTTGCGATCGCTGTACGAGTTCGAGCTCGTACTATAAGACCAAAAACTTTTCATTCTATGCAAATACGCAAGATTCATGCGTTTCGAGCCGCCAAACAAGCCCCAAACGAATGCAAAGTCGCTTTAAAACGAAATCTAACGATTGAGTTTTGCCCTCGCTCTAAGCATTCCAGCTCGTATTATGAGATCAAAAACACTTCATTCTATGCAAATACGCAAGATTCATGCGTTTCGAGCCGCCAAACAAGCCCCAAACGAATGCAAAGTCGCTTTATAACGAAATCTAACGATTGAGTTTTGCGCTCGCTTTAAGCATTCCAGCTCGTATTATGAGATCAAAAACACTTCATTCTATGCAAATACGCAAGATTCATGCGTTTCGAGCCGCCAAACAAGCCCCAAACGAATGCAAAGTCGCTTTAAAACGAAATCTAACGATTGAGTTTTGCCCTCGCTCTAAGCATTCCAGCTCGTATTATGAGATCAAAAACACTTCATTCTATGCAAATACGCAAGATTCATGCGTTTCGAGCCGCCAAACAAGCCCCAAACGAATGCAAAGTCGCTTTAAAACGAAATCTAACGATTGAGTTTTGCCCTCGCTCTAAGCATTCCAGCTCGTATTATAACATCAAAAACTCTTCATTCTATGCAAATACGTAAGATTCATGCGTTTCGAGCCGCCAAACAAGCCCCAAACGAATGCAAAGTCGCTTTGTAACGAAATCGAACGATTGAGGTTTGCGATCGCTGTACGACGAGTTCCAGCTCGTACTATAAGACCAAAAACTTTTCTTTCTATGCAAATACGTGAGATTCATGCGTTTCGAACCGCCAAACAAGCCTCAAACGAATGCAAAGTCGTTTTATAACGAAATCTAATGATTGAGTTTTGCGCTCGCTGTAAGCATTCCAGCTCGTATTATAAGGTAAGAAACCCTTCGTTCGATGTTAAAACGAGAGATTTATGCATTTCGAGCCGCCAAACAAGCCCCAAACGAATGCAAAGTCGCTTTAAAACGAAATCTAACGATTGAGTTTTGCCCTCGCTCTAAGCATTCCAGCTCGTATTATGAGATCAAAAACACTTCATTCTATGCAAATACGCAAGATTCATGCGTTTCGAGCCGCCAAACAAGCCCCAAACGAATGCAAAGTCGCTTTATAACGAAATCGAACGATTGAGTTTTGCGTTCGCTGTACAAGTTCGACCTAGTATTATAACATCAAAAACTCTTCATTCTATGCAAATACGTAAGATTCATGTGTTTCGAGCCGCCAAACAAGCCCCGAACGAACGCTAAGTCGCTCTACAACGATATCGAACATTTGAGTTTTGCGCTCGCTGTAGGCGTTCCAGCTCGTATTATGAGATCAAAAACACTTCATTCTATGCAAATACGCAAGATTCATGCGTTTCGAGCCGCCAAACAAGCCCCAAACGAATGCAAAGTCGCTTTATAACGAAATCGAACGATTGAGTTTTGCGCTCGCTGTAAGCATTCCAGCTCGTATTATAAGGTAAGAAACCCTTCGTTCGATGTTAAAACGAGAGATTTATGCATTTCGAGCCGCCAAACAAGCCCCAAACGAATGCAAAGTCGCTTTAAAACGAAATCTAACGATTGAGTTTTGCCCTCGCTCTAAGCATTCCAGCTCGTATTATGAGATCAAAAACACTTCATTCTATGCAAATACGCAAGATTCATGCGTTTTGAGCCGCCAAACAAGCCCCAAACGACTGCAAATCCGCTTTATAACGAAATCGAACGATTGAGTTTTGCGTTCGCTTTACAAGTTCGACATAGTATTATAACATCAAATACTCTTCATTCTATGCAAATAAATAAGATTCATGTGTTTCGAGCCCCCAAACAAGCCCCGAACGAACGCTAAGTCGCTTTACAACGATATCGAACATTTGAGTTTTGCGCTCGCTGTAGGCGTTCCAGCTCGTATTATGAGATCAAAAACACTTCATTCTATGCAAATACGTAAGATTCATGCGTTTCGAGCAGCCAAACAAGCCCCAAACGAATGCAAATTCGCCTCATAACGAAATCGAACGATTGAGTTTTGCGATCGCTGTACAAGTTCGACCTAGTATTATAACATCAAAAACTCTTCATTCTATGCAAATACGCAAGATTCATGCGTTTCGAGCCGCCAAACAAGCCCCAAACGAATGCAAAGTCGCTTTAAAACGAAATCTAACGATTGAGATTTGCCCTCGCTCTAAGCATTCCAGCTCGTATTATGAGATCAAAAACACTTCATTCTATGCAAATACGCAAGATTCATGCGTTTCGAGCCGCCAAACAAGCCCCAAACGAATGCAAAGTCGCTTTAAAACGAAATCTAACGATTGAGTTTTGCCCTCGCTCTAAGCATTCCAGCTCGTATTATGAGATCAAAAACACTTCATTCTATGCAAATACGCAAGATTCATGCGTTTCGAGCCGCCAAACAAGCCCCAAACGAATGCAAATTCGCCTCATAATGAAATCGAACGATTGAGTTTTGCGTTCGCTGTACAAGTTCGACCTTGTATTATAACATCAAAAACTCTTCAATCTATGCAAATACGTAAGATTCATGCGTTTCGAGCCGCCAAACAAGCCCCAAACGAATGCAGAGTCGCTTTGTAACGAAATCGAACGATCGAGGTTTGCGATCGCTGTACGAGTTCGAGCTCGTACTATAAGACCAAAAACTTTTCTTTCTATGCAAATACGTGAGATTCATGCGTTTCGAACCGCCAAACAAGCCCCAAACGGATGCAAAGTCGCTTTATAACGAAATCTAATGATTGAGTTTTGCGCTCGCTGTAAGCATTCCAGCTCGTATTATAAGGTAAGAAACCCTTCGTTCGATGTTAAAACGAGAGATTTATGCATTTCGAGCCGCCAAACAAGCCCCAAACGAATGCAAAGTCGCTTTAAAACGAAATCTAACGATTGAGTTTTGCCCTCGCTCTAAGCATTCCAGCTCGTATTATGAGATCAAAAACACTTCATTCTATGCAAATACGCAAGATTCATGCGTTTCGAGCCGCCAAACAAGCCCCAAACGAATGCAAAGTCGCTTTAAAACGAAATCTAACGATTGAGTTTTGCCCTCGCTCTAAGCATTCCAGCTCGTATTATAACATCAAAAACTCTTCATTCTATGCAAATACGTAAGATTCATGCGTTTCGAGCCGCCAAACAAGCCCCGAACGAACGCTAAGTCGCTTTAAAACGAAATCTAACGATTGAGTTTTGCCCTCGCTCTAAGCATTCCAGCTCGTATTATGAGATCAAAAACTCTTCATTCTATGCAAATACGTAAGATTCATGCGTTTCGAGCCGCCAAACAAGCCCCAAACGAATGCAGAGTCGCTTTGTAACGAAATCGAACGATCGAGGTTTGCGATCGCTGTACGAGTTCGAGCTCGTACTATAAGACCAAAAACTTTTCTTTCTATGCAAATACGTGAGATTCATGCGTTTCGAACCGCCAAACAAGCCCCAAACGGATGCAAAGTCGCTTTATAACGAAATCTAATGATTGAGTTTTGCGCTCGCTGTAAGCATTCCAGCTCGTATTATAAGGTAAGAAACCCTTCGTTCGATGTTAAAACGAGAGATTTATGCATTTCGAGCCGCCAAACAAGCCCCAAACGAATGCAAAGTCGCTTTATAACGAAATCTAACGATTGAGTTTTGCGCTCGCTGTAAGCATTCCAGCTCGTATTATGAGATCAAAAACACTTCATTCTATACAAATACGCAAGATTCATGCGTTTCGAGCCGCCAAACAAGCCCCAAACGACTGCAAATCCGCTTTATAACGAAATCGAACGATCGAGGTTTGCGATCGCTGTACGAGTTCGAGCTCGTACTATAAGACCAAAAACACTTTATTCTATGCAAATACGCAAGATTCATGCGTTTCGAGCCGCCAAACAAGCCCCAAACGAATGCAAAGTCGCTTTATGACGAAATCAAACGATTGAGTTTTGCGCTCGCTGTAAGCATTCCAGCTCGTATTATGAGATCAAAAACACTTCATTCTATGCAAATAAACAAGATTCATGCGTTTCGAGCCGCCAAACAAGCCCCAAACGACTGCAAATCCGCTTTGTAACGAAATCGAACGATTGAGGTTTGCGATCGCTGTACGAGTTCGAGCTCGTACTATAAGACCAAAAACTTTTCTTTCTATGCAAATACGTGAGATTCATGCGTTTCGAACCGCCAAACAAGCCCCAAACGGATGCAAAGTCGCTTTATAACGAAATCTAATGATTGAGTTTTGCGCTCGCTGTAAGCATTCCAGCTCGTATTATAAGGTAAGAAACCCTTCGTTCGATGTTAAAACGAGAAATTTATGCATTTCGAGCCGCCAAACAAGCCCCAAACGAATGCAAAGTCGCTTTATAACGAAATCTAACGATTGAGTTTTGCGCTCGCTGTAAGCATTCCAGCTCGTATTATGAGATCAAAAACACTTCATTCTATGCAAATACGCAAGATTCATGCGTTTCGAGCCGCCAAACAAGCCCCAAACGAATGCAAAGTCGCTTTAAAACGAAATCTAACGATTGAGTTTTGCCCTCGCTCTAAGCATTCCAGCTCGTATTATGAGATCAAAAACACTTCATTCTATGCAAATACGCAAGATTCATGCGTTTCGAGCCGCCAAACAAGCCCCAAACGAATGCAAAGTCGCTTTAAAACGAAATCTAACGATTGAGTTTTGCCCTCGCTCTAAGCATTCCAGCTCGTATTATAACATCAAAAACTCTTCATTCTATGCAAATACGTAAGATTCATGCGTTTCGAGCCGCCAAACAAGCCCCAAACGAATGCAAAGTCGCTTTGTAACGAAATCGAACGATTGAGGTTTGCGATCGCTGTACGAGTTCGCGCTCGTACTATAAGACCAAAAACACTTCATTCTATGCAAATACGCAAGATTCATGCGTTTCGAGCCGCCAAACAAGCCCCAAACGAATGCCAAGTCGTTTTCTAACGAAATTGAACGATTGAGGTTTGCGCTCGCTGTAGGCGTTCCAGCTCGTATTATAAGATCAACAACATTTCATTATATGCAAATACGTAAGATTCATGCGTTTCGAGACGCCAAACAAGTCCCAAACGAATGCAAAGTCGCTTTGTAACGAAATCGAACGATTGAGGTTTGCGATCGCTGTACGACGAGTTCCAGCTCGTACTATAAGACCAAAAACTTTTCTTTCTATGCAAATACGTGAGATTCATGCGTTACGAACCGCCAAACAAGCCTCAAACGAATGCAAAGTCGCTTTATAACGAAATCTAATGATTGAGTTTTGCGCTCGCTGTAAGCATTCCAGCTCGTATTATAAGGTAAGAAACCCTTCGTTCGATGTTAAAACGAGAGATTTTTGCATTTCGAGCTGCCAAACAAGCCCCAAACGAATGCAAAGTCGCTTTAAAACGAAATCTAACGATTGAGTTTTGCCCTCGCTCTAAGCATTCCAGCTCGTATTATGAGATCAAAAACACTTCATTCTATGCAAATACGCAAGATTCATGCGTTTTGAGCCGCCAAACAAGCCCCAAACGACTGCAAATCCGCTTTATAACGAAATCGAACGATTGAGTTTAGCGTTCGCTTTACAAGTTCGACATAGTATTATAACATCAAATACTCTTCATTCTATGCAAATAAATAAGATTCATGTGATTCGAGCCCCCAAACAAGCCCCGAACGAACGCTCAGTCGCTTTACAACGATATCGAACATTTGAGTTTTGCGCTCGCTGTAGGCGTTCCAGCTCGTATTATGAGATCAAAAACTCTTCATTCTATGCAAATACGCAAGATTCATGCGTTTCGAGCCGCCAAACAAGCCCCAAACGAATGCAAAGTCGCTTTATAACGAAATCGAACGATTAAGGTTTGCCCTCGCTGTAAGCATTCCAGCTCGTGTTATGAGATCAAAAACACTTCATTCTATGCAAATACGCAAGATTCATGCGTTTCGAGCCGCCAAACAATCCCCAAAACGAATGCAAAGTCGCTTTATAACGAAATCGAACTATTGAGGTTTGCCCTCGCTGTAAGCATTCCAGCTCGTATTATGAGATCAAAAACACTTCATTCTATGCAAATACGCAAGATTCATGCGTTTCGAGCCGCCAAACAAGCCCCAAACGAATGCAAAGTCGCTTTATGACGAAATCAAACGATTGAGTTTTGCGCTCGCTGTAAGCATTCCAGCTCGTATTACGAGATCAAAAACACTTCATGCTATGCAAATACGCAAGATTCATGCGTTTCGAGCCGCCAAACAAGCCCCAAACGACTGCAAATCCGCTTTGTAACGAAATCGAACGATTGAGGTTTGCGATCGCTGTACGAGTTCGAGCTCGTACTATAAGACCAAAAACTTTTCATTCTATGCAAATACGCAAGATTCATGCGTTTCGAGCCGCCAAACAAGCCCCAAACGAATGCAAAGTCGCTTTAAAACGAAATCTAACGATTGAGTTTTGCCCTCGCTCTAAGCATTCCAGCTCGTATTATGAGATCAAAAACACTTCATTCTATGCAAATACGCAAGATTCATGCGTTTCGAGCCGCCAAACAAGCCCCAAACGAATGCAAAGTCGCTTTAAAACGAAATCTAACGATTGAGTTTTGCCCTCGCTCTAAGCATTCCAGCTCGTATTATGAGATCAAAAACACTTCATTCTATGCAAATACGCAAGATTCATGCGTTTCGAGCCGCCAAACAAGCCCCAAACGAATGCAAAGTCGCTTTAAAACGAAATCTAACGATTGAGTTTTGCCCTCGCTCTAAGCATTCCAGCTCGTATTATAACATCAAAAACTCTTCATTCTATGCAAATACGTAAGATTCATGCGTTTCGAGCCGCCAAACAAGCCCCAAACGAATGCAAAGTCGCTTTGTAACGAAATCGAACGATTGAGGTTTGCGATCGCTGTACGAGTTCGCGCTCGTACTATAAGACCAAAAACACTTCATTCTATGCAAATACGCAAGATTCATGCGTTTCGAGCCGCCAAACAAGCCCCAAACGAACGCAAAGTCGCTTTGTAACGAAATCGAACGATTGAGGTTTGCGATCGCTGTAGGAGTTCCAGCTCGTATTATAAGATACGTAACCCTTCGTTCGATGTAAAAACACGAGATTGATGCGTTTCGAGCGGCCAAACAAGCCCCAAACGAATGCCAAGTCGTTTTCTAACGAAATTGAACGATTGAGGTTTGCGCTCGCTGTAGCCGTTCCAGCTCGTATTATAAGATCAACAACATTTCATTCTATGCAAATACGTAAGATTCATGCGTTTCGAGACGCCAAACAAGTCCCAAACGAATGCAAAGTCGCTTTGTAACGAAATCGAACGATTGAGGTTTGCGATCGCTGTACGACGAGTTCCAGCTCGTACTATAAGACCAAAAACTTTTCTTTCTATGCAAATACGTGAGATTCATGCGTTTCGAACCGCCAAACAAGCCTCAAACGAATGCAAAGTCGCTTTATAACGAAATCTAATGATTGAGTTTTGCGCTCGCTGTAAGCATTCCAGCTCGTATTATAAGGTAAGAAACCCTTCGTTCGATGTTAAAACGAGAGATTTTTGCATTTCGAGCCGCCAAACAAGCCCCAAACGAACGCTCAGTCGCTTTACAACGATATCGAACATTTGAGTTTTGCGCTCGCTGTAGGCGTTCCAGCTCGTATTATGAGATCAAAAACTCTTCATTCTATGCAAATACGCAAGATTCATGCGTTTCGAGCCGCCAAACAAGCCCCAAACGAATGCAAAGTCGCTTTATAACGAAATCGAACGATTAAGGTTTGCCCTCGCTGTAAGCATTCCAGCTCGTGTTATGAGATCAAAAACACTTCATTCTATGCAAATACGCAAGATTCATGCGTTTCGAGCCGCCAAACAATCCCCAAAACGAATGCAAAGTCGCTTTATAACGAAATCGAACTATTGAGGTTTGCCCTCGCTGTAAGCATTCCAGCTCGTATTATGAGATCAAAAACACTTCATTCTATGCAAATACGCAAGATTCATGCGTTTCGAGCCGCCAAACAAGCCCCAAACGAATGCAAAGTCGCTTTATGACGAAATCAAACGATTGAGTTTTGCGCTCGCTGTAAGCATTCCAGCTCGTATTACGAGATCAAAAACACTTCATGCTATGCAAATACGCAAGATTCATGCGTTTCGAGCCGCCAAACAAGCCCCAAACGACTGCAAATCCGCTTTGTAACGAAATCGAACGATTGAGGTTTGCGATCGCTGTACGAGTTCGAGCTCGTACTATAAGACCAAAAACTTTTCATTCTATGCAAATACGCAAGATTCATGCGTTTCGAGCCGCCAAACAAGCCCCAAACGAATGCAAAGTCGCTTTAAAACGAAATCTAACGATTGAGTTTTGCCCTCGCTCTAAGCATTCCAGCTCGTATTATGAGATCAAAAACACTTCATTCTATGCAAATACGCAAGATTCATGCGTTTCGAGCCGCCAAACAAGCCCCAAACGAATGCAAAGTCGCTTTAAAACGAAATCTAACGATTGAGTTTTGCCCTCGCTCTAAGCATTCCAGCTCGTATTATGAGATCAAAAACACTTTATTCTATGCAAATACGCAAGATTCATGCGTTTCGAGCCGCCAAACAAGCCCCAAACGAATGCAAATTCGCCTCATAACGAAATCGAACGATTGAGTTTTGCGTTCGCTGTACAAGTTCGACCTAGTATTATAACATCAAAAACTCTTCATTCTATGCAAATACGTAAGATTCATGCGTTTCGAGCCGCCAAACAAGCCCCAAACGAATGCAGAGTCGCTTTGTAACGAAATCGAACGATCGAGGTTTGCGATCGCTGTACGAGTTCGAGCTCGTACTATAAGACCAAAAACTTTTCTTTCTATGCAAATACGTGAGATTCATGCGTTTCGAACCGCCAAACAAGCCCCAAACGGATGCAAAGTCGCTTTATAACGAAATCTAATGATTGAGTTTTGCGCTCGCTGTAAGCATTCCAGCTCGTATTATAAGGTAAGAAACCCTTCGTTCGATGTTAAAACGAGAGATTTATGCATTTCGAGCCGCCAAACAAGCCCCAAACGAATGCAAAGTCGCTTTATAACGAAATCTAACGATTGAGTTTTGCGCTCGCTGTAAGCATTCCAGCTCGTATTATGAGATCAAAAACACTTCATTCTATGCAAATACGCAAGATTCATGCGTTTCGAGCCGCCAAACAAGCCCCAAACGACTGCAAATCCGCTTTATAACGAAATCGAACGATCGAGGTTTGCGATCGCTGTACGAGTTCGAGCTCGTACTATAAGACCAAAAACACTTTATTCTATGCAAATACGCAAGATTCATGCGTTTCGAGCCGCCAAACAAGCCCCAAACGAATGCAAAGTCGCTTTATGACGAAATCAAACGATTGAGTTTTGCGCTCGCTGTAAGCATTCCAGCTCGTATTATGAGATCAAAAACACTTCATTCTATGCAAATAAACGAGATTCATGCGTTTCGAGCCGCCAAACAAGCCCCAAACGACTGCAAATCCGCTTTGTAACGAAATCGAACGATTGAGGTTTGCGATCGCTGTACGAGTTCGAGCTCGTACTATAAGACCAAAAACTTTTCTTTCTATGCAAATACGTGAGATTCATGCGTTTCGAACCGCCAAACAAGCCCCAAACGGATGCAAAGTCGCTTTATAACGAAATCGAACGATTGAGTTTTGCGCTCGCTGTAAGCATTCCAGCTCGTATTATAAGGTAAGAAACCCTTCGTTCGATGTTAAAACGAGAGATTTATGCATATCGAGCCGCCAAACAAGCCCCAAACGAATGCAAAGTCGCTTTAAAACGAAATCTAACGATTGAGTTTTGCCCTCGCTCTAAGCATTCCAGCTCGTATTATGAGATCAAAAACACTTCATTCTATGCAAATACGCAAGATTCATGCGTTTTGAGCCGCCAAACCTGCCCCAAACGACTGCAAATCCGCTTTATAACGAAATCGAACGATTGAGTTTAGCGTTCGCTTTACAAGTTCGACATAGTATTATAACATCAAATACTCTTCATTCTATGCAAATAAATAAGATTCATGTGTTTCGAGCCCCCAAACAAGCCCCGAACGAACGCTAAGTCGCTTTACAACGATATCGAACATTTGAGTTTTGCGCTCGCTGTAGGCGTTCCAGCTCGTATTATGAGATCAAAAACACTTCATTCTATGCAAATACGTAAGATTCATGCGTTTCGAGCAGCCAAACAAGCCCCAAACGAATGCAAATTCGCCTCATAACGAAATCGAACGATTGAGTTTTGCGATCGCTGTACAAGTTCGACCTAGTATTATAACATCAAAAACTCTTCATTCTATGCAAATACGCAAGATTCATGCGTTTCGAGCCGCCAAACAAGCCCCAAACGAATGCAAAGTCGCTTTAAAACGAAATCTAACGATTGAGATTTGCCCTCGCTCTAAGCATTCCAGCTCGTATTATGAGATCAAAAACTCTTCATTCTATGCAAATACGCAAGATTCATGCGTTTCGAGCCGCCAAACAAGCCCCAAACGAATGCAAAGTCGCTTTATAACGAAATCGAACGATTAAGGTTTGCCCTCGCTGTAAGCATTCCAGCTCGTGTTATGAGATCAAAAACACTTCATTCTATGCAAATACGCAAGATTCATGCGTTTCGAGCCTCCAAACAATCCCCAAAACGAATGCAAAGTCGCTTTATAACGAAATCTAACGATTGAGTTTTGCGCTCGCTCTAAGCATTCCAGCTCGTATTATGAGATCAAAAACACTTCATTCTATGCAAATACGCAAGATTCATGCGTTTCGAGCCGCCAAACAAGCCCTAACCGAATGCAAAGTCGCTTTATAACGAAATCGAACTATTGAGGTTTGCCCTCGCTGTAAGCATTCCAGCTCGTATTATGAGATCAAAAACACTTCATTCTATGCAAATACGCAAGATTCATGCGTTTCGAGCCGCCAAACAAGCCCCAAACGAATGCAAAGTCGCTTTATGACGAAATCAAACGATTGAGTTTTGCGCTCGCTGTAAGCATTCCAGCTCGTATTATGAGATCAAAAACACTTCATTCTATGCAAATACGCAAGATTCATGCGTTTCGAGCCGCCAAACAAGCCCCAAACGAATGCAAAGTCGCTTTAAAACGAAATCTAACGATTGAGTTTTGCCCTCGCTCTAAGCATTCCAGCTCGTATTATGAGATCAAAAACACTTCATTCTATGCAAATACGCAAGATTCATGCGTTTCGAGCCGCCAAACAAGCCCCAAACGAATGCAAAGTCGCTTTAAAACGAAATCTAACGATTGAGTTTTGCCCTCGCTCTAAGCATTCCAGCTCGTATTATAACATCAAAAACTCTTCATTCTATGCAAATACGTAAGATTCATGCGTTTCGAGCCGCCAAACAAGCCCCAAACGAATGCAAAGTCGCTTTGTAACGAAATCGAACGATTGAGGTTTGCGATCGCTGTACGAGTTCGCGCTCGTACTATAAGACCAAAAACACTTCATTCTATGCAAATACGCAAGATTCATGCGTTTCGAGCCGCCAAACAAGCCCCAAACGAACGCAAAGTCGCTTTGTAACGAAATCGAACGATTGAGGTTTGCGATCGCTGTAGGAGTTCCAGCTCGTATTATAAGATACGTAACCCTTCGTTCGATGTAAAAACACGAGATTGATGCGTTTCGAGCGGCCAAACAAGCCCCAAACGAATGCCAAGTCGTTTTCTAACGAAATTGAACGATTGAGGTTTGCGCTCGCTGTAGGCGTTCCAGCTTGTATTATAAGATCAACAACATTTCATTCTATGCAAATACGTAAGATCCATGCGTTTCGAGACGCTAAACAAGTCCCAAACGAATGCAAAGTCGCTTTGTAACGAAATCGAACGATTGAGGTTTGCGATCGCTGTACGACGAGTTCCAGCTCGTACTATAAGACCAAAAACTTTTCTTTCTATGCAAATACGTGAGATTCATGCGTTTCGAACCGCCAAACAAGCCTCAAACGAATGCAAAGTCGCTTTATAACGAAATCTAATGATTGAGTTTTGCGCTCGCTGTAAGCATTCCAGCTCGTATTATAAGGTAAGAAACCCTTCGTTCGATGTTAAAACGAGAGATTTTTGCATTTCGAGCCGCCAAACAAGCCCCAAACGAATGCAAAGTCGCTTTAAAACGAAATCTAACGATTGAGTTTTGCCCTCGCTCTAAGCATTCCAGCTCGTATTATGAGATCAAAAACACTTCATTCTATGCAAATACGCAAGATTCATGCGTTTTGAGCCGCCAAACAAGCCCCAAACGACTGCAAATCCGCTTTATAACGAAATCGAACGATTGAGTTTAGCGTTCGCTTTACAAGTTCGTCATAGTATTATAACATCAAATACTCTTCATTCTATGCAAATAAATAAGATTCATGTGTTTCGAGCCCCCAAACAAGCCCCGAACGAACGCTCAGTCGCTTTACAACGATATCGAACATTTGAGTTTTGCGCTCGCTGTAGGCGTTCCAGCTCGTATTATGAGATCAAAAACTCTTCATTCGATGCAAATACGCAAGATTCATGCGTTTCGAGCCGCCAAACAAGCCCCAAACGAATGCAAAGTCGCTTTATAACGAAATCGAACGATTAAGGTTTGCCCTCGCTGTAAGCATTCCAGCTCGTGTTATGAGATCAAAAACACTTCATTCTATGCAAATACGCAAGATTCATGCGTTTCGAGCCGCCAAACAATCCCCAAAACGAATGCAAAGTCGCTTTATAACGAAATCTAACGATTGAGTTTTGCGCTCGCTCTAAGCATTCCAGCTCGTATTATGAGATCAAAAACACTTCATTCTATGCAAATACGCAAGATTCATGCGTTTCGAGCCGCCAAACAAGCCCTAACCGAATGCAAAGTCGCTTTATAACGAAATCGAACTATTGAGGTTTGCCCTCGCTGTAAGCATTCCAGCTCGTATTATGAGATCAAAAACACTTCATTCTATGCAAATACGCAAGATTCATGCGTTTCGAGCCGCCAAACAAGCCCCAAACGAATGCAAAGTCGCTTTATGACGAAATCAAACGATTGAGTTTTGCGCTCGCTGTAAGCATTCCAGCTCGTATTACGAGATCAAAAACACTTCATGCTATGCAGATACGCAAGATTCATGCGTTTCGAGCCGCCAAACAAGCCCCAAACGACTGCAAATCCGCTTTGTAACGAAATCGAACGATTGAGGTTTGCGATCGCTGTACGAGTTCGAGCTCGTACTATAAGACCAAAAACTTTTCATTCTATGCAAATACGCAAGATTCATGCGTTTCGAGCCGCCAAACAAGCCCCAAACGAATGCAAAGTCGCTTTAAAACGAAATCTAACGATTGAGTTTTGCCCTCGCTCTAAGCATTCCAGCTCGTATTATGAGATCAAAAACACTTCATTCTATGCAAATACGCAAGATTCATGCGTTTCGAGCCGCCAAACAAGCCCCAAACGAATGCAAAGTCGCTTTATAACGAAATCTAACGATTGAGTTTTGCGCTCGCTTTAAGCATTCCAGCTCGTATTATGAGATCAAAAACACTTCATTCTATGCAAATACGCAAGATTCATGCGTTTCGAGCCGCCAAACAAGCCCCAAACGAATGCAAAGTCGCTTTAAAACGAAATCTAACGATTGAGTTTTGCCCTCGCTCTAAGCATTCCAGCTCGTATTATGAGATCAAAAACACTTCATTCTATGCAAATACGCAAGATTCATGCGTTTCGAGCCGCCAAACAAGCCCCAAACGAATGCAAAGTCGCTTTAAAACGAAATCTAACGATTGAGTTTTGCCCTCGCTCTAAGCATTCCAGCTCGTATTATAACATCAAAAACTCTTCATTCTATGCAAATACGTAAGATTCATGCGTTTCGAGCCGCCAAACAAGCCCCAAACGAATGCAAAGTCGCTTTGTAACGAAATCGAACGATTGAGGTTTGCGATCGCTGTACGACGAGTTCCAGCTCGTACTATAAGACCAAAAACTTTTCTTTCTATGCAAATACGTGAGATTCATGCGTTTCGAACCGCCAAACAAGCCTCAAACGAATGCAAAGTCGCTTTATAACGAAATCTAATGATTGAGTTTTGCGCTCGCTGTAAGCATTCCAGCTCGTATTATAAGGTAAGAAACCCTTCGTTCGATGTTAAAACGAGAGATTTATGCATTTCGAGCCGCCAAACAAGCCCCAAACGAATGCAAAGTCGCTTTAAAACGAAATCTAACGATTGAGTTTTGCCCTCGCTCTAAGCATTCCAGCTCGTATTATGAGATCAAAAACACTTCATTCTATGCAAATACGCAAGATTCATGCATTTCGAGCCGCCAAACAAGCCCCAAACGAATGCAAAGTCGCTTTAAAACGAAATCTAACGATTGAGTTTAGCGTTCGCTTTACAAGTTCGACATAGTATTATAACATCAAATACTCTTCATTCTATGCAAATAAATAAGATTCATGTGTTTCGAGCCCCCAAACAAGCCCCGAACGAACGCTCAGTCGCTTTACAACGATATCGAACATTTGAGTTTTGCGCTCGCTGTAGGCGTTCCAGCTCGTATTATGAGATCAAAAACTCTTCATTCTATGCAAATACGCAAGATTCATGCGTTTCGAGCCGCGAAACAAGCCCCAAACGAATGCAAAGTCGCTTTATAACGAAATCGAACGATTAAGGTTTGCCCTCGCTGTAAGCATTCCAGCTCGTGTTATGAGATCAAAAACACTTCATTCTATGCAAATACGCAAGATTCATGCGTTTCGAGCCGCCAAACAATCCCCAAAACGAATGCAAAGTCGCTTTATAACGAAATCGAACTATTGAGGTTTGCCCTCGCTGTAAGCATTCCAGCTCGTATTATGAGATCAAAAACACTTCATTCTATGCAAATACGCAAGATTCATGCGTTTCGAGCCGCCAAACAAGCCCCAAACGAATGCAAAGTCGCTTTATGACGAAATCAAACGATTGAGTTTTGCGCTCGCTGTAAGCATTCCAGCTCGTATTACGAGATCAAAAACACTTCATGCTATGCAAATACGCAAGATTCATGCGTTTCGAGCCGCCAAACAAGCCCCAAACGACTGCAAATCCGCTTTGTAACGAAATCGAACGATTGAGGTTTGCGATCGCTGTACGAGTTCGAGCTCGTACTATAAGACCAAAAACTTTTCATTCTATGCAAATACGCAAGATTCATGCGTTTCGAGCCGCCAAACAAGCCCCAAACGAATCCAAAGTCGCTTTAAAACGAAATCTAACGATTGAGTTTTGCCCTCGCTCTAAGCATTCCAGCTCGTATTATGAGATCAAAAACACTTCATTCTATGCAAATACGCAAGATTCATGCGTTTCGAGCCGCCAAACAAGCCCCAAACGAATGCAAAGTCGCTTTAAAACGAAATCTAACGATTGAGTTTTGCCCTCGCTCTAAGCATTCCAGCTCGTATTATGAGATCAAAAACACTTCATTCTATGCAAATACGCAAGATTCATGCGTTTCGAGCCGCCAAACAAGCCCCAAACGAATGCAAAGTCGCTTTAAAACGAAATCTAACGATTGAGTTTTGCCCTCGCTCTAAGCATTCCAGCTCGTATTATAACATCAAAAACTCTTCATTCTATGCAAATACGTAAGATTCATGCGTTTCGAGCCGCCAAACAAGCCCCAAACGAATGCAAAGTCGCTTTGTAACGAAATCGAACGATTGAGGTTTGCGATCGCTGTACGAGTTCGCGCTCGTACTATAAGACCAAAAACACTTCATTCTATGCAAATACGCAAGATTCATGCGTTTCGAGCCGCCAAACAAGCCCCAAACGAACGCAAAGTCGCTTTGTAACGAAATCGAACGATTGAGGTTTGCGATCGCTGTAGGAGTTCCAGCTCGTATTATAAGATACGTAACCCTTCGTTCGATGTAAAAACACGAGATTGATGCGTTTCGAGCGGCCAAACAAGCCCCAAACGAATGCCAAGTCGTTTTCTAACGAAATTGAACGATTGAGGTTTGCGCTCGCTGTAGGCGTTCCAGCTCGTATTATAAGATCAACAACATTTCATTCTATGCAAATACGTGAGATTCATGCGTTTCGAACCGCCAAACAAGCCTCAAACGAATGCAAAGTCGCTTTATAACGAAATCTAATGATTGAGTTTTGCGCTCGCTGTAAGCATTCCAGCTCGTATTATAAGGTAAGAAACCCTTCGTTCGATGTTAAAACGAGAGATTTTTGCATTTCGAGCCGCCAAACAAGCCCCAAACGAATGCAAAGTCGCTTTAAAACGAAATCTAACGATTGAGTTTTGCCCTCGCTCTAAGCATTCCAGCTCGTATTATGAGATCAAAAACACTTCATTCTATGCAAATACGCAAGATTCATGCGTTTTGAGCCGCCAAACAAGCCCCAAACGACTGCAAATCCGCTTTATAACGAAATCGAACGATTGAGTTTAGCGTTCGCTTTACAAGTTCGACATAGTATTATAACATCAAATACTCTTCATTCTATGCAAATAAATAAGATTCATGTGTTTCGAGCCCCCAAACAAGCCCCGAACGAACGCTCAGTCGCTTTACAACGATATCGAACATTTGAGTTTTGCGCTCGCTGTAGGCGTTCCAGCTCGTATTATGAGATCAAAAACTCTTCATTCTATGCAAATACGCAAGATTCATGCGTTTCGAGCCGCCAAACAAGCCCCAAACGAATGCAAAGTCGCTTTATAACGAAATCGAACGATTAAGGTTTGCCCTCGCTGTAAGCATTCCAGCTCGTGTTATGAGATCAAAAACACTTCATTCTATGCAAATCCGCAAGATTCATGCGTTTCGAGCCGCCAAACAATCCCCAAAACGAATGCAAAGTCGCTTTATAACGAAATCTAACGATTGAGTTTTGCGCTCGCTCTAAGCATTCCAGCTCGTATTATGAGATCAAAAACACTTCATTCTATGCAAATACGCAAGATTCATGCGTTTCGAGCCGCCAAACAAGCCCTAACCGAATGCAAAGTCGCTTTATAACGAAATCGAACTATTGAGGTTTGCCCTCGCTGTAAGCATTCCAGCTCGTATTATGAGATCAAAAACACTTCATTCTATGCAAATACGCAAGATTCATGCGTTTCGAGCCGCCAAACAAGCCCCAAACGAATGCAAAGTCGCTTTATGACGAAATCAAACGATTGAGTTTTGCGCTCGCTGTAAGCATTCCAGCTCGTATTACGAGATCAAAAACACTTCATGCTATGCAAATACGCAAGATTCATGCGTTTCGAGCCGCCAAACAAGCCCCAAACGACTGCAAATCCGCTTTGTAACGAAATCGAACGATTGAGGTTTGCGATCGCTGTACGAGTTCGAGCTCGTACTATAAGACCAAAAACTTTTCATTCTATGCAAATACGCAAGATTCATGCGTTTCGAGCCGCCAAACAAGCCCCAAACGAATGCAAAGTCGCTTTAAAACGAAATCTAACGATTGAGTTTTGCCCTCGCTCTAAGCATTCCAGCTCGTATTATGAGATCAAAAACACTTCATTCTATGCAAATACGCAAGATTCATGCGTTTCGAGCCGCCAAACAAGCCCCGAACGAACGCTAAGTCGCTTTAAAACGAAATCTAACGATTGAGTTTTGCCCTCGCTCTAAGCATTCCAGCTCGTATTATGAGATCAAAAACACTTCATTCTATGCAAATACGCAAGATTCATGCGTTTCGAGCCGCCAAACAAGCCCCAAACGAATGCAAATTCGCCTCATAACGAAATCGAACGATTGAGTTTTGCGTTCGCTGTACAAGTTCGACCTAGTATTATAACATCAAAAACTCTTCATTCTATGCAAATACGTAAGATTCATGCGTTTCGAGCCGCCAAACAAGCCCCAAACGAATGCAGAGTCGCTTTGTAACGAAATCGAACGATCGAGGTTTGCGATCGCTGTACGAGTTCGAGCTCGTACTATAAGACCAAAAACTTTTCTTTCTATGCAAATACGTGAGATTCATGCGTTTCGAACCGCCAAACAAGCCCCAAACGGATGCAAAGTCGCTTTATAACGAAATCTAATGATTGAGTTTTGCGCTCGCTGTAAGCATTCCAGCTCGTATTATAAGGTAAGAAACCCTTCGTTCGATGTTAAAACGAGAGATTTATGCATTTCGAGCCGCCAAACAAGCCCCAAACGAATGCAAAGTCGCTTTATAACGAAATCTAACGATTGAGTTTTGCGCTCGCTGTAAGCATTCCAGCTCGTATTATGAGATCAAAAACACTTCATTCTATGCAAATACGCAAGATTCATGCGTTTCGAGCCGCCAAACAAGCCCCAAACGACTGCAAATCCGCTTTATAACGAAATCGAACGATCGAGGTTTGCGATCGCTGTACGAGTTCGAGCTCGTACTATAAGACCAAAAACACTTTATTCTATGCAAATACGCAAGATTCATGCGTTTCGAGCCGCCAAACAAGCCCCAAACGAATGCAAAGTCGCTTTATGACGAAATCAAACGATTGAGTTTTGCGCTCGCTGTAAGCATTCCAGCTCGTATTATGAGATCAAAAACACTTCATTCTATGCAAATAAACAAGATTCATGCGTTTCGAGCCGCCAAACAAGCCCCAAACGACTGCAAATCCGCTTTGTAACGAAATCGAACGATTGAGGTTTGCGATCGCTGTACGAGTTCGAGCTCGTACTATAAGACCAAAAACTTTTCTTTCTATGCAAATACGTGAGATTCATGCGTTTCGAACCGCCAAACAAGCCCCAAACGGATGCAAAGTCGCTTTATAACGAAATCGAACGATTGAGTTTTGCGCTCGCTGTAAGCATTCCAGCTCGTATTATAAGGTAAGAAACCCTTCGTTCGATGTTAAAACGAGAGATTTATGCATTTCGAGCCGCCAAACAAGCCCCAAACGAATGCAAAGTCGCTTTATAACGAAATCTAACGATTGAGTTTTGCGCTCGCTGTAAGCATTCCAGCTCGTATTATGAGATCAAAAACACTTCATTCTATGCAAATACGCAAGATTCATGCGTTTTGAGCCGCCAAACAAGCCCCAAACGACTGCAAATCCGCTTTATAACGAAATCGAACGATTGAGTTTAGCGTTCGCTTTACAAGTTCGACATAGTATTATAACATCAAATACTCTTCATTCTATGCAAATAAATAAGATTCATGTGTTTCGAGCCCCCAAACAAGCCCCGAACGAACGCTAAGTCGCTTTACAACGATATCGAACATTTGAGTTTTGCGCTCGCTGTTAGGCGTTCCAGCTCGTATTATGAGATCAAAAACACTTCATTCTATGCAAATACGTAAGATTCATGCGTTTCGAGCAGCCAAACAAGCCCCAAACGAATGCAAATTCGCCTCATAACGAAATCGAACGATTGAGTTTTGCGTTCGCTGTACAAGTTCGACCTAGTATTATAACATCAAAAACTCTTCATTCTATGCAAATACGCAACAAGCCCCGAACGAACGCTCAGTCGCTTTACAACGATATCGAACATTTGAGTTTTGCGCTCGCTGTAGGCGTTCCAGCTCGTATTATGAGATCAAAAACTCTTCATTCTATGCAAATACGCAAGATTCATGCGTTTCGAGCCGCCAAACAAGCCCCAAACGAATGCAAAGTCGCTTTATAACGAAATCGAACGATTAAGGTTTGCCCTCGCTGTAAGCATTCCAGCTCGTGTTATGAGATCAAAAACACTTCATTCTATGCAAATCCGCAAGATTCATGCGTTTCGAGCCGCCAAACAATCCCCAAAACGAATGCAAAGTCGCTTTATAACGAAATCTAACGATTGAGTTTTGCGCTCGCTCTAAGCATTCCAGCTCGTATTATGAGATCAAAAACACTTCATTCTATGCAAATACGCAAGATTCATGCGTTTCGAGCCGCCAAACAAGCCCTAACCGAATGCAAAGTCGCTTTATAACGAAATCGAACTATTGAGGTTTGCCCTCGCTGTAAGCATTCCAGCTCGTATTATGAGATCAAAAACACTTCATTCTATGCAAATACGCAAGATTCATGCGTTTCGAGCCGCCAAACAAGCCCCAAACGAATGCAAAGTCGCTTTATGACGAAATCAAACGATTGAGTTTTGCGCTCGCTGTAAGCATTCCAGCTCGTATTACGAGATCAAAAACACTTCATGCTATGCAAATACGCAAGATTCATGCGTTTCGAGCCGCCAAACAAGCCCCAAACGACTGCAAATCCGCTTTGTAACGAAATCGAACGATTGAGGTTTGCGATCGCTGTACGAGTTCGAGCTCGTACTATAAGACCAAAAACTTTTCATTCTATGCAAATACGCAAGATTCATGCGTTTCGAGCCGCCAAACAAGCCCCAAACGAATGCAAAGTCGCTTTAAAACGAAATCTAACGATTGAGTTTTGCCCTCGCTCTAAGCATTCCAGCTCGTATTATGAGATCAAAAACACTTCATTCTATGCAAATACGCAAGATTCATGCGTTTCGAGCCGCCAAACAAGCCCCGAACGAACGCTAAGTCGCTTTAAAACGAAATCTAACGATTGAGTTTTGCCCTCGCTCTAAGCATTCCAGCTCGTATTATGAGATCAAAAACACTTCATTCTATGCAAATACGCAAGATTCATGCGTTTCGAGCCGCCAAACAAGCCCCAAACGAATGCAAATTCGCCTCATAACGAAATCGAACGATTGAGTTTTGCGTTCGCTGTACAAGTTCGACCTAGTATTATAACATCAAAAACTCTTCATTCTATGCAAATACGTAAGATTCATGCGTTTCGAGCCGCCAAACAAGCCCCAAACGAATGCAGAGTCGCTTTGTAACGAAATCGAACGATCGAGGTTTGCGATCGCTGTACGAGTTCGAGCTCGTACTATAAGACCAAAAACTTTTCTTTCTATGCAAATACGTGAGATTCATGCGTTTCGAACCGCCAAACAAGCCCCAAACGGATGCAAAGTCGCTTTATAACGAAATCTAATGATTGAGTTTTGCGCTCGCTGTAAGCATTCCAGCTCGTATTATAAGGTAAGAAACCCTTCGTTCGATGTTAAAACGAGAGATTTATGCATTTCGAGCCGCCAAACAAGCCCCAAACGAATGCAAAGTCGCTTTATAACGAAATCTAACGATTGAGTTTTGCGCTCGCTGTAAGCATTCCAGCTCGTATTATGAGATCAAAAACACTTCATTCTATGCAAATACGCAAGATTCATGCGTTTCGAGCCGCCAAACAAGCCCCAAACGACTGCAAATCCGCTTTATAACGAAATCGAACGATCGAGGTTTGCGATCGCTGTACGAGTTCGAGCTCGTACTATAAGACCAAAAACACTTTATTCTATGCAAATACGCAAGATTCATGCGTTTCGAGCCGCCAAACAAGCCCCAAACGAATGCAAAGTCGCTTTATGACGAAATCAAACGATTGAGTTTTGCGCTCGCTGTAAGCATTCCAGCTCGTATTATGAGATCAAAAACACTTCATTCTATGCAAATAAACGAGATTCATGCGTTTCGAGCCGCCAAACAAGCCCCAAACGACTGCAAATCCGCTTTGTAACGAAATCGAACGATTGAGGTTTGCGATCGCTGTACGAGTTCGAGCTCGTACTATAAGACCAAAAACTTTTCTTTCTATGCAAATACGTGAGATTCATGCGTTTCGAACCGCCAAACAAGCCCCAAACGGATGCAAAGTCGCTTTATAACGAAATCGAACGATTGAGTTTTGCGCTCGCTGTAAGCATTCCAGCTCGTATTATAAGGTAAGAAACCCTTCGTTCGATGTTAAAACGAGAGATTTATGCATTTCGAGCCGCCAAACAAGCCCCAAACGAATGCAAAGTCGCTTTAAAACGAAATCTAACGATTGAGTTTTGCCCTCGCTCTAAGCATTCCAGCTCGTATTATGAGATCAAAAACACTTCATTCTATGCAAATACGCAAGATTCATGCGTTTTGAGCCGCCAAACCTGCCCCAAACGACTGCAAATCCGCTTTATAACGAAATCGAACGATTGAGTTTAGCGTTCGCTTTACAAGTTCGACATAGTATTATAACATCAAATACTCTTCATTCTATGCAAATAAATAAGATTCATGTGTTTCGAGCCCCCAAACAAGCCCCGAACGAACGCTAAGTCGCTTTACAACGATATCGAACATTTGAGTTTTGCGCTCGCTGTTAGGCGTTCCAGCTCGTATTATGAGATCAAAAACACTTCATTCTATGCAAATACGTAAGATTCATGCGTTTCGAGCAGCCAAACAAGCCCCAAACGAATGCAAATTCGCCTCATAACGAAATCGAACGATTGAGTTTTGCGTTCGCTGTACAAGTTCGACCTAGTATTATAACATCAAAAACTCTTCATTCTATGCAAATACGCAAGATTCATGCGTTTCGAGCCGCCAAACAAGCCCCAAACGAATGCAAAGTCGCTTTAAAACGAAATCTAACGATTGAGATTTGCCCTCGCTCTAAGCATTCCAGCTCGTATTATGAGATCAAAAACACTTCATTCTATGCAAATACGCAAGATTCATGCGTTTCGAGCCGCCAAACAAGCCCCAAACGAATGCAAAGTCGCTTTAAAACGAAATCTAACGATTGAGTTTTGCCCTCGCTCTAAGCATTCCAGCTCGTATTATGAGATCAAAAACACTTCATTCTATGCAAATACGCAAGATTCATGCGTTTCGAGCCGCCAAACAAGCCCCAAACGAATGCAAATTCGCCTCATAATGAAATCGAACGATTGGGTTTTGCGTTCGCTGTACAAGTTCGACCTTGTATTATAACATCAAAAACTCTTCATTCTATGCAAATACGTAAGATTCATGCGTTTCGAGCCGCCAAACAAGCCCCAAACGAATGCAGAGTCGCTTTGTAACGAAATCGAACGATCGAGGTTTGCGATCGCTGTACGAGTTCGAGCTCGTACTATAAGACCAAAAACTTTTCTTTCTATGCAAATACGTGAGATTCATGCGTTTCGAACCGCCAAACAAGCCCCAAACGGATGCAAAGTCGCTTTATAACGAAATCTAATGATTGAGTTTTGCGCTCGCTGTAAGCATTCCAGCTCGTATTATAAGGTAAGAAACCCTTCGTTCGATGTTAAAACGAGAGATTTATGCATTTCGAGCCGCCAAACAAGCCCCAAACGAATGCAAAGTCGCTTTATAACGAAATCTAACGATTGAGTTTTGCGCTCGCTGTAAGCATTCCAGCTCGTATTATGAGATCAAAAACACTTCATTCTATACAAATACGCAAGATTCATGCGTTTCGAGCCGCCAAACAAGCCCCAAACGACTGCAAATCCGCTTTATAACGAAATCGAACGATCGAGGTTTGCGATCGCTGTACGAGTTCGAGCTCGTACTATAAGACCAAAAACACTTTATTCTATGCAAATACGCAAGATTCATGCGTTTCGAGCCGCCAAACAAGCCCCAAACGAATGCAAAGTCGCTTTATGACGAAATCAAACGATTGAGTTTTGCGCTCGCTGTAAGCATTCCAGCTCGTATTATGAGATCAAAAACACTTCATTCTATGCAAATAAACAAGATTCATGCGTTTCGAGCCGCCAAACAAGCCCCAAACGACTGCAAATCCGCTTTGTAACGAAATCGAACGATTGAGGTTTGCGATCGCTGTACGAGTTCGAGCTCGTACTATAAGACCAAAAACTTTTCTTTCTATGCAAATACGTGAGATTCATGCGTTTCGAACCGCCAAACAAGCCCCAAACGGATGCAAAGTCGCTTTATAACGAAATCTAATGATTGAGTTTTGCGCTCGCTGTAAGCATTCCAGCTCGTATTATAAGGTAAGAAACCCTTCGTTCGATGTTAAAACGAGAGATTTATGCATTTCGAGCCCCCAAACAAGCCCCAAACGAATGCAAAGTCGCTTTATAACGAAATCTAACGATTGAGTTTTGCGCTCGCTGTAAGCATTCCAGCTCGTATTATGAGATCAAAAACACTTCATTCTATGTAAATACGCAAGATTCATGCGTTTCGAGCCGCCAAACAAGCCCCAAACGAATGCAAAGTCGCTTTAAAACGAAATCTAACGATTGAGTTTTGCCCTCGCTCTAAGCATTCCAGCTCGTATTATGAGATCAAAAACACTTCATTCTATCCAAATACGCAAGATTCATGCGTTTCGAGCCGCCAAACAAGCCCCAAACGAATGCAAAGTCGCTTTAAAACGAAATCTAACGATTGAGTTTTGCCCTCGCTCTAAGCATTCCAGCTCGTATTATAACATCAAAAACTCTTCATTCTATGCAAATACGTAAGATTCATGCGTTTCGAGCCGCCAAACAAGCCCCAAACGAATGCAAAGTCGCTTTGTAACGAAATCGAACGATTGAGGTTTGCGATCGCTGTACGAGTTCGCGCTCGTACTATAAGACCAAAAACACTTCATTCTATGCAAATACGCAAGATTCATGCGTTTCGAGCCGCCAAACAAGCCCCAAACGAATGCCAAGTCGTTTTCTAACGAAATTGAACGATTGAGGTTTGCGCTCGCTGTAGGCGTTCCAGCTCGTATTATAAGATCAACAACATTTCATTATATGCAAATACGTAAGATTCATGCGTTTCGAGACGCCAAACAAGTCCCAAACGAATGCAAAGTCGCTTTGTAACGAAATCGAACGATTGAGGTTTGCGATCGCTGTACGACGAGTTCCAGCTCGTACTATAAGACCAAAAACTTTTCTTTCTATGCAAATACGTGAGATTCATGCGTTACGAACCGCCAAACAAGCCTCAAACGAATGCAAAGTCGCTTTATAACGAAATCTAATGATTGAGTTTTGCGCTCGCTGTAAGCATTCCAGCTCGTATTATAAGGTAAGAAACCCTTCGTTCGATGTTAAAACGAGAGATTTTTGCATTTCGAGCCGCCAAACAAGCCCCAAACGAATGCAAAGTCGCTTTAAAACGAAATCTAACGATTGAGTTTTGCCCTCGCTCTAAGCATTCCAGCTCGTATTATGAGATCAAAAACACTTCATTCTATGCAAATACGCAAGATTCATGCGTTTTGAGCCGCCAAACAAGCCCCAAACGACTGCAAATCCGCTTTATAACGAAATCGAACGATTGAGTTTAGCGTTCGCTTTACAAGTTCGACATAGTATTATAACATCAAATACTCTTCATTCTATGCAAATAAATAAGATTCATGTGTTTCGAGCCCCCAAACAAGCCCCGAACGAACGCTCAGTCGCTTTACAACGATATCGAACATTTGAGTTTTGCGCTCGCTGTAGGCGTTCCAGCTCGTATTATGAGATCAAAAACTCTTCATTCTATGCAAATACGCAAGATTCATGCGTTTCGAGCCGCCAAACAAGCCCCAAACGAATGCAAAGTCGCTTTTTAACGAAATCGAACGATTAAGGTTTGCCCTCGCTGTAAGCATTCCAGCTCGTGTTATGAGATCAAAAACACTTCATTCTATGCAAATACGCAAGATTCATGCGTTTCGAGCCGCCAAACAATCCCCAAAACGAATGCAAAGTCGCTTTATGACGAAATCAAACGATTGAGTTTTGCGCTCGCTGTAAGCATTCCAGCTCGTATTACGAGATCAAAAACACTTCATGCTATGCAAATACGCAAGATTCATGCGTTTCGAGCCGCCAAACAAGCCCCAAACGACTGCAAATCCGCTTTGTAACGAAATCGAACGATTGAGGTTTGCGATCGCTGTACGAGTTCGAGCTCGTACTATAAGACCAAAAACTTTTCATTCTATGCAAATACGCAAGATTCATGCGTTTCGAGCCGCCAAACAAGCCCCAAACGAATGCAAAGTCGCTTTAAAACGAAATCTAACGATTGAGTTTTGCCCTCGCTCTAAGCATTCCAGCTCGTATTATGAGATCAAAAACACTTCATTCTATGCAAATACGCAAGATTCATGCGTTTCGAGCCGCCAAACAAGCCCCAAACGAATGCAAAGTCGCTTTAAAACGAAATCTAACGATTGAGTTTTGCCCTCGCTCTAAGCATTCCAGCTCGTATTATGAGATCAAAAACACTTCATTCTATGCAAATACGCAAGATTCATGCGTTTCGAGCCGCCAAACAAGCCCCAAACGAATGCAAAGTCGCTTTAAAACGAAATCTAACGATTGAGTTTTGCCCTCGCTCTAAGCATTCCAGCTCGTATTATGAGATCAAAAACACTTCATTCTATGCAAATACGCAAGATTCATGCGTTTTGAGCCGCCAAACAAGCCCCAAACGACTGCAAATCCGCTTTATAACGAAATCGAACGATTGAGTTTTGCGTTCGCTTTACAAGTTCGACATAGTATTATAACATCAAATACTCTTCATTCTATGCAAATAAATAAGATTCATGTGTTTCGAGCCCCCAAACAAGCCCCGAACGAACGCTAAGTCGCTTTACAACGATATCGAACATTTGAGTTTTGCGCTCGCTGTAGGCGTTCCAGCTCGTATTATGAGATCAAAAACACTTCATTCTATGCAAATACGTAAGATTCATGCGTTTCGAGCAGCCAAACAAGCCCCAAACGAATGCAAATTCGCCTCATAACGAAATCGAACGATTGAGTTTTGCGATCGCTGTACAAGTTCGACCTAGTATTATAACATCAAAAACTCTTCATTCTATGCAAATACGCAAGATTCATGCGTTTCGAGCCGCCAAACAAGCCCCAAACGAATGCAAAGTCGCTTTAAAACGAAATCTAACGATTGAGATTTGCCCTCGCTCTAAGCATTCCAGCTCGTATTATGAGATCAAAAACTCTTCATTCTATGCAAATACGCAAGATTCATGCGTTTCGAGCCGCCAAACAAGCCCCAAACGAATGCAAAGTCGCTTTATAACGAAATCGAACGATTAAGGTTTGCCCTCGCTGTAAGCATTCCAGCTCGTGTTATGAGATCAAAAACACTTCATTCTATGCAAATACGCAAGATTCATGCGTTTCGAGCCGCCAAACAATCCCCAAAACGAATGCAAAGTCGCTTTATAACGAAATCTAACGATTGAGTTTTGCGCTCGCTCTAAGCATTCCAGCTCGTATTATGAGATCAAAAACACTTCATTCTATGCAAATACGCAAGATTCATGCGTTTCGAGCCGCCAAACAAGCCCTAACCGAATGCAAAGTCGCTTTATAACGAAATCGAACTATTGAGGTTTGCCCTCGCTGTAAGCATTCCAGCTCGTATTATGAGATCAAAAACACTTCATTCTATGCAAATACGCAAGATTCATGCGTTTCGAGCCGCCAAACAAGCCCCAAACGAATGCAAAGTCGCTTTATGACGAAATCAAACGATTGAGTTTTGCGCTCGCTGTAAGCATTCCAGCTCGTATTATGAGATCAAAAACACTTCATTCTATGCAAATACGCAAGATTCATGCGTTTCGAGCCGCCAAACAAGCCCCAAACGAATGCAAAGTCGCTTTAAAACGAAATCTAACGATTGAGTTTTGCCCTCGCTCTAAGCATTCCAGCTCGTATTATGAGATCAAAAACACTTCATTCTATGCAAATACGCAAGATTCATGCGTTTCGAGCCGCCAAACAAGCCCCAAACGAATGCAAAGTCGCTTTGTAACGAAATCGAACGATTGAGGTTTGCGATCGCTGTACGAGTTCGCGCTCGTACTATAAGACCAAAAACACTTCATTCTATGCAAATACGCAAGATTCATGCGTTTCGAGCCGCCAAACAAGCCCCAAACGAACGCAAAGTCGCTTTGTAACGAAATCGAACGATTGAGGTTTGCGATCGCTGTAGGAGTTCCAGCTCGTATTATAAGATACGTAACCCTTCGTTCGATGTAAAAACACGAGATTGATGCGTTTCGAGCGGCCAAACAAGCCCCAAACGAATGCCAAGTCGTTTTCTAACGAAATTGAACGATTGAGGTTTGCGCTCGCTGTAGGCGTTCCAGCTCGTATTATAAGATCAACAACATTTCATTCTATGCAAATACGTAAGATCCATGCGTTTCGAGACGCTAAACAAGTCCCAAACGAATGCAAAGTCGCTTTGTAACGAAATCGAACGATTGAGGTTTGCGATCGCTGTACGACGAGTTCCAGCTCGTACTATAAGACCAAAAACTTTTCTTTCTATGCAAATACGTGAGATTCATGCGTTTCGAACCGCCAAACAAGCCTCAAACGAATGCAAAGTCGCTTTATAACGAAATCTAATGATTGAGTTTTGCGCTCGCTGTAAGCATTCCAGCTCGTATTATAAGGTAAGAAACCCTTCGTTCGATGTTAAAACGAGAGATTTTTGCATTTCGAGCCGCCAAACAAGCCCCAAACGAATGCAAAGTCGCTTTAAAACGAAATCTAACGATTGAGTTTTGCCCTCGCTCTAAGCATTCCAGCTCGTATTATAACATCAAAAACTCTTCATTCTATGCAAATACGTAAGATTCATGCGTTTCGAGCCGCCAAACAAGCCCCAAACGAATGCAAAGTCGCTTTGTAACGAAATCGAACGATTGAGGTTTGCGATCGCTGTACGAGTTCGCGCTCGTACTATAAGACCAAAAACACTTCATTCTATGCAAATACGCAAGATTCATGCGTTTCGAGCCGCCAAACAAGCCCCAAACGAACGCAAAGTCGCTTTGTAACGAAATCGAACGATTGAGGTTTGCGATCGCTGTAGGAGTTCCAGCTCGTATTATAAGATACGTAACCCTTCGTTCGATGTAAAAACACGAGATTGATGCGTTTCGAGCGGCCAAACAAGCCCCAAACGAATGCCAAGTCGTTTTCTAACGAAATTGAACGATTGCGGTTTGCGCTCGCTGTAGGCGTTCCAGCTCGTATTATAAGATCAACAACATTTCATTCTATGCAAATACGTAAGATCCATGCGTTTCGAGACGCTAAACAAGTCCCAAACGAATGCAAAGTCGCTTTGTAACGAAATCGAACGATTGAGGTTTGCGATCGCTGTACGACGAGTTCCAGCTCGTACTATAAGACCAAAAACTTTTCTTTCTATGCAAATACGTGAGATTCATGCGTTTCGAACCGCCAAACAAGCCTCAAACGAATGCAAAGTCGCTTTATAACGAAATCTAATGATTGAGTTTTGCGCTCGCTGTAAGCATTCCAGCTCGTATTATAAGGTAAGAAACCCTTCGTTCGATGTTAAAACGAGAGATTTTTGCATTTCGAGCCGCCAAACAAGCCCCAAACGAATGCAAAGTCGCTTTAAAACGAAATCTAACGATTGAGTTTTGCCCTCGCTCTAAGCATTCCAGCTCGTATTATGAGATCAAAAACACTTCATTCGATGCAAATACGCAAGATTCATGCGTTTCGAGCCGCCAAACAAGCCCCAAACGAATGCAAAGTCGCTTTATAACGAAATCGAACGATTAAGGTTTGCCCTCGCTGTAAGCATTCCAGCTCGTGTTATGAGATCAAAAACACTTCATTCTATGCAAATACGCAAGATTCATGCGTTTCGAGCCGCCAAACAATCCCCAAAACGAATGCAAAGTCGCTTTATAACGAAATCTAACGATTGAGTTTTGCGCTCGCTCTAAGCATTCCAGCTCGTATTATGAGATCAAAAACACTTCATTCTATGCAAATACGCAAGATTCATGCGTTTCGAGCCGCCAAACAAGCCCTAACCGAATGCAAAGTCGCTTTATAACGAAATCGAACTATTGAGGTTTGCCCTCGCTGTAAGCATTCCAGCTCGTATTATGAGATCAAAAACACTTCATTCTATGCAAATACGCAAGATTCATGCGTTTCGAGCCGCCAAACAAGCCCCAAACGAATGCAAAGTCGCTTTATGACGAAATCAAACGATTGAGTTTTGCGCTCGCTGTAAGCATTCCAGCTCGTATTACGAGATCAAAAACACTTCATGCTATGCAAATACGCAAGATTCATGCGTTTCGAGCCGCCAAACAAGCCCCAAACGACTGCAAATCCGCTTTGTAACGAAATCGAACGATTGAGGTTTGCGATCGCTGTACGAGTTCGAGCTCGTACTATAAGACCAAAAACTTTTCATTCTATGCAAATACGCAAGATTCATGCGTTTCGAGCCGCCAAACAAGCCCCAAACGAATGCAAAGTCGCTTTAAAACGAAATCTAACGATTGAGTTTTGCCCTCGCTCTAAGCATTCCAGCTCGTATTATGAGATCAAAAACACTTCATTCTATGCAAATACGCAAGATTCATGCGTTTCGAGCCGCCAAACAAGCCCCAAACGAATGCAAAGTCGCTTTATAACGAAATCTAACGATTGAGTTTTGCGCTCGCTTTAAGCATTCCAGCTCGTATTATGAGATCAAAAACACTTCATTCTATGCAAATACGCAAGATTCATGCGTTTCGAGCCGCCAAACAAGCCCCAAACGAATGCAAAGTCGCTTTAAAACGAAATCTAACGATTGAGTTTTGCCCTCGCTCTAAGCATTCCAGCTCGTATTATGAGATCAAAAACACTTCATTCTATGCAAATACGCAAGATTCATGCGTTTCGAGCCGCCAAACAAGCCCCAAACGAATGCAAAGTCGCTTTAAAACGAAATCTAACGATTGAGTTTTGCCCTCGCTCTAAGCATTCCAGCTCGTATTATAACATCAAAAACTCTTCATTCTATGCAAATACGTAAGATTCATGCGTTTCGAGCCGCCAAACAAGCCCCAAACGAATGCAAAGTCGCTTTGTAACGAAATCGAACGATTGAGGTTTGCGATCGCTGTACGACGAGTTCCAGCTCGTACTATAAGACCAAAAACTTTTCTTTCTATGCAAATACGTGAGATTCATGCGTTTCGAACCGCCAAACAAGCCTCAAACGAATGCAAAGTCGCTTTATAACGAAATCTAATGATTGAGTTTTGCGCTCGCTGTAAGCATTCCAGCTCGTATTATAAGGTAAGAAACCCTTCGTTCGATGTTAAAACGAGAGATTTATGCATTTCGAGCCGCCAAACAAGCCCCAAACGAATGCAAAGTCGCTTTAAAACGAAATCTAACGATTGAGTTTTGCCCTCGCTCTAAGCATTCCAGCTCGTATTATGAGATCAAAAACACTTCATTCTATGCAAATACGCAAGATTCATGCGTTTCGAGCCGCCAAACAAGCCCCAAACGAATGCAAAGTCGCTTTATAACGAAATCGAACGATTGAGTTTTGCGTTCGCTGTACAAGTTCGACCTAGTATTATAACATCAAAAACTCTTCATTCTATGCAAATACGTAAGATTCATGTGTTTCGAGCCGCCAAACAAGCCCCGAACGAACGCTAAGTCGCTCTACAACGATATCGAACATTTGAGTTTTGCGCTCGCTGTAGGCGTTCCAGCTCGTATTATGAGATCAAAAACACTTCATTCTATGCAAATACGCAAGATTCATGCGTTTCGAGCCGCCAAACAAGCCCCAAACGAATGCAAAGTCGCTTTATAACGAAATCGAACGATTGAGTTTTGCGCTCGCTGTAAGCATTCCAGCTCGTATTATAAGGTAAGAAACCCTTCGTTCGATGTTAAAACGAGAGATTTATGCATTTCGAGCCGCCAAACAAGCCCCAAACGAATGCAAAGTCGCTTTAAAACGAAATCTAACGATTGAGTTTTGCCCTCGCTCTAAGCATTCCAGCTCGTATTATGAGATCAAAAACACTTCATTCTATGCAAATACGCAAGATTCATGCGTTTTGAGCCGCCAAACAAGCCCCAAACGACTGCAAATCCGCTTTATAACGAAATCGAACGATTGAGTTTTGCGTTCGCTTTACAAGTTCGACATAGTATTATAACATCAAATACTCTTCATTCTATGCAAATAAATAAGATTCATGTGTTTCGAGCCCCCAAACAAGCCCCGAACGAACGCTAAGTCGCTTTACAACGATATCGAACATTTGAGTTTTGCGCTCGCTGTAGGCGTTCCAGCTCGTATTATGAGATCAAAAACACTTCATTCTATGCAAATACGTAAGATTCATGCGTTTCGAGCAGCCAAACAAGCCCCAAACGAATGCAAATTCGCCTCATAACGAAATCGAACGATTGAGTTTTGCGATCGCTGTACAAGTTCGACCTAGTATTATAACATCAAAAACTCTTCATTCTATGCAAATACGCAAGATTCATGCGTTTCGAGCCGCCAAACAAGCCCCAAACGAATGCAAAGTCGCTTTAAAACGAAATCTAACGATTGAGATTTGCCCTCGCTCTAAGCATTCCAGCTCGTATTATGAGATCAAAAACACTTCATTCTATGCAAATACGCAAGATTCATGCGTTTCGAGCCGCCAAACAAGCCCCAAACGAATGCAAAGTCGCTTTAAAACGAAATCTAACGATTGAGTTTTGCCCTCGCTCTAAGCATTCCAGCTCGTATTATGAGATCAAAAACACTTCATTCTATGCAAATACGCAAGATTCATGCGTTTCGAGCCGCCAAACAAGCCCCAAACGAATGCAAATTCGCCTCATAATGAAATCGAACGATTGAGTTTTGCGTTCGCTGTACAAGTTCGACCTTGTATTATAACATCAAAAACTCTTCAATCTATGCAAATACGTAAGATTCATGCGTTTCGAGACGCCAAACAAGTCCCAAACGAATGCAAAGTCGCTATGTAACGAAATCGAACGATTGAGGTTTGCGATCGCTGTACGAGTTCGAGCTCGTACTATAAGACCAAAAACTTTTCTTTCTATGCAAATACGTGAGATTCATGCGTTTCGAACCGCCAAACAAGCCCCAAACGAATGCAAAGTCGCTTTATAACGAAATCTAATGATTGTGTTTTGCGCTCGCTGTAAGCATTCCAGCTCGTATTATAAGGTAAGAAACCCTTCGTTCGATGTTAAAACGAGAGATTTATGCATTTCGAGCCGCCAAACAAGCCTCAAACAAATGCAAAGTCGCTTTATAACGAAATCTAACTATTGAGTTTTGCGCTCGCTGTAAGCATTCCAGCTCGTATTATGAGATCAAAAACACTTCATTCTATGCAAATACGCAAGATTCATGCGTTTCGAGTCGCCAAACAAGCCCCGAACGAACGCTAAGTCGCTCTACAACGATATCGAACATTTGAGTTTTGCGCTCGCTGTAGGCGTTCCAGCTCGTATTATGAGATCAAAAACACTTCATTATATGCAAATACGCAAGATTCATGCGTTTCGAGCCGCCAAACAAGCCCCAAACGAATGCAAAGTCGCTTTATAACGAAATCGAACGATTGAGTTTTGCGCTCGCTGTAAGCATTCCAGCTCGTATTATAAGGTAAGAAACCCTTCGTTCGATGTTAAAACGAGAGATTTATGCATTTCGAGCCGCCAAACAAGCCCCAAACGAATGCAAAGTCGCTTTATAACGAAATCTAACGATTGAGTTTTGCGCTCGCTGTAAGCATTCCAGCTCGTATTATGAGATCAAAAACACTTCATTGTATGCAAATACGCAAGATTCATGCGTTTCGAGCCGCCAAACAAGCCCCAAACGACTGCAAATCCGCTTTATAACGAAATCGAACGATCGAGGTTTGCGATCGCTGTACGAGTTCGAGCTCGTACTATAAGACCAAAAACACTTTATTCTATGCAAATACGCAAGATTCATGCGTTTTGAGCCGCCAAACAAGCCCCAAACGAATGCAAAGTCGCTTTATGACGAAATCAAACGATTGAGTTTTGCGCTCGCTGTAAGCATTCCAGCTCGTATTATGAGATCAAAAACACTTCATTCTATGCAAATACGCAAGATTCATGCGTTTCGAGCGGCCAAACAAGCCCTAAACGAATGCAAAGTCGCTTTATAACGAAATCGAACGATTGAGTTTTGCGCTCGCTGTAAGCATTCCAGCTCGTATTATGAGATCAAAAACACTTCATTCTATGCAAATAAACAAGATTCATGCGTTTCGAGCCGCCAAACAAGCCCCAAACGACTGCAAATCCGCTTTGTAACGAAATCGAACGATTGAGGTTTGCGATCGCTGTACGAGTTCGAGCTCGTACTATAAGACCAAAAACTTTTCTTTCTATGCAAATACGTGAGATTCATGCGTTTCGAACCGCCAAACAAGCCCCAAACGGATGCAAAGTCGCTTTATAACGAAATCTAATGATTGAGTTTTGCGCTCGCTGTAAGCATTCCAGCTCGTATTATAAGGTAAGAAACCCTTCGTTCGATGTTAAAACGAGAGATTTATGCATTTCGAGCCGCCAAACAAGCCCCAAACGAATGCAAAGTCGCTTTATAACGAAATCTAACGATTGAGTTTTGCGCTCGCTGTAAGCATTCCAGCTCGTATTATGAGATCAAAAACACTTCATTCTATGCAAATACGCAAGATTCATGCGTTTCGAGCCGCCAAACAAGCCCCAAACGAATGCAAAGTCGCTTTAAAACGAAATCTAACGATTGAGTTTTGCCCTCGCTCTAAGCATTCCAGCTCGTATTATGAGATCAAAAACACTTCATTCTATGCAAATACGCAAGATTCATGCGTTTCGAGCGGCCAAACAAGCCCTAAACGAATGCAAAGTCGCTTTATAACGAAATCGAACGATTGAGTTTTGCGCTCGCTGTAAGCATTCCAGCTCGTATTATGAGATCAAAAACACTTCATTCTATGCAAATACGCAAGATTCATGCGTTTCGAGCCGCCAAACAAGCCCCAAACGAATGCAAAGTCGCTTTAAAACGAAATCTAACGATTGAGTTTTGCCCTCGCTCTAAGCATTCCAGCTCGTATTATGAGATCAAAAACACTTCATTCTATGCAAATACGCAAGATTCATGCGTTTCGAGCCGCCAAACAAGCCCCAAACGAATGCAAAGTCGCTTTAAAACGAAATCTAACGATTGAGTTTTGCCCTCGCTCTAAGCATTCCAGCTCGTATTATAACATCAAAAACTCTTCATTCTATGCAAATACGTAAGATTCATGCGTTTCGAGCCGCCAAACAAGCCCCAAACGAATGCAAAGTCGCTTTGTAACGAAATCGAACGATTGAGGATTGCGATCGCTGTACGACGAGTTCCAGCTTGTACTATAAGACCAAAAACTTTTCTTTCTATGCAAATACGTGAGATTCATGCGTTTCGAACCGCCAAACAAGCCTCAAACGAATGCAAAGTCGCTTTATAACGAAATCGAATGATTGAGTTTTGCGCTCGCTGTAAGCATTCCAGCTCGTATTATAAGGTAAGAAACCCTTCGTTCGATGTTAAAACGAGAGATTTATGCATTTCGAGCCGCCAAACAAGCCCCAAACGAATGCAAAGTCGCTTTAAAACGAAATCTAACGATTGAGTTTTGCCCTCGCTCTAAGCATTCCAGCTCGTATTATGAGATCAAAAACACTTCATTCCTATGCAAATACGCAAGATTCATGCTTTTTGAGCCGCCAAACAAGCCCCAAACGACTGCAAATCCGCTTTATAACGAAATCGAACGATTGAGTTTAGCGTTCGCTTTACAAGTTCGACATAGTATTATAACATCAAATACTCTTCATTCTATGCAAATAAATAAGATTCATGTGTTTCGAGCCCCCAAACAAGCCCCGAACGAACGCTAAGTCGCTTTACAACGATATCGAACATTTGAGTTTTGCGCTCGCTGTAGGCGTTCCAGCTCGTATTATGAGATCAAAAACACTTCATTCTATGCAAATACGTAAGATTCATGCGTTTCGAGCAGCCAAACAAGCCCCAAACGAATGCAAATTCGCCTCATAACGAAATCGAACGATTGAGTTTTGCGATCGCTGTACAAGTTCGACCTAGTATTATAACATCAAAAACTCTTCATTCTATGCAAATACGCAAGATTCATGCGTTTCGAGCCGCCAAACAAGCCCCAAACGAATGCAAAGTCGCTTTAAAACGAAATCTAACGATTGAGATTTGCCCTCGCTCTAAGCATTCCAGCTCGTATTATGAGATCAAAAACACTTCATTCTATGCAAATACGCAAGATTCATGCGTTTCGAGCCGCCAAACAAGCCCCAAACGAATGCAAAGTCGCTTTAAAACGAAATCTAACGATTGAGTTTTGCCCTCGCTCTAAGCATTCCAGCTCGTATTATGAGATCAAAAACACTTCATTCTATGCAAATACGCAAGATTCATGCGTTTCGAGCCGCCAAACAAGCCCCAAACGAATGCAAATTCGCCTCATAACGAAATCGAACGATTGAGTTTTGCGTTCGCTGTACAAGTTCGACCTAGTATTATAACATCAAAAACTCTTCATTCTATGCAAATACGTAAGATTCATGCGTTTCGAGCCGCCAAACAAGCCCCAAACGAATGCAGAGTCGCTTTGTAACGAAATCGAACGATCGAGGTTTGCGATCGCTGTACGAGTTCGAGCTCGTACTATAAGACCAAAAACTTTTCTTTCTATGCAAATACGTGAGATTCATGCGTTTCGAACCGCCAAACAAGCCCCAAACGGATGCAAAGTCGCTTTATAACGAAATCGAACGATTGAGTTTAGCGTTCGCTTTACAAGTTCGACATCGTATTATAACATCAAATACTCTTCATTCTATGCAAATAAATAAGATTCATGTGTTTCGAGCCCCCAAACAAGCCCCGAACGAACGCTAAGTCGCTTTACAACGATATCGAACATTTGAGTTTTGCGCTCGCTGTAGGCGTTCCAGCTCGTATTATGAGATCAAAAACACTTCATTCTATGCAAATACGTAAGATTCATGTGTTTCGAGCAGCCAAACAAGCCCCAAACGAATGCAAATTCGCCTCATAACGAAATCGAACGATTGAGTTTTGCGATCGCTGTACAAGTTCGACCTAGTATTATAACATCAAAAACTCTTCATTCTATGCAAATACGCAAGATTCATGCGTTTCGAGCCGCCAAACAAGCCCCAAACGAATGCAAATTCGCCTCATAACGAAATCGAACGATTGAGTTTTGCGTTCGCTGTACAAGTTCGACCTAGTATTATAACATCAAAAACTCTTCATTCTATGCAAATACGTAAGATTCATGCGTTTCGAGCCGCCAAACAAGCCCCAAACGAATGCAGAGTCGCTTTGTAACGAAATCGAACGATCGAGGTTTGCGATCGCTGTACGAGTTCGAGCTCGTACTATAAGACCAAAAACTTTTCTTTCTATGCAAATACGTGAGATTCATGCGTTTCGAACCGCCAAACAAGCCCCAAACGGATGCAAAGTCGCTTTATAACGAAATCTAATGATTGAGTTTTGCGCTCGCTGTAAGCATTCCAGCTCGTATTATATGGTAAGAAACCCTTCGTTCGATGTTAAAACGAGAGATTTATGCATTTCGAGCCGCCAAATAAGCCCCAAACGAATGCAAAGTCGCTTTATAACGAAATCTAACGATTGAGTTTTGCGCTCGCTGTAAGCATTCCAGCTCGCATTATGAGATCAAAAACACTTCATTCTATGCAAATACGCAAGATTCATGCGTTTCGAGCCGCCAAACAAGCCCCAAACGAATGCAAAGTCGCTTTAAAACGAAATCTAACGATTGAGTTTTGCCCTCGCTCTAAGCATTCCAGCTCGTATTATGAGATCAAAAACACTTCATTCTATGCAAATACGCAAGATTCATGCGTTTCGAGCCGCCAAACAAGCCCCAAACGAATGCAAATTCGCCTCATAACGAAATCGAACGATTGAGTTTTGCGTTCGCTGTACAAGTTCGACCTAGTATTATAACATCAAAAACTCTTCATTCTATGCAAATACGTAAGATTCATGCGTTTCGAGCCGCCAAACAAGCCCCAAACGAATGCAGAGTCGCTTTGTAACGAAATCGAACGATCGAGGTTTGCGATCGCTGTACGAGTTCGAGCTCGTACTATAAGACCAAAAACTTTTCTTTCTATGCAAATACGTGAGATTCATGCGTTTCGAGCCGCCAAATAAGCCCCAAACGAATGCAAAGTCGCTTTATAACGAAATCTAACGATTGAGTTTTGCGCTCGCTGTAAGCATTCCAGCTCGCATTATGAGATCAAAAACACTTCATTCTATGCAAATACGCAAGATTCATGCGTTTCGAGCCGCAAAACAAGCCCCAAACGAAAGCAAAGTCGCTTTATAACGAAATCGAATGATTGAGTTTTGCGCTCGCTGTAAGCATTCCAGCTCGTATTATGAAATCAAAAACACTTCATTCTATGCAAATACGCAAGATTCATGCGTTTCGAGCCGCCAAACAAGCCCCAAACGAATGCAAAGTCGCTTCATAACGAAAGCGAACGATTGAGTTTTGTGCTCGCTGTACGAGATCGAGCTCGTATTATAACATCAAACCACTTCATTCTATGCATATACGCAAGATTCATGCGTTTCGAGCCGTCAAACAAGCCCCAAACGAATGCAAATTCGCCTCATAACGAAATCGAACGATTGAGTTTTGCGCTCGCTCTAAGCATTCCAGCTCGTATTATGAAATCAAAAACACTTCATTCTATGAAATACGCAAGATTCATGCGTTTCGAGCCGCCAAACAAGCCCCAAACGAATGCAAAGTCGCTTTATAACGAAAGCGGACGATTGAGTTTTGCGCTCGCTGCACGAGATCGAGCTCGTATTATAACATCAAACCACTTCATTCTATGCATATACGCAAGATTCATGCGTTTCGAGCAGCCAAACAAGCCCCAAACGAATGCAAATTCGCCTCATAACGAAATCGAACGATTGAGTTTTGCGTTCGCTGTACAAGTTCGACCTAGTAGTATAACATCAAAAACTCTTCATTCTATGCAAATACGTAAGATTCATGCGTTTCGAGCCGCCAAACAAGCCCCAAACGAATGCAAAGTCGCTTTGTAACGAAATCGAACGATTGAGGTTTGCGATCGCTGTAGGAGTTCCAGCTCGTATTATAAGATAAGTAACCCTTCGTTCGATGTAAAAACACGAGATTGATGCGTTTCGAGCGGCCAAACAAGCCCCAAACGAATGCCAAGTCGTTTTATAACGAAATTGAACGATTGAGGTTTGCGCTCGCTGGAGGCGTTCCAGCTCGTATTATAAGATCAACAACATTTCATTCTATGCAAATACGCAAGATTCATGCGTTTCGAACCGCCAAAGAAGCCCCAAACGAATGCAAAGTCGCTTTATAACGAAATCTAATGATTGTGTTTTGCGCTCTCTGTAAGCATTCCAGCTCGTATTATAAGGTAAGAAACCCTTCGTTCGATGTTAAAACGAGAGATTTATGCATTTCGAGCCGCCAAACAAGCCTCAAACAAATGCAAAGTCGCTTTATAACGAAATCTAACTATTGAGTTTTGCGCTCGCTGTAAGCATTCCAGCTCGTATTATGAGATCAAAAACACTTCATTCTATGCAAATACGCAAGAGTCATGCGTTTCGAGCCGCCAAACAAGCCCCAAACGAATGCAAAGTCGCTTTATAACGAAATCTAACGATTGAGTTTTGCGCTCGCTGTAAGCATTCCAGCTCGTATTATGAGATCAAAAACACTTCATTCTATGCAAATACGCAAGATTCATGCGTTTCAAGCAGCCAAACAAGCCCCAAACGAATGCAAAATCGCCTCATAACGAAATCGAACGATTGAGTTTTGCGTTCGCTGTACAAGTTCGACCTAGTATTATAACATCAAAAACACTCCATTCTATGCAAATACGCAAGATTCATGCGTTTCGAACCGCCAAACAAGTCCCAAACGAATGCAAAGTCGCTTTATAACGAAATCTAATGATTGAGTTTTGCGCTCGCTGTAAGCATTCCAGCTCGTATTATAAGGTAAGAAACCCTTCGTTCGATGTTAAAACGAGGGATTTATGCATTTCGAGCCGCCAAACAAGCCCCAAACGAATGCAAAGTCGCTTTAAAACGAAATCTAACGATTGAGTTTTGCCCTCGCTCTAAGCATTCCAGCTCGTATTATGAGATCAAAAACACTTCATTCTATGCAAATACGCAAGATTCATGCGTTTCGAGCCGCCAAACAAGCCCCAAACGAATGCAAATTCGCCTCATAATGAAATCGAACGATTGAGTTTTGCGTTCGCTGTACAAGTTCGACCTTGTATTATAACATCAAAAACTCTTCATTCTATGCAAATACGTAAGATTCATGCGTTTCGAGCCGCCAAACAAGCCCCAAACGAATGCAGAGTCGCTTTGTAACGAAATCGAACGATCGAGGTTTGCGATCGCTGTACGAGTTCGAGCTCGTACTATAAGACCAAAAACTTTTCTTTCTATGCAAATACGTGAGATTCATGCGTTTCGAACCGCCAAACAAGCCCCAAACGGATGCAAAGTCGCTTTATAACGAAATCTAATGATTGAGTTTTGCGCTCGCTGTAAGCATTCCAGCTCGTATTATAAGGTAAGAAACCCTTCGTTCGATGTTAAAACGAGAGATTTATGCATTTCGAGCCGCCAAACAAGCCCCAAACGAATGCAAAGTCGCTTTATAACGAAATCTAACGATTGAGTTTTGCGCTCGCTGTAAGCATTCCAGCTCGTATTATGAGATCAAAAAACCTTCATTCTATGCAAATACGCAAGATTCATGCGTTTCGAGCCGCCAAACAAGCCCCAAACGACTGCAAATCCGCTTTATAACGAAATCGAACGATCGAGGTTTGCGATCGCTGTACGAGTTCGAGCTCGTACTATAAGACCAAAAACACTTTATTCTATGCAAATACGTGAGATTCATGCGTTTCGAACCGCCAAACAAGCCCCAAACGAATGCAAAGTCGCTTTATGACGAAATCTAATGATTGAGTTTTTCGCTTGCTGTAAGCATTCCAGCTCGTATTATAAGGTAAGAAACCCTTCGTTCGATGTTAAAACGAGAGGTTTATGCATTTCGAGCCGCCAAACAAGCCCCAAACGAATGCAAAGTCGCTTTATAACGAAATCTAACGATTTAGGTTTGCGATCGCTGTAAGCATTCCAGCTCGTATTATAAGGTAAGAAACCCTTCGTTCGATGTTAAAACGAGAGATTCATGCGTTTCGAGCCGCCAAACAAGCTCCAAACGAATGCAAAGTCGCTTTATGACGAAATCAAACGATTGAGTTTTGCGCTCGCTGTAAGCATTCCAGCTCGTATTATGAGATCAAAAACACTTTATTCTATGCAAATAAACAAGATTCATGCGTTTCGAGCCGCCAAACAAGCCCCAAACGACTGCAAATCCGCTTTGTAACGAAATCGAACGATTGAGGTTTGCGATCGCTGTACGAGTTCGAGCTCGTACTATAAGACCAAAAACTTTTCTTTCTATGCAAATACGTGAGATTCATGCGTTTCGAACCGCCAAACAAGCCCCAAACGGATGCAAAGTCGCTTTATAACGAAATCTAATGATTGAGTTTTGCGCTCGCTGTAAGCATTCCAGCTCGTATTATAAGGTAAGAAACCCTTCGTTCGATGTTAAAACGAGAGATTTATGCATTTCGAGCCGCCAAACAATCCCCAAAACGAATGCAAAGTCGCTTTATAACGAAATCTAACGATTGAGTTTTGCGCTCGCTCTAAGCATTCCAGCTCGTATTATGAGATCAAAAACACTTCATTCTATGCAAATACGCAAGATTCATGCGTTTCGAGCCGCCAAACAAGCCCTAACCGAATGCAAAGTCGCTTTATAACGAAATCGAACTATTGAGGTTTGCCCTCGCTGTAAGCATTCCAGCTCGTATTATGAGATCAAAAACACTTCATTCTATGCAAATACGCAAGATTCATGCGTTTCGAGCCGCCAAACAAGCCCCAAACGAATGCAAAGTCGCTTTATGACGAAATCAAACGATTGAGTTTTGCGCTCGCTGTAAGCATTCCAGCTCGTATTACGAGATCAAAAACACTTCATGCTATGCAAATACGCAAGATTCATGCGTTTCGAGCCGCCAAACAAGCCCCAAACGACTGCAAATCCGCTTTGTAACGAAATCGAACGATTGAGGTTTGCGATCGCTGTACGAGTTCGAGCTCGTACTATAAGACCAAAAACTTTTCATTCTATGCAAATACGCAAGATTCATGCGTTTCGAGCCGCCAAACAAGCCCCAAACGAATGCAAAGTCGCTTTAAAACGAAATCTAACGATTGAGTTTTGCCCTCGCTCTAAGCATTCCAGCTCGTATTATGAGATCAAAAACACTTCATTCTATGCAAATACGCAAGATTCATGCGTTTCGAGCCGCCAAACAAGCCCCAAACGAATGCAAAGTCGCTTTATAACGAAATCTAACGATTGAGTTTTGCGCTCGCTGTAAGCATTCCAGCTCGGATTATGAGATCAAAAACACTTCATTCTATGCAAATACGCAAGATTCATGCGTTTCGAGCCGCCAAACAAGCCCCAAACGAATGCAAAGTCGCTTTAAAACGAAATCTAACGATTGAGTTTTGCCCTCGCTCTAAGCATTCCAGCTCGTATTATGAGATCAAAAACACTTCATTCTATGCAAATACGCAAGATTCATGCGTTTCGAGCCGCCAAACAAGCCCCAAACGAATGCAAATTCGCCTCATAACGAAATCGAACGATTGAGTTTTGCGTTCGCTGTACAAGTTCGACCTAGTATTATAACATCAAAAACTCTTCATTCTATGCAAATACGTAAGATTCATGCGTTTCGAGCCGCCAAACAAGCCCCAAACGAATGCAGAGTCGCTTTGTAACGAAATCGAACGATCGAGGTTTGCGATCGCTGTACGAGTTCGAGCTCGTACTATAAGACCAAAAACTTTTCTTTCTATGCAAATACGTGAGATTCATGCGTTTCGAGCCGCCAAATAAGCCCCAAACGAATGCAAAGTCGCTTTATAACGAAATCTAACGATTGAGTTTTGCGCTCGCTGTAAGCATTCCAGCTCGCATTATGAGATCAAAAACACTTCATTCTATGCAAATACGCAAGATTCATGCGTTTCGAGCCGCAAAACAAGCCCCAAACGAAAGCAAAGTCGCTTTATAACGAAATCAAATGATTGAGTTTTGCGCTCGCTGTAAGCATTCCAGCTCGTATTATGAAATCAAAAACACTTCATTCTATGCAAATACGCAAGATTCATGCGTTTCGAGCCGCCAAACAAGCCCCAAACGAATGCAAAGTCGCTTCATAACGAAAGCGAACGATTGAGTTTTGCGCTCGCTGTACGAGATCGAGCTCGTATTATAACATCAAACCACTTCATTCTATGCATATACGCAAGATTCATGCGTTTCGAGCCGTCAAACAAGCCCCAAACGAATGCAAATTCGCCTCATAACGAAATCGAACGATTGAGTTTTGCGCTCGCTCTAAGCATTCCAGCTCGTATTATGAAATCAAAAACACTTCATTCTATGAAATACGCAAGATTCATGCGTTTCGAGCCGCCAAACAAGCCCCAAACGAATGCAAAGTCGCTTTATAACGAAATCTAACGATTGAGTTTTGCGCTCGCTGTAAGCATTCCAGCTCGTATTATGAGATCAAAAACACTTCATTCTATGCAAATACGCAAGATTCATGCGTTTCAAGCAGCCAAACAAGCCCCAAACGAATGCAAAATCGCCTCATAACGAAATCGAACGATTGAGTTTTGCGTTCGCTGTACAAGTTCGACCTAGTATTATAACATCAAAAACACTCCATTCTATGCAAATACGCAAGATTCATGCGTTTCGAACCGCCAAACAAGTCCCAAACGAATGCAAAGTCGCTTTATAACGAAATCTAATGATTGAGTTTTGCGCTCGCTGTAAGCATTCCAGCTCGTATTATAAGGTAAGAAACCCTTCGTTCGATGTTAAAACGAGGGATTTATGCATTTCGAGCCGCCAAACAAGCCCCAAACGAATGCAAAGTCGCTTTAAAACGAAATCTAACGATTGAGTTTTGCCCTCGCTCTAAGCATTCCAGCTCGTATTATGAGATCAAAAACACTTCATTCTATGCAAATACGCAAGATTCATGCGTTTCGAGCCGCCAAACAAGCCCCAAACGAATGCAAATTCGCCTCATAATGAAATCGAACGATTGAGTTTTGCGTTCGCTGTACAAGTTCGACCTTGTATTATAACATCAAAAACTCTTCATTCTATGCAAATACGTAAGATTCATGCGTTTCGAGCCGCCAAACAAGCCCCAAACGAATGCAGAGTCGCTTTGTAACGAAATCGAACGATCGAGGTTTGCGATCGCTGTACGAGTTCGAGCTCGTACTATAAGACCAAAAACTTTTCTTTCTATGCAAATACGTGAGATTCATGCGTTTCGAACCGCCAAACAAGCCCCAAACGGATGCAAAGTCGCTTTATAACGAAATCTAATGATTGAGTTTTGCGCTCGCTGTAAGCATTCCAGCTCGTATTATAAGGTAAGAAACCCTTCGTTCGATGTTAAAACGAGAGATTTATGCATTTCGAGCCGCCAAACAAGCCCCAAACGAATGCAAAGTCGCTTTATAACGAAATCTAACGATTGAGTTTTGCGCTCGCTGTAAGCATTCCAGCTCGTATTATGAGATCAAAAAACCTTCATTCTATGCAAATACGCAAGATTCATGCGTTTCGAGCCGCCAAACAAGCCCCAAACGACTGCAAATCCGCTTTATAACGAAATCGAACGATCGAGGTTTGCGATCGCTGTACGAGTTCGAGCTCGTACTATAAGACCAAAAACACTTTATTCTATGCAAATACGTGAGATTCATGCGTTTCGAACCGCCAAACAAGCCCCAAACGAATGCAAAGTCGCTTTATGACGAAATCTAATGATTGAGTTTTTCGCTTGCTGTAAGCATTCCAGCTCGTATTATAAGGTAAGAAACCCTTCGTTCGATGTTAAAACGAGAGGTTTATGCATTTCGAGCCGCCAAACAAGCCCCAAACGAATGCAAAGTCGCTTTATAACGAAATCTAACGATTTAGGTTTGCGATCGCTGTAAGCATTCCAGCTCGTATTATAAGGTAAGAAACCCTTCGTTCGATGTTAAAACGAGAGATTCATGCGTTTCGAGCCGCCAAACAAGCTCCAAACGAATGCAAAGTCGCTTTATGACGAAATCAAACGATTGAGTTTTGCGCTCGCTGTAAGCATTCCAGCTCGTATTATGAGATCAAAAACACTTTATTCTATGCAAATAAACAAGATTCATGCGTTTCGAGCCGCCAAACAAGCCCCAAACGACTGCAAATCCGCTTTGTAACGAAATCGAACGATTGAGGTTTGCGATCGCTGTACGAGTTCGAGCTCGTACTATAAGACCAAAAACTTTTCTTTCTATGCAAATACGTGAGATTCATGCGTTTCGAACCGCCAAACAAGCCCCAAACGGATGCAAAGTCGCTTTATAACGAAATCTAATGATTGAGTTTTGCGCTCGCTGTAAGCATTCCAGCTCGTATTATAAGGTAAGAAACCCTTCGTTCGATGTTAAAACGAGAGATTTATGCATTTCGAGCCGCCAAACAATCCCCAAAACGAATGCAAAGTCGCTTTATAACGAAATCTAACGATTGAGTTTTGCGCTCGCTCTAAGCATTCCAGCTCGTATTATGAGATCAAAAACACTTCATTCTATGCAAATACGCAAGATTCATGCGTTTCGAGCCGCCAAACAAGCCCTAACCGAATGCAAAGTCGCTTTATAACGAAATCGAACTATTGAGGTTTGCCCTCGCTGTAAGCATTCCAGCTCGTATTATGAGATCAAAAACACTTCATTCTATGCAAATACGCAAGATTCATGCGTTTCGAGCCGCCAAACAAGCCCCAAACGAATGCAAAGTCGCTTTATGACGAAATCAAACGATTGAGTTTTGCGCTCGCTGTAAGCATTCCAGCTCGTATTACGAGATCAAAAACACTTCATGCTATGCAAATACGCAAGATTCATGCGTTTCGAGCCGCCAAACAAGCCCCAAACGACTGCAAATCCGCTTTGTAACGAAATCGAACGATTGAGGTTTGCGATCGCTGTACGAGTTCGAGCTCGTACTATAAGACCAAAAACTTTTCATTCTATGCAAATACGCAAGATTCATGCGTTTCGAGCCGCCAAACAAGCCCCAAACGAATGCAAAGTCGCTTTAAAACGAAATCTAACGATTGAGTTTTGCCCTCGCTCTAAGCATTCCAGCTCGTATTATGAGATCAAAAACACTTCATTCTATGCAAATACGCAAGATTCATGCGTTTCGAGCCGCCAAACAAGCCCCAAACGAATGCAAAGTCGCTTTATAACGAAATCTAACGATTGAGTTTTGCGCTCGCTGTAAGCATTCCAGCTCGTATTATGAGATCAAAAACACTTCATTCTATGCAAATACACAAGATTCATGCGTTTCGAGCCGCCAAACAAGCCCCAAACGAATGCAAAGTCGCTTTAAAACGAAATCTAACGATTGAGTTTTGCCCTCGCTCTAAGCATTCCAGCTCGTATTATGAGATCAAAAACACTTCATTCTATGCAAATACGCAAGATTCATGCGTTTCGAGCCGCCAAACAAGCCCCAAACGAATGCAAAGTCGCTTTAAAACGAAATCTAACGATTGAGTTTTGCCCTCGCTCTAAGTATTCCAGCTCGTATTATAACATCAAAAACTCTTCATTCTATGCAAATACGTAAGATTCATGCGTTTCGAGCCGCCAAACAAGCCCCAAACGAATGCAAAGTCGCTTTGTAACGAAATCGAACGATTGAGGATTGCGATCGCTGTACGACGAGTTCCAGCTTGTACTATAAGACCAAAAACTTTTCTTTCTATGCAAATACGTGAGATTCATGCGTTTCGAACAGCCAAACAAGCCTCAAACGAATGCAAAGTCGCTTTATAACGAAATCTAATGATTGAGTTTTGCGCTCGCTGTAAGCATTCCAGCTCGTATTATAAGGTAAGAAACCCTTCGTTCGATGTTAAAACGAGAGATTTATGCATTTCGAGCCGCCAAACAAGCCCCAAACGAATGCAAAGTCGCTTTAAAACGAAATCTAACGATTGAGTTTTGCCCTCGCTCTAAGCATTCCAGCTCGTATTATGAGATCAAAAACACTTCATTCCTATGCAAATACGCAAGATTCATGCTTTTTGAGCCGCCAAACAAGCCCCAAACGACTGCAAATCCGCTTTATAACGAAATCGAACGATTGAGTTTAGCGTTCGCTTTACAAGTTCGACATAGTATTATAACATCAAATACTCTTCATTCTATGCAAATAAATAAGATTCATGTGTTTCGAGCCCCCAAACAAGCCCCGAACGAACGCTAAGTCGCTTTACAACGATATCGAACATTTGAGTTTTGCGCTCGCTGTAGGCGTTCCAGCTCGTATTATGAGATCAAAAACACTTCATTCTATGCAAATACGTAAGATTCATGCGTTTCGAGCCGCCAAACAAGCCCCAAACGAATGCAAAGTCGCTTTAAAACGAAATCTAACGATTGAGTTTTGCCCTCGCTCTAAGCATTCCAGCTCGTATTATGAGATCAAAAACACTTCATTCTATGCAAATACGCAAGATTCATGCGTTTCGAGCCGCCAAACAAGCCCCAAACGAATGCAAATTCGCCTCATAACGAAATCGAACGATTGAGTTTTGCGTTCGCTGTACAAGTTCGACCTAGTATTATAACATCAAAAACTCTTCATTCTATGCAAATACGTAAGATTCATGCGTTTCGAGCCGCCAAACAAGCCCCAAACGAATGCAGAGTCGCTTTGTAACGAAATCGAACGATCGAGGTTTGCGATCGCTGTACGAGTTCGAGCTCGTACTATAAGACCAAAAACTTTTCTTTCTATGCAAATACGTGAGATTCATGCGTTTCGAACCGCCAAACAAGCCCCAAACGGATGCAAAGTCGCTTTATAACGAAATCTAATGATTGAGTTTTGCGCTCGCTGTAAGCATTCCAGCTCGTATTATATGGTAAGAAACCCTTCGTTCGATGTTAAAACGAGAGATTTATGCATTTCGAGCCGCCAAATAAGCCCCAAACGAATGCAAAGTCGCTTTATAACGAAATCTAACGATTGAGTTTTGCGCTCGCTGTAAGCATTCCAGCTCGGATTATGAGATCAAAAACACTTCATTCTATGCAAATACGCAAGATTCATGCGTTTCGAGCCGCCAAACAAGCCCCAAACGAATGCAAAGTCGCTTTAAAACGAAATCTAACGATTGAGTTTTGCCCTCGCTCTAAGCATTCCAGCTCGTATTATGAGATCAAAAACACTTCATTCTATGCAAATACGCAAGATTCATGCGTTTCGAGCCGCCAAACAAGCCCCAAACGAATGCAAATTCGCCTCATAACGAAATCGAACGATTGAGTTTTGCGTTCGCTGTACAAGTTCGACCTAGTATTATAACATCAAAAACTCTTCATTCTATGCAAATACGTAAGATTCATGCGTTTCGAGCCGCCAAACAAGCCCCAAACGAATGCAGAGTCGCTTTGTAACGAAATCGAACGATCGAGGTTTGCGATCGCTGTACGAGTTCGAGCTCGTACTATAAGACCAAAAACTTTTCTTTCTATGCAAATACGTGAGATTCATGCGTTTCGAGCCGCCAAATAAGCCCCAAACGAATGCAAAGTCGCTTTATAACGAAATCTAACGATTGAGTTTTGCGCTCGCTGTAAGCATTCCAGCTCGCATTATGAGATCAAAAACACTTCATTCTATGCAAATACGCAAGATTCATGCGTTTCGAGCCGCAAAACAAGCCCCAAACGAAAGCAAAGTCGCTTTATAACGAAATCAAATGATTGAGTTTTGCGCTCGCTGTAAGCATTCCAGCTCGTATTATGAAATCAAAAACACTTCATTCTATGCAAATACGCAAGATTCATGCGTTTCGAGCCGCCAAACAAGCCCCAAACGAATGCAAAGTCGCTTCATAACGAAAGCGAACGATTGAGTTTTGCGCTCGCTGTACGAGATCGAGCTCGTATTATAACATCAAACCACTTCATTCTATGCATATACGCAAGATTCATGCGTTTCGAGCCGTCAAACAAGCCCCAAACGAATGCAAATTCGCCTCATAACGAAATCGAACGATTGAGTTTTGCGCTCGCTCTAAGCATTCCAGCTCGTATTATGAAATCAAAAACACTTCATTCTATGAAATACGCAAGATTCATGCGTTTCGAGCCGCCAAACAAGCCCCAAACGAATGCAAAGTCGCTTTATAACGAAAGCGGACGATTGAGTTTTGCGCTCGCTGCACGAGATCGAGCTCGTATTATAACATCAAACCACTTCATTCTATGCATATACGCAAGATTCATGCGTTTCGAGCAGCCAAACAAGCCCCAAACGAATGCAAATTCGCCTCATAACGAAATCGAACGATTGAGTTTTGCGTTCGCTGTACAAGTTCGACCTAGTAGTATAACATCAAAAACTCTTCATTCTATGCAAATACGTAAGATTCATGCGTTTCGAGCCGCCAAACAAGCCCCAAACGAATGCAAAGTCGCTTTGTAACGAAATCGAACGATTGAGGTTTGCGATCGCTGTAGGAGTTCCAGCTCGTATTATAAGATAAGTAACCCTTCGTTCGATGTAAAAACACGAGATTGATGCGTTTCGAGCGGCCAAACAAGCCCCAAACGAATGCCAAGTCGTTTTATAACGAAATTGAACGATTGAGGTTTGCGCTCGCTGGAGGCGTTCCAGCTCGTATTATAAGATCAACAACATTTCATTCTATGCAAATACGCAAGATTCATGCGTTTCGAACCGCCAAAGAAGCCCCAAACGAATGCAAAGTCGCTTTATAACGAAATCTAATGATTGTGTTTTGCGCTCTCTGTAAGCATTCCAGCTCGTATTATAAGGTAAGAAACCCTTCGTTCGATGTTAAAACGAGAGATTTATGCATTTCGAGCCGCCAAACAAGCCTCAAACAAATGCAAAGTCGCTTTATAACGAAATCTAACTATTGAGTTTTGCGCTCGCTGTAAGCATTCCAGCTCGTATTATGAGATCAAAAACACTTCATTCTATGCAAATACGCAAGAGTCATGCGTTTCGAGCCGCCAAACAAGCCCCAAACGAATGCAAAGTCGCTTTATAACGAAATCTAACGATTGAGTTTTGCGCTCGCTGTAAGCATTCCAGCTCGTATTATGAGATCAAAAACACTTCATTCTATGCAAATACGCAAGATTCATGCGTTTCGAGCCGCCAAACAAGCCCTAACCGAATGCAAAGTCGCTTTATAACGAAATCGAACTATTGAGGTTTGCCCTCGCTGTAAGCATTCCAGCTCGTATTATGAGATCAAAAACACTTCATTCTATGCAAATACGCAAGATTCATGCGTTTCGAGCCGCCAAACAAGCCCCAAACGAATGCAAAGTCGCTTTATGACGAAATCAAACGATTGAGTTTTGCGCTCGCTGTAAGCATTCCAGCTCGTATTATGAGATCAAAAACACTTCATTCTATGCAAATACGCAAGATTCATGCGTTTCGAGCCGCCAAACAAGCCCCAAACGAATGCAAAGTCGCTTTAAAACGAAATCTAACGATTGAGTTTTGCCCTCGCTCTAAGCATTCCAGCTCGTATTATGAGATCAAAAACACTTCATTCTATGCAAATACGCAAGATTCATGCGTTTCGAGCCGCCAAACAAGCCCCAAACGAATGCAAAGTCGCTTTGTAACGAAATCGAACGATTGAGGTTTGCGATCGCTGTACGAGTTCGCGCTCGTACTATAAGACCAAAAACACTTCATTCTATGCAAATACGCAAGATTCATGCGTTTCGAGCCGCCAAACAAGCCCCAAACGAACGCAAAGTCGCTTTGTAACGAAATCGAACGATTGAGGTTTGCGATCGCTGTAGGAGTTCCAGCTCGTATTATAAGATACGTAACCCTTCGTTCGATGTAAAAACACGAGATTGATGCGTTTCGAGCGGCCAAACAAGCCCCAAACGAATGCCAAGTCGTTTTCTAACGAAATTGAACGATTGAGGTTTGCGCTCGCTGTAGGCGTTCCAGCTCGTATTATAAGATCAACAACATTTCATTCTATGCAAATACGTAAGATCCATGCGTTTCGAGACGCTAAACAAGTCCCAAACGAATGCAAAGTCGCTTTGTAACGAAATCGAACGATTGAGGTTTGCGATCGCTGTACGACGAGTTCCAGCTCGTACTATAAGACCAAAAACTTTTCTTTCTATGCAAATACGTGAGATTCATGCGTTTCGAACCGCCAAACAAGCCTCAAACGAATGCAAAGTCGCTTTATAACGAAATCTAATGATTGAGTTTTGCGCTCGCTGTAAGCATTCCAGCTCGTATTATAAGGTAAGAAACCCTTCGTTCGATGTTAAAACGAGAGATTTTTGCATTTCGAGCCGCCAAACAAGCCCCAAACGAATGCAAAGTCGCTTTAAAACGAAATCTAACGATTGAGTTTTGCCCTCGCTCTAAGCATTCCAGCTCGTATTATAACATCAAAAACTCTTCATTCTATGCAAATACGTAAGATTCATGCGTTTCGAGCCGCCAAACAAGCCCCAAACGAATGCAAAGTCGCTTTGTAACGCAATCGAACGATTGAGGTTTGCGATCGCTGTACGAGTTCGCGCTCGTACTATAAGACCAAAAACACTTCATTCTATGCAAATACGCAAGATTCATGCGTTTCGAGCCGCCAAACAAGCCCCAAACGAACGCAAAGTCGCTTTGTAACGAAATCGAACGATTGAGGTTTGCGATCGCTGTAGGAGTTCCAGCTCGTATTATAAGATACGTAACCCTTCGTTCGATGTAAAAACACGAGATTGATGCGTTTCGAGCGGCCAAACAAGCCCCAAACGAATGCCAAGTCGTTTTCTAACGAAATTGAACGATTGAGGTTTGCGCTCGCTGTAGGCGTTCCAGCTCGTATTATAAGATCAACAACATTTCATTCTATGCAAATACGTAAGATCCATGCGTTTCGAGACGCTAAACAAGTCCCAAACGAATGCAAAGTCGCTTTGTAACGAAATCGAACGATTGAGGTTTGCGATCGCTGTACGACGAGTTCCAGCTCGTACTATAAGACCAAAAACTTTTCTTTCTATGCAAATACGTGAGATTCATGCGTTTCGAACCGCCAAACAAGCCTCAAACGAATGCAAAGTCGCTTTATAACGAAATCTAATGATTGAGTTTTGCGCTCGCTGTAAGCATTCCAGCTCGTATTATAAGGTAAGAAACCCTTCGTTCGATGTTAAAACGAGAGATTTTTGCATTTCGAGCCGCCAAACAAGCCCCAAACGAATGCAAAGTCGCTTTAAAACGAAATCTAACGATTGAGTTTTGCCCTCGCTCTAAGCATTCCAGCTCGTATTATGAGATCAAAAACACTTCATTCTATGCAAATACGCAAGATTCATGCGTTTTGAGCCGCCAAACAAGCCCCAAACGACTGCAAATCCGCTTTGTAACGAAATCGAACGATTGAGGTTTGCGATCGCTGTACGAGTTCGAGCTCGTACTATAAGACCAAAAACTTTTCATTCTATGCAAATACGCAAGATTCATGCGTTTCGAGCCGCCAAACAAGCCCCAAACGAATGCAAAGTCGCTTTAAAACGAAATCTAACGATTGAGTTTTGTCCTCGCTCTAAGCATTCCAGCTCGTATTATGAGATCAAAAACACTTCATTCTATGCAAATACGCAAGATTCATGCGTTTCGAGCCGCCAAACAAGCCCCAAACGAATGCAAAGTCGCTTTATAACGAAATCGAACGATTGAGTTTTGCGTTCGCTGTACAAGTTCGACCTAGTATTATAACATCAAAAACTCTTCATTCTATGCAAATACGTAAGATTCATGTGTTTCGAGCCGCCAAACAAGCCCCGAACGAACGCTAAGTCGCTCTACAACGATATCGAACATTTGAGTTTTGCGCTCGCTGTAGGCGTTCCAGCTCGTATTATGAGATCAAAAACACTTCATTCTATGCAAATACGCAAGATTCATGCGTTTCGAGCCGCCAAACAAGCCCCAAACGAATGCAAAGTCGCTTTATAACGAAATCGAACGATTGAGTTTTGCGCTCGCTGTAAGCATTCCAGCTCGTATTATAAGGTAAGAAACCCTTCGTTCGATGTTAAAACGAGAGATTTATGCATTTCGAGCCGCCAAACAAGCCCCAAACGAATGCAAAGTCGCTTTAAAACGAAATCTAACGATTGAGTTTTGCCCTCGCTCTAAGCATTCCAGCTCGTATTATGAGATCAAAAACACTTCATTCTATGCAAATACGCAAGATTCATGCGTTTTGAGCCGCCAAACAAGCCCCAAACGACTGCAAATCCGCTTTATAACGAAATCGAACGATTGAGTTTTGCGTTCGCTTTACAAGTTCGACATAGTATTATAACATCAAATACTCTTCATTCTATGCAAATAAATAAGATTCATGTGTTTCGAGCCCCCAAACAAGCCCCGAACGAACGCTCAGTCGCTTTACAACGATATCGAACATTTGAGTTTTGCGCTCGCTGTAGGCGTTCCAGCTCGTATTATGAGATCAAAAACTCTTCATTCTATGCAAATACGCAAGATTCATGCGTTTCGAGCCGCCAAACAAGCCCCAAACGAATGCAAAGTCGCTTTATAACGAAATCGAACGATTAAGGTTTGCCCTCGCTGTAAGCATTCCAGCTCGTGTTATGAGATCAAAAACACTTCATTCTATGCAAATACGCAAGATTCATGCGTTTCGAGCCGCCAAACAATCCCCAAAACGAATGCAAAGTCGCTTTATAACGAAATCGAACTATTGAGGTTTGCCCTCGCTGTAAGCATTCCAGCTCGTATTATGAGATCAAAAACACTTCATTCTATGCAAATACGCAAGATTCATGCGTTTCGAGCCGCCAAACAAGCCCCAAACGAATGCAAAGTCGCTTTATGACGAAATCAAACGATTGAGTTTTGCGCTCGCTGTAAGCATTCCAGCTCGTATTACGAGATCAAAAACACTTCATGCTATGCAAATACGCAAGATTCATGCGTTTCGAGCCGCCAAACAAGCCCCAAACGACTGCAAATCCGCTTTGTAACGAAATCGAACGATTGAGGTTTGCGATCGCTGTACGAGTTCGAGCTCGTACTATAAGACCAAAAACTTTTCATTCTATGCAAATACGCAAGATTCATGCGTTTCGAGCCGCCAAACAAGCCCCAAACGAATGCAAAGTCGCTTTAAAACGAAATCTAACGATTGAGTTTTGCCCTCGCTCTAAGCATTCCAGCTCGTATTATGAGATCAAAAACACTTCATTCTATGCAAATACGCAAGATTCATGCGTTTCGAGCCGCCAAACAAGCCCCAAACGAATGCAAAGTCGCTTTAAAACGAAATCTAACGATTGAGTTTTGCCCTCGCTCTAAGCATTCCAGCTCGTATTATGAGATCAAAAACACTTCATTCTATGCAAATACGCAAGATTCATGCGTTTCGAGCCGCCAAACAAGCCCCAAACGAATGCAAAGTCGCTTTAAAACGAAATCTAACGATTGAGTTTTGCCCTCGCTCTAAGCATTCCAGCTCGTATTATGAGATCAAAAACACTTCATTCTATGCAAATACGCAAGATTCATGCGTTTTGAGCCGCCAAACAAGCCCCAAACGACTGCAAATCCGCTTTATAACGAAATCGAACGATTGAGTTTTGCGTTCGCTTTACAAGTTCGACATAGTATTATAACATCAAATACTCTTCATTCTATGCAAATAAATAAGATTCATGTGTTTCGAGCCCCCAAACAAGCCCCGAACGAACGCTAAGTCGCTTTACAACGATATCGAACATTTGAGTTTTGCGCTCGCTGTAGGCGTTCCAGCTCGTATTATGAGATCAAAAACACTTCATTCTATGCAAATACGTAAGATTCATGCGTTTCGAGCAGCCAAACAAGCCCCAAACGAATGCAAATTCGCCTCATAACGAAATCGAACGATTGAGTTTTGCGATCGCTGTACAAGTTCGACCTAGTATTATAACATCAAAAACTCTTCATTCTATGCAAATACGCAAGATTCATGCGTTTCGAGCCGCCAAACAAGCCCCAAACGAATGCAAAGTCGCTTTAAAACGAAATCTAACGATTGAGATTTGCCCTCGCTCTAAGCATTCCAGCTCGTATTATGAGATCAAAAACTCTTCATTCTATGCAAATACGCAAGATTCATGCGTTTCGAGCCGCCAAACAAGCCCCAAACGAATGCAAAGTCGCTTTATAACGAAATCGAACGATTAAGGTTTGCCCTCGCTGTAAGCATTCCAGCTCGTGTTATGAGATCAAAAACACTTCATTCTATGCAAATACGCAAGATTCATGCGTTTCGAGCCGCCAAACAATCCCCAAAACGAATGCAAAGTCGCTTTATAACGAAATCTAACGATTGAGTTTTGCGCTCGCTCTAAGCATTCCAGCTCGTATTATGAGATCAAAAACACTTCATTCTATGCAAATACGCAAGATTCATGCGTTTCGAGCCGCCAAACAAGCCCTAACCGAATGCAAAGTCGCTTTATAACGAAATCGAACTATTGAGGTTTGCCCTCGCTGTAAGCATTCCAGCTCGTATTATGAGATCAAAAACACTTCATTCTATGCAAATACGCAAGATTCATGCGTTTCGAGCCGCCAAACAAGCCCCAAACGAATGCAAAGTCGCTTTATGACGAAATCAAACGATTGAGTTTTGCGCTCGCTGTAAGCATTCCAGCTCGTATTATGAGATCAAAAACACTTCATTCTATGCAAATACGCAAGATTCATGCGTTTCGAGCCGCCAAACAAGCCCCAAACGAATGCAAAGTCGCTTTAAAACGAAATCTAACGATTGAGTTTTGCCCTCGCTCTAAGCATTCCAGCTCGTATTATGAGATCAAAAACACTTCATTCTATGCAAATACGCAAGATTCATGCGTTTCGAGCCGCCAAACAAGCCCCAAACGAATGCAAAGTCGCTTTGTAACGAAATCGAACGATTGAGGTTTGCGATCGCTGTACGAGTTCGCGCTCGTACTATAAGACCAAAAACACTTCATTCTATGCAAATACGCAAGATTCATGCGTTTCGAGCCGCCAAACAAGCCCCAAACGAACGCAAAGTCGCTTTGTAACGAAATCGAACGATTGAGGTTTGCGATCGCTGTAGGAGTTCCAGCTCGTATTATAAGATACGTAACCCTTCGTTCGATGTAAAAACACGAGATTGATGCGTTTCGAGCGGCCAAACAAGCCCCAAACGAATGCCAAGTCGTTTTCTAACGAAATTGAACGATTGAGGTTTGCGCTCGCTGTAGGCGTTCCAGCTCGTATTATAAGATCAACAACATTTCATTCTATGCAAATACGTAAGATCCATGCGTTTCGAGACGCTAAACAAGTCCCAAACGAATGCAAAGTCGCTTTGTAACGAAATCGAACGATTGAGGTTTGCGATCGCTGTACGACGAGTTCCAGCTCGTACTATAAGACCAAAAACTTTTCTTTCTATGCAAATACGTGAGATTCATGCGTTTCGAACCGCCAAACAAGCCTCAAACGAATGCAAAGTCGCTTTATAACGAAATCTAATGATTGAGTTTTGCGCTCGCTGTAAGCATTCCAGCTCGTATTATAAGGTAAGAAACCCTTCGTTCGATGTTAAAACGAGAGATTTTTGCATTTCGAGCCGCCAAACAAGCCCCAAACGAATGCAAAGTCGCTTTAAAACGAAATCTAACGATTGAGTTTTGCCCTCGCTCTAAGCATTCCAGCTCGTATTATAACATCAAAAACTCTTCATTCTATGCAAATACGTAAGATTCATGCGTTTCGAGCCGCCAAACAAGCCCCAAACGAATGCAAAGTCGCTTTGTAACGAAATCGAACGATTGAGGTTTGCGATCGCTGTACGAGTTCGCGCTCGTACTATAAGACCAAAAACACTTCATTCTATGCAAATACGCAAGATTCATGCGTTTCGAGCCGCCAAACAAGCCCCAAACGAACGCAAAGTCGCTTTGTAACGAAATCGAACGATTGAGGTTTGCGATCGCTGTAGGAGTTCCAGCTCGTATTATAAGATACGTAACCCTTCGTTCGATGTAAAAACACGAGATTGATGCGTTTCGAGCGGCCAAACAAGCCCCAAACGAATGCCAAGTCGTTTTCTAACGAAATTGAACGATTGCGGTTTGCGCTCGCTGTAGGCGTTCCAGCTCGTATTATAAGATCAACAACATTTCATTCTATGCAAATACGTAAGATCCATGCGTTTCGAGACGCTAAACAAGTCCCAAACGAATGCAAAGTCGCTTTGTAACGAAATCGAACGATTGAGGTTTGCGATCGCTGTACGACGAGTTCCAGCTCGTACTATAAGACCAAAAACTTTTCTTTCTATGCAAATACGTGAGATTCATGCGTTTCGAACCGCCAAACAAGCCTCAAACGAATGCAAAGTCGCTTTATAACGAAATCTAATGATTGAGTTTTGCGCTCGCTGTAAGCATTCCAGCTCGTATTATAAGGTAAGAAACCCTTCGTTCGATGTTAAAACGAGAGATTTTTGCATTTCGAGCCGCCAAACAAGCCCCAAACGAATGCAAAGTCGCTTTAAAACGAAATCTAACGATTGAGTTTTGCCCTCGCTCTAAGCATTCCAGCTCGTATTATGAGATCAAAAACACTTCATTCGATGCAAATACGCAAGATTCATGCGTTTCGAGCCGCCAAACAAGCCCCAAACGAATGCAAAGTCGCTTTATAACGAAATCGAACGATTAAGGTTTGCCCTCGCTGTAAGCATTCCAGCTCGTGTTATGAGATCAAAAACACTTCATTCTATGCAAATACGCAAGATTCATGCGTTTCGAGCCGCCAAACAATCCCCAAAACGAATGCAAAGTCGCTTTATAACGAAATCTAACGATTGAGTTTTGCGCTCGCTCTAAGCATTCCAGCTCGTATTATGAGATCAAAAACACTTCATTCTATGCAAATACGCAAGATTCATGCGTTTCGAGCCGCCAAACAAGCCCTAACCGAATGCAAAGTCGCTTTATAACGAAATCGAACTATTGAGGTTTGCCCTCGCTGTAAGCATTCCAGCTCGTATTATGAGATCAAAAACACTTCATTCTATGCAAATACGCAAGATTCATGCGTTTCGAGCCGCCAAACAAGCCCCAAACGAATGCAAAGTCGCTTTATGACGAAATCAAACGATTGAGTTTTGCGCTCGCTGTAAGCATTCCAGCTCGTATTACGAGATCAAAAACACTTCATGCTATGCAAATACGCAAGATTCATGCGTTTCGAGCCGCCAAACAAGCCCCAAACGACTGCAAATCCGCTTTGTAACGAAATCGAACGATTGAGGTTTGCGATCGCTGTACGAGTTCGAGCTCGTACTATAAGACCAAAAACTTTTCATTCTATGCAAATACGCAAGATTCATGCGTTTCGAGCCGCCAAACAAGCCCCAAACGAATGCAAAGTCGCTTTAAAACGAAATCTAACGATTGAGTTTTGCCCTCGCTCTAAGCATTCCAGCTCGTATTATGAGATCAAAAACACTTCATTCTATGCAAATACGCAAGATTCATGCGTTTCGAGCCGCCAAACAAGCCCCAAACGAATGCAAAGTCGCTTTATAACGAAATCTAACGATTGAGTTTTGCGCTCGCTTTAAGCATTCCAGCTCGTATTATGAGATCAAAAACACTTCATTCTATGCAAATACGCAAGATTCATGCGTTTCGAGCCGCCAAACAAGCCCCAAACGAATGCAAAGTCGCTTTAAAACGAAATCTAACGATTGAGTTTTGCCCTCGCTCTAAGCATTCCAGCTCGTATTATGAGATCAAAAACACTTCATTCTATGCAAATACGCAAGATTCATGCGTTTCGAGCCGCCAAACAAGCCCCAAACGAATGCAAAGTCGCTTTAAAACGAAATCTAACGATTGAGTTTTGCCCTCGCTCTAAGCATTCCAGCTCGTATTATAACATCAAAAACTCTTCATTCTATGCAAATACGTAAGATTCATGCGTTTCGAGCCGCCAAACAAGCCCCAAACGAATGCAAAGTCGCTTTGTAACGAAATCGAACGATTGAGGTTTGCGATCGCTGTACGACGAGTTCCAGCTCGTACTATAAGACCAAAAACTTTTCTTTCTATGCAAATACGTGAGATTCATGCGTTTCGAACCGCCAAACAAGCCTCAAACGAATGCAAAGTCGCTTTATAACGAAATCTAATGATTGAGTTTTGCGCTCGCTGTAAGCATTCCAGCTCGTATTATAAGGTAAGAAACCCTTCGTTCGATGTTAAAACGAGAGATTTATGCATTTCGAGCCGCCAAACAAGCCCCAAACGAATGCAAAGTCGCTTTAAAACGAAATCTAACGATTGAGTTTTGCCCTCGCTCTAAGCATTCCAGCTCGTATTATGAGATCAAAAACACTTCATTCTATGCAAATACGCAAGATTCATGCGTTTCGAGCCGCCAAACAAGCCCCAAACGAATGCAAAGTCGCTTTATAACGAAATCGAACGATTGAGTTTTGCGTTCGCTGTACAAGTTCGACCTAGTATTATAACATCAAAAACTCTTCATTCTATGCAAATACGTAAGATTCATGTGTTTCGAGCCGCCAAACAAGCCCCGAACGAACGCTAAGTCGCTCTACAACGATATCGAACATTTGAGTTTTGCGCTCGCTGTAGGCGTTCCAGCTCGTATTATGAGATCAAAAACACTTCATTCTATGCAAATACGCAAGATTCATGCGTTTCGAGCCGCCAAACAAGCCCCAAACGAATGCAAAGTCGCTTTATAACGAAATCGAACGATTGAGTTTTGCGCTCGCTGTAAGCATTCCAGCTCGTATTATAAGGTAAGAAACCCTTCGTTCGATGTTAAAACGAGAGATTTATGCATTTCGAGCCGCCAAACAAGCCCCAAACGAATGCAAAGTCGCTTTAAAACGAAATCTAACGATTGAGTTTTGCCCTCGCTCTAAGCATTCCAGCTCGTATTATGAGATCAAAAACACTTCATTCTATGCAAATACGCAAGATTCATGCGTTTTGAGCCGCCAAACAAGCCCCAAACGACTGCAAATCCGCTTTATAACGAAATCGAACGATTGAGTTTTGCGTTCGCTTTACAAGTTCGACATAGTATTATAACATCAAATACTCTTCATTCTATGCAAATAAATAAGATTCATGTGTTTCGAGCCCCCAAACAAGCCCCGAACGAACGCTAAGTCGCTTTACAACGATATCGAACATTTGAGTTTTGCGCTCGCTGTAGGCGTTCCAGCTCGTATTATGAGATCAAAAACACTTCATTCTATGCAAATACGTAAGATTCATGCGTTTCGAGCAGCCAAACAAGCCCCAAACGAATGCAAATTCGCCTCATAACGAAATCGAACGATTGAGTTTTGCGATCGCTGTACAAGTTCGACCTAGTATTATAACATCAAAAACTCTTCATTCTATGCAAATACGCAAGATTCATGCGTTTCGAGCCGCCAAACAAGCCCCAAACGAATGCAAAGTCGCTTTAAAACGAAATCTAACGATTGAGATTTGCCCTCGCTCTAAGCATTCCAGCTCGTATTATGAGATCAAAAACACTTCATTCTATGCAAATACGCAAGATTCATGCGTTTCGAGCCGCCAAACAAGCCCCAAACGAATGCAAAGTCGCTTTAAAACGAAATCTAACGATTGAGTTTTGCCCTCGCTCTAAGCATTCCAGCTCGTATTATGAGATCAAAAACACTTCATTCTATGCAAATACGCAAGATTCATGCGTTTCGAGCCGCCAAACAAGCCCCAAACGAATGCAAATTCGCCTCATAATGAAATCGAACGATTGAGTTTTGCGTTCGCTGTACAAGTTCGACCTTGTATTATAACATCAAAAACTCTTCAATCTATGCAAATACGTAAGATTCATGCGTTTCGAGACGCCAAACAAGTCCCAAACGAATGCAAAGTCGCTATGTAACGAAATCGAACGATTGAGGTTTGCGATCGCTGTACGAGTTCGAGCTCGTACTATAAGACCAAAAACTTTTCTTTCTATGCAAATACGTGAGATTCATGCGTTTCGAACCGCCAAACAAGCCCCAAACGAATGCAAAGTCGCTTTATAACGAAATCTAATGATTGTGTTTTGCGCTCGCTGTAAGCATTCCAGCTCGTATTATAAGGTAAGAAACCCTTCGTTCGATGTTAAAACGAGAGATTTATGCATTTCGAGCCGCCAAACAAGCCTCAAACAAATGCAAAGTCGCTTTATAACGAAATCTAACTATTGAGTTTTGCGCTCGCTGTAAGCATTCCAGCTCGTATTATGAGATCAAAAACACTTCATTCTATGCAAATACGCAAGATTCATGCGTTTCGAGTCGCCAAACAAGCCCCGAACGAACGCTAAGTCGCTCTACAACGATATCGAACATTTGAGTTTTGCGCTCGCTGTAGGCGTTCCAGCTCGTATTATGAGATCAAAAACACTTCATTATATGCAAATACGCAAGATTCATGCGTTTCGAGCCGCCAAACAAGCCCCAAACGAATGCAAAGTCGCTTTATAACGAAATCGAACGATTGAGTTTTGCGCTCGCTGTAAGCATTCCAGCTCGTATTATAAGGTAAGAAACCCTTCGTTCGATGTTAAAACGAGAGATTTATGCATTTCGAGCCGCCAAACAAGCCCCAAACGAATGCAAAGTCGCTTTATAACGAAATCTAACGATTGAGTTTTGCGCTCGCTGTAAGCATTCCAGCTCGTATTATGAGATCAAAAACACTTCATTCTATGCAAATACGCAAGATTCATGCGTTTCGAGCCGCCAAACAAGCCCCAAACGACTGCAAATCCGCTTTATAACGAAATCGAACGATCGAGGTTTGCGATCGCTGTACGAGTTCGAGCTCGTACTATAAGACCAAAAACACTTTATTCTATGCAAATACGCAAGATTCATGCGTTTCGAGCCGCCAAACAAGCCCCAAACGAATGCAAAGTCGCTTTATGACGAAATCAAACGATTGAGTTTTGCGCTCGCTGTAAGCATTCCAGCTCGTATTATGAGATCAAAAACACTTCATTCTATGCAAATACGCAAGATTCATGCGTTTCGAGCGGCCAAACAAGCCCTAAACGAATGCAAAGTCGCTTTATAACGAAATCGAACGATTGAGTTTTGCGCTCGCTGTAAGCATTCCAGCTCGTATTATGAGATCAAAAACACTTCATTCTATGCAAATAAACAAGATTCATGCGTTTCGAGCCGCCAAACAAGCCCCAAACGACTGCAAATCCGCTTTGTAACGAAATCGAACGATTGAGGTTTGCGATCGCTGTACGAGTTCGAGCTCGTACTATAAGACCAAAAACTTTTCTTTCTATGCAAATACGTGAGATTCATGCGTTTCGAACCGCCAAACAAGCCCCAAACGGATGCAAAGTCGCTTTATAACGAAATCTAATGATTGAGTTTTGCGCTCGCTGTAAGCATTCCAGCTCGTATTATAAGGTAAGAAACCCTTCGTTCGATGTTAAAACGAGAGATTTATGCATTTCGAGCCGCCAAACAAGCCCCAAACGAATGCAAAGTCGCTTTATAACGAAATCTAACGATTGAGTTTTGCGCTCGCTGTAAGCATTCCAGCTCGTATTATGAGATCAAAAACACTTCATTCTATGCAAATACGCAAGATTCATGCGTTTCGAGCCGCCAAACAAGCCCCAAACGAATGCAAAGTCGCTTTAAAACGAAATCTAACGATTGAGTTTTGCCCTCGCTCTAAGCATTCCAGCTCGTATTATGAGATCAAAAACACTTCATTCTATGCAAATACGCAAGATTCATGCGTTTCGAGCGGCCAAACAAGCCCTAAACGAATGCAAAGTCGCTTTATAACGAAATCGAACGATTGAGTTTTGCGCTCGCTGTAAGCATTCCAGCTCGTATTATGAGATCAAAAACACTTCATTCTATGCAAATACGCAAGATTCATGCGTTTCGAGCCGCCAAACAAGCCCCAAACGAATGCAAAGTCGCTTTAAAACGAAATCTAACGATTGAGTTTTGCCCTCGCTCTAAGCATTCCAGCTCGTATTATGAGATCAAAAACACTTCATTCTATGCAAATACGCAAGATTCATGCGTTTCGAGCCGCCAAACAAGCCCCAAACGAATGCAAAGTCGCTTTAAAACGAAATCTAACGATTGAGTTTTGCCCTCGCTCTAAGCATTCCAGCTCGTATTATAACATCAAAAACTCTTCATTCTATGCAAATACGTAAGATTCATGCGTTTCGAGCCGCCAAACAAGCCCCAAACGAATGCAAAGTCGCTTTGTAACGAAATCGAACGATTGAGGATTGCGATCGCTGTACGACGAGTTCCAGCTTGTACTATAAGACCAAAAACTTTTCTTTCTATGCAAATACGTGAGATTCATGCGTTTCGAACCGCCAAACAAGCCTCAAACGAATGCAAAGTCGCTTTATAACGAAATCGAATGATTGAGTTTTGCGCTCGCTGTAAGCATTCCAGCTCGTATTATAAGGTAAGAAACCCTTCGTTCGATGTTAAAACGAGAGATTTATGCATTTCGAGCCGCCAAACAAGCCCCAAACGAATGCAAAGTCGCTTTAAAACGAAATCTAACGATTGAGTTTTGCCCTCGCTCTAAGCATTCCAGCTCGTATTATGAGATCAAAAACACTTCATTCCTATGCAAATACGCAAGATTCATGCTTTTTGAGCCGCCAAACAAGCCCCAAACGACTGCAAATCCGCTTTATAACGAAATCGAACGATTGAGTTTAGCGTTCGCTTTACAAGTTCGACATAGTATTATAACATCAAATACTCTTCATTCTATGCAAATAAATAAGATTCATGTGTTTCGAGCCCCCAAACAAGCCCCGAACGAACGCTAAGTCGCTTTACAACGATATCGAACATTTGAGTTTTGCGCTCGCTGTAGGCGTTCCAGCTCGTATTATGAGATCAAAAACACTTCATTCTATGCAAATACGTAAGATTCATGCGTTTCGAGCAGCCAAACAAGCCCCAAACGAATGCAAATTCGCCTCATAACGAAATCGAACGATTGAGTTTTGCGATCGCTGTACAAGTTCGACCTAGTATTATAACATCAAAAACTCTTCATTCTATGCAAATACGCAAGATTCATGCGTTTCGAGCCGCCAAACAAGCCCCAAACGAATGCAAAGTCGCTTTAAAACGAAATCTAACGATTGAGATTTGCCCTCGCTCTAAGCATTCCAGCTCGTATTATGAGATCAAAAACACTTCATTCTATGCAAATACGCAAGATTCATGCGTTTCGAGCCGCCAAACAAGCCCCAAACGAATGCAAAGTCGCTTTAAAACGAAATCTAACGATTGAGTTTTGCCCTCGCTCTAAGCATTCCAGCTCGTATTATGAGATCAAAAACACTTCATTCTATGCAAATACGCAAGATTCATGCGTTTCGAGCCGCCAAACAAGCCCCAAACGAATGCAAATTCGCCTCATAACGAAATCGAACGATTGAGTTTTGCGTTCGCTGTACAAGTTCGACCTAGTATTATAACATCAAAAACTCTTCATTCTATGCAAATACGTAAGATTCATGCGTTTCGAGCCGCCAAACAAGCCCCAAACGAATGCAGAGTCGCTTTGTAACGAAATCGAACGATCGAGGTTTGCGATCGCTGTACGAGTTCGAGCTCGTACTATAAGACCAAAAACTTTTCTTTCTATGCAAATACGTGAGATTCATGCGTTTCGAACCGCCAAACAAGCCCCAAACGGATGCAAAGTCGCTTTATAACGAAATCGAACGATTGAGTTTAGCGTTCGCTTTACAAGTTCGACATCGTATTATAACATCAAATACTCTTCATTCTATGCAAATAAATAAGATTCATGTGTTTCGAGCCCCCAAACAAGCCCCGAACGAACGCTAAGTCGCTTTACAACGATATCGAACATTTGAGTTTTGCGCTCGCTGTAGGCGTTCCAGCTCGTATTATGAGATCAAAAACACTTCATTCTATGCAAATACGTAAGATTCATGTGTTTCGAGCAGCCAAACAAGCCCCAAACGAATGCAAATTCGCCTCATAACGAAATCGAACGATTGAGTTTTGCGATCGCTGTACAAGTTCGACCTAGTATTATAACATCAAAAACTCTTCATTCTATGCAAATACGCAAGATTCATGCGTTTCGAGCCGCCAAACAAGCCCCAAACGAATGCAAAGTCGCTTTAAAACGAAATCTAACGATTGAGATTTGCCCTCGCTCTAAGCATTCCAGCTCGTATTATGAGATCAAAAACACTTCATTCTATGCAAATACGCAAGATTCATGCGTTTCGAGCCGCCAAACAAGCCCCAAACGAATGCAAAGTCGCTTTAAAACGAAATCTAACGATTGAGTTTTGCCCTCGCTCTAAGCATTCCAGCTCGTATTATGAGATCAAAAACACTTCATTCTATGCAAATACGCAAGATTCATGCGTTTCGAGCCGCCAAACAAGCCCCAAACGAATGCAAATTCGCCTCATAACGAAATCGAACGATTGAGTTTTGCGTTCGCTGTACAAGTTCGACCTAGTATTATAACATCAAAAACTCTTCATTCTATGCAAATACGTAAGATTCATGCGTTTCGAGCCGCCAAACAAGCCCCAAACGAATGCAGAGTCGCTTTGTAACGAAATCGAACGATCGAGGTTTGCGATCGCTGTACGAGTTCGAGCTCGTACTATAAGACCAAAAACTTTTCTTTCTATGCAAATACGTGAGATTCATGCGTTTCGAACCGCCAAACAAGCCCCAAACGGATGCAAAGTCGCTTTATAACGAAATCTAATGATTGAGTTTTGCGCTCGCTGTAAGCATTCCAGCTCGTATTATATGGTAAGAAACCCTTCGTTCGATGTTAAAACGAGAGATTTATGCATTTCGAGCCGCCAAATAAGCCCCAAACGAATGCAAAGTCGCTTTATAACGAAATCTAACGATTGAGTTTTGCGCTCGCTGTAAGCATTCCAGCTCGCATTATGAGATCAAAAACACTTCATTCTATGCAAATACGCAAGATTCATGCGTTTCGAGCCGCCAAACAAGCCCCAAACGAATGCAAAGTCGCTTTAAAACGAAATCTAACGATTGAGTTTTGCCCTCGCTCTAAGCATTCCAGCTCGTATTATGAGATCAAAAACACTTCATTCTATGCAAATACGCAAGATTCATGCGTTTCGAGCCGCCAAACAAGCCCCAAACGAATGCAAATTCGCCTCATAACGAAATCGAACGATTGAGTTTTGCGTTCGCTGTACAAGTTCGACCTAGTATTATAACATCAAAAACTCTTCATTCTATGCAAATACGTAAGATTCATGCGTTTCGAGCCGCCAAACAAGCCCCAAACGAATGCAGAGTCGCTTTGTAACGAAATCGAACGATCGAGGTTTGCGATCGCTGTACGAGTTCGAGCTCGTACTATAAGACCAAAAACTTTTCTTTCTATGCAAATACGTGAGATTCATGCGTTTCGAGCCGCCAAATAAGCCCCAAACGAATGCAAAGTCGCTTTATAACGAAATCTAACGATTGAGTTTTGCGCTCGCTGTAAGCATTCCAGCTCGCATTATGAGATCAAAAACACTTCATTCTATGCAAATACGCAAGATTCATGCGTTTCGAGCCGCAAAACAAGCCCCAAACGAAAGCAAAGTCGCTTTATAACGAAATCAAATGATTGAGTTTTGCGCTCGCTGTAAGCATTCCAGCTCGTATTATGAAATCAAAAACACTTCATTCTATGCAAATACGCAAGATTCATGCGTTTCGAGCCGCCAAACAAGCCCCAAACGAATGCAAAGTCGCTTCATAACGAAAGCGAACGATTGAGTTTTGCGCTCGCTGTACGAGATCGAGCTCGTATTATAACATCAAACCACTTCATTCTATGCATATACGCAAGATTCATGCGTTTCGAGCCGTCAAACAAGCCCCAAACGAATGCAAATTCGCCTCATAACGAAATCGAACGATTGAGTTTTGCGCTCGCTCTAAGCATTCCAGCTCGTATTATGAAATCAAAAACACTTCATTCTATGAAATACGCAAGATTCATGCGTTTCGAGCCGCCAAACAAGCCCCAAACGAATGCAAAGTCGCTTTATAACGAAAGCGGACGATTGAGTTTTGCGCTCGCTGCACGAGATCGAGCTCGTATTATAACATCAAACCACTTCATTCTATGCATATACGCAAGATTCATGCGTTTCGAGCAGCCAAACAAGCCCCAAACGAATGCAAATTCGCCTCATAACGAAATCGAACGATTGAGTTTTGCGTTCGCTGTACAAGTTCGACCTAGTAGTATAACATCAAAAACTCTTCATTCTATGCAAATACGTAAGATTCATGCGTTTCGAGCCGCCAAACAAGCCCCAAACGAATGCAAAGTCGCTTTGTAACGAAATCGAACGATTGAGGTTTGCGATCGCTGTAGGAGTTCCAGCTCGTATTATAAGATAAGTAACCCTTCGTTCGATGTAAAAACACGAGATTGATGCGTTTCGAGCGGCCAAACAAGCCCCAAACGAATGCCAAGTCGTTTTATAACGAAATTGAACGATTGAGGTTTGCGCTCGCTGGAGGCGTTCCAGCTCGTATTATAAGATCAACAACATTTCATTCTATGCAAATACGCAAGATTCATGCGTTTCGAACCGCCAAAGAAGCCCCAAACGAATGCAAAGTCGCTTTATAACGAAATCTAATGATTGTGTTTTGCGCTCTCTGTAAGCATTCCAGCTCGTATTATAAGGTAAGAAACCCTTCGTTCGATGTTAAAACGAGAGATTTATGCATTTCGAGCCGCCAAACAAGCCTCAAACAAATGCAAAGTCGCTTTATAACGAAATCTAACTATTGAGTTTTGCGCTCGCTGTAAGCATTCCAGCTCGTATTATGAGATCAAAAACACTTCATTCTATGCAAATACGCAAGAGTCATGCGTTTCGAGCCGCCAAACAAGCCCCAAACGAATGCAAAGTCGCTTTATAACGAAATCTAACGATTGAGTTTTGCGCTCGCTGTAAGCATTCCAGCTCGTATTATGAGATCAAAAACACTTCATTCTATGCAAATACGCAAGATTCATGCGTTTCAAGCAGCCAAACAAGCCCCAAACGAATGCAAAATCGCCTCATAACGAAATCGAACGATTGAGTTTTGCGTTCGCTGTACAAGTTCGACCTAGTATTATAACATCAAAAACACTCCATTCTATGCAAATACGCAAGATTCATGCGTTTCGAACCGCCAAACAAGTCCCAAACGAATGCAAAGTCGCTTTATAACGAAATCTAATGATTGAGTTTTGCGCTCGCTGTAAGCATTCCAGCTCGTATTATAAGGTAAGAAACCCTTCGTTCGATGTTAAAACGAGGGATTTATGCATTTCGAGCCGCCAAACAAGCCCCAAACGAATGCAAAGTCGCTTTAAAACGAAATCTAACGATTGAGTTTTGCCCTCGCTCTAAGCATTCCAGCTCGTATTATGAGATCAAAAACACTTCATTCTATGCAAATACGCAAGATTCATGCGTTTCGAGCCGCCAAACAAGCCCCAAACGAATGCAAATTCGCCTCATAATGAAATCGAACGATTGAGTTTTGCGTTCGCTGTACAAGTTCGACCTTGTATTATAACATCAAAAACTCTTCATTCTATGCAAATACGTAAGATTCATGCGTTTCGAGCCGCCAAACAAGCCCCAAACGAATGCAGAGTCGCTTTGTAACGAAATCGAACGATCGAGGTTTGCGATCGCTGTACGAGTTCGAGCTCGTACTATAAGACCAAAAACTTTTCTTTCTATGCAAATACGTGAGATTCATGCGTTTCGAACCGCCAAACAAGCCCCAAACGGATGCAAAGTCGCTTTATAACGAAATCTAATGATTGAGTTTTGCGCTCGCTGTAAGCATTCCAGCTCGTATTATAAGGTAAGAAACCCTTCGTTCGATGTTAAAACGAGAGATTTATGCATTTCGAGCCGCCAAACAAGCCCCAAACGAATGCAAAGTCGCTTTATAACGAAATCTAACGATTGAGTTTTGCGCTCGCTGTAAGCATTCCAGCTCGTATTATGAGATCAAAAAACCTTCATTCTATGCAAATACGCAAGATTCATGCGTTTCGAGCCGCCAAACAAGCCCCAAACGACTGCAAATCCGCTTTATAACGAAATCGAACGATCGAGGTTTGCGATCGCTGTACGAGTTCGAGCTCGTACTATAAGACCAAAAACACTTTATTCTATGCAAATACGTGAGATTCATGCGTTTCGAACCGCCAAACAAGCCCCAAACGAATGCAAAGTCGCTTTATGACGAAATCTAATGATTGAGTTTTTCGCTTGCTGTAAGCATTCCAGCTCGTATTATAAGGTAAGAAACCCTTCGTTCGATGTTAAAACGAGAGGTTTATGCATTTCGAGCCGCCAAACAAGCCCCAAACGAATGCAAAGTCGCTTTATAACGAAATCTAACGATTTAGGTTTGCGATCGCTGTAAGCATTCCAGCTCGTATTATAAGGTAAGAAACCCTTCGTTCGATGTTAAAACGAGAGATTCATGCGTTTCGAGCCGCCAAACAAGCTCCAAACGAATGCAAAGTCGCTTTATGACGAAATCAAACGATTGAGTTTTGCGCTCGCTGTAAGCATTCCAGCTCGTATTATGAGATCAAAAACACTTTATTCTATGCAAATAAACAAGATTCATGCGTTTCGAGCCGCCAAACAAGCCCCAAACGACTGCAAATCCGCTTTGTAACGAAATCGAACGATTGAGGTTTGCGATCGCTGTACGAGTTCGAGCTCGTACTATAAGACCAAAAACTTTTCTTTCTATGCAAATACGTGAGATTCATGCGTTTCGAACCGCCAAACAAGCCCCAAACGGATGCAAAGTCGCTTTATAACGAAATCTAATGATTGAGTTTTGCGCTCGCTGTAAGCATTCCAGCTCGTATTATAAGGTAAGAAACCCTTCGTTCGATGTTAAAACGAGAGATTTATGCATTTCGAGCCGCCAAACAATCCCCAAAACGAATGCAAAGTCGCTTTATAACGAAATCTAACGATTGAGTTTTGCGCTCGCTCTAAGCATTCCAGCTCGTATTATGAGATCAAAAACACTTCATTCTATGCAAATACGCAAGATTCATGCGTTTCGAGCCGCCAAACAAGCCCTAACCGAATGCAAAGTCGCTTTATAACGAAATCGAACTATTGAGGTTTGCCCTCGCTGTAAGCATTCCAGCTCGTATTATGAGATCAAAAACACTTCATTCTATGCAAATACGCAAGATTCATGCGTTTCGAGCCGCCAAACAAGCCCCAAACGAATGCAAAGTCGCTTTATGACGAAATCAAACGATTGAGTTTTGCGCTCGCTGTAAGCATTCCAGCTCGTATTACGAGATCAAAAACACTTCATGCTATGCAAATACGCAAGATTCATGCGTTTCGAGCCGCCAAACAAGCCCCAAACGACTGCAAATCCGCTTTGTAACGAAATCGAACGATTGAGGTTTGCGATCGCTGTACGAGTTCGAGCTCGTACTATAAGACCAAAAACTTTTCATTCTATGCAAATACGCAAGATTCATGCGTTTCGAGCCGCCAAACAAGCCCCAAACGAATGCAAAGTCGCTTTAAAACGAAATCTAACGATTGAGTTTTGCCCTCGCTCTAAGCATTCCAGCTCGTATTATGAGATCAAAAACACTTCATTCTATGCAAATACGCAAGATTCATGCGTTTCGAGCCGCCAAACAAGCCCCAAACGAATGCAAAGTCGCTTTATAACGAAATCTAACGATTGAGTTTTGCGCTCGCTGTAAGCATTCCAGCTCGTATTATGAGATCAAAAACACTTCATTCTATGCAAATACACAAGATTCATGCGTTTCGAGCCGCCAAACAAGCCCCAAACGAATGCAAAGTCGCTTTAAAACGAAATCTAACGATTGAGTTTTGCCCTCGCTCTAAGCATTCCAGCTCGTATTATGAGATCAAAAACACTTCATTCTATGCAAATACGCAAGATTCATGCGTTTCGAGCCGCCAAACAAGCCCCAAACGAATGCAAAGTCGCTTTAAAACGAAATCTAACGATTGAGTTTTGCCCTCGCTCTAAGTATTCCAGCTCGTATTATAACATCAAAAACTCTTCATTCTATGCAAATACGTAAGATTCATGCGTTTCGAGCCGCCAAACAAGCCCCAAACGAATGCAAAGTCGCTTTGTAACGAAATCGAACGATTGAGGATTGCGATCGCTGTACGACGAGTTCCAGCTTGTACTATAAGACCAAAAACTTTTCTTTCTATGCAAATACGTGAGATTCATGCGTTTCGAACAGCCAAACAAGCCTCAAACGAATGCAAAGTCGCTTTATAACGAAATCTAATGATTGAGTTTTGCGCTCGCTGTAAGCATTCCAGCTCGTATTATAAGGTAAGAAACCCTTCGTTCGATGTTAAAACGAGAGATTTATGCATTTCGAGCCGCCAAACAAGCCCCAAACGAATGCAAAGTCGCTTTAAAACGAAATCTAACGATTGAGTTTTGCCCTCGCTCTAAGCATTCCAGCTCGTATTATGAGATCAAAAACACTTCATTCCTATGCAAATACGCAAGATTCATGCTTTTTGAGCCGCCAAACAAGCCCCAAACGACTGCAAATCCGCTTTATAACGAAATCGAACGATTGAGTTTAGCGTTCGCTTTACAAGTTCGACATAGTATTATAACATCAAATACTCTTCATTCTATGCAAATAAATAAGATTCATGTGTTTCGAGCCCCCAAACAAGCCCCGAACGAACGCTAAGTCGCTTTACAACGATATCGAACATTTGAGTTTTGCGCTCGCTGTAGGCGTTCCAGCTCGTATTATGAGATCAAAAACACTTCATTCTATGCAAATACGTAAGATTCATGCGTTTCGAGCCGCCAAACAAGCCCCAAACGAATGCAAAGTCGCTTTAAAACGAAATCTAACGATTGAGTTTTGCCCTCGCTCTAAGCATTCCAGCTCGTATTATGAGATCAAAAACACTTCATTCTATGCAAATACGCAAGATTCATGCGTTTCGAGCCGCCAAACAAGCCCCAAACGAATGCAAATTCGCCTCATAACGAAATCGAACGATTGAGTTTTGCGTTCGCTGTACAAGTTCGACCTAGTATTATAACATCAAAAACTCTTCATTCTATGCAAATACGTAAGATTCATGCGTTTCGAGCCGCCAAACAAGCCCCAAACGAATGCAGAGTCGCTTTGTAACGAAATCGAACGATCGAGGTTTGCGATCGCTGTACGAGTTCGAGCTCGTACTATAAGACCAAAAACTTTTCTTTCTATGCAAATACGTGAGATTCATGCGTTTCGAACCGCCAAACAAGCCCCAAACGGATGCAAAGTCGCTTTATAACGAAATCTAATGATTGAGTTTTGCGCTCGCTGTAAGCATTCCAGCTCGTATTATATGGTAAGAAACCCTTCGTTCGATGTTAAAACGAGAGATTTATGCATTTCGAGCCGCCAAATAAGCCCCAAACGAATGCAAAGTCGCTTTATAACGAAATCTAACGATTGAGTTTTGCGCTCGCTGTAAGCATTCCAGCTCGCATTATGAGATCAAAAACACTTCATTCTATGCAAATACGCAAGATTCATGCGTTTCGAGCCGCCAAACAAGCCCCAAACGAATGCAAAGTCGCTTTAAAACGAAATCTAACGATTGAGTTTTGCCCTCGCTCTAAGCATTCCAGCTCGTATTATGAGATCAAAAACACTTCATTCTATGCAAATACGCAAGATTCATGCGTTTCGAGCCGCCAAACAAGCCCCAAACGAATGCAAATTCGCCTCATAACGAAATCGAACGATTGAGTTTTGCGTTCGCTGTACAAGTTCGACCTAGTATTATAACATCAAAAACTCTTCATTCTATGCAAATACGTAAGATTCATGCGTTTCGAGCCGCCAAACAAGCCCCAAACGAATGCAGAGTCGCTTTGTAACGAAATCGAACGATCGAGGTTTGCGATCGCTGTACGAGTTCGAGCTCGTACTATAAGACCAAAAACTTTTCTTTCTATGCAAATACGTGAGATTCATGCGTTTCGAGCCGCCAAATAAGCCCCAAACGAATGCAAAGTCGCTTTATAACGAAATCTAACGATTGAGTTTTGCGCTCGCTGTAAGCATTCCAGCTCGCATTATGAGATCAAAAACACTTCATTCTATGCAAATACGCAAGATTCATGCGTTTCGAGCCGCAAAACAAGCCCCAAACGAAAGCAAAGTCGCTTTATAACGAAATCAAATGATTGAGTTTTGCGCTCGCTGTAAGCATTCCAGCTCGTATTATGAAATCAAAAACACTTCATTCTATGCAAATACGCAAGATTCATGCGTTTCGAGCCGCCAAACAAGCCCCAAACGAATGCAAAGTCGCTTCATAACGAAAGCGAACGATTGAGTTTTGCGCTCGCTGTACGAGATCGAGCTCGTATTATAACATCAAACCACTTCATTCTATGCATATACGCAAGATTCATGCGTTTCGAGCCGTCAAACAAGCCCCAAACGAATGCAAATTCGCCTCATAACGAAATCGAACGATTGAGTTTTGCGCTCGCTCTAAGCATTCCAGCTCGTATTATGAAATCAAAAACACTTCATTCTATGAAATACGCAAGATTCATGCGTTTCGAGCCGCCAAACAAGCCCCAAACGAATGCAAAGTCGCTTTATAACGAAAGCGGACGATTGAGTTTTGCGCTCGCTGCACGAGATCGAGCTCGTATTATAACATCAAACCACTTCATTCTATGCATATACGCAAGATTCATGCGTTTCGAGCAGCCAAACAAGCCCCAAACGAATGCAAATTCGCCTCATAACGAAATCGAACGATTGAGTTTTGCGTTCGCTGTACAAGTTCGACCTAGTAGTATAACATCAAAAACTCTTCATTCTATGCAAATACGTAAGATTCATGCGTTTCGAGCCGCCAAACAAGCCCCAAACGAATGCAAAGTCGCTTTGTAACGAAATCGAACGATTGAGGTTTGCGATCGCTGTAGGAGTTCCAGCTCGTATTATAAGATAAGTAACCCTTCGTTCGATGTAAAAACACGAGATTGATGCGTTTCGAGCGGCCAAACAAGCCCCAAACGAATGCCAAGTCGTTTTATAACGAAATTGAACGATTGAGGTTTGCGCTCGCTGGAGGCGTTCCAGCTCGTATTATAAGATCAACAACATTTCATTCTATGCAAATACGCAAGATTCATGCGTTTCGAACCGCCAAAGAAGCCCCAAACGAATGCAAAGTCGCTTTATAACGAAATCTAATGATTGTGTTTTGCGCTCTCTGTAAGCATTCCAGCTCGTATTATAAGGTAAGAAACCCTTCGTTCGATGTTAAAACGAGAGATTTATGCATTTCGAGCCGCCAAACAAGCCTCAAACAAATGCAAAGTCGCTTTATAACGAAATCTAACTATTGAGTTTTGCGCTCGCTGTAAGCATTCCAGCTCGTATTATGAGATCAAAAACACTTCATTCTATGCAAATACGCAAGAGTCATGCGTTTCGAGCCGCCAAACAAGCCCCAAACGAATGCAAAGTCGCTTTATAACGAAATCTAACGATTGAGTTTTGCGCTCGCTGTAAGCATTCCAGCTCGTATTATGAGATCAAAAACACTTCATTCTATGCAAATACGCAAGATTCATGCGTTTCAAGCAGCCAAACAAGCCCCAAACGAATGCAAAATCGCCTCATAACGAAATCGAACGATTGAGTTTTGCGTTCGCTGTACAAGTTCGACCTAGTATTATAACATCAAAAACACTCCATTCTATGCAAATACGCAAGATTCATGCGTTTCGAACCGCCAAACAAGTCCCAAACGAATGCAAAGTCGCTTTATAACGAAATCTAATGATTGAGTTTTGCGCTCGCTGTAAGCATTCCAGCTCGTATTATAAGGTAAGAAACCCTTCGTTCGATGTTAAAACGAGGGATTTATGCATTTCGAGCCGCCAAACAAGCCCCAAACGAATGCAAAGTCGCTTTAAAACGAAATCTAACGATTGAGTTTTGCCCTCGCTCTAAGCATTCCAGCTCGTATTATGAGATCAAAAACACTTCATTCTATGCAAATACGCAAGATTCATGCGTTTCGAGCCGCCAAACAAGCCCCAAACGAATGCAAATTCGCCTCATAATGAAATCGAACGATTGAGTTTTGCGTTCGCTGTACAAGTTCGACCTTGTATTATAACATCAAAAACTCTTCATTCTATGCAAATACGTAAGATTCATGCGTTTCGAGCCGCCAAACAAGCCCCAAACGAATGCAGAGTCGCTTTGTAACGAAATCGAACGATCGAGGTTTGCGATCGCTGTACGAGTTCGAGCTCGTACTATAAGACCAAAAACTTTTCTTTCTATGCAAATACGTGAGATTCATGCGTTTCGAACCGCCAAACAAGCCCCAAACGGATGCAAAGTCGCTTTATAACGAAATCTAATGATTGAGTTTTGCGCTCGCTGTAAGCATTCCAGCTCGTATTATAAGGTAAGAAACCCTTCGTTCGATGTTAAAACGAGAGATTTATGCATTTCGAGCCGCCAAACAAGCCCCAAACGAATGCAAAGTCGCTTTATAACGAAATCTAACGATTGAGTTTTGCGCTCGCTGTAAGCATTCCAGCTCGTATTATGAGATCAAAAAACCTTCATTCTATGCAAATACGCAAGATTCATGCGTTTCGAGCCGCCAAACAAGCCCCAAACGACTGCAAATCCGCTTTATAACGAAATCGAACGATCGAGGTTTGCGATCGCTGTACGAGTTCGAGCTCGTACTATAAGACCAAAAACACTTTATTCTATGCAAATACGTGAGATTCATGCGTTTCGAACCGCCAAACAAGCCCCAAACGAATGCAAAGTCGCTTTATGACGAAATCTAATGATTGAGTTTTTCGCTTGCTGTAAGCATTCCAGCTCGTATTATAAGGTAAGAAACCCTTCGTTCGATGTTAAAACGAGAGGTTTATGCATTTCGAGCCGCCAAACAAGCCCCAAACGAATGCAAAGTCGCTTTATAACGAAATCTAACGATTTAGGTTTGCGATCGCTGTAAGCATTCCAGCTCGTATTATAAGGTAAGAAACCCTTCGTTCGATGTTAAAACGAGAGATTCATGCGTTTCGAGCCGCCAAACAAGCTCCAAACGAATGCAAAGTCGCTTTATGACGAAATCAAACGATTGAGTTTTGCGCTCGCTGTAAGCATTCCAGCTCGTATTATGAGATCAAAAACACTTTATTCTATGCAAATAAACAAGATTCATGCGTTTCGAGCCGCCAAACAAGCCCCAAACGACTGCAAATCCGCTTTGTAACGAAATCGAACGATTGAGGTTTGCGATCGCTGTACGAGTTCGAGCTCGTACTATAAGACCAAAAACTTTTCTTTCTATGCAAATACGTGAGATTCATGCGTTTCGAACCGCCAAACAAGCCCCAAACGGATGCAAAGTCGCTTTATAACGAAATCTAATGATTGAGTTTTGCGCTCGCTGTAAGCATTCCAGCTCGTATTATAAGGTAAGAAACCCTTCGTTCGATGTTAAAACGAGAGATTTATGCATTTCGAGCCGCCAAACAATCCCCAAAACGAATGCAAAGTCGCTTTATAACGAAATCTAACGATTGAGTTTTGCGCTCGCTCTAAGCATTCCAGCTCGTATTATGAGATCAAAAACACTTCATTCTATGCAAATACGCAAGATTCATGCGTTTCGAGCCGCCAAACAAGCCCTAACCGAATGCAAAGTCGCTTTATAACGAAATCGAACTATTGAGGTTTGCCCTCGCTGTAAGCATTCCAGCTCGTATTATGAGATCAAAAACACTTCATTCTATGCAAATACGCAAGATTCATGCGTTTCGAGCCGCCAAACAAGCCCCAAACGAATGCAAAGTCGCTTTATGACGAAATCAAACGATTGAGTTTTGCGCTCGCTGTAAGCATTCCAGCTCGTATTACGAGATCAAAAACACTTCATGCTATGCAAATACGCAAGATTCATGCGTTTCGAGCCGCCAAACAAGCCCCAAACGACTGCAAATCCGCTTTGTAACGAAATCGAACGATTGAGGTTTGCGATCGCTGTACGAGTTCGAGCTCGTACTATAAGACCAAAAACTTTTCATTCTATGCAAATACGCAAGATTCATGCGTTTCGAGCCGCCAAACAAGCCCCAAACGAATGCAAAGTCGCTTTAAAACGAAATCTAACGATTGAGTTTTGCCCTCGCTCTAAGCATTCCAGCTCGTATTATGAGATCAAAAACACTTCATTCTATGCAAATACGCAAGATTCATGCGTTTCGAGCCGCCAAACAAGCCCCAAACGAATGCAAAGTCGCTTTATAACGAAATCTAACGATTGAGTTTTGCGCTCGCTGTAAGCATTCCAGCTCGTATTATGAGATCAAAAACACTTCATTCTATGCAAATACACAAGATTCATGCGTTTCGAGCCGCCAAACAAGCCCCAAACGAATGCAAAGTCGCTTTAAAACGAAATCTAACGATTGAGTTTTGCCCTCGCTCTAAGCATTCCAGCTCGTATTATGAGATCAAAAACACTTCATTCTATGCAAATACGCAAGATTCATGCGTTTCGAGCCGCCAAACAAGCCCCAAACGAATGCAAAGTCGCTTTAAAACGAAATCTAACGATTGAGTTTTGCCCTCGCTCTAAGTATTCCAGCTCGTATTATAACATCAAAAACTCTTCATTCTATGCAAATACGTAAGATTCATGCGTTTCGAGCCGCCAAACAAGCCCCAAACGAATGCAAAGTCGCTTTGTAACGAAATCGAACGATTGAGGATTGCGATCGCTGTACGACGAGTTCCAGCTTGTACTATAAGACCAAAAACTTTTCTTTCTATGCAAATACGTGAGATTCATGCGTTTCGAACAGCCAAACAAGCCTCAAACGAATGCAAAGTCGCTTTATAACGAAATCTAATGATTGAGTTTTGCGCTCGCTGTAAGCATTCCAGCTCGTATTATAAGGTAAGAAACCCTTCGTTCGATGTTAAAACGAGAGATTTATGCATTTCGAGCCGCCAAACAAGCCCCAAACGAATGCAAAGTCGCTTTAAAACGAAATCTAACGATTGAGTTTTGCCCTCGCTCTAAGCATTCCAGCTCGTATTATGAGATCAAAAACACATCATTCCTATGCAAATACGCAAGATTCATGCTTTTTGAGCCGCCAAACAAGCCCCAAACGACTGCAAATCCGCTTTATAACGAAATCGAACGATTGAGTTTAGCGTTCGCTTTACAAGTTCGACATAGTATTATAACATCAAATACTCTTCATTCTATGCAAATAAATAAGATTCATGTGTTTCGAGCCCCCAAACAAGCCCCGAACGAACGCTAAGTCGCTTTACAACGATATCGAACATTTGAGTTTTGCGCTCGCTGTAGGCGTTCCAGCTCGTATTATGAGATCAAAAACACTTCATTCTATGCAAATACGTAAGATTCATGCGTTTCGAGCAGCCAAACAAGCCCCAAACGAATGCAAATTCGCCTCATAACGAAATCGAACGATTGAGTTTTGCGATCGCTGTACAAGTTCGACCTAGTATTATAACATCAAAAACTCTTCATTCTATGCAAATACGCAAGATTCATGCGTTTCGAGCCGCCAAACAAGCCCCAAACGAATGCAAAGTCGCTTTAAAACGAAATCTAACGATTGAGATTTGCCCTCGCTCTAAGCATTCCAGCTCGTATTATGAGATCAAAAACACTTCATTCTATGCAAATACGCAAGATTCATGCGTTTCGAGCCGCCAAACAAGCCCCAAACGAATGCAAAGTCGCTTTAAAACGAAATCTAACGATTGAGTTTTGCCCTCGCTCTAAGCATTCCAGCTCGTATTATGAGATCAAAAACACTTCATTCTATGCAAATACGCAAGATTCATGCGTTTCGAGCCGCCAAACAAGCCCCAAACGAATGCAAATTCGCCTCATAACGAAATCGAACGATTGAGTTTTGCGTTCGCTGTACAAGTTCGACCTAGTATTATAACATCAAAAACTCTTCATTCTATGCAAATACGTAAGATTCATGCGTTTCGAGCCGCCAAACAAGCCCCAAACGAATGCAGAGTCGCTTTGTAACGAAATCGAACGATCGAGGTTTGCGATCGCTGTACGAGTTCGAGCTCGTACTATAAGACCAAAAACTTTTCTTTCTATGCAAATACGTGAGATTCATGCGTTTCGAACCGCCAAACAAGCCCCAAACGGATGCAAAGTCGCTTTATAACGAAATCGAACGATTGAGTTTAGCGTTCGCTTTACAAGTTCGACATAGTATTATAACATCAAATACTCTTCATTCTATGCAAATAAATAAGATTCATGTGTTTCGAGCCCCCAAACAAGCCCCGAACGAACGCTAAGTCGCTTTACAACGATATCGAACATTTGAGTTTTGCGCTCGCTGTAGGCGTTCCAGCTCGTATTATGAGATCAAAAACACTTCATTCTATGCAAATACGTAAGATTCATGCGTTTCGAGCAGCCAAACAAGCCCCAAACGAATGCAAATTCGCCTCATAACGAAATCGAACGATTGAGTTTTGCGATCGCTGTACAAGTTCGACCTAGTATTATAACATCAAAAACTCTTCATTCTATGCAAATACGCAAGATTCATGCGTTTCGAGCCGCCAAACAAGCCCCAAACGAATGCAAAGTCGCTTTAAAACGAAATCTAACGATTGAGATTTGCCCTCGCTCTAAGCATTCCAGCTCGTATTATGAGATCAAAAACACTTCATTCTATGCAAATACGCAAGATTCATGCGTTTCGAGCCGCCAAACAAGCCCCAAACGAATGCAAAGTCGCTTTAAAACGAAATCTAACGATTGAGTTTTGCCCTCGCTCTAAGCATTCCAGCTCGTATTATGAGATCAAAAACACTTCATTCTATGCAAATACGCAAGATTCATGCGTTTCGAGCCGCCAAACAAGCCCCAAACGAATGCAAATTCGCCTCATAACGAAATCGAACGATTGAGTTTTGCGTTCGCTGTACAAGTTCGACCTAGTATTATAACATCAAAAACTCTTCATTCTATGCAAATACATAAGATTCATGCGTTTCGAGCCGCCAAACAAGCCCCAAACGAATGCAGAGTCGCTTTGTAACGAAATCGAACGATCGAGGTTTGCGATCGCTGTACGAGTTCGAGCTCGTACTATAAGACCAAAAACTTTTCTTTCTATGCAAATACGTGAGATTCATGCGTTTCGAACCGCCAAACAAGCCCCAAACGGATGCAAAGTCGCTTTATAACGAAATCTAATGATTGAGTTTTGCGCTCGCTGTAAGCATTCCAGCTCGTATTATATGGTAAGAAACCCTTCGTTCGATGTTAAAACGAGAGATTTATGCATTTCGAGCCGCCAAATAAGCCCCAAACGAATGCAAAGTCGCTTTATAACGAAATCTAACGATTGAGTTTTGCGCTCGCTGTAAGCATTCCAGCTCGCATTATGAGATCAAAAACACTTCATTCTATGCAAATACGCAAGATTCATGCGTTTCGAGCCGCAAAACAAGCCCCAAACGAAAGCAAAGTCGCTTTATAACGAAATCAAATGATTGAGTTTTGCGCTCGCTGTAAGCATTCCAGCTCGTATTATGAAATCAAAAACACTTCATTCTATGCAAATACGCAAGATTCATGCGTTTCGAGCCGCCAAACAAGCCCCAAACGAATGCAAAGTCGCTTCATAACGAAAGCGAACGATTGAGTTTTGCGCTCGCTGTACGAGATCGAGCTCGTATTATAACATCAAACCACTTCATTCTATGCATATACGCAAGATTCATGCGTTTCGAGCCGTCAAACAAGCCCCAAACGAATGCAAATTCGCCTCATAACGAAATCGAACGATTGAGTTTTGCGCTCGCTCTAAGCATTCCAGCTCGTATTATGAAATCAAAAACACTTCATTCTATGAAATACGCAAGATTCATGCGTTTCGAGCCGCCAAACAAGCCCCAAACGAATGCAAAGTCGCTTTATAACGAAAGCGGACGATTGAGTTTTGCGCTCGCTGCACGAGATCGAGCTCGTATTATAACATCAAACCACTTCATTCTATGCATATACGCAAGATTCATGCGTTTCGAGCAGCCAAACAAGCCCCAAACGAATGCAAATTCGCCTCATAACGAAATCGAACGATTGAGTTTTGCGTTCGCTGTACAAGTTCGACCTAGTAGTATAACATCAAAAACTCTTCATTCTATGCAAATACGTAAGATTCATGCGTTTCGAGCCGCCAAACAAGCCCCAAACGAATGCAAAGTCGCTTTGTAACGAAATCGAACGATTGAGGTTTGCGATCGCTGTAGGAGTTCCAGCTCGTATTATAAGATAAGTAACCCTTCGTTCGATGTAAAAACACGAGATTGATGCGTTTCGAGCGGCCAAACAAGCCCCAAACGAATGCCAAGTCGTTTTATAACGAAATTGAACGATTGAGGTTTGCGCTCGCTGGAGGCGTTCCAGCTCGTATTATAAGATCAACAACATTTCATTCTATGCAAATACGCAAGATTCATGCGTTTCGAACCGCCAAAGAAGCCCCAAACGAATGCAAAGTCGCTTTATAACGAAATCTAATGATTGTGTTTTGCGCTCTCTGTAAGCATTCCAGCTCGTATTATAAGGTAAGAAACCCTTCGTTCGATGTTAAAACGAGAGATTTATGCATTTCGAGACGCCAAACAAGCCTCAAACAAATGCAAAGTCGCTTTATAACGAAATCTAACTATTGAGTTTTGCGCTCGCTGTAAGCATTCCAGCTCGTATTATGAGATCAAAAACACTTCATTCTATGCAAATACGCAAGAGTCATGCGTTTCGAGCCGCCAAACAAGCCCCAAACGAATGCAAAGTCGCTTTATAACGAAATCTAACGATTGAGTTTTGCGTTCGCTGTAAGCATTCCAGCTCGTATTATGAGATCAAAAACACTTCATTCTATGCAAATACGCAAGATTCATGCGTTTCAAGCAGCCAAACAAGCCCCAAACGAATGCAAAATCGCCTCATAACGAAATCGAACGATTGAGTTTTGCGTTCGCTGTACAAGTTCGACCTAGTATTATAACATCAAAAACACTCCATTCTATGCAAATACGCAAGATTCATGCGTTTCGAACCGCCAAACAAGTCCCAAACGAATGCAAAGTCGCTTTATAACGAAATCTAATGATTGAGTTTTGCGCTCGCTGTAAGCATTCCAGCTCGTATTATAAGGTAAGAAACCCTTCGTTCGATGTTAAAACGAGGGATTTATGCATTTCGAGCCGCCAAACAAGCCCCAAACGAATGCAAAGTCGCTTTACAACGAAATCTAACGATTGAGTTTTGCGCTCGCTGTCAGCATTCCAGCTCGTATTATGAGATCAAAAACACTTCATTCTATGCAAATACGCAAGATTAATGCGTTTTGATAGGCCAAAAAAGCCCCAAACGACTGCAAATCCGCTTTATAACGAAATCGAACGATTGAGTTTAGCGTTCGCTTTACAAGTTCGACCTAGTATTATAACATCAAATACTCTTCATTCTATGCAAATACGTAAGATTCATGTGTTTCGAGCCGCCAAACAAGCCCCGAACGAACGCTAAGTCGCTTTACAACGATATCGAACATTTGAGTTTTGCGCTCGCTGTAGGCGTTCCAGCTCGTATTATGAGATCAAAAACACTTCATTCTATGCAAATACGCAAGATTCATGCGTTTCGAGCAGCCAAACAAGCCCCAAACGAATGCAAAGTCGCTTTATAACGAAATCTAACGATTGAGTTTTGCGCTCGCTGTAAGCACTCCAGCTCGTATTATGAGATCAAAAACACTTCATTCTATGCAAATACGCAAGATTCATGCGTTTCGAGCCGCCAAACAAGCCCCAAACGACTGCAAATCCGCTTTATAACGAAATCGAACGATCTAGGTTTGCGATCGCTGTACGAGTTCGAGCTCGTACTATAAGACCAAAAACACTTTATTCTATGCAAATACGCAAGATTCATGCGTTTCGAGCCGCCAAACAAGCCCCAAACGAATGCAAAGTCGCTTTATGACGAAATCAAACGATTGAGTTTTGCGCTCGCTGTAAGCATTCCAGCTCGTATTATGAGATCAAAAACACTTTATTCTATGCAAATAAACAAGATTCATGCGTTTCGAGCCGCCAAACAAGCCCCAAACGACTGCAAATCCGCTTTGTAACGAAATCGAACGATTGAGGTTTGCGATCGCTGTACGAGTTCGAGCTCGTACTATAAGACCAAAAACTTTTCTTTCTATGCAAATACGTGAGATTCATGCGTTTCGAACCGCCAAACAAGCCCCAAACGGATGCAAAGTCGCTTTAAAACGAAATCTAACGATTGAGTTTTGCCCTCGCTCTAAGCATTCCAGCTCGTATTATGAGATCAAAAACACTTCATTCTATGCAAATACGCAAGATTCATGCGTTTCGAGCCACCAAACAAGCCCCAAACGAATGCAAAGTCGCTTTATAACGAAATCTAACGATTGAGTTTTGCGCTCGCTTTAAGCATTCCAGCTCGTATTATGAGATCAAAAACACTTCATTCTATGCAAATACGCAAGATTCATGCGTTTCGAGCCGCCAAACAAGCCCCAAACGAATGCAAAGTCGCTTTAAAACGAAATCTAACGATTGAGTTTTGCCCTCGCTCTAAGCATTCCAGCTCGTATTATGAGATCAAAAACACTTCATTCTATGCAAATACGCAAGATTCATGCGTTTCGAGCCGCCAAACAAGCCCCAAACGAATGCAAAGTCGCTTTAAAACGAAATCTAACGATTGAGTTTTGCCCTCGCTCTAAGCATTCCAGCTCGTATTATAACATCAAAAACTCTTCATTCTATGCAAATACGTAAGATTCATGCGTTTCGAGCCGCCAAACAAGCCCCAAACGAATGCAAAGTCGCTTTGTAACGAAATCGAACGATTGAGGTTTGCGATCGCTGTACGACGAGTTCCAGCTCGTACTATAAGACCAAAAACTTTTCTTTCTATGCAAATACGTGAGATTCATGCGTTTCGAACCGCCAAACAAGCCTCAAACGAATGCAAAGTCGCTTTATAACGAAATCTAATGATTGAGTTTTGCGCTCGCTGTAAGCATTCCAGCTCGTATTATAAGGTAAGAAACCCTTCGTTCGATGTTAAAACGAGAGATTTATGCATTTCGAGCCGCCAAACAAGCCCCAAACGAATGCAAAGTCGCTTTAAAACGAAATCTAACGATTGAGTTTTGCCCTCGCTCTAAGCATTCCAGCTCGTATTATGAGATCAAAAACACTTCATTCTATGCAAATACGCAAGATTCATGCATTTCGAGCCGCCAAACAAGCCCCAAACGAATGCAAAGTCGCTTTAAAACGAAATCTAACGATTGAGTTTTGCCCTCGCTCTAAGCATTCCAGCTCGTATTATGAGATCAAAAACACTTCATTCTATGCAAATACGCAAGATTCATGCGTTTTGAGCCGCCAAACAAGCCCCAAACGACTGCAAATCCGCTTTATAACGAAATCGAACGATTGAGTTTTGCGTTCGCTTTACAAGTTCGACATAGTATTATAACATCAAATACTCTTCATTCTATGCAAATAAATAAGATTCATGTGTTTCGAGCCCCCAAACAAGCCCCGAACGAACGCTAAGTCGCTTTACAACGATATCGAACATTTGAGTTTTGCGCTCGCTGTAGGCGTTCCAGCTCGTATTATGAGATCAAAAACACTTCATTCTATGCAAATACGTAAGATTCATGCGTTTCGAGCAGCCAAACAAGCCCCAAACGAATGCAAATTCGCCTCATAACGAAATCGAACGATTGAGTTTTGCGATCGCTGTACAAGTTCGACCTAGTATTATAACATCAAAAACTCTTCATTCTATGCAAATACGCAAGATTCATGCGTTTCGAGCCGCCAAACAAGCCCCAAACGAATGCAAAGTCGCTTTAAAACGAAATCTAACGATTGAGTTTTGCCCTCGCTCTAAGCATTCCAGCTCGTATTATGAGATCAAAAACTCTTCATTCTATGCAAATACGTAAGATTCATGCGTTTCGAGCCGCCAAACAAGCCCCAAACGAATGCAAAGTCGCTTTGTAACGAAATCGAACGATTGAGGTTTGCGATCGCTGTACGAGTTCGCGCTCGTACTATAAGACCAAAAACACTTCATTCTATGCAAATACGCAAGATTCATGCGTTTCGAGCCGCCAAACAAGCCCCAAACGAACGCAAAGTCGCTTTGTAACGAAATCGAACGATTGAGGTTTGCGATCGCTGTAGGAGTTCCAGCTCGTATTATAAGATACGTAACCCTTCGTTCGATGTAAAAACACGAGATTGATGCGTTTCGAGCGGCCAAACAAGCCCCAAACGAATGCCAAGTCGTTTTCTAACGAAATTGAACGATTGAGGTTTGCGCTCGCTGTAGGCGTTCCAGCTCGTATTATAAGATCAACAACATTTCATTATATGCAAATACGTAAGATTCATGCGTTTCGAGACGCCAAACAAGTCCCAAACGAATGCAAAGTCGCTTTGTAACGAAATCGAACGATTGAGGTTTGCGATCGCTGTACGACGAGTTCCAGCTCGTACTATAAGACCAAAAACTTTTCTTTCTATGCAAATACGTGAGATTCATGCGTTACGAACCGCCAAACAAGCCTCAAACGAATGCAAAGTCGCTTTATAACGAAATCTAATGATTGAGTTTTGCGCTCGCTGTAAGCATTCCAGCTCGTATTATAAGGTAAGAAACCCTTCGTTCGATGTTAAAACGAGAGATTTTTGCATTTCGAGCCGCCAAACAAGCCCCAAACGAATGCAAAGTCGCTTTAAAACGAAATCTAACGATTGAGTTTTGCCCTCGCTCTAAGCATTCCAGCTCGTATTATGAGATCAAAAACACTTCATTCTATGCAAATACGCAAGATTCATGCGTTTTGAGCCGCCAAACAAGCCCCAAACGACTGCAAATCCGCTTTATAACGAAATCGAACGATTGAGTTTAGCGTTCGCTTTACAAGTTCGACATAGTATTATAACATCAAATACTCTTCATTCTATGCAAATAAATAAGATTCATGTGTTTCGAGCCCCCAAACAAGCCCCGAACGAACGCTCAGTCGCTTTACAACGATATCGAACATTTGAGTTTTGCGCTCGCTGTAGGCGTTCCAGCTCGTATTATGAGATCAAAAACTCTTCATTCTATGCAAATACGCAAGATTCATGCGTTTCGAGCCGCGAAACAAGCCCCAAACGAATGCAAAGTCGCTTTATAACGAAATCGAACGATTAAGGTTTGCCCTCGCTGTAAGCATTCCAGCTCGTGTTATGAGATCAAAAACACTTCATTCTATGCAAATACGCAAGATTCATGCGTTTCGAGCCGCCAAACAATCCCCAAAACGAATGCAAAGTCGCTTTATAACGAAATCGAACTATTGAGGTTTGCCCTCGCTGTAAGCATTCCAGCTCGTATTATGAGATCAAAAACACTTCATTCTATGCAAATACGCAAGATTCATGCGTTTCGAGCCGCCAAACAAGCCCCAAACGAATGCAAAGTCGCTTTATGACGAAATCAAACGATTGAGTTTTGCGCTCGCTGTAAGCATTCCAGCTCGTATTACGAGATCAAAAACACTTCATGCTATGCAAATACGCAAGATTCATGCGTTTCGAGCCGCCAAACAAGCCCCAAACGACTGCAAATCCGCTTTGTAACGAAATCGAACGATTGAGGTTTGCGATCGCTGTACGAGTTCGAGCTCGTACTATAAGACCAAAAACTTTTCATTCTATGCAAATACGCAAGATTCATGCGTTTCGAGCCGCCAAACAAGCCCCAAACGAATCCAAAGTCGCTTTAAAACGAAATCTAACGATTGAGTTTTGCCCTCGCTCTAAGCATTCCAGCTCGTATTATGAGATCAAAAACACTTCATTCTATGCAAATACGCAAGATTCATGCGTTTCGAGCCGCCAAACAAGCCCCAAACGAATGCAAAGTCGCTTTAAAACGAAATCTAACGATTGAGTTTTGCCCTCGCTCTAAGCATTCCAGCTCGTATTATGAGATCAAAAACACTTCATTCTATGCAAATACGCAAGATTCATGCGTTTCGAGCCGCCAAACAAGCCCCAAACGAATGCAAAGTCGCTTTAAAACGAAATCTAACGATTGAGTTTTGCCCTCGCTCTAAGCATTCCAGCTCGTATTATAACATCAAAAACTCTTCATTCTATGCAAATACGTAAGATTCATGCGTTTCGAGCCGCCAAACAAGCCCCAAACGAATGCAAAGTCGCTTTGTAACGAAATCGAACGATTGAGGTTTGCGATCGCTGTACGAGTTCGAGCTCGTACTATAAGACCAAAAACTTTTCATTCTATGCAAATACGCAAGATTCATGCGTTTCGAGCCGCCAAACAAGCCCCAAACGAATGCAAAGTCGCTTTAAAACGAAATCTAACGATTGAGTTTTGCCCTCGCTCTAAGCATTCCAGCTCGTATTATGAGATCAAAAACACTTCATTCTATGCAAATACGCAAGATTCATGCGTTTCGAGCCGCCAAACAAGCCCCGAACGAACGCTAAGTCGCTTTAAAACGAAATCTAACGATTGAGTTTTGCCCTCGCTCTAAGCATTCCAGCTCGTATTATGAGATCAAAAACACTTCATTCTATGCAAATACGCAAGATTCATGCGTTTCGAGCCGCCAAACAAGCCCCAAACGAATGCAAATTCGCCTCATAACGAAATCGAACGATTGAGTTTTGCGTTCGCTGTACAAGTTCGACCTAGTATTATAACATCAAAAACTCTTCATTCTATGCAAATACGTAAGATTCATGCGTTTCGAGCCGCCAAACAAGCCCCAAACGAATGCAGAGTCGCTTTGTAACGAAATCGAACGATCGAGGTTTGCGATCGCTGTACGAGTTCGAGCTCGTACTATAAGACCAAAAACTTTTCTTTCTATGCAAATACGTGAGATTCATGCGTTTCGAACCGCCAAACAAGCCCCAAACGGATGCAAAGTCGCTTTATAACGAAATCTAATGATTGAGTTTTGCGCTCGCTGTAAGCATTCCAGCTCGTATTATAAGGTAAGAAACCCTTCGTTCGATGTTAAAACGAGAGATTTATGCATTTCGAGCCGCCAAACAAGCCCCAAACGAATGCAAAGTCGCTTTATAACGAAATCTAACGATTGAGTTTTGCGCTCGCTGTAAGCATTCCAGCTCGTATTATGAGATCAAAAACACTTCATTCTATGCAAATACGCAAGATTCATGCGTTTCGAGCCGCCAAACAAGCCCCAAACGACTGCAAATCCGCTTTATAACGAAATCGAACGATCGAGGTTTGCGATCGCTGTACGAGTTCGAGCTCGTACTATAAGACCAAAAACACTTTATTCTATGCAAATACGCAAGATTCATGCGTTTCGAGCCGCCAAACAAGCCCCAAACGAATGCAAAGTCGCTTTATGACGAAATCAAACGATTGAGTTTTGCGCTCGCTGTAAGCATTCCAGCTCGTATTATGAGATCAAAAACACTTCATTCTATGCAAATAAACGAGATTCATGCGTTTCGAGCCGCCAAACAAGCCCCAAACGACTGCAAATCCGCTTTGTAACGAAATCGAACGATTGAGGTTTGCGATCGCTGTACGAGTTCGAGCTCGTACTATAAGACCAAAAACTTTTCTTTCTATGCAAATACGTGAGATTCATGCGTTTCGAACCGCCAAACAAGCCCCAAACGGATGCAAAGTCGCTTTATAACGAAATCGAACGATTGAGTTTTGCGCTCGCTGTAAGCATTCCAGCTCGTATTATAAGGTAAGAAACCCTTCGTTCGATGTTAAAACGAGAGATTTATGCATTTCGAGCCGCCAAACAAGCCCCAAACGAATGCAAAGTCGCTTTAAAACGAAATCTAACGATTGAGTTTTGCCCTCGCTCTAAGCATTCCAGCTCGTATTATGAGATCAAAAACACTTCATTCTATGCAAATACGCAAGATTCATGCGTTTTGAGCCGCCAAACCTGCCCCAAACGACTGCAAATCCGCTTTATAACGAAATCGAACGATTGAGTTTAGCGTTCGCTTTACAAGTTCGACATAGTATTATAACATCAAATACTCTTCATTCTATGCAAATAAATAAGATTCATGTGTTTCGAGCCCCCAAACAAGCCCCGAACGAACGCTAAGTCGCTTTACAACGATATCGAACATTTGAGTTTTGCGCTCGCTGTTAGGCGTTCCAGCTCGTATTATGAGATCAAAAACACTTCATTCTATGCAAATACGTAAGATTCATGCGTTTCGAGCAGCCAAACAAGCCCCAAACGAATGCAAATTCGCCTCATAACGAAATCGAACGATTGAGTTTTGCGTTCGCTGTACAAGTTCGACCTAGTATTATAACATCAAAAACTCTTCATTCTATGCAAATACGCAAGATTCATGCGTTTCGAGCCGCCAAACAAGCCCCAAACGAATGCAAAGTCGCTTTAAAACGAAATCTAACGATTGAGATTTGCCCTCGCTCTAAGCATTCCAGCTCGTATTATGAGATCAAAAACACTTCATTCTATGCAAATACGCAAGATTCATGCGTTTCGAGCCGCCAAACAAGCCCCAAACGAATGCAAAGTCGCTTTAAAACGAAATCTAACGATTGAGTTTTGCCCTCGCTCTAAGCATTCCAGCTCGTATTATGAGATCAAAAACACTTCATTCTATGCAAATACGCAAGATTCATGCGTTTCGAGCCGCCAAACAAGCCCCAAACGAATGCAAATTCGCCTCATAATGAAATCGAACGATTGAGTTTTGCGTTCGCTGTACAAGTTCGACCTTGTATTATAACATCAAAAACTCTTCATTCTATGCAAATACGTAAGATTCATGCGTTTCGAGCCGCCAAACAAGCCCCAAACGAATGCAGAGTCGCTTTGTAACGAAATCGAACGATCGAGGTTTGCGATCGCTGTACGAGTTCGAGCTCGTACTATAAGACCAAAAACTTTTCTTTCTATGCAAATACGTGAGATTCATGCGTTTCGAACCGCCAAACAAGCCCCAAACGGATGCAAAGTCGCTTTATAACGAAATCTAATGATTGAGTTTTGCGCTCGCTGTAAGCATTCCAGCTCGTATTATAAGGTAAGAAACCCTTCGTTCGATGTTAAAACGAGAGATTTATGCAATTCGAGCCGCCAAACAAGCCCCAAACGAATGCAAAGTCGCTTTAAAACGAAATCTAACGATTGAGTTTTGCCCTCGCTCTAAGCATTCCAGCTCGTATTATGAGATCAAAAACACTTCATTCTATGCAAATACGCAAGATTCATGCGTTTCGAGCCGCCAAACAAGCCCCAAACGAATGCAAAGTCGCTTTAAAACGAAATCTAACGATTGAGTTTTGCCCTCGCTCTAAGCATTCCAGCTCGTATTATAACATCAAAAACTCTTCATTCTATGCAAATACGTAAGATTCATGCGTTTCGAGCCGCCAAACAAGCCCCGAACGAACGCTAAGTCGCTTTAAAACGAAATCTAACGATTGAGTTTTGCCCTCGCTCTAAGCATTCCAGCTCGTATTATGAGATCAAAAACTCTTCATTCTATGCAAATACGTAAGATTCATGCGTTTCGAGCCGCCAAACAAGCCCCAAACGAATGCAGAGTCGCTTTGTAACGAAATCGAACGATCGAGGTTTGCGATCGCTGTACGAGTTCGAGCTCGTACTATAAGACCAAAAACTTTTCTTTCTATGCAAATACGTGAGATTCATGCGTTTCGAACCGCCAAACAAGCCCCAAACGGATGCAAAGTCGCTTTATAACGAAATCTAATGATTGAGTTTTGCGCTCGCTGTAAGCATTCCAGCTCGTATTATAAGGTAAGAAACCCTTCGTTCGATGTTAAAACGAGAGATTTATGCATTTCGAGCCGCCAAACAAGCCCCAAACGAATGCAAAGTCGCTTTATAACGAAATCTAACGATTGAGTTTTGCGCTCGCTGTAAGCATTCCAGCTCGTATTATGAGATCAAAAACACTTCATTCTATACAAATACGCAAGATTCATGCGTTTCGAGCCGCCAAACAAGCCCCAAACGACTGCAAATCCGCTTTATAACGAAATCGAACGATCGAGGTTTGCGATCGCTGTACGAGTTCGAGCTCGTACTATAAGACCAAAAACACTTTATTCTATGCAAATACGCAAGATTCATGCGTTTCGAGCCGCCAAACAAGCCCCAAACGAATGCAAAGTCGCTTTATGACGAAATCAAACGATTGAGGTTTGCGATCGCTGTACGAGTTCGAGCTCGTACTATAAGACCAAAAACTTTTCTTTCTATGCAAATACGTGAGATTCATGCGTTTCGAACCGCCAAACAAGCCCCAAACGGATGCAAAGTCGCTTTAAAACGAAATCTAATGATTGAGTTTTGCGCTCGCTGTAAGCATTCCAGCTCGTATTATAAGGTAAGAAACCCTTCGTTCGATGTTAAAACGAGAGATTTATGCATTTCGAGCCGCTAAACAAGCCCCAAACGAATGCAAAGTCGCTTTAAAACGAAATCTAACGATTGAGTTTTGCCCTCGCTCTAAGCATTCCAGCTCGTATTATGAGATCAAAAACACTTCATTCTATGCAAATACGCAAGATTCATGCGTTTCGAGCCGCCAAACAAGCCCCAAACGAATGCAAAGTCGCTTTATAACGAAATCGAACGATTGAGTTTTGCGTTCGCTGTACAAGTTTGACCTAGTATTATAACATCAAAAACTCTTCATTCTATGCAAATACGTAAGATTCATGTGTTTCGAGCCGCCAAACAAGCCCCGAACGAACGCTAAGTCGCTCTACAACGATATCGAACATTTGAGTTTTGCGCTCGCTGTAGGCGTTCCAGCTCGTATTATGAGATCAAAAACACTTCATTCTATGCAAATACGCAAGATTCATGCGTTTCGAGCCGCCAAACAAGCCCCAAACGAATGCAATTCGCTTTATAACGAAATCGAACGATTGAGTTTTGCGCTCGCTGTAAGCATTCCAGCTCGTATTATAAGGTAAGAAACCCTTCGTTCGATGTTAAAACGAGAGATTTATGCATTTCGAGCCGCCAAACAAGCCCCAAACGAATGCAAAGTCGCTTTAAAACGAAATCTAACGATTGAGTTTTGCCCTCGCTCTAAGCATTCCAGCTCGTATTATGAGATCAAAAACACTTCATTCTATGCAAATACGCAAGATTCATGCGTTTTGAGCCGCCAAACAAGCCCCAAACGACTGCAAATCCGCTTTATAACGAAATCGAACGATTGAGTTTTGCGTTCGCTTTACAAGTTCGACATAGTATTATAACATCAAATACTCTTCATTCTATGCAAATAAATAAGATTCATGTGTTTCGAGCCCCCAAACAAGCCCCGAACGAACGCTAAGTCGCTTTACAACGATATCGAACATTTGAGTTTTGCGCTCGCTGTAGGCGTTCCAGCTCGTATTATGAGATCAAAAACACTTCATTCTATGCAAATACGTAAGATTCATGCGTTTCGAGCAGCCAAACAAGCCCCAAACGAATGCAAATTCGCCTCATAACGAAATCGAACGATTGAGTTTTGCGATCGCTGTACAAGTTCGACCTAGTATTATAACATCAAAAACTCTTCATTCTATGCAAATACGCAAGATTCATGCGTTTCGAGCCGCCAAACAAGCCCCAAACGAATGCCAAGTCGCTTTAAAACGAAATCTAACGATTGAGATTTGCCCTCGCTCTAAGCATTCCAGCTCGTATTATGAGATCAAAAACTCTTCATTCTATGCAAATACGCAAGATTCATGCGTTTCGAGCCGCCAAACAAGCCCCAAACGAATGCAAAGTCGCTTTAAAACGAAATCTAACGATTGAGTTTTGCCCTCGCTCTAAGCATTCCAGCTCGTATTATGAGATCAAAAACACTTCATTCTATGCAAATACGCAAGATTCATGCGTTTCGAGCCGCCAAACAAGCCCCAAACGAATGCAAAGTCGCTTTAAAACGAAATCTAACGATTGAGTTTTGCCCTCGCTCTAAGCATTCCAGCTCGTATTATAACATCAAAAACTCTTCATTCTATGCAAATACGTAAGATTCATGCGTTTCGAGCCGCCAAACAAGCCCCAAACGAATGCAAAGTCGCTTTGTAACGAAATCGAACGATTGAGGTTTGCGATCGCTGTACGACGAGTTCCAGCTCGTACTATAAGACCAAAAACTTTTCTTTCTATGCAAATACGTGAGATTCATGCGTTTCGAACCGCCAAACAAGCCTCAAACGAATGCAAAGTCGCTTTATAACGAAATCTAATGATTGAGTTTTGCGCTCGCTGTAAGCATTCCAGCTCGTATTATAAGGTAAGAAACCCTTCGTTCGATGTTAAAACGAGAGATTTATGCATTTCGAGCCGCCAAACAAGCCCCAAACGAATGCAAAGTCGCTTTAAAACGAAATCTAACGATTGAGTTTTGCCCTCGCTCTAAGCATTCCAGCTCGTATTATGAGATCAAAAACACTTCATTCTATGCAAATACGCAAGATTCATGCGTTTCGAGCCGCCAAACAAGCCCCAAACGAATGCAAAGTCGCTTTATAACGAAATCGAACGATTGAGTTTTGCGTTCGCTGTACAAGTTCGACCTAGTATTATAACATCAAAAACTCTTCATTCTATGCAAATACGTAAGATTCATGTGTTTCGAGCCGCCAAACAAGCCCCGAACGAACGCTAAGTCGCTCTACAACGATATCGAACATTTGAGTTTTGCGCTCGCTGTAGGCGTTCCAGCTCGTATTATGAGATCAAAAACACTTCATTCTATGCAAATACGCAAGATTCATGCGTTTCGAGCCGCCAAACAAGCCCCAAACGAATGCAAAGTCGCTTTATAACGAAATCGAACGATTGAGTTTTGCGCTCGCTGTAAGCATTCCAGCTCGTATTATAAGGTAAGAAACCCTTCGTTCGATGTTAAAACGAGAGATTTATGCATTTCGAGCCGCCAAACAAGCCCCAAACGAATGCAAAGTCGCTTTAAAACGAAATCTAACGATTGAGTTTTGCCCTCGCTCTAAGCATTCCAGCTCGTATTATGAGATCAAAAACACTTCATTCTATGCAAATACGCAAGATTCATGCGTTTTGAGCCGCCAAACAAGCCCCAAACGACTGCAAATCCGCTTTATAACGAAATCGAACGATTGAGTTTTGCGTTCGCTTTACAAGTTCGACATAGTATTATAACATCAAATACTCTTCATTCTATGCAAATAAATAAGATTCATGTGTTTCGAGCCCCCAAACAAGCCCCGAACGAACGCTAAGTCGCTTTACAACGATATCGAACATTTGAGTTTTGCGCTCGCTGTAGGCGTTCCAGCTCGTATTATGAGATCAAAAACACTTCATTCTATGCAAATACGTAAGATTCATGCGTTTCGAGCAGCCAAACAAGCCCCAAACGAATGCAAATTCGCCTCATAACGAAATCGAACGATTGAGTTTTGCGATCGCTGTACAAGTTCGACCTAGTATTATAACATCAAAAACTCTTCATTCTATGCAAATACGCAAGATTCATGCGTTTCGAGCCGCCAAACAAGCCCCAAACGAATGCAAAGTCGCTTTAAAACGAAATCTAACGATTGAGATTTGCCCTCGCTCTAAGCATTCCAGTTCGTATTATGAGATCAAAAACTCTTCATTCTATGCAAATACGCAAGATTCATGCGTTTCGAGCCGCCAAACAAGCCCCAAACGAATGCAAAGTCGCTTTATAACGAAATCGAACGATTAAGGTTTGCCCTCGCTGTAAGCATTCCAGCTCGTGTTATGAGATCAAAAACACTTCATTCTATGCAAATACGCAAGATTCATGCGTTTCGAGCCGCCAAACAAGCCCCAAACGAATGCAAAGTCGCTTTAAAACGAAATCTAACGATTGAGTTTTGCCCTCGCTCTAAGCATTCCAGCTCGTATTATGAGATCAAAAACTCTTCATTCTATGCAAATACGTAAGATTCATGCGTTTCGAGCCGCCAAACAAGCCCCAAACGAATGCAAAGTCGCTTTGTAACGAAATCGAACGATTGAGGTTTGCGATCGCTGTACGAGTTCGCGCTCGTACTATAAGACCAAAAACACTTCATTCTATGCAAATACGCAAGATTCATGCGTTTCGAGCCGCCAAACAAGCCCCAAACGAACGCAAAGTCGCTTTGTAACGAAATCGAACGATTGAGGTTTGCGATCGCTGTAGGAGTTCCAGCTCGTATTATAAGATACGTAACCCTTCGTTCGATGTAAAAACACGAGATTGATGCGTTTCGAGCGGCCAAACAAGCCCCAAACGAATGCCAAGTCGTTTTCTAACGAAATTGAACGATTGAGGTTTGCGCTCGCTGTAGGCGTTCCAGCTCGTATTATAAGATCAACAACATTTCATTATATGCAAATACGTAAGATTCATGCGTTTCGAGACGCCAAACAAGTCCCAAACGAATGCAAAGTCGCTTTGTAACGAAATCGAACGATTGAGGTTTGCGATCGCTGTACGACGAGTTCCAGCTCGTACTATAAGACCAAAAACTTTTCTTTCTATGCAAATACGTGAGATTCATGCGTTACGAACCGCCAAACAAGCCTCAAACGAATGCAAAGTCGCTTTATAACGAAATCTAATGATTGAGTTTTGCGCTCGCTGTAAGCATTCCAGCTCGTATTATAAGGTAAGAAACCCTTCGTTCGATGTTAAAACGAGAGATTTTTGCATTTCGAGCCGCCAAACAAGCCCCAAACGAATGCAAAGTCGCTTTAAAACGAAATCTAACGATTGAGTTTTGCCCTCGCTCTAAGCATTCCAGCTCGTATTATGAGATCAAAAACACTTCATTCTATGCAAATACGCAAGATTCATGCGTTTTGAGCCGCCAAACAAGCCCCAAACGACTGCAAATCCGCTTTATAACGAAATCGAACGATTGAGTTTAGCGTTCGCTTTACAAGTTCGACATAGTATTATAACATCAAATACTCTTCATTCTATGCAAATAAATAAGATTCATGTGTTTCGAGCCCCCAAACAAGCCCCGAACGAACGCTCAGTCGCTTTACAACGATATCGAACATTTGAGTTTTGCGCTCGCTGTAGGCGTTCCAGCTCGTATTATGAGATCAAAAACTCTTCATTCTATGCAAATACGCAAGATTCATGCGTTTCGAGCCGCGAAACAAGCCCCAAACGAATGCAAAGTCGCTTTATAACGAAATCGAACGATTAAGGTTTGCCCTCGCTGTAAGCATTCCAGCTCGTGTTATGAGATCAAAAACACTTCATTCTATGCAAATACGCAAGATTCATGCGTTTCGAGCCGCCAAACAATCCCCAAAACGAATGCAAAGTCGCTTTATAACGAAATCGAACTATTGAGGTTTGCCCTCGCTGTAAGCATTCCAGCTCGTATTATGAGATCAAAAACACTTCATTCTATGCAAATACGCAAGATTCATGCGTTTCGAGCCGCCAAACAAGCCCCAAACGAATGCAAAGTCGCTTTATGACGAAATCAAACGATTGAGTTTTGCGCTCGCTGTAAGCATTCCAGCTCGTATTACGAGATCAAAAACACTTCATGCTATGCAAATACGCAAGATTCATGCGTTTCGAGCCGCCAAACAAGCCCCAAACGACTGCAAATCCGCTTTGTAACGAAATCGAACGATTGAGGTTTGCGATCGCTGTACGAGTTCGATCTCGTACTATAAGACCAAAAACTTTTCATTCTATGCAAATACGCAAGATTCATGCGTTTCGAGCCGCCAAACAAGCCCCAAACGAATCCAAAGTCGCTTTAAAACGAAATCTAACGATTGAGTTTTGCCCTCGCTCTAAGCATTCCAGCTCGTATTATGAGATCAAAAACACTTCATTCTATGCAAATACGCAAGATTCATGCGTTTCGAGCCGCCAAACAAGCCCCAAACGAATGCAAAGTCGCTTTAAAACGAAATCTAACGATTGAGTTTTGCCCTCGCTCTAAGCATTCCAGCTCGTATTATGAGATCAAAAACACTTCATTCTATGCAAATACGCAAGATTCATGCGTTTCGAGCCGCCAAACAAGCCCCAAACGAATGCAAAGTCGCTTTAAAACGAAATCTAACGATTGAGTTTTGCCCTCGCTCTAAGCATTCCAGCTCGTATTATAACATCAAAAACTCTTCATTCTATGCAAATACGTAAGATTCATGCGTTTCGAGCCGCCAAACAAGCCCCAAACGAATGCAAAGTCGCTTTGTAACGAAATCGAACGATTGAGGTTTGCGATCGCTGTACGAGTTCGCGCTCGTACTATAAGACCAAAAACACTTCATTCTATGCAAATACGCAAGATTCATGCGTTTCGAGCCGCCAAACAAGCCCCAAACGAACGCAAAGTCGCTTTGTAACGAAATCGAACGATTGAGGTTTGCGATCGCTGTAGGAGTTCCAGCTCGTATTATAAGATACGTAACCCTTCGTTCGATGTAAAAACACGAGATTGATGCGTTTCGAGCGGCCAAACAAGCCCCAAACGAATGCCAAGTCGTTTTCTAACGAAATTGAACGATTGAGGTTTGCGCTCGCTGTAGGCGTTCCAGCTCGTATTATAAGATCAACAACATTTCATTCTATGCAAATACGTAAGATTCATGCGTTTCGAGACGCCAAACAAGTCCCAAACGAATGCAAAGTCGCTTTGTAACGAAATCGAACGATTGAGGTTTGCGATCGCTGTACGACGAGTTCCAGCTCGTACTATAAGACCAAAAACTTTTCTTTCTATGCAAATACGTGAGATTCATGCGTTTCGAACCGCCAAACAAGCCTCAAACGAATGCAAAGTCGCTTTATAACGAAATCTAATGATTGAGTTTTGCGCTCGCTGTAAGCATTCCAGCTCGTATTATAAGGTAAGAAACCCTTCGTTCGATGTTAAAACGAGAGATTTTTGCATTTCGAGCCGCCAAACAAGCCCCAAACGAATGCAAAGTCGCTTTAAAACGAAATCTAACGATTGAGTTTTGCCCTCGCTCTAAGCATTCCAGCTCGTATTATGAGATCAAAAACACTTCATTCTATGCAAATACGCAAGATTCATGCGTTTTGAGCCGCCAAACAAGCCCCAAACGACTGCAAATCCGCTTTATAACGAAATCGAACGATTGAGTTTACCGTTCGCTTTACAAGTTCGACATAGTATTATAACATCAAATACTCTTCATTCTATGCAAATAAATAAGATTCATGTGTTTCGAGCCCCCAAACAAGCCCCGAACGAACGCTCAGTCGCTTTACAACGATATCGAACATTTGAGTTTTGCGCTCGCTGTAGGCGTTCCAGCTCGTATTATGAGATCAAAAACTCTTCATTCTATGCAAATACGCAAGATTCATGCGTTTCGAGCCGCCAAACAAGCCCCAAACGAATGCAAAGTCGCTTTATAACGAAATCGAACGATTAAGGTTTGCCCTCGCTGTAAGCATTCCAGCTCGTGTTATGAGATCAAAAACACTTCATTCTATGCAAATCCGCAAGATTCATGCGTTTCGAGCCGCCAAACAATCCCCAAAACGAATGCAAAGTCGCTTTATAACGAAATCTAACGATTGAGTTTTGCGCTCGCTCTAAGCATTCCAGCTCGTATTATGAGATCAAAAACACTTCATTCTATGCAAATACGCAAGATTCATGCGTTTCGAGCCGCCAAACAAGCCCTAACCGAATGCAAAGTCGCTTTATAACGAAATCGAACTATTGAGGTTTGCCCTCGCTGTAAGCATTCCAGCTCGTATTATGAGATCAAAAACACTTCATTCTATGCAAATACGCAAGATTCATGCGTTTCGAGCCGCCAAACAAGCCCCAAACGAATGCAAAGTCGCTTTATGACGAAATCAAACGATTGAGTTTTGCGCTCGCTGTAAGCATTCCAGCTCGTATTACGAGATCAAAAACACTTCATGCTATGCAAATACGCAAGATTCATGCGTTTCGAGCCGCCAAACAAGCCCCAAACGACTGCAAATCCGCTTTGTAACGAAATCGAACGATTGAGGTTTGCGATCGCTGTACGAGTTCGAGCTCGTACTATAAGACCAAAAACTTTTCATTCTATGCAAATACGCAAGATTCATGCGTTTCGAGCCGCCAAACAAGCCCCAAACGAATGCAAAGTCGCTTTAAAACGAAATCTAACGATTGAGTTTTGCCCTCGCTCTAAGCATTCCAGCTCGTATTATGAGATCAAAAACACTTCATTCTATGCAAATACGCAAGATTCATGCGTTTCGAGCCGCCAAACAAGCCCCGAACGAACGCTAAGTCGCTTTAAAACGAAATCTAACGATTGAGTTTTGCCCTCGCTCTAAGCATTCCAGCTCGTATTATGAGATCAAAAACACTTCATTCTATGCAAATACGCAAGATTCATGCGTTTCGAGCCGCCAAACAAGCCCCAAACGAATGCAAATTCGCCTCATAACGAAATCGAACGATTGAGTTTTGCGTTCGCTGTACAAGTTCGACCTAGTATTATAACATCAAAAACTCTTCATTCTATGCAAATACGTAAGATTCATGCGTTTCGAGCCGCCAAACAAGCCCCAAACGAATGCAGAGTCGCTTTGTAACGAAATCGAACGATCGAGGTTTGCGATCGCTGTACGAGTTCGAGCTCGTACTATAAGACCAAAAACTTTTCTTTCTATGCAAATACGTGAGATTCATGCGTTTCGAACCGCCAAACAAGCCCCAAACGGATGCAAAGTCGCTTTATAACGAAATCTAATGATTGAGTTTTGCGCTCGCTGTAAGCATTCCAGCTCGTATTATAAGGTAAGAAACCCTTCGATCGATGTTAAAACGAGAGATTTATGCATTTCGAGCCGCCAAACAAGCCCCAAACGAATGCAAAGTCGCTTTATAACGAAATCTAACGATTGAGTTTTGCGCTCGCTGTAAGCATTCCAGCTCGTATTATGAGATCAAAAACACTTCATTCTATGCAAATACGCAAGATTCATGCGTTTCGAGCCGCCAAACAAGCCCCAAACGACTGCAAATCCGCTTTATAACGAAATCGAACGATCGAGGTTTGCGATCGCTGTACGAGTTCGAGCTCGTACTATAAGACCAAAAACACTTTATTCTATGCAAATACGCAAGATTCATGCGTTTCGAGCCGCCAAACAAGCCCCAAACGAATGCAAAGTCGCTTTATGACGAAATCAAACGATTGAGTTTTGCGCTCGCTGTAAGCATTCCAGCTCGTATTATGAGATCAAAAACACTTCATTCTATGCAAATAAACGAGATTCATGCGTTTCGAGCCGCCAAACAAGCCCCAAACGACTGCAAATCCGCTTTGTAACGAAATCGAACGATTGAGGTTTGCGATCGCTGTACGAGTTCGAGCTCGTACTATAAGACCAAAAACTTTTCTTTCTATGCAAATACGTGAGATTCATGCGTTTCGAACCGCCAAACAAGCCCCAAACGGATGCAAAGTCGCTTTATAACGAAATCGAACGATTGAGTTTTGCGCTCGCTGTAAGCATTCCAGCTCGTATTATAAGGTAAGAAACCCTTCGTTCGATGTTAAAACGAGAGATTTATGCATTTCGAGCCGCCAAACAAGCCCCAAACGAATGCAAAGTCGCTTTAAAACGAAATCTAACGATTGAGTTTTGCCCTCGCTCTAAGCATTCCAGCTCGTATTATGAGATCAAAAACACTTCATTCTATGCAAATACGCAAGATTCATGCGTTTTGAGCCGCCAAACAAGCCCCAAACGACTGCAAATCCGCTTTATAACGAAATCGAACGATTGAGTTTTGCGTTCGCTTTACAAGTTCGACATAGTATTATAACATCAAATACTCTTCATTCTATGCAAATAAATAAGATTCATGTGTTTCGAGCCCCCAAACAAGCCCCGAACGAACGCTAAGTCGCTTTACAACGATATCGAACATTTGAGTTTTGCGCTCGCTGTAGGCGTTCCAGCTCGTATTATGAGATCAAAAACACTTCATTCTATGCAAATACGTAAGATTCATGCGTTTCGAGCAGCCAAACAAGCCCCAAACGAATGCAAATTCGCCTCATAACGAAATCGAACGATTGAGTTTTGCGATCGCTGTACAAGTTCGACCTAGTATTATAACATCGAAAACTCTTCATTCTATGCAAATACGCAAGATTCATGCGTTTCGAGCCGCCAAACAAGCCCCAAACGAATGCAAAGTCTCTTTAAAACGAAATCTAACGATTGAGATTTGCCCTCGCTCTAAGCATTCCAGCTCGTATTATGAGATCAAAAACTCTTCATTCTATGCAAATACGCAAGATTCATGCGTTTCGAGCCGCCAAACAAGCCCCAAACGAATGCAAAGTCGCTTTATAACGAAATCGAACGATTAAGGTTTGCCCTCGCTCTAAGCATTCCAGCTCGTATTATGAGATCAAAAACACTTCATTCTATGCAAATACGCAAGATTCATGCGTTTCGAGCCGCCAAACAAGCCCCAAACGAATGCAAAGTCGCTTTATAACGAAATCTAACGATTGAGTTTTGCGCTCGCTTTAAGCATTCCAGCTCGTATTATGAGATCAAAAACACTTCATTCTATGCAAATACGCAAGATTCATGCGTTTCGAGCCGCCAAACAAGCCCCAAACGAATGCAAAGTCGCTTTAAAACGAAATCTAACGATTGAGTTTTGCCCTCGCTCTAAGCATTCCAGCTCGTATTATGAGATCAAAAACACTTCATTCTATGCAAATACGCAAGATTCATGCGTTTCGAGCCGCCAAACAAGCCCCAAACGAATGCAAAGTCGCTTTAAAACGAAATCTAACGATTGAGTTTTGCCCTCGCTCTAAGCATTCCAGCTCGTATTATAACATCAAAAACTCTTCATTCTATGCAAATACGTAAGATTCATGCGTTTCGAGCCGCCAAACAAGCCCCAAACGAATGCAAAGTCGCTTTGTAACGAAATCGAACGATTGAGGTTTGCGATCGCTGTACGACGAGTTCCAGCTCGTACTATAAGACCAAAAACTTTTCTTTCTATGCAAATACGTGAGATTCATGCGTTTCGAACCGCCAAACAAGCCTCAAACGAATGCAAAGTCGCTTTATAACGAAATCTAATGATTGAGTTTTGCGCTCGCTGTAAGCATTCCAGCTCGTATTATAAGGTAAGAAACCCTTCGTTCGATGTTAAAACGAGAGATTTATGCATTTCGAGCCGCCAAACAAGCCCCAAACGAATGCAAAGTCGCTTTAAAACGAAATCTAACGATTGAGTTTTGCCCTCGCTCTAAGCATTCCAGCTCGTATTATGAGATCAAAAACACTTCATTCTATGCAAATACGCAAGATTCATGCATTTCGAGCCGCCAAACAAGCCCCAAACGAATGCAAAGTCGCTTTAAAACGAAATCTAACGATTGAGTTTTGCCCTCGCTCTAAGCATTCCAGCTCGTATTATGAGATCAAAAACACTTCATTCTATGCAAATACGCAAGATTCATGCGTTTTGAGCCGCCAAACAAGCCCCAAACGACTGCAAATCCGCTTTATAACGAAATCGAACGATTGAGTTTTGCGTTCGCTTTACAAGTTCGACATAGTATTATAACATCAAATACTCTTCATTCTATGCAAATAAATAAGATTCATGTGTTTCGAGCCCCCAAACAAGCCCCGAACGAACGCTAAGTCGCTTTACAACGATATCGAACATTTGAGTTTTGCGCTCGCTGTAGGCGTTCCAGCTCGTATTATGAGATCAAAAACACTTCATTCTATGCAAATACGTAAGATTCATGCGTTTCGAGCAGCCAAACAAGCCCCAAACGAATGCAAATTCGCCTCATAACGAAATCGAACGATTGAGTTTTGCGATCGCTGTACAAGTTCGACCTAGTATTATAACATCAAAAACTCTTCATTCTATGCAAATACGCAAGATTCATGCGTTTCGAGCCGCCAAACAAGCCCCAAACGAATGCAAAGTCGCTTTAAAACGAAATCTAACGATTGAGTTTTGCCCTCGCTCTAAGCATTCCAGCTCGTATTATGAGATCAAAAACTCTTCATTCTATGCAAATACGTAAGATTCATGCGTTTCGAGCCGCCAAACAAGCCCCAAACGAATGCAAAGTCGCTTTGTAACGAAATCGAACGATTGAGGTTTGCGATCGCTGTACGAGTTCGCGCTCGTACTATAAGACCAAAAACACTTCATTCTATGCAAATACGCAAGATTCATGCGTTTCGAGCCGCCAAACAAGCCCCAAACGAACGCAAAGTCGCTTTGTAACGAAATCGAACGATTGAGGTTTGCGATCGCTGTAGGAGTTCCAGCTCGTATTATAAGATACGTAACCCTTCGTTCGATGTAAAAACACGAGATTGATGCGTTTCGAGCGGCCAAACAAGCCCCAAACGAATGCCAAGTCGTTTTCTAACGAAATTGAACGATTGAGGTTTGCGCTCGCTGTAGGCGTTCCAGCTCGTATTATAAGATCAACAACATTTCATTATATGCAAATACGTAAGATTCATGCGTTTCGAGACGCCAAACAAGTCCCAAACGAATGCAAAGTCGCTTTGTAACGAAATCGAACGATTGAGGTTTGCGATCGCTGTACGACGAGTTCCAGCTCGTACTATAAGACCAAAAACTTTTCTTTCTATGCAAATACGTGAGATTCATGCGTTACGAACCGCCAAACAAGCCTCAAACGAATGCAAAGTCGCTTTATAACGAAATCTAATGATTGAGTTTTGCGCTCGCTGTAAGCATTCCAGCTCGTATTATAAGGTAAGAAACCCTTCGTTCGATGTTAAAACGAGAGATTTTTGCATTTCGAGCCGCCAAACAAGCCCCAAACGAATGCAAAGTCGCTTTAAAACGAAATCTAACGATTGAGTTTTGCCCTCGCTCTAAGCATTCCAGCTCGTATTATGAGATCAAAAACACTTCATTCTATGCAAATACGCAAGATTCATGCGTTTTGAGCCGCCAAACAAGCCCCAAACGACTGCAAATCCGCTTTATAACGAAATCGAACGATTGAGTTTAGCGTTCGCTTTACAAGTTCGACATAGTATTATAACATCAAATACTCTTCATTCTATGCAAATAAATAAGATTCATGTGTTTCGAGCCCCCAAACAAGCCCCGAACGAACGCTCAGTCGCTTTACAACGATATCGAACATTTGAGTTTTGCGCTCGCTGTAGGCGTTCCAGCTCGTATTATGAGATCAAAAACTCTTCATTCTATGCAAATACGCAAGATTCATGCGTTTCGAGCCGCGAAACAAGCCCCAAACGAATGCAAAGTCGCTTTATAACGAAATCGAACGATTAAGGTTTGCCCTCGCTGTAAGCATTCCAGCTCGTGTTATGAGATCAAAAACACTTCATTCTATGCAAATACGCAAGATTCATGCGTTTCGAGCCGCCAAACAATCCCCAAAACGAATGCAAAGTCGCTTTATAACGAAATCGAACTATTGAGGTTTGCCCTCGCTGTAAGCATTCCAGCTCGTATTATGAGATCAAAAACACTTCATTCTATGCAAATACGCAAGATTCATGCGTTTCGAGCCGCCAAACAAGCCCCAAACGAATGCAAAGTCGCTTTATGACGAAATCAAACGATTGAGTTTTGCGCTCGCTGTAAGCATTCCAGCTCGTATTACGAGATCAAAAACACTTCATGCTATGCAAATACGCAAGATTCATGCGTTTCGAGCCGCCAAACAAGCCCCAAACGACTGCAAATCCGCTTTGTAACGAAATCGAACGATTGAGGTTTGCGATCGCTGTACGAGTTCGAGCTCGTACTATAAGACCAAAAACTTTTCATTCTATGCAAATACGCAAGATTCATGCGTTTCGAGCCGCCAAACAAGCCCCAAACGAATCCAAAGTCGCTTTAAAACGAAATCTAACGATTGAGTTTTGCCCTCGCTCTAAGCATTCCAGCTCGTATTATGAGATCAAAAACACTTCATTCTATGCAAATACGCAAGATTCATGCGTTTCGAGCCGCCAAACAAGCCCCAAACGAATGCAAAGTCGCTTTAAAACGAAATCTAACGATTGAGTTTTGCCCTCGCTCTAAGCATTCCAGCTCGTATTATGAGATCAAAAACACTTCATTCTATGCAAATACGCAAGATTCATGCGTTTCGAGCCGCCAAACAAGCCCCAAACGAATGCAAAGTCGCTTTAAAACGAAATCTAACGATTGAGTTTTGCCCTCGCTCTAAGCATTCCAGCTCGTATTATAACATCAAAAACTCTTCATTCTATGCAAATACGTAAGATTCATGCGTTTCGAGCCGCCAAACAAGCCCCAAACGAATGCAAAGTCGCTTTGTAACGAAATCGAACGATTGAGGTTTGCGATCGCTGTACGAGTTCGAGCTCGTACTATAAGACCAAAAACTTTTCTTTCTATGCAAATACGTGAGATTCATGCGTTTCGAACCGCCAAACAAGCCCCAAACGGATGCAAAGTCGCTTTATAACGAAATCGAACGATTGAGTTTTGCGCTCGCTGTAAGCATTCCAGCTCGTATTATAAGGTAAGAAACCCTTCGTTCGATGTTAAAACGAGAGATTTATGCATTTCGAGCCGCCAAACAAGCCCCAAACGAATGCAAAGTCGCTTTAAAACGAAATCTAACGATTGAGTTTTGCCCTCGCTCTAAGCATTCCAGCTCGTATTATGAGATCAAAAACTCTTCATTCTATGCAAATACGTAAGATTCATGCGTTTCGAGCCGCCAAACAAGCCCCAAACGAATGCAGAGTCGCTTTGTAACGAAATCGAACGATCGAGGTTTGCGATCGCTGTACGAGTTCGAGCTCGTACTATAAGACCAAAAACTTTTCTTTCTATGCAAATACGTGAGATTCATGCGTTTCGAACCGCCAAACAAGCCCCAAACGGATGCAAAGTCGCTTTATAACGAAATCTAATGATTGAGTTTTGCGCTCGCTGTAAGCATTCCAGCTCGTATTATAAGGTAAGAAACCCTTCGTTCGATGTTAAAACGAGAGATTTATGCATTTCGAGCCGCCAAACAAGCCCCAAACGAATGCAAAGTCGCTTTGTAACGAAATCGAACGATTGAGGTTTGCGATCGCTGTACGAGTTCGCGCTCGTACTATAAGACCAAAAACACTTCATTCTATGCAAATACGCAAGATTCATGCGTTTCGAGCCGCCAAACAAGCCCCAAACGAATTCAAAGTCGCTTTGTAACGAAATCGAACGATTGAGGTTTGCGATCGCTGTAGGAGTTCCAGCTCGTATTATAAGATACGTAACCCTTCGTTCGATGTAAAAACACGAGATTGATGCGTTTCGAGCGGCCAAACAAGCCCCAAACGAATGCCAAGTCGTTTTCTAACGAAATTGAACGATTGAGGTTTGCGCTCGCTGTAGGCGTTCCAGCTCGTATTATAAGATCAACAACATTTCATTCTATGCAAATACGTAAGATTCATGCGTTTCGAGACGCCAAACAAGTCCCAAACGAATGCAAAGTCGCTTTGTAATGAAATCGAACGATTGAGGTTTGCGATCGCTGTACGACGAGTTCCAGCTCGTACTATAAGACCAAAAACTTTTCTTTCTATCCAAATACGTGAGATTCATGCGTTTCGAACCGCCAAACAAGCCTCAAACGAATGCAAAGTCGCTTTATAACGAAATCTAATGATTGAGTTTTGGGCTCGCTGTAAGCATTCCAGCTCGTATTATAAGGTAAGAAACCCTTCGTTCGATGTTAAAACGAGAGATTTTTGCATTTCGAGCCGCCAAACAAGCCCCAAACGAATGCAAAGTCGCTTTAAAACGAAATCTAACGATTGAGTTTTGCCATCGCTCTAAGCATTCCAGCTCGTATTATGAGATCAAAAACACTTCATTCTATGCAAATACGCAAGATTCATGCGTTTTGAGCCGCCAAACAAGCCCCAAACGACTGCAAATCCGCTTTATAACGAAATCGAACGATTGAGTTTAGCGTTCGCTTTACAAGTTCGACATAGTATTATAACATCAAATACTCTTCATTCTATGCAAATAAATAAGATTCATGTGTTTCGAGCCCCCAAACAAGCCCCGAACGAACGCTCAGTCGCTTTACAACGATATCGAACATTTGAGTTTTGCGCTCGCTGTAGGCGTTCCAGCTCGTATTATGAGATCAAAAACTCTTCATTCTATGCAAATACGCAAGATTCATGCGTTTCGAGCCGCCAAACAAGCCCAAACGAATGCAAAGTCGCTTTATAACGAAATCGAACGATTAAGGTTTGCCCTCGCTGTAAGCATTCCAGCTCGTGTTATGAGATCAAAAACACTTCATTCTATGCAAATACGCAAGATTCATGCGTTTCGAGCCGCCAAACAATCCCCAAAACGAATGCAAAGTCGCTTTATAACGAAATCGAACTATTGAGGTTTGCCCTCGCTGTAAGCATTCCAGCTCGTATTATGAGATCAAAAACACTTCATTCTATGCAAATACGCAAGATTCATGCGTTTCGAGCCGCCAAACAAGCCCCAAACGAATGCAAAGTCGCTTTATGACGAAATCAAACGATTGAGTTTTGCGCTCGCTGTAAGCATTCCAGCTCGTATTACGAGATCAAAAACACTTCATGCTATGCAAATACGCAAGAGTCATGCGTTTCGAGCCGCCAAACAAGCCCCAAACGACTGCAAATCCGCTTTGTAACGAAATCGAACGATTGAGGTTTGCGATCGCTGTACGAGTTCGAGCTCGTACTATAAGACCAAAAACTTTTCATTCTATGCAAATACGCAAGATTCATGCGTTTCGAGCCGCCAAACAAGCCCCAAACGAATGCAAAGTCGATTTAAAACGAAATCTAACGATTGAGTTTTGCCCTCGCTCTAAGCATTCCAGCTCGTATTATGAGATCAAAAACACTTCATTCTATGCAAATACGCAAGATTCATGCGTTTCGAGCCGCCAAACAAGCCCCAAACGAATGCAAAGTCGCTTTATAACGAAATCTAACGATTGAGTTTTGCGCTCGCTGTAAGCATTCCAGCTCGTATTATGAGATCAAAAACACTTCATTCTATGCAAATACGCAAGATTCATGCATTTCGAGCCGCCAAACAAGCCCCAAACGAATGCAAAGTCGCTTTATAACGAAATCTAACGATTGAGTTTTGCGCTCGCTGTAAGCATTCCAGCTCGTATTATGAGATCAAAAACACTTCATTCTATGCAAATACGCAAGATTCATGCGTTTCGAGCCGCCAAACAAGCCCCAAACGAATGCAAAGTCGCTTTATGACGAAATCAAACGATTGAGTTTTGCGCTCGCTGTAAGCATTCCAGCTCGTATTATGAGATCAAAAACACTTCATTCTATGCAAATAAACAAGATTCATGCGTTTCGAGCCGCCAAACAAGCCCCAAACGACTGCAAATCCGCTTTGTAACGAAATCGAACGATTGAGGTTTGCGATCGCTGTACGAGTTCGAGCTCGTACTATAAGACCAAAAACTTTTCTTTCTATGCAAATACGTGAGATTCATGCGTTTCGAACCGCCAAACAAGCCCCAAACGGATGCAAAGTCGCTTTATAACGAAATCTAATGATTGAGTTTTGCGCTCGCTGTAAGCATTCCAGCTCGTATTATAAGGTAAGAAACCCTTCGTTCGATGTTAAAACGAGAGATTTATGCATTTCGAGCCGCCAAACAAGCCCCAAACGAATGCAAAGTCGCTTTATAACGAAATCTAACGATTGAGTTTTGCGCTCGCTGTAAGCATTCCAGCTCGTATTATGAGATCAAAAACACTTCATTCTATGCAAATACGCAAGATTCATGCGTTTCGAGCCGCCAAACAAGCCCCAAACGAATGCAAAGTCGCTTTAAAACGAAATCTAACGATTGAGTTTTGCCCTCGCTCTAAGCATTCCAGCTCGTATTATGAGATCAAAAACACTTCATTCTATGCAAATACGCAAGATTCATGCGTTTCGAGCCGCCAAACAAGCCCCAAACGAATGCAAAGTCGCTTTAAAACGAAATCTAACGATTGAGTTTTGCCCTCGCTCTAAGCATTCCAGCTCGTATTATAACATCAAAAACTCTTCATTCTATGCAAATACGTAAGATTCATGCGTTTCGAGCCGCCAAACAAGCCCCAAACGAATGCAAAGTCGCTTTGTAACGAAATCGAACGATTGAGGTTTGCGATCGCTGTACGAGTTCGCGCTCGTACTATAAGACCAAAAACACTTCATTCTATGCAAATACGCAAGATTCATGCGTTTCGAGCCGCCAAACAAGCCCCAAACGAATGCCAAGTCGTTTTCTAACGAAATTGAACGATTGAGGTTTGCGCTCGCTGTAGGCGTTCCAGCTCGTATTATAAGATCAACAACATTTCATTATATGCAAATACGTAAGATTCATGCGTTTCGAGACGCCAAACAAGTCCCAAACGAATGCAAAGTCGCTTTGTAACGAAATCGAACGATTGAGGTTTGCGATCGCTGTACGACGAGTTCCAGCTCGTACTATAAGACCAAAAACTTTTCTTTCTATGCAAATACGTGAGATTCATGCGTTACGAACCGCCAAACAAGCCTCAAACGAATGCAAAGTCGCTTTATAACGAAATCTAATGATTGGGTTTTGCGCTCGCTGTAAGCATTCCAGCTCGTATTATAAGGTAAGAAACCCTTCGTTCGATGTTAAAACGAGAGATTTTTGCATTTCGAGCCGCCAAACAAGCCCCAAACGAATGCAAAGTCGCTTTAAAACGAAATCTAACGATTGAGTTTTGCCCTCGCTCTAAGCATTCCAGCTCGTATTATGAGATCAAAAACACTTCATTCTATGCAAATACGCAAGATTCATGCGTTTTGAGCCGCCAAACAAGCCCCAAACGACTGCAAATCCGCTTTATAACGAAATCGAACGATTGAGTTTAGCGTTCGCTTTACAAGTTCGACATAGTATTATAACATCAAATACTCTTCATTCTATGCAAATAAATAAGATTCATGTGTTTCGAGCCCCCAAACAAGCCCCGAACGAACGCTCAGTCGCTTTACAACGATATCGAACATTTGAGTTTTGCGCTCGCTGTAGGCGTTCCAGCTCGTATTATGAGATCAAAAACTCTTCATTCTATGCAAATACGCAAGATTCATGCGTTTCGAGCCGCCAAACAAGCCCCAAACGAATGCAAAGTCGCTTTATAACGAAATCGAACGATTAAGGTTTGCCCTCGCTGTAAGCATTCCAGCTCGTGTTATGAGATCAAAAACACTTCATTCTATGCAAATACGCAAGATTCATGCGTTTCGAGCCGCCAAACAATCCCCAAAACGAATGCAAAATCGCTTTATAACGAAATCGAACTATTGAGGTTTGCCCTCGCTGTAAGCATTCCAGCTCGTATTATGAGATCAAAAACACTTCATTCTATGCAAATACGCAAGATTCATGCGTTTCGAGCCGCCAAACAAGCCCCAAACGAATGCAAAGTCGCTTTATGACGAAATCAAACGATTGAGTTTTGCGCTCGCTGTAAGCATTCCAGCTCGTATTACGAGATCAAAAACACTTCATGCTATGCAAATACGCAAGATTCATGCGTTTCGAGCCGCCAAACAAGCCCCAAACGACTGCAAATCCGCTTTGTAACGAAATCGAACGATTGAGGTTTGCGATCGCTGTACGAGTTCGAGCTCGTACTATAAGACCAAAAACTTTTCATTCTATGCAAATACGCAAGATTCATGCGTTTCGAGCCGCCAAACAAGCCCCAAACGAATGCAAAGTCGCTTTAAAACGAAATCTAACGATTGAGTTTTGCCCTCGCTCTAAGCATTCCAGCTCGTATTATGAGATCAAAAACACTTCATTCTATGCAAATACGCAAGATTCATGCGTTTCGAGCCGCCAAACAAGCCCCAAACGAATGCAAAGTCGCTTTAAAACGAAATCTAACGATTGAGTTTTGCCCTCGCTCTAAGCATTCCAGCTCGTATTATGAGATCAAAAACACTTCATTCTATGCAAATACGCAAGATTCATGCGTTTCGAGCCGCCAAACAAGCCCCAAACGAATGCAAAGTCGCTTTAAAACGAAATCTAACGATTGAGTTTTGCCCTCGCTCTAAGCATTCCAGCTCGTATTATAACATCAAAAACTCTTCATTCTATGCAAATACGTAAGATTCATGCGTTTCGAGCCGCCAAACAAGCCCCAAACGAATGCAAAGTCGCTTTGTAACGAAATCGAACGATTGAGGTTTGCGATCGCTGTACGAGTTCGCGCTCGTACTATAAGACCAAAAACACTTCATTCTATGCAAATACGCAAGATTCATGCGTTTCGAGCCGCCAAACAAGCCCCAAACGAACGCAAAGTCGCTTTGTAACGAAATCGAACGATTGAGGTTTGCGATCGCTGTAGGAGTTCCAGCTCGTATTATAAGATACGTAACCCTTCGTTCGATGTAAAAACACGAGATTGATGCGTTTCGAGCGGCCAAACAAGCCCCAAACGAATGCCAAGTCGTTTTCTAACGAAATTGAACGATTGAGGTTTGCGCTCGCTGTAGGCGTTCCAGCTCGTATTATAAGATCAACAACATTTCATTCTATGCAAATACGTAAGATTCATGCGTTTCGAGACGCCAAACAAGTCCCAAACGAATGCAAAGTCGCTTTGTAACGAAATCGAACGATTGAGGTTTGCGATCGCTGTACGACGAGTTCCAGCTCGTACTATAAGACCAAAAACTTTTCTTTCTATGCAAATACGTGAGATTCATGCGTTTCGAACCACCAAACAAGCCTCAAACGAATGCAAAGTCGCTTTATAACGAAATCTAATGATTGAGTTTTGCGCTCGCTGTAAGCATTCCAGCTCGTATTATAAGGTAAGAAACCCTTCGTTCGATGTTAAAACGAGAGATTTTTGCATTTCGAGCCGCCAAACAAGCCCCAAACGAATGCAAAGTCGCTTTAAAACGAAATCTAACGATTGAGTTTTGCCCTCGCTCTAAGCATTCCAGCTCGTATTATGAGATCAAAAACACTTCATTCTATGCAAATACGCAAGATTCATGCGTTTTGAGCCGCCAAACAAGCCCCAAACGACTGCAAATCCGCTTTATAACGAAATCGAACGATTGAGTTTTGCGTTCGCTTTACAAGTTCGACATAGTATTATAACATCAAATACTCTTCATTCTATGCAAATAAATAAGATTCATGTGTTTCGAGCCCCCAAACAAGCCCCGAACGAACGCTAAGTCGCTTTACAACGATATCGAACATTTGAGTTTTGCGCTCGCTGTAGGCGTTCCAGCTCGTATTATGAGATCAAAAACACTTCATTCTATGCAAATACGTAAGATTCATGCGTTTCGAGCAGCCAGACAAGCCCCAAACGAATGCAAATTCGCCTCATAACGAAATCGAACGATTGAGTTTTGCGATCGCTGTACAAGTTCGACCTAGTATTATAACATCAAAAACTCTTCATTCTATGCAAATACGCAAGATTCATGCGTTTCGAGCAGCCAAACAAGCCCCAAACGAATGCAAAGTCGCTTTAAAACGAAATCTAACGATTGAGATTTGCCCTCGCTCTAAACATTCCAGCTCGTATTATGAGATCAAAAACACTTCATTCTATGCAAATACGCAAGATTCATGCGTTTCGAGCCGCCAAACAAGCCCCAAACGAATGCAAAGTCGCTTTAAAACGAAATCTAACGATTGAGTTTTGCCCTCGCTCGAAGCATTCCAGCTCGTATTATGAGATCAAAAACACTTCATTCTATGCAAATACGCAAGATTCATGCGTTTCGAGCCGCCAAACAAGCCCCAAACGAATGCAAATTCGCCTCATAATGAAATCGAACGATTGAGTTTTGCGTTCGCTGTACAAGTTCGACCTTGTATTATAACATCAAAAACTCTTCATTCTATGCAAATACGTAAGATTCATGCGTTTCGAGCCGCCAAACAAGCCCCAAACGAATGCAGAGTCGCTTTGTAACGAAATCGAACGATCGAGGTTTGCGATCGCTGTACGAGTTCGAGCTCGTACTATAAGACCAAAAACTTTTCTTTCTATGCAAATACGTGAGATTCATGCGTTTCGAACCGCCAAACAAGCCCCAAACGGATGCAAAGTCGCTTTATAACGAAATCTAATGATTGAGTTTTGCGCTCGCTGTAAGCATTCCAGCTCGTATTATAAGGTAAGAAACCCTTCGTTCGATGTTAAAACGAGAGATTTATGCATTTCGAGCCGCCAAACAAGCCCCAAACGAATGCAAAGTCGCTTTATAACGAAATCTAACGATTGAGTTTTGCGCTCGCTGTAAGCATTCCAGCTCGTATTATGAGATCAAAAACACTTCATTCTATGCAAATACGCAAGATTCATGCGTTTCGAGCCGCCAAACAAGCCCCAAACGACTGCAAATCCGCTTTATAACGAAATCGAACGATCGAGGTTTGCGATCGCTGTACGAGTTCGAGCTCGTACTATAAGACCAAAAACACTTTATTCTATGCAAATACGTGAGATTCATGCGTTTCGAACCGCCAAACAAGCCCCAAACGAATGCAAAGTCGCTTTATGACGAAATCTAATGATTGAGTTTTTCGCTTGCTGTAAGCATTCCAGCTCGTATTATAAGGTAAGAAACCCTTCGTTCGATGTTAAAACGAGAGGTTTATGCATTTCGAGCCGCCAAACAAGCCCCAAACGAATGCAAAGTCGCTTTATAACGAAATCTAACGATTTAGGTTTGCGATCGCTGTAAGCATTCCAGCTCGTATTATAAGGTAAGAAACCCTTCGTTCGATGTTAAAACGAGAGATTCATGCGTTTCGAGCCGCCAAACAAGCTCCAAACGAATGCAAAGTCGCTTTATGACGAAATCAAACGATTGAGTTTTGCGCTCGCTGTAAGCATTCCAGCTCGTATTATGAGATCAAAAACACTTTATTCTATGCAAATAAACAAGATTCATGCGTTTCGAGCCGCCAAACAAGCCCCAAACGACTGCAAATCCGCTTTGTAACGAAATCGAACGATTGAGGTTTGCGATCGCTGTACGAGTTCGAGCTCGTACTATAAGACCAAAAACTTTTCTTTCTATGCAAATACGTGAGATTCATGCGTTTCGAACCGCCAAACAAGCCCCAAACGGATGCAAAGTCGCTTTATAACGAAATCTAATGATTGAGTTTTGCGCTCGCTGTAAGCATTCCAGCTCGTATTATAAGGTAAGAAACCCTTCGTTCGATGTTAAAACGAGAGATTTATGCATTTCGAGCCGCCAAACAATCCCCAAAACGAATGCAAAGTCGCTTTATAACGAAATCTAACGATTGAGTTTTGCGCTCGCTCTAAGCATTCCAGATCGTATTATGAGATCAAAAACACTTCATTCTATGCAAATACGCAAGATTCATGCGTTTCGAGCCGCCAAACAAGCCCTAACCGAATGCAAAGTCGCTTTATAACGAAATCGAACTATTGAGGTTTGCCCTCGCTGTAAGCATTCCAGCTCGTATTATGAGATCAAAAACACTTCATTCTATGCAAATACGCAAGATTCATGCGTTTCGAGCCGCCAAACAAGCCCCAAACGAATGCAAAGTCGCTTTATGACGAAATCAAACGATTGAGTTTTGCGCTCGCTGTAAGCATTCCAGCTCGTATTACGAGATCAAAAACACTTCATGCTATGCAAATACGCAAGATTCATGCGTTTCGAGCCGCCAAACAAGCCCCAAACGACTGCAAATCCGCTTTGTAACGAAATCGAACGATTGAGGTTTGCGATCGCTGTACGAGTTCGAGCTCGTACTATAAGACCAAAAACTTTTCATTCTATGCAAATACGCAAGATTCATGCGTTTCGAGCCGCCAAACAAGCCCCAAACGAATGCAAAGTCGCTTTAAAACGAAATCTAACGATTGAATTTTGCCCTCGCTCTAAGCATTCCAGCTCGTATTATGAGATCAAAAACACTTCATTCTATGCAAATACGCAAGATTCATGCGTTTCGAGCCGCCAAACAAGCCCCAAACGAATGCAAAGTCGCTTTATAACGAAATCTAACGATTGAGTTTTGCGCTCGCTGTAAGCATTCCAGCTCGTATTATGAGATCAAAAACACTTCATTCTATGCAAATACGCAAGATTCATGCGTTTCGAGCCGCCAAACAAGCCCCAAACGAATGCAAAGTCGCTTTAAAACGAAATCTAACGATTGAGTTTTGCCCTCGCTCTAAGCATTCCAGCTCGTATTATGAGATCAAAAACACTTCATTCTATGCAAATACGCAAGATTCATGCGTTTCGAGCCGCCAAACAAGCCCCAAACGAATGCAAAGTCGCTTTAAAACGAAATCTAACGATTGAGTTTTGCCCTCGCTCTAAGCATTCCAGCTCGTATTATAACATCAAAAACTCTTCATTCTATGCAAATACGTAAGATTCATGCGTTTCGAGCCGCCAAACAAGCCCCAAACGAATGCAAAGTCGCTTTGTAACGAAATCGAACGATTGAGGATTGCGATCGCTGTACGACGAGTTCCAGCTTGTACTATAAGACCAAAAACTTTTCTTTCTATGCAAATACGTGAGATTCATGCGTTTCGAACCGCCAAACAAGCCTCAAACGAATGCAAAGTCGCTTTATAACGAAATCGAATGATTGAGTTTTGCGCTCGCTGTAAGCATTCCAGCTCGTATTATAAGGTAAGAAACCCTTCGTTCGATGTTAAAACGAGAGATTTATGCATTTCGAGCCGCCAAACAAGCCCCAAACGAATGCAAAGTCGCTTTAAAACGAAATCTAACGATTGAGTTTTGCCCTCGCTCTAAGCATTCCAGCTCGTATTATGAGATCAAAAACACTTCATTCCTATGCAAATACGCAAGATTCATGCTTTTTGAGCCGCCAAACAAGCCCCAAACGACTGCAAATCCGCTTTATAACGAAATCGAACGATTGAGTTTAGCGTTCGCTTTACAAGTTCGACATAGTATTATAACATCAAATACTCTTCATTCTATGCAAATAAATAAGATTCATGTGTTTCGAGCCCCCAAACAAGCCCCGAACGAACGCTAAGTCGCTTTACAACGATATCGAACATTTGAGTTTTGCGCTCGCTGTAGGCGTTCCAGCTCGTATTATGAGATCAAAAACACTTCATTCTATGCAAATACGTAAGATTCATGCGTTTCGAGCAGCCAAACAAGCCCCAAACGAATGCAAATTCGCCTCATAACGAAATCGAACGATTGAGTTTTGCGATCGCTGTACAAGTTCGACCTAGTATTATAACATCAAAAACTCTTCATTCTATGCAAATACGCAAGATTCATGCGTTTCGAGCCGCCAAACAAGCCCCAAACGAATGCAAAGTCGCTTTAAAACGAAATCTAACGATTGAGATTTGCCCTCGCTCTAAGCATTCCAGCTCGTATTATGAGATCAAAAACACTTCATTCTATGCAAATACGCAAGATTCATGCGTTTCGAGCCGCCAAACAAGCCCCAAACGAATGCAAAGTCGCTTTAAAACGAAATCTAACGATTGAGTTTTGCCCTCGCTCTAAGCATTCCAGCTCGTATTATGAGATCAAAAACACTTCATTCTATGCAAATACGCAAGATTCATGCGTTTCGAGCCGCCAAACAAGCCCCAAACGAATGCAAATTCGCCTCATAACGAAATCGAACGATTGAGTTTTGCGTTCGCTGTACAAGTTCGACCTAGTATTATAACATCAAAAACTCTTCATTCTATGCAAATACGTAAGATTCATGCGTTTCGAGCCGCCAAACAAGCCCCAAACGAATGCAGAGTCGCTTTGTAACGAAATCGAACGATCGAGGTTTGCGATCGCTGTACGAGTTCGAGCTCGTACTATAAGACCAAAAACTTTTCTTTCTATGCAAATACGTGAGATTCATGCGTTTCGAACCGCCAAACAAGCCCCAAACGGATGCAAAGTCGCTTTATAACGAAATCGAACGATTGAGTTTAGCGTTCGCTTTACAAGTTCGACATAGTATTATAACATCAAATACTCTTCATTCTATGCAAATAAATAAGATTCATGTGTTTCGAGCCCCCAAACAAGCCCCGAACGAACGCTAAGTCGCTTTACAACGATATCGAACATTTGAGTTTTGCGCTCGCTGTAGGCGTTCCAGCTCGTATTATGAGATCAAAAACACTTCATTCTATGCAAATACGTAAGATTCATGCGTTTCGAGCAGCCAAACAAGCCCCAAACGAATGCAAATTCGCCTCATAACGAAATCGAACGATTGAGTTTTGCGATCGCTGTACAAGTTCGACCTAGTATTATAACATCAAAAACTCTTCATTCTATGCAAATACGCAAGATTCATGCGTTTCGAGCCGCCAAACAAGCCCCAAACGAATGCAAAGTCGCTTTAAAACGAAATCTAACGATTGAGATTTGCCCTCGCTCTAAGCATTCCAGCTCGTATTATGAGATCAAAAACACTTCATTCTATGCAAATACGCAAGATTCATGCGTTTCGAGCCGCCAAACAAGCCCCAAACGAATGCAAAGTCGCTTTAAAACGAAATCTAACGATTGAGTTTTGCCCTCGCTCTAAGCATTCCAGCTCGTATTATGAGATCAAAAACACTTCATTCTATGCAAATACGCAAGATTCATGCGTTTCGAGCCGCCAAACAAGCCCCAAACGAATGCAAATTCGCCTCATAACGAAATCGAACGATTGAGTTTTGCGTTCGCTGTACAAGTTCGACCTAGTATTATAACATCAAAAACTCTTCATTCTATGCAAATACGTAAGATTCATGCGTTTCGAGCCGCCAAACAAGCCCCAAACGAATGCAGAGTCGCTTTGTAACGAAATCGAACGATCGAGGTTTGCGATCGCTGTACGAGTTCGAGCTCGTACTATAAGACCAAAAACTTTTCTTTCTATGCAAATACGTGAGATTCATGCGTTTCGAACCGCCAAACAAGCCCCAAACGGATGCAAAGTCGCTTTATAACGAAATCTAATGATTGAGTTTTGCGCTCGCTGTAAGCATTCCAGCTCGTATTATATGGTAAGAAACCCTTCGTTCGATGTTAAAACGAGAGATTTATGCATTTCGAGCCGCCAAATAAGCCCCAAACGAATGCAAAGTCGCTTTATAACGAAATCTAACGATTGAGTTTTGCGCTCGCTGTAAGCATTCCAGCTCGCATTATGAGATCAAAAACACTTCATTCTATGCAAATACGCAAGATTCATGCGTTTCGAGCCGCCAAACAAGCCCCAAACGAATGCAAAGTCGCTTTAAAACGAAATCTAACGATTGAGTTTTGCCCTCGCTCTAAGCATTCCAGCTCGTATTATGAGATCAAAAACACTTCATTCTATGCAAATACGCAAGATTCATGCGTTTCGAGCCGCCAAACAAGCCCCAAACGAATGCAAATTCGCCTCATAACGAAATCGAACGATTGAGTTTTGCGTTCGCTGTACAAGTTCGACCTAGTATTATAACATCAAAAACTCTTCATTCTATGCAAATACGTAAGATTCATGCGTTTCGAGCCGCCAAACAAGCCCCAAACGAATGCAGAGTCGCTTTGTAACGAAATCGAACGATCGAGGTTTGCGATCGCTGTACGAGTTCGAGCTCGTACTATAAGACCAAAAACTTTTCTTTCTATGCAAATACGTGAGATTCATGCGTTTCGAGCCGCCAAATAAGCCCCAAACGAATGCAAAGTCGCTTTATAACGAAATCTAACGATTGAGTTTTGCGCTCGCTGTAAGCATTCCAGCTCGCATTATGAGATCAAAAACACTTCATTCTATGCAAATACGCAAGATTCATGCGTTTCGAGCCGCAAAACAAGCCCCAAACGAAAGCAAAGTCGCTTTATAACGAAATCAAATGATTGAGTTTTGCGCTCGCTGTAAGCATTCCAGCTCGTATTATGAAATCAAAAACACTTCATTCTATGCAAATACGCAAGATTCATGCGTTTCGAGCCGCCAAACAAGCCCCAAACGAATGCAAAGTCGCTTCATAACGAAAGCGAACGATTGAGTTTTGCGCTCGCTGTACGAGATCGAGCTCGTATTATAACATCAAACCACTTCATTCTATGCATATACGCAAGATTCATGCGTTTCGAGCCGTCAAACAAGCCCCAAACGAATGCAAATTCGCCTCATAACGAAATCGAACGATTGAGTTTTGCGCTCGCTCTAAGCATTCCAGCTCGTATTATGAAATCAAAAACACTTCATTCTATGAAATACGCAAGATTCATGCGTTTCGAGCCGCCAAACAAGCCCCAAACGAATGCAAAGTCGCTTTATAACGAAAGCGGACGATTGAGTTTTGCGCTCGCTGCACGAGATCGAGCTCGTATTATAACATCAAACCACTTCATTCTATGCATATACGCAAGATTCATGCGTTTCGAGCAGCCAAACAAGCCCCAAACGAATGCAAATTCGCCTCATAACGAAATCGAACGATTGAGTTTTGCGTTCGCTGTACAAGTTCGACCTAGTAGTATAACATCAAAAACTCTTCATTCTATGCAAATACGTAAGATTCATGCGTTTCGAGCCGCCAAACAAGCCCCAAACGAATGCAAAGTCGCTTTGTAACGAAATCGAACGATTGAGGTTTGCGATCGCTGTAGGAGTTCCAGCTCGTATTATAAGATAAGTAACCCTTCGTTCGATGTAAAAACACGAGATTGATGCGTTTCGAGCGGCCAAACAAGCCCCAAACGAATGCCAAGTCGTTTTATAACGAAATTGAACGATTGAGGTTTGCGCTCGCTGGAGGCGTTCCAGCTCGTATTATAAGATCAACAACATTTCATTCTATGCAAATACGCAAGATTCATGCGTTTCGAACCGCCAAAGAAGCCCCAAACGAATGCAAAGTCGCTTTATAACGAAATCTAATGATTGTGTTTTGCGCTCTCTGTAAGCATTCCAGCTCGTATTATAAGGTAAGAAACCCTTCGTTCGATGTTAAAACGAGAGATTTATGCATTTCGAGCCGCCAAACAAGCCTCAAACAAATGCAAAGTCGCTTTATAACGAAATCTAACTATTGAGTTTTGCGCTCGCTGTAAGCATTCCAGCTCGTATTATGAGATCAAAAACACTTCATTCTATGCAAATACGCAAGAGTCATGCGTTTCGAGCCGCCAAACAAGCCCCAAACGAATGCAAAGTCGCTTTATAACGAAATCTAACGATTGAGTTTTGCGCTCGCTGTAAGCATTCCAGCTCGTATTATGAGATCAAAAACACTTCATTCTATGCAAATACGCAAGATTCATGCGTTTCAAGCAGCCAAACAAGCCCCAAACGAATGCAAAATCGCCTCATAACGAAATCGAACGATTGAGTTTTGCGTTCGCTGTACAAGTTCGACCTAGTATTATAACATCAAAAACACTCCATTCTATGCAAATACGCAAGATTCATGCGTTTCGAACCGCCAAACAAGTCCCAAACGAATGCAAAGTCGCTTTATAACGAAATCTAATGATTGAGTTTTGCGCTCGCTGTAAGCATTCCAGCTCGTATTATAAGGTAAGAAACCCTTCGTTCGATGTTAAAACGAGGGATTTATGCATTTCGAGCCGCCAAACAAGCCCCAAACGAATGCAAAGTCGCTTTAAAACGAAATCTAACGATTGAGTTTTGCCCTCGCTCTAAGCATTCCAGCTCGTATTATGAGATCAAAAACACTTCATTCTATGCAAATACGCAAGATTCATGCGTTTCGAGCCGCCAAACAAGCCCCAAACGAATGCAAATTCGCCTCATAATGAAGTCGAACGATTGAGTTTTGCGTTCGCTGTACAAGTTCGACCTTGTATTATAACATCAAAAACTCTTCATTCTATGCAAATACGTAAGATTCATGCGTTTCGAGCCGCCAAACAAGCCCCAAACGAATGCAGAGTCGCTTTGTAACGAAATCGAACGATCGAGGTTTGCGATCGCTGTACGAGTTCGAGCTCGTACTATAAGACCAAAAACTTTTCTTTCTATGCAAATACGTGAGATTCATGCGTTTCGAACCGCCAAACAAGCCCCAAACGGATGCAAAGTCGCTTTATAACGAAATCTAATGATTGAGTTTTGCGCTCGCTGTAAGCATTCCAGCTCGTATTATAAGGTAAGAAACCCTTCGTTCGATGTTAAAACGAGAGATTTATGCATTTCGAGCCGCCAAACAAGCCCCAAACGAATGCAAAGTCGCTTTATAACGAAATCTAACGATTGAGTTTTGCGCTCGCTGTAAGCATTCCAGCTCGTATTATGAGATCAAAAAACCTTCATTCTATGCAAATACGCAAGATTCATGCGTTTCGAGCCGCCAAACAAGCCCCAAACGACTGCAAATCCGCTTTATAACGAAATCGAACGATCGAGGTTTGCGATCGCTGTACGAGTTCGAGCTCGTACTATAAGACCAAAAACACTTTATTCTATGCAAATACGTGAGATTCATGCGTTTCGAACCGCCAAACAAGCCCCAAACGAATGCAAAGTCGCTTTATGACGAAATCTAATGATTGAGTTTTTCGCTTGCTGTAAGCATTCCAGCTCGTATTATAAGGTAAGAAACCCTTCGTTCGATGTTAAAACGAGAGGTTTATGCATTTCGAGCCGCCAAACAAGCCCCAAACGAATGCAAAGTCGCTTTATAACGAAATCTAACGATTTAGGTTTGCGATCGCTGTAAGCATTCCAGCTCGTATTATAAGGTAAGAAACCCTTCGTTCGATGTTAAAACGAGAGATTCATGCGTTTCGAGCCGCCAAACAAGCTCCAAACGAATGCAAAGTCGCTTTATGACGAAATCAAACGATTGAGTTTTGCGCTCGCTGTAAGCATTCCAGCTCGTATTATGAGATCAAAAACACTTTATTCTATGCAAATAAACAAGATTCATGCGTTTCGAGCCGCCAAACAAGCCCCAAACGACTGCAAATCCGCTTTGTAACGAAATCGAACGATTGAGGTTTGCGATCGCTGTACGAGTTCGAGCTCGTACTATAAGACCAAAAACTTTTCTTTCTATGCAAATACGTGAGATTCATGCGTTTCGAACCGCCAAACAAGCCCCAAACGGATGCAAAGTCGCTTTATAACGAAATCTAATGATTGAGTTTTGCGCTCGCTGTAAGCATTCCAGCTCGTATTATAAGGTAAGAAACCCTTCGTTCGATGTTAAAACGAGAGATTTATGCATTTCGAGCCGCCAAACAATCCCCAAAACGAATGCAAAGTCGCTTTATAACGAAATCTAACGATTGAGTTTTGCGCTCGCTCTAAGCATTCCAGCTCGTATTATGAGATCAAAAACACTTCATTCTATGCAAATACGCAAGATTCATGCGTTTCGAGCCGCCAAACAAGCCCTAACCGAATGCAAAGTCGCTTTATAACGAAATCGAACTATTGAGGTTTGCCCTCGCTGTAAGCATTCCAGCTCGTATTATGAGATCAAAAACACTTCATTCTATGCAAATACGCAAGATTCATGCGTTTCGAGCCGCCAAACAAGCCCCAAACGAATGCAAAGTCGCTTTATGACGAAATCAAACGATTGAGTTTTGCGCTCGCTGTAAGCATTCCAGCTCGTATTACGAGATCAAAAACACTTCATGCTATGCAAATACGCAAGATTCATGCGTTTCGAGCCGCCAAACAAGCCCCAAACGACTGCAAATCCGCTTTGTAACGAAATCGAACGATTGAGGTTTGCGATCGCTGTACGAGTTCGAGCTCGTACTATAAGACCAAAAACTTTTCATTCTATGCAAATACGCAAGATTCATGCGTTTCGAGCCGCCAAACAAGCCCCAAACGAATGCAAAGTCGCTTTAAAACGAAATCTAACGATTGAGTTTTGCCCTCGCTCTAAGCATTCCAGCTCGTATTATGAGATCAAAAACACTTTATTCTATGCAAATACGCAAGATTCATGCGTTTCGAGCCGCCAAACAACCCCCATGGAAAAAAGGTAGGTGTAAGATATATGCAAAAATATATATGGAATATACCCCATATATTTTCGACGAAAAATTCGATATGCAGGATATATGTGTCGATATATGTTCAAATATATATTGGTGTATATATGCTGATATATTTAAAATGTAATCTAAATACTTGTTAAATGTAAACAAAATATATTTCAGATACATTTTAAGATATATGTACTGGTATATTTTCCGTACATACGGAGATATATTCAAAATATAATCTGAATACTTGTTAAATATAAACAAAATATATTTTAGATACATTTTAAGATATATGTACCGGTATATTTTCCGTACGAACGGAGATATATTCAAAATATAATCTGAATACTTGTTAAATGTAAACAAAATTATATTTCAGATACATTTTAAGATATATGTGCCGATATATTTTGCGTACATGCGGAGATATATTCAAAATATAATCTGAATACTTGTTAAATGTAAACAAAATATATTTCGGATATATGTGCCGGCATATTTTTCGTAAATTTACAAATACATTTCATATATAAATTAAATACTTATAGTATATAAAGAGAATATAGGCTAGATACTTTCTTATATTTGCGTATAAATAAGGGAGAACGTGGCAAAGTAGACCTCTCTTGCCTCACTTTCCCCTTCATACTTGTATTAAACATAAAGTGAATAGACGTAGAAAACCGTTTCATGACACCAATGTAACGTATAACAAGTTACGTAATGTAATGATGTACCAATTGCCAATTGTTCGTACTGAAATTTCAGTACAAAAGCCCCATACCTCGAGTAAAGTCAACAGAACACGACATGAAATATTGAAAGGAAAAAAGATCGAGCTGCAGCAATTCAAGGTTTTATTGTACCAAAAATTGCATAATAAATGTAAATACTGTCACGTTGCTAGTTGAACAAATAGTGATAGATAAAAATTAATTACATCCGCTAGAAAAATAAACACTGTATTCAAAAGTATTTGTTTTTTAATATCCATGTTAAAACATTTTTTTTGTCCACTCATTTTAAGACACGTAACTTAAGTTAGCAGCTCATAACGATTCGGATGCACACAAGCAAGCCAAAGCTGCAAGTGTTGCACAGGTAAGACAAAAACTTTCTCCTTTATCATAGCTACGTTTATCACCGCTAAATTATCAAGTCGATTTTTCAGCACGATCAAGTGATCTAATCGTCTGTTGGCAATCAACGATTTGTTATGCCTTTCGAAATACAATCCTAAAGCGTAACAAGAGTGGTTATTATCCTCGTTGATTACATAAAACAATTCGATTTCAAATATTTCGTTGTTGATCAACCGCACATAATAATTAGCGCGCTTTTCTACTCGGGTATACAACTTACTGTGCACTATCTCACCGCTTATTATCGCTCGTTTATACGACGCGATAGGAGCATTTTTATTAAACTGCAGATTGGCTCTGTCGAACGCCAAATAGTGGACTCTCGGCAATACGGCATGCATCGATGCAGCACCAAGCATACTAGCATGTTTCAAGATAAGCGTTGGTTCTGGTCTTGCCTGCGTGTTTAATACATGATCCAAATATTCTCTTTGTTCTTTTGTCATTTTCTTAATACATATTGATCGTAGTCTATTAACGACGTACTTTGCTCGTGACATATCACAAATTTGTTCGGCGACGCCTTTGGAACTTTTTACATAATTTAACAGTACTTGATTTGCATTTTCATATACGAAAGCACTATGAGTCCATAGAGGACCAAATTTTTTAACACTTTCACCGAGATGAGCGAGCAAATGAACATTAAAGGAGACGTGTTCTCTGCCATATAATTGGTCAACTCCATGAATGAATTCGATCAACCATCTTTGCGAAAGTACAATTTCGGATCTCATGATCGACGTTTTGCATAAAATCTGCATTGCATCTACCAACAAAGCCCAATGATCCACATATTTCTGAGGAAGAAACGCACTCAAAGTAGAAAGACTATAAAATAGTAACCATATAACCCACTCGTGTGCCTTCCAATGAACGCGGTCGGACATTTTTCGCGGAGTTCGAGAAACTTCAAGAGAGGGCGTATAAGACAGGATTAGTTCATCGACATCATTAATCAGATGACCGATATAATACATCTCTTGATGGTAAACCGAATCGAACCATAGTTTTGCAAACTGTCTACAAACACCTAGATTGACCGCGTGCATCCAATCTACGTCTAAACATGCGATTATATCGAACTCTGGGATTTCGCATAGGATAGATCGCCCTTTAACACCCTTTTCTCTACGTACGGCATGTTCTAATGTTTGTTCATGAGTCCTCAAACCCTCGCCAAAAGGATTTTTCTGCGGTCCAAGTAACGGATAAACTCGAGTTGTCCCTCGACCTTTCGCGATGCTTTCACCAGGATGAAGGCATAAACCACATCCATACTTCCCATTGAATTGGGTTGTCTTCCTCAACATCGGCCGAGCGACCGAGTCACACACAGCAACAAGCACGCGGCATTTCTTTGTGTAACTTGTGCCTTTATATGTATAAGTAAAACCATCGTTGTACAGTGTCTTTGCCTCCTCCACAAATGGTTTGAGATATTCATTCATTTGTGGCTTTCCTGAACCAAACCAAAGACCGCACAAGAGTACGTGTTTATTTCTGTCTCGCGGCTTTAGCTCATTAATTGTGCATAAGATGGGATATATGGAGAAATTGGAGCTTTCAAATACCGGAGCTCCATCGACACTGCAATTAACACTTAACAAACCAGCGACCAAGTTTTTTTTATATAATTCTCCATCGTATATATCCTCGATGGCACTTTCAACTTTTTTTTCGCGTGGCATTTCATAGGTCTCGTGTGCAGTTGACAGTTCAAAAATTTCTCTGAGTTGGTACTCTAACGATATATACAGAAACGCGTTACCAGATCTCAGACTTGAGTTAGCATCGATTTTGTTATTACAGTGCGGACATATCATCTCAACTACTTCTACTCCTGCGTACCGTCCACAGGAATCGCAAATGTGATGAACAACCATAGATTTTGAAAATTCGTTGATTATCTTTTTCAAAAAATATTTTGACGGCTGTGACGTTGATGTCTTGTCCATGGCGCCCAACAACTTTAAAACGCTTTCAGCAGCTTCGTACGTCAAGTTGAAGCGCAGTTTTGTTGCTAGAGTCAACAGCGATTTTATCAAAAAGTCGTCAGTATAATTCTCTTCAGGCTGTGTTCTTTCTATGGCTTCGGGTCTGCTACTGTAGGTACTAGCATCTCGTGATTCCGAATTTAGCACCGCATTACCAGTCGGACTCTGAAAGAGAAAATATTACACACTTCATGTAAGCTCATAAAAATGGATGTAATACTCTGCTATTGTGATCTTTTGGTCCTACGAGAAAAGTCAATAAAGTACCGAACACGCCTGTCAATATTATATAATGTGTTTGACCTTTATCAATGTTAATTATTTGCTTCCTCATAGAGAAAGCTATGTCTTCGTGAAATAAATTGTAATCGAGTTTTAATGTCAGATTACTTAAGATAGTCTAAAACGTCGAGAAATGTGATTGTAGCAGGTGTTCGCATGTATGTGTGTATGGATGTGATAGACTTGCATGGTTTCAAACTACTACTACCCGAAACGGTTTGTGATTGCGAGTTGAAATTTAGTACACTAGCAGAGTGGCCATGTATTTTCCCTCGGTGCAATTTTCATGTCGATTGAGGCCTGGTTCGAGATTTTACGCGATTTAGAAATTTTTGAAAAAAGTTCGTGGTAGCTCTAGCCGTCGTAAATTTTGAATTATCGTTTTAAAATTGCATACAAAAATGCAAAATATGCTTACTACGATCAAAGATCTTTGATATTGTATTTAGCCGACATTTGTCGAAGCGGTCAGATTTTATGGAATTTAGATATTTTTGAAAAATTACTATAAATTGTCTAATTCGAGTAAACATGGAGGTATCGAGCTGAAATTTCACACGGAAATGGGCTAACACTGTACAACGCTTCGTATTCAATTTGGCGAAAATGGATCGAACCGTTTAGATTTATAAGATTTTGAAACTTTTGAATTTTTCGGACAATGATCATTTTACGCCCGACCGGAGTTTTTGCATCGAATAGCACTCCAGCAGTAAAATAAGTTAGAGCTTTATAATCAGCGGGGAAAAATACATTAGACATGGCCACAAAACGTCAAATATTGGATAATTGACTTAATGATTTGAAAAAATATTTTTCTAAGCCTGCATTTTTTCAGAACCTGAAGCGGCCGGTCGTTTAGCAGAAAAATCAAACACGACGTTGACGTTACAAAAAATTGAAAATTTCATATAGCTTCCTCATAAAGCTTGCAAATTGAAATTTTCATGTGGCTTTCTCATAATATTTCTTTATTCGCAAAGCTCCCTCTATGAGGAAGCCAAGAATACAAAAAATGATTTCTCATACAAGAAGCTTTGCGCTACACTAAAATATCATACTTACGTCAATACATTCCGTAGATTGTATGACGTCTCTCTTATCCAGCATGGCATCATCTCCGTCTTCGTGCAGAGAGGATTTTGAATTATTCTTCATTATCATTTTGAGATTGGACGCGAAATCCTGAAAATAAAGATACATTAATTCTAATATTTTTCACGGAATATAAATCTTCAATAACAATGAGATATCCTACACTATTCTGAATTTAAACACATTAACACATAGAAATGTCAAGAGATAGATAAGTTTTATAATAAAAATACATATTGGATAGCTGACAGGTGACAATAACGGAAAAGCAAACTAATTATCGTAAAAGCATATCAAGAAGCAAAGATGTGAACACAATCGACAGGACAGTCACCAAAGGAGTCTAACCAATGTGAAGTGTAAATATGAAGTGCAATAATGGTTTTTCATCAAAATTGATTTATTTGCCATTTGCAACATGTGGGAAGGTTCAGACGGCGCCGATAGACTAACTTTTCATTTGAAGCTTTTATGCAGATGATATACTCACTTATGATGAGCATTTTTTTTATTGCGCAGTAACTTTTTACCAAATTTCAACTGTGTAAGAACATCGAAAGATATGCTATTCTCAATTTGGTCCAGTGAAACAGTCCTTTAAGGGAGTCTAAACCCACTTTCAATCGCCCTCACACGAACCCTATGGCGCGGCCGAGTGCGAGAGAGACAGCGCCATAGGGTTCGTGTGAGAGCGAGCGAAAGTTCGTTTAGACTTCCTTTAAGGTAGGACTAAAGATTAACATAACCTCAAAATATTTTCAATCCACTTTTCTCCGGAACGGTTTTACAAAATAAAAAACGAACTGCAGGGCGTACTGAGTATTTGATTAACGCAGTGCGCCCCACAATTATTTTTTCATTTTATAGAATCGTGTCGGAAAAAAATGGATTCAACATTTTTATTCTCTCTCTCGCACTCATACGTGTTTAGCCTCGCCTTGAGATGAATTAAATTATTTTTAGAGAACCAAATATATCTCCTGCGCAGTAATTTTGTACCATTTTTTTTTTTTGCGTAAGAGCATCAAAAGGAAGATTCCATACTCAATTTGGTTCAGCGATGAAATCTAAGCCTTACGATAAGTTAAAAATTGAGAAATATTTGCACTGCTGAACTGCGAACAAAAAGTGAGAGATATTGATGGACTCATGTCACCAACAAAAATTATAGTGCAGAAGATTCAGCAAAGCAGTTGACCGAGATGAAAATAGTGTTCAAAATACATATCGTAAGGCAAAGTGAGCAACACAATGGTGAAAGAGTTAGTGAAGGGAATCCCAGCTGCATAGATTATTAAACGTATAGTACTTTTCATTATTTTCACTAATAACTGTTATTGTAGAATTGAAAATTAAACTAATACATGACATAAGACAATACTTATATATAGACAGTGAAGAAATGTGGTTTATGGGTTAAGCATGTTGCAGAAAAATTACTCACAGAATCAGATGCAATGCTGCCTTTTATGTCCGCTGTCGATTCCTGCAAAATAACCATTGTTAGGTTATTGAGAATTCTTAAATTTATACATTTGTGAAGTTATGCACATAAATCGATTGAGGCAATGCAAATTACATTTGTTTCATTTAAAAAAGCAAACGTAGAAACGCAGTGTGTCTCAACACTAAGTATTTAAGAAATAAATTTTAAGGGATCGGTTTATTACGAATTTATTAATAGTTTTTGCCTTCTACTCACCTCAGATGACGTGTCTTCGACGTGTTTTATGGAAATTGCGGTTACCACCGTGGATTGTTTTTCTCTGTGTACATGTATGTACATTATTATTATTCTTTTCATTAACATGCGCAATTATTTTGGAAGCTTTGCGATAACAATGGCATGACAGAATATATAACAATCACCTTGACTCTTTGTGTTTTCCTTTCCAATCACGTTTTGTGGATGCCGGGATTTCCGAAACATTGCCATGCAGTACGTATTTCTTGTATGGTCCTCTTTTAACATGGCACTTTTCGTCAGTTTCAAGTGAATCGCTGTCCATTGTTGGCACAACATAGAGATTGTTTGCTGAGTCAAAGACTACACGCACCTGTAGAGCCGAAGACTTCTCAAAACTACCGAAAGCACGTGTTTACCCTTCTGGTAGACTTTCATACGCGCGACGGCGACAAGCGACACATACGAGGCCCAGTTAGAGATGTGGAAATATTAGTATTTTAACATTTCGTAAAATCACCGTATTTTTAGCGTATTATGACGTATTTTTTTTCTCAACATCTTGTGTTGCGAAAATACGATCACAAAAGTTTCTCGTAATTTGGCGTACAAAACGGTAAAAATCATCCATCCAGATGTGAAATTACCGGTGATAAATTGTTCGGTAAAGTTACGTTACCGATTGGAAAATGGTAAACTTCACCTTTACAGTTTGTAAATTAACAATAATATATTTTTTTGGCAACATTACTGTAACATTTTTTGAAAATTTACCATGTGTTGGTGATATGTTAAGTCACTATAAGATCAGATGATTTCATTATCAATACGTAATTTTACGAAATATTGAAATACCGGTATTTCTACATCTCTACCTACAGCGCACTAAGTGGACAATAGGTCGGCCAATCACCTTGCGGTAAGTTTGAATTGTCCAATCGCCTTGCAGTCAGTCAGGGCGTGATTGGACGCTCATGCTTCCCAACAAGATTGCTTCAATCGTCCATGTCATGATATTTTTCTGCCTTGTCATTGTCGTAATTCCGAATTAAACGGGATTGAGGAAATTCACATCCTTAATAATTAAGGTTGTGAAATACTCATCCGCCCCTAGATACATTCCTTTTTATCTGTATTGGCCGATAGTTGACTTTGTGCGCTTATATGTGTAGTTATGCCCACCCGATTCGAGATTGAAATTGAAAGGACCGGGAAGACCATCATAGGGATTCGTCTTTCAGAAACTAGAGGTTCGCCCGTGCACCTTTAGTGATTGGCGCGCCTGTTCCTGTATTCAGCATATTGACATGTATCAAAATATCACTTCTAACTTATAGATACTTTCACGTCGGTTAGTTGTTCCCTTGACCAACGCCGTAAATGTAATTTCCGATTTGTCGCGAAAGGTAAGTATGGGTTGAAATTTCATAATTCAGTTGTTGCTTTTGCCGGTTAAATTAAGAATATTATTCTCATCTAATTAATTATAATCTGTTGGAGATAAGGCCGCTGTTTATTGTGTCCATAACCATAAATGCAGCAGGTACGCTTTTAGATGTTTAGCAGACAGTAGAGGCCCATTAATGAAGCAACTTATATGGAACACTATTGTTTGTAGAATGTCACCAAAATTACTGGCACTTGTTAAATGGATTGGCGGGGCTGACGATAAGAAATTTACGTCTGGTATCCCCGTAGAATGGATCAAGGGATTTAACTACAACGAATTTCGTTCTGAGAATTTTGATCCAACGTTGAGCTACGTCATCGAGTGGCACGACAAACCGAAGGAACCTCCTGGGGGTTGGCCCGTCTTCGATGGCTACGTTATTGAAGTGTCCAGTAAGTAATTCATAATCTTAACTGTTTTTATTTTTTAATAAGATCTTGCAAATTTAATTTGATTTATGATATCAATAGGATTTTGCACAAGTCCAAGGTAGAACAAATATTGGCACCGATGAAAAATGATACATTCTCACACGTGATAATTAAATTTTTTTTTGTAGTCCTGTTGATTGGTGTGAATATTATTTTCCATTTGCAATTTGTCCTCAGGTTTAGGTTGCACCGATAGACCCATTTGCCATTTGAAGCTTTTGCGCAGATGATGTATTCATTCATGTAGAACGTTTTGTATTGCACAGTAACTAAATTTCATCTTTCTAAGCTGCGCAGGCATCGAAAGCAAGATTTATGCTGAATTTGGTCCAACGATGCAATCTAAGTGTTACGATAAGTTAAAAATTGAAAACATATTTGCACTGCTGAACTGCACTATGAAAAATATATTGTGCTATGAAAATGTTTCTTTATTTTGTGCTTGTAAAGAGGTATCTGTTTGAAACATTTTATTGTTACGAAACAGTTTCGAGTGAACTTGCAATGTGTAAAGTTTAGATTTCGCCGATACACCAAATTTCCATTCAATGCTCCGGCGCAGAAGGTATATTTGCTTTTATAAAAATCATTTTTTTACACAGTAATCTTATACCAAATTTTTTTGCGGAAGAGCATCAAAAGGAAGATTCTATAATCAATTTGGTCCAGCGATGGAATGTAAACCTTACGATAAGTTGAAAATTGAAATAATATTTGCACTGTTAAACTGCGCAACAAAAAAACATTTTGTAATTTTTCTCTTATTGTGTACTTGTAATAAATGAAACTCATTTCACTTGTTGCAAGACCATGTACATGCAGTACTATTGCAATACTATGTGGAAGAAAATTCGAATGTCAATGGAATGTATACTGGGTGTCAAAATACCTTCAGTTCATATTCATATTTTCCCAATTATTAAATTCAATAATGCTTTAATTATGTGTTACCTAATGTGTTGTATAATGTAGTAACAATTGTTTTTTCAGATCGGATTAGCCTGCTCGAACAAAAAGTAAGAGCTCTTGATGGATTAATGTCACCCGCGAAAACGATAAGGCAGGAGGAGAATGAAGACAAGTGTGATGTGAGTAATAATTTTTAGAGTAAAAGACTATGGATTTCTTTAAGCTACTCTTCATAAAGGAGAGACAATAGTTATATTTTTCCTATTTAATGAAGGTTCGAAATCATGCGTTATTTTTAATAAAGTTATCATGTTTTATTGATTCACGTACAAATAGAAGCACCCACCTTATTGCTTTTGTTACGAAGTATAATTTTCCTAAATCACATGGTTTATTTTAAATGATTATCACTCTTTTGCTTCAGTTAAAATATTTGTTACAATTTCTCATGCGTTAGTTCCTGGTGGAACAAGCTAACATTTGGTAGAAATATTAACATATATTTGATTCAATAATCTATGAAGTGTATATCGTTTCGCAAACATTTTTTTTATTTTTTTTTATTTTCAGAAATTATCAAAAACCAATAATGACGAGACGCAGATGTCGAGCGGAACTGATACGGTGAAACAGAAGGAATCCGGCGACGATATGATGACCGCAGGTCCTAGCGATTCGTCCGATAATCGCAACATACCTTCGTCTAACAAAATCGCTTCGCAGAAATACAAAATAACGGACGAAAATGCCGATGAACAGGAAGCGCCAAAAAAAACACGGAAGAGCTGTGAGTCCAGTAATCGGAATATATCCGTGTCCAACAGAATCGCTGCGAATAATAAAAAAAAAGCGGGCGAAGATATCATATATGAAGAGGAATCGCCACATAAGGAACAACTGGGTATTGCATCCGGCAATCGGACTATACCCCTGTCCAACAGAACCGCTGCGAAGAGACAGAAAAACACGGACAATACGAATGATGGTGAGGAATCGCTACTTGAAGCAGGGCAATTATCAGACGATGGCAAAGCGGCTAGCAGTATATCAGGCATCGTTCCGCTCGATCGGAACAAATCGAAGACTAGACTGTACGCACCCGCTCCTGAAGGTAGGATGTGCTAGCAAATATTACAAATTCCTTTCTCGCATGTTTTAGTTATACGCAGGTACTAATTTACAGGTAATGATGGATATGAACACACGCTACTTCAAATCCACAAGGAGCTCAAACTGTTGCGAAAAAAGAGATACACAAAGGATGAAGTGGATACGAGCGACTCAAGCGAAGAAGAAATGGTACACAAATAATTTATATACTTTAAATAATCAAAAATCCATATACATAATATCAGACTTGAGTCCCTTCTTCATTGATTCCATCATAACTAAAATTAATTACTAATCACTGTACATTGGTATTACGTATTACAGAAAGAAATAGGGCGTAAAGGAAGTGAGATCTACATTACCAGTCAGCAGTGGAATGTAGCAAAGCGTGCAAGAACCTACACGGCGATGGGAATAAACCTCTTGATGTCGCTATTTCCAATTAAAACTTTACTACAAAGTAATTTGAGAGGAGGCCAAAGTAAAATTGGCAAAGAGAAAGGCGGAAAGAGCTACAAAGCACTGAATGAAAAAATTCTTAACGCGCTGTATTGTAAGTATTATCTTGTATGTACAATCTTGTAGTGTACATTGTCACGCGAAGACTCTAAGTTGCATGTATTTATAATATGGCCATTCCAACCCAACCCGACCTGCACGCGACTACTATGTTCCGATTTTTTTTCTATTAGCATATTTTTGGGCGTCATAAATAGAAATTTCACATTACTTTTGTTATTTTTTCAAAATATTCCGTTGGCAGACACCGCTTTTGATATCACAGTGCATTTATAATATGTTCGCCATTTTTGTTTTAAGTCAGATTTATATCTTTTAATATATGGTTTCACGAAGATGAGTTCATATTTGAGGTGCTGGGGAGGTTGATTTTAATTTGCTTGCTGACTAGTTAAACTAAAGTTAAGCCGATGCGTTTGAAAAATAATAAAATTGCCTTGCAGTGAGTTAGTGACATTCAACACCATTATATTGAGGGAAATACCCGGACTGAAATTATCCATGACTAAAATTCCAAGAGAGCTTAATATATCGAACTTTTGTGAGTATGATATGGAGCATTCTTGAATTTGTAAAGTTTCAATTTTCCAGAACTAAACACTAATTTCTAAATGCACTTTTCGGATCTTTCGGAACGTTTTGAAAAGAATATCATGAAAACAAAGTTTCCACTATGAGGAAGTAAATTGGGAAAAAAAATTATGCTCCCTGGCCAATCGACATGGGGTGGAATGCACAAAATATAATATATACACAAATATATATACGCACATTGAAGTTTACTTATATGAATTAATCCAGATACAGTAAACAGACAATGGAAGGCGACGTTTAACGAGGCGGGTCTCGGAACGGCAATCAACAATAAGCTTACGCGTCTCCGATCTGCCGAAAAAAAGAAAATCGTCGACCAGGTATATATATTTTGTAAGATGAGTAAGAATAGTGGAATCGGACAAACCCAGTTAACAATACAATTTTTTTGTGTTCCAGACCGAACAGGAAGAAGTCGCCTGAACATTTTTTAAATTGTATCTTTTAATATATGTGTGCCTGAATAAATATAACGTTCCTTCATTAGTGTACATTTATTTTCCTATAATGCGCATTTAATATATACGTAGTGTGCATCCCCTATATTGGCAGTATATATATCTAGCTATATACCAAATATATTACACGTATATTTTAAAATATACATCAGATATATTTCCAGTATATTTTGAGATGTACGTCACACATATTGCTGGTGTATTTGAATATATACCTCAGATATATTCTCAGTATATTTTAAAATGTCCGTCACATATATTGCTAATGTATTTGAAGATATATCTTGAATATATTCCCCGTATATTATAAGATATATACAACGACGAAAAATTCGATATGTCGGATATATTTTATATATATTTCAGGTACATACTACATGTAACTAGAATATAATTGAGATATATTGTATATATTCCAAATATATCTCGCATATATATTACGATATATCGTAAAATAGATTTTCACACCTACATTTTTTCCATGGGGGAAGCCCCAAACGAATGCAAAGTCGCTTTATAACGAAATCTAACGATTGAGTTTTGCGCTCGCTGTAAGCATTCCAGCTCGTATTATGAGATCAAAAACACTTCATTCTATGCAAATACACAAGATTCATGCGTTTCGAGCCGCCAAACAAGCCCCAAACGAATGCAAAGTCGCTTTAAAACGAAATCTAACGATTGAGTTTTGCCCTCGCTCTAAGCATTCCAGCTCGTATTATGAGATCAAAAACACTTCATTCTATGCAAATACGCAAGATTCATGCGTTTCGAGCCGCCAAACAAGCCCCAAACGAATGCAAAGTCGCTTTAAAACGAAATCTAACGATTGAGTTTTGCCCTCGCTCTAAGTATTCCAGCTCGTATTATAACATCAAAAACTCTTCATTCTATGCAAATACGTAAGATTCATGCGTTTCGAGCCGCCAAACAAGCCCCAAACGAATGCAAAGTCGCTTTGTAACGAAATCGAACGATTGAGGATTGCGATCGCTGTACGACGAGTTCCAGCTTGTACTATAAGACCAAAAACTTTTCTTTCTATGCAAATACGTGAGATTCATGCGTTTCGAACAGCCAAACAAGCCTCAAACGAATGCAAAGTCGCTTTATAACGAAATCTAATGATTGAGTTTTGCGCTCGCTGTAAGCATTCCAGCTCGTATTATAAGGTAAGAAACCCTTCGTTCGATGTTAAAACGAGAGATTTATGCATTTCGAGCCGCCAAACAAGCCCCAAACGAATGCAAAGTCGCTTTAAAACGAAATCTAACGATTGAGTTTTGCCCTCGCTCTAAGCATTCCAGCTCGTATTATGAGATCAAAAACACTTCATTCCTATGCAAATACGCAAGATTCATGCTTTTTGAGCCGCCAAACAAGCCCCAAACGACTGCAAATCCGCTTTATAACGAAATCGAACGATTGAGTTTAGCGTTCGCTTTACAAGTTCGACATAGTATTATAACATCAAATACTCTTCATTCTATGCAAATAAATAAGATTCATGTGTTTCGAGCCCCCAAACAAGCCCCGAACGAACGCTAAGTCGCTTTACAACGATATCGAACATTTGAGTTTTGCGCTCGCTGTAGGCGTTCCAGCTCGTATTATGAGATCAAAAACACTTCATTCTATGCAAATACGTAAGATTCATGCGTTTCGAGCAGCCAAACAAGCCCCAAACGAATGCAAATTCGCCTCATAACGAAATCGAACGATTGAGTTTTGCGATCGCTGTACAAGTTCGACCTAGTATTATAACATCAAAAACTCTTCATTCTATGCAAATACGCAAGATTCATGCGTTTCGAGCCGCCAAACAAGCCCCAAACGAATGCAAAGTCGCTTTAAAACGAAATCTAACGATTGAGATTTGCCCTCGCTCTAAGCATTCCAGCTCGTATTATGAGATCAAAAACACTTCATTCTATGCAAATACGCAAGATTCATGCGTTTCGAGCCGCCAAACAAGCCCCAAACGAATGCAAAGTCGCTTTAAAACGAAATCTAACGATTGAGTTTTGCCCTCGCTCTAAGCATTCCAGCTCGTATTATGAGATCAAAAACACTTCATTCTATGCAAATACGCAAGATTCATGCGTTTCGAGCCGCCAAACAAGCCCCAAACGAATGCAAATTCGCCTCATAACGAAATCGAACGATTGCGTTTTGCGTTCGCTGTACAAGTTCGACCTAGTATTATAACATCAAAAACTCTTCATTCTATGCAAATACGTAAGATTCATGCGTTTCGAGCCGCCAAACAAGCCCCAAACGAATGCAGAGTCGCTTTGTAACGAAATCGAACGATCGAGGTTTGCGATCGCTGTACGAGTTCGAGCTCGTACTATAAGACCAAAAACTTTTCTTTCTATGCAAATACGTGAGATTCATGCGTTTCGAACCGCCAAACAAGCCCCAAACGGATGCAAAGTCGCTTTATAACGAAATCGAACGATTGAGTTTAGCGTTCGCTTTACAAGTTCGACATAGTATTATAACATCAAATACTCTTCATTCTATGCAAATAAATAAGATTCATGTGTTTCGAGCCCCCAAACAAGCCCCGAACGAACGCTAAGTCGCTTTACAACGATATCGAACATTTGAGTTTTGCGCTCGCTGTAGGCGTTCCAGCTCGTATTATGAGATCAAAAACACTTCATTCTATGCAAATACGTAAGATTCATGCGTTTCGAGCAGCCAAACAAGCCCCAAACGAATGCAAATTCGCCTCATAACGAAATCGAACGATTGAGTTTTGCGATCGCTGTACAAGTTCGACCTAGTATTATAACATCAAAAACTCTTCATTCTATGCAAATACGCAAGATTCATGCGTTTCGAGCCGCCAAACAAGCCCCAAACGAATGCAAAGTCGCTTTAAAACGAAATCTAACGATTGAGATTTGCCCTCGCTCTAAGCATTCCAGCTCGTATTATGAGATCAAAAACACTTCATTCTATGCAAATACGCAAGATTCATGCGTTTCGAGCCGCCAAACAAGCCCCAAACGAATGCAAAGTCGCTTTAAAACGAAATCTAACGATTGAGTTTTGCCCTCGCTCTAAGCATTCCAGCTCGTATTATGAGATCAAAAACACTTCATTCTATGCAAATACGCAAGATTCATGCGTTTCGAGCCGCCAAACAAGCCCCAAACGAATGCAAATTCGCCTCATAACGAAATCGAACGATTGAGTTTTGCGTTCGCTGTACAAGTTCGACCTAGTATTATAACATCAAAAACTCTTCATTCTATGCAAATACGTAAGATTCATGCGTTTCGAGCCGCCAAACAAGCCCCAAACGAATGCAGAGTCGCTTTGTAACGAAATCGAACGATCGAGGTTTGCGATCGCTGTACGAGTTCGAGCTCGTACTATAAGACCAAAAACTTTTCTTTCTATGCAAATACGTGAGATTCATGCGTTTCGAACCGCCAAACAAGCCCCAAACGGATGCAAAGTCGCTTTATAACGAAATCTAATGATTGAGTTTTGCGCTCGCTGTAAGCATTCCAGCTCGTATTATATGGTAAGAAACCCTTCGTTCGATGTTAAAACGAGAGATTTATGCATTTCGAGCCGCCAAATAAGCCCCAAACGAATGCAAAGTCGCTTTATAACGAAATCTAACGATTGAGTTTTGCGCTCGCTGTAAGCATTCCAGCTCGCATTATGAGATCAAAAACACTTCATTCTATGCAAATACGCAAGATTCATGCATTTCGAGCCGCAAAACAAGCCCCAAACGAAAGCAAAGTCGCTTTATAACGAAATCAAATGATTGAGTTTTGCGCTCGCTGTAAGCATTCCAGCTCGTATTATGAAATCAAAAACACTTCATTCTATGCAAATACGCAAGATTCATGCGTTTCGAGCCGCCAAACAAGCCCCAAACGAATGCAAAGTCGCTTCATAACGAAAGCGAACGATTGAGTTTTGCGCTCGCTGTACGAGATCGAGCTCGTATTATAACATCAAACCACTTCATTCTATGCATATACGCAAGATTCATGCGTTTCGAGCCGTCAAACAAGCCCCAAACGAATGCAAATTCGCCTCATAACGAAATCGAACGATTGAGTTTTGCGCTCGCTCTAAGCATTCCAGCTCGTATTATGAAATCAAAAACACTTCATTCTATGAAATACGCAAGATTCATGCGTTTCGAGCCGCCAAACAAGCCCCAAACGAATGCAAAGTCGCTTTATAACGAAAGCGGACGATTGAGTTTTGCGCTCGCTGCACGAGATCGAGCTCGTATTATAACATCAAACCACTTCATTCTATGCATATACGCAAGATTCATGCGTTTCGAGCAGCCAAACAAGCCCCAAACGAATGCAAATTCGCCTCATAACGAAATCGAACGATTGAGTTTTGCGTTCGCTGTACAAGTTCGACCTAGTAGTATAACATCAAAAACTCTTCATTCTATGCAAATACGTAAGATTCATGCGTTTCGAGCCGCCAAACAAGCCCCAAACGAATGCAAAGTCGCTTTGTAACGAAATCGAATGATTGAGGTTTGCGATCGCTGTAGGAGTTCCAGCTCGTATTATAAGATAAGTAACCCTTCGTTCGATGTAAAAACACGAGATTGATGCGTTTCGAGCGGCCAAACAAGCCCCAAACGAATGCCAAGTCGTTTTATAACGAAATTGAACGATTGAGGTTTGCGCTCGCTGGAGGCGTTCCAGCTCGTATTATAAGATCAACAACATTTCATTCTATGCAAATACGCAAGATTCATGCGTTTCGAACCGCCAAAGAAGCCCCAAACGAATGCAAAGTCGCTTTATAACGAAATCTAATGATTGTGTTTTGCGCTCTCTGTAAGCATTCCAGCTCGTATTATAAGGTAAGAAACCCTTCGTTCGATGTTAAAACGAGAGATTTATGCATTTCGAGCCGCCAAACAAGCCTCAAACAAATGCAAAGTCGCTTTATAACGAAATCTAACTATTGAGTTTTGCGCTCGCTGTAAGCATTCCAGCTCGTATTATGAGATCAAAAACACTTCATTCTATGCAAATACGCAAGAGTCATGCGTTTCGAGCCGCCAAACAAGCCCCAAACGAATGCAAAGTCGCTTTATAACGAAATCTAACGATTGAGTTTTGCGCTCGCTGTAAGCATTCCAGCTCGTATTATGAGATCAAAAACACTTCATTCTATGCAAATACGCAAGATTCATGCGTTTCAAGCAGCCAAACAAGCCCCAAACGAATGCAAAATCGCCTCATAACGAAATCGAACGATTGAGTTTTGCGTTCGCTGTACAAGTTCGACCTAGTATTATAACATCAAAAACACTCCATTCTATGCAAATACGCAAGATTCATGCGTTTCGAACCGCCAAACAAGTCCCAAACGAATGCAAAGTCGCTTTATAACGAAATCTAATGATTGAGTTTTGCGCTCGCTGTAAGCATTCCAGCTCGTATTATAAGGTAAGAAACCCTTCGTTCGATGTTAAAACGAGAGATTTATGCATTTCGAGCCGTCAAACAAGCCCCAAACGAATGCAAAGTCGCTTTAAAACGAAATCTAACGATTGAGTTTTGCCCTCGCTCTAAGCATTCCAGCTCGTATTATGAGATCAAAAACACTTCATTCTATGCAAATACGCAAGATTCATGCGTTTCGAGCCGCCAAACAAGCCCCAAACGAATGCAAAGTCGCTTTATAACGAAATCGAACGATTGAGTTTTGCGTTCGCTGTACAAGTTCGACCTAGTATTATAACATCAAAAACTCTTCATTCTATGCAAATACGTAAGATTCATGTGTTTCGAGCCGCCAAACAAGCCCCAAACGAATGCAAAGTCGCTTTATAACGAAATCGAACGATTGAGTTTTGCGCTCGCTGTAAGCATTCCAGCTCGTATTATAAGGTAAGAAACCCTTCGTTCGATGTTAAAACGAGAGATTTATGCATTTCGAGCCGCCAAACAAGCCCCAAACGAATGCAAAGTCGCTTTAAAACGAAATCTAACGATTGAGTTTTGCCCTCGCTCTAAGCATTCCAGCTCGTATTATGAGATCAAAAACACTTCATTCTATGCAAATACGCAAGATTCATGCGTTTTGAGCCGCCAAACAAGCCCCAAACGACTGCAAATCCGCTTTATAACGAAATCGAACGATTGAGTTTAGCGTTCGCTTTACAAGTTCGACATAGTATTATAACATCAAATACTCTTCATTCTATGCAAATAAATAAGATTCATGTGTTTCGAGCCCCCAAACAAGCCCCGAACGAACGCTAAGTCGCTTTACAACGATATCGAACATTTGAGTTTTGCGCTCGCTGTAGGCGTTCCAGCTCGTATTATGAGATCAAAAACACTTCATTCTATGCAAATACGTAAGATTCATGCGTTTCGAGCAGCCAAACAAGCCCCAAACGAATGCAAATTCGCCTCATAACGAAATCGAACGATTGAGTTTTGCGTTCGCTGTACAAGTTCGACCTAGTATTATAACATCAAAAACTCTTCATTCTATGCAAATACGCAAGATTCATGCGTTTCGAGCCGCCAAACAAGCCCCAAACGAATGCAAAGTCGCTTTAAAACGAAATCTAACGATTGAGATTTGCGCTCGCTGTAAGCATTCCAGCTCGTATTATAAGGTAAGAAACCCTTCGTTCGATGTTAAAACGAGGGATTTATGCATTTCGAGCCGCCAAACAAGCCCCAAACGAATGCAAAGTCGCTTTAAAACGAAATCTAACGATTGAGTTTTGCCCTCGCTCTAAGCATTCCAGCTCGTATTATGAGATCAAAAACACTTCATTCTATGCAAATACGCAAGATTCATGCGTTTCGAGCCGCCAAACAAGCCCCAAACGAATGCAAATTCGCCTCATAATGAAGTCGAACGATTGAGTTTTGCGTTCGCTGTACAAGTTCGACCTTGTATTATAACATCAAAAACTCTTCATTCTATGCAAATACGTAAGATTCATGCGTTTCGAGCCGCCAAACAAGCCCCAAACGAATGCAGAGTCGCTTTGTAACGAAATCGAACGATCGAGGTTTGCGATCGCTGTACGAGTTCGAGCTCGTACTATAAGACCAAAAACTTTTCTTTCTATGCAAATACGTGAGATTCATGCGTTTCGAACCGCCAAACAAGCCCCAAACGGATGCAAAGTCGCTTTATAATGAAATCTAATGATTGAGTTTTGCGCTCGCTGTAAGCATTCCAGCTCGTATTATAAGGTAAGAAACCCTTCGTTCGATGTTAAAACGAGAGATTTATGCATTTCGAGCCGCCAAACAAGCCCCAAACGAATGCAAAATCGCTTTATAACGAAATCTAACGATTGAGTTTTGCGCTCGCTGTAAGCATTCCAGCTCGTATTATGAGATCAAAAAACCTTCATTCTATGCAAATACGCAAGATTCATGCGTTTCGAGCCGCCAAACAAGCCCCAAACGACTGCAAATCCGCTTTATAACGAAATCGAACGATCGAGGTTTGCGATCGCTGTACGAGTTCGAGCTCGTACTATAAGACCAAAAACACTTTATTCTATGCAAATACGTGAGATTCATGCGTTTCGAACCGCCAAACAAGCCCCAAACGAATGCAAAGTCGCTTTATGACGAAATCTAATGATTGAGTTTTTCGCTTGCTGTAAGCATTCCAGCTCGTATTATAAGGTAAGAAACCCTTCGTTCGATGTTAAAACGAGAGGTTTATGCATTTCGAGCCGCCAAACAAGCCCCAAACGAATGCAAAGTCGCTTTATAACGAAATCTAACGATTTAGGTTTGCGATCGCTGTAAGCATTCCAGCTCGTATTATAAGGTAAGAAACCCTTCGTTCGATGTTAAAACGAGAGATTCATGCGTTTCGAGCCGCCAAACAAGCTCCAAACGAATGCAAAGTCGCTTTATGACGAAATCAAACGATTGAGTTTTGCGCTCGCTGTAAGCATTCCAGCTCGTATTATGAGATCAAAAACACTTTATTCTATGCAAATAAACAAGATTCATGCGTTTCGAGCCGCCAAACAAGCCCCAAACGACTGCAAATCCGCTTTGTAACGAAATCGAACGATTGAGGTTTGCGATCGCTGTACGAGTTCGAGCTCGTACTATAAGACCAAAAACTTTTCTTTCTATGCAAATACGTGAGATTCATGCGTTTCGAACCGCCAAACAAGCCCCAAACGGATGCAAAGTCGCTTTATAACGAAATCTAATGATTGAGTTTTGCGCTCGCTGTAAGCATTCCAGCTCGTATTATAAGGTAAGAAACCCTTCGTTCGATGTTAAAACGAGAGATTTATGCATTTCGAGCCGCCAAACAATCCCCAAAACGAATGCAAAGTCGCTTTATAACGAAATCTAACGATTGAGTTTTGCGCTCGCTCTAAGCATTCCAGCTCGTATTATGAGATCAAAAACACTTCATTCTATGCAAATACGCAAGATTCATGCGTTTCGAGCCGCCAAACAAGCCCTAACCGAATGCAAAGTCGCTTTATAACGAAATCGAACTATTGAGGTTTGCCCTCGCTGTAAGCATTCCAGCTCGTATTATGAGATCAAAAACACTTCATTCTATGCAAATACGCAAGATTCATGCGTTTCGAGCCGCCAAACAAGCCCCAAACGAATGCAAAGTCGCTTTATGACGAAATCAAACGATTGAGTTTTGCGCTCGCTGTAAGCATTCCAGCTCGTATTACGAGATCAAAAACACTTCATGCTATGCAAATACGCAAGATTCATGCGTTTCGAGCCGCCAAACAAGCCCCAAACGACTGCAAATCCGCTTTGTAACGAAATCGAACGATTGAGGTTTGCGATCGCTGTACGAGTTCGAGCTCGTACTATAAGACCAAAAACTTTTCATTCTATGCAAATACGCAAGATTCATGCGTTTCGAGCCGCCAAACAAGCCCCAAACGAATGCAAAGTCGCTTTAAAACGAAATCTAACGATTGAGTTTTGCCCTCGCTCTAAGCATTCCAGCTCGTATTATGAGATCAAAAACACTTTATTCTATGCAAATACGCAAGATTCATGCGTTTCGAGCCGCCAAACAAGCCCCAAACGAATGCAAAGTCGCTTTATAACGAAATCTAACGATTGAGTTTTGCGCTCGCTGTAAGCATTCCAGCTCGTATTATGAGATCAAAAACACTTCATTCTATGCAAATACACAAGATTCATGCGTTTCGAGCTGCCAAACAAGCCCCAAACGAATGCAAAGTCGCTTTAAAACGAAATCTAACGATTGAGTTTTGCCCTCGCTCTAAGCATTCCAGCTCGTATTATGAGATCAAAAACACTTCATTCTATGCAAATACGCAAGATTCATGCGTTTCGAGCCGCCAAACAAGCCCCAAACGAATGCAAAGTCGCTTTAAAACGAAATCTAACGATTGAGTTTTGCCCTCGCTCTAAGTATTCCAGCTCGTATTATAACATCAAAAACTCTTCATTCTATGCAAATACGTAAGATTCATGCGTTTCGAGCCGCCAAACAAGCCCCAAACGAATGCAAAGTCGCTTTGTAACGAAATCGAACGATTGAGGATTGCGATCGCTGTACGACGAGTTCCAGCTTGTACTATAAGACCAAAAACTTTTCTTTCTATGCAAATACGTGAGATTCATGCGTTTCGAACAGCCAAACAAGCCTCAAACGAATGCAAAGTCGCTTTATAACGAAATCTAATGATTGAGTTTTGCGCTCGCTGTAAGCATTCCAGCTCGTATTATAAGGTAAGAAACCCTTCGTTCGATGTTAAAACGAGAGATTTATGCATTTCGAGCCGCCAAACAAGCCCCAAACGAATGCAAAGTCGCTTTAAAACGAAATCTAACGATTGAGTTTTGCCCTCGCTCTAAGCATTCCAGCTCGTATTATGAGATCAAAAACACTTCATTCCTATGCAAATACGCAAGATTCATGCTTTTTGAGCCGCCAAACAAGCCCCAAACGACTGCAAATCCGCTTTATAACGAAATCGAACGATTGAGTTTAGCGTTCGCTTTACAAGTTCGACATAGTATTATAACATCAAATACTCTTCATTCTATGCAAATAAATAAGATTCATGTGTTTCGAGCCCCCAAACAAGCCCCGAACGAACGCTAAGTCGCTTTACAACGATATCGAACATTTGAGTTTTGCGCTCGCTGTAGGCGTTCCAGCTCGTATTATGAGATCAAAAACACTTCATTCTATGCAAATACGTAAGATTCATGCGTTTCGAGCAGCCAAACAAGCCCCAAACGAATGCAAATTCGCCTCATAACGAAATCGAACGATTGAGTTTTGCGATCGCTGTACAAGTTCGACCTAGTATTATAACATCAAAAACTCTTCATTCTATGCAAATACGCAAGATTCATGCGTTTCGAGCCGCCAAACAAGCCCCAAACGAATGCAAAGTCGCTTTAAAACGAAATCTAACGATTGAGATTTGCCCTCGCTCTAAGCATTCCAGCTCGTATTATGAGATCAAAAACACTTCATTCTATGCAAATACGCAAGATTCATGCGTTTCGAGCCGCCAAACAAGCCCCAAACGAATGCAAAGTCGCTTTAAAACGAAATCTAACGATTGAGTTTTGCCCTCGCTCTAAGCATTCCAGCTCGTATTATGAGATCAAAAACACTTCATTCTATGCAAATACGCAAGATTCATGCGTTTCGAGCCGCCAAACAAGCCCCAAACGAATGCAAATTCGCCTCATAACGAAATCGAACGATTGCGTTTTGCGTTCGCTGTACAAGTTCGACCTAGTATTATAACATCAAAAACTCTTCATTCTATGCAAATACGTAAGATTCATACGTTTCGAGCCGCCAAACAAGCCCCAAACGAATGCAGAGTCGCTTTGTAACGAAATCGAACGATCGAGGTTTGCGATCGCTGTACGAGTTCGAGCTCGTACTATAAGACCAAAAACTTTTCTTTCTATGCAAATACGTGAGATTCATGCGTTTCGAACCGCCAAACAAGCCCCAAACGGATGCAAAGTCGCTTTATAACGAAATCGAACGATTGAGTTTAGCGTTCGCTTTACAAGTTCGACATAGTATTATAACATCAAATACTCTTCATTCTATGCAAATAAATAAGATTCATGTGTTTCGAGCCCCCAAACAAGCCCCGAACGAACGCTAAGTCGCTTTACAACGATATCGAACATTTGAGTTTTGCGCTCGCTGTAGGCGTTCCAGCTCGTATTATGAGATCAAAAACACTTCATTCTATGCAAATACGTAAGATTCATGCGTTTCGAGCAGCCAAACAAGCCCCAAACGAATGCAAATTCGCCTCATAACGAAATCGAACGATTGAGTTTTGCGATCGCTGTACAAGTTCGACCTAGTATTATAACATCAAAAACTCTTCATTCTATGCAAATACGCAAGATTCATGCGTTTCGAGCCGCCAAACAAGCCCCAAACGAATGCAAAGTCGCTTTAAAACGAAATCTAACGATTGAGATTTGCCCTCGCTCTAAGCATTCCAGCTCGTATTATGAGATCAAAAACACTTCATTCTATGCAAATACGCAAGATTCATGCGTTTCGAGCCGCCAAACAAGCCCCAAACGAATGCAAAGTCGCTTTAAAACGAAATCTAACGATTGAGTTTTGCCCGCGCTCTAAGCATTCCAGCTCGTATTATGAGATCAAAAACACTTCATTCTATGCAAATACGCAAGATTCATGCGTTTCGAGCCGCCAAACAAGCCCCAAACGAATGCAAATTCGCCTCATAACGAAATCGAACGATTGAGTTTTGCGTTCGCTGTACAAGTTCGACCTAGTATTATAACATCAAAAACTCTTCATTCTATGCAAATACGTAAGATTCATGCGTTTCGAGCCGCCAAACAAGCCCCAAACGAATGCAGAGTCGCTTTGTAACGAAATCGAACGATCGAGGTTTGCGATCGCTGTACGAGTTCGAGCTCGTACTATAAGACCAAAAACTTTTCTTTCTATGCAAATACGTGAGATTCATGCGTTTCGAACCGCCAAACAAGCCCCAAACGGATGCAAAGTCGCTTTATAACGAAATCTAATGATTGAGTTTTGCGCTCGCTGTAAGCATTCCAGCTCGTATTATATGGTAAGAAACCCTTCGTTCGATGTTAAAACGAGAGATTTATGCATTTCGAGCCGCCAAATAAGCCCCAAACGAATGCAAAGTCGCTTTATAACGAAATCTAACGATTGAGTTTTGCGCTCGCTGTAAGCATTCCAGCTCGCATTATGAGATCAAAAACACTTCATTCTATGCAAATACGCAAGATTCATGCATTTCGAGCCGCAAAACAAGCCCCAAACGAAAGCAAAGTCGCTTTATAACGAAATCAAATGATTGAGTTTTGCGCTCGCTGTAAGCATTCCAGCTCGTATTATGAAATCAAAAACACTTCATTCTATGCAAATACGCAAGATTCATGCGTTTCGAGCCGCCAAACAAGCCCCAAACGAATGCAAAGTCGCTTCATAACGAAAGCGAACGATTGAGTTTTGCGCTCGCTGTACGAGATCGAGCTCGTATTATAACATCAAACCACTTCATTCTATGCATATACGCAAGATTCATGCGTTTCGAGCCGTCAAACAAGCCCCAAACGAATGCAAATTCGCCTCATAACGAAATCGAACGATTGAGTTTTGCGCTCGCTCTAAGCATTCCAGCTCGTATTATGAAATCAAAAACACTTCATTCTATGAAATACGCAAGATTCATGCGTTTCGAGCCGCCAAACAAGCCCCAAACGAATGCAAAGTCGCTTTATAACGAAAGCGGACGATTGAGTTTTGCGCTCGCTGCACGAGATCGAGCTCGTATTATAACATCAAACCACTTCATTCTATGCATATACGCAAGATTCATGCGTTTCGAGCAGCCAAACAAGCCCCAAACGAATGCAAATTCGCCTCATAACGAAATCGAACGATTGAGTTTTGCGTTCGCTGTACAAGTTCGACCTAGTAGTATAACATCAAAAACTCTTCATTCTATGCAAATACGTAAGATTCATGCGTTTCGAGCCGCCAAACAAGCCCCAAACGAATGCAAAGTCGCTTTGTAACGAAATCGAATGATTGAGGTTTGCGATCGCTGTAGGAGTTCCAGCTCGTATTATAAGATAAGTAACCCTTCGTTCGATGTAAAAACACGAGATTGATGCGTTTCGAGCGGCCAAACAAGCCCCAAACGAATGCCAAGTCGTTTTATAACGAAATTGAACGATTGAGGTTTGCGCTCGCTGGAGGCGTTCCAGCTCGTATTATAAGATCAACAACATTTCATTCTATGCAAATACGCAAGATTCATGCGTTTCGAACCGCCAAAGAAGCCCCAAACGAATGCAAAGTCGCTTTATAACGAAATCTAATGATTGTGTTTTGCGCTCTCTGTAAGCATTCCAGCTCGTATTATAAGGTAAGAAACCCTTCGTTCGATGTTAAAACGAGAGATTTATGCATTTCGAGCCGCCAAACAAGCCTCAAACAAATGCAAAGTCGCTTTATAACGAAATCTAACTATTGAGTTTTGCGCTCGCTGTAAGCATTCCAGCTCGTATTATGAGATCAAAAACACTTCATTCTATGCAAATACGCAAGAGTCATGCGTTTCGAGCCGCCAAACAAGCCCCAAACGAATGCAAAGTCGCTTTATAACGAAATCTAACGATTGAGTTTTGCGCTCGCTGTAAGCATTCCAGCTCGTATTACGAGATCAAAAACACTTCATGCTATGCAAATACGCAAGATTCATGCGTTTCGAGCCGCCAAACAAGCCCCAAACGACTGCAAATCCGCTTTGTAACGAAATCGAACGATTGAGGTTTGCGATCGCTGTACGAGTTCGAGCTCGTACTATAAGACCAAAAACTTTTCATTCTATGCAAATACGCAAGATTCATGCGTTTCGAGCCGCCAAACAAGCCCCAAACGAATGCAAAGTCGCTTTAAAACGAAATCTAACGATTGAGTTTTGCCCTCGCTCTAAGCATTCCAGCTCGTATTATGAGATCAAAAACACTTCATTCTATGCAAATACGCAAGATTCATGCGTTTCGAGCCGCCAAACAAGCCCCAAACGAATGCAAAGTCGCTTTAAAACGAAATCTAACGATTGAGTTTTGCCCTCGCTCTAAGTATTCCAGCTCGTATTATAACATCAAAAACTCTTCATTCTATGCAAATACGTAAGATTCATGCGTTTCGAGCCGCCAAACAAGCCCCAAACGAATGCAAAGTCGCTTTGTAACGAAATCGAACGATTGAGGATTGCGATCGCTGTACGACGAGTTCCAGCTTGTACTATAAGACCAAAAACTTTTCTTTCTATGCAAATACGTGAGATTCATGCGTTTCGAACAGCCAAACAAGCCTCAAACGAATGCAAAGTCGCTTTATAACGAAATCTAATGATTGAGTTTTGCGCTCGCTGTAAGCATTCCAGCTCGTATTATAAGGTAAGAAACCCTTCGTTCGATGTTAAAACGAGAGATTTATGCATTTCGAGCCGCCAAACAAGCCCCAAACGAATGCAAAGTCGCTTTAAAACGAAATCTAACGATTGAGTTTTGCCCTCGCTCTAAGCATTCCAGCTCGTATTATGAGATCAAAAACACTTCATTCCTATGCAAATACGCAAGATTCATGCTTTTTGAGCCGCCAAACAAGCCCCAAACGACTGCAAATCCGCTTTATAACGAAATCGAACGATTGAGTTTAGCGTTCGCTTTACAAGTTCGACATAGTATTATAACATCAAATACTCTTCATTCTATGCAAATAAATAAGATTCATGTGTTTCGAGCCCCCAAACAAGCCCCGAACGAACGCTAAGTCGCTTTACAACGATATCGAACATTTGAGTTTTGCGCTCGCTGTAGGCGTTCCAGCTCGTATTATGAGATCAAAAACACTTCATTCTATGCAAATACGTAAGATTCATGCGTTTCGAGCAGCCAAACAAGCCCCAAACGAATGCAAATTCGCCTCATAACGAAATCGAACGATTGAGTTTTGCGATCGCTGTACAAGTTCGACCTAGTATTATAACATCAAAAACTCTTCATTCTATGCAAATACGCAAGATTCATGCGTTTCGAGCCGCCAAACAAGCCCCAAACGAATGCAAAGTCGCTTTAAAACGAAATCTAACGATTGAGATTTGCCCTCGCTCTAAGCATTCCAGCTCGTATTATGAGATCAAAAACACTTCATTCTATGCAAATACGCAAGATTCATGCGTTTCGAGCCGCCAAACAAGCCCCAAACGAATGCAAAGTCGCTTTAAAACGAAATCTAACGATTGAGTTTTGCCCTCGCTCTAAGCATTCCAGCTCGTATTATGAGATGAAAAACACTTCATTCTATGCAAATACGCAAGATTCATGCGTTTCGAGCCGCCAAACAAGCCCCAAACGAATGCAAATTCGCCTCATAACGAAATCGAACGATTGCGTTTTGCGTTCGCTGTACAAGTTCGACCTAGTATTATAACATCAAAAACTCTTCATTCTATGCAAATACGTAAGATTCATGCGTTTCGAGCCGCCAAACAAGCCCCAAACGAATGCAGAGTCGCTTTGTAACGAAATCGAACGATCGAGGTTTGCGATCGCTGTACGAGTTCGAGCTCGTACTATAAGACCAAAAACTTTTCTTTCTATGCAAATACGTGAGATTCATGCGTTTCGAACCGCCAAACAAGCCCCAAACGGATGCAAAGTCGCTTTATAACGAAATCGAACGATTGAGTTTAGCGTTCGCTTTACAAGTTCGACATAGTATTATAACATCAAATACTCTTCATTCTATGCAAATAAATAAGATTCATGTGTTTCGAGCCCCCAAACAAGCCCCGAACGAACGCTAAGTCGCTTTACAACGATATCGAACATTTGAGTTTTGCGCTCGCTGTAGGCGTTCCAGCTCGTATTATGAGATCAAAAACACTTCATTCTATGCAAATACGTAAGATTCATGCGTTTCGAGCAGCCAAACAAGCCCCAAACGAATGCAAATTCGCCTCATAACGAAATCGAACGATTGAGTTTTGCGATCGCTGTACAAGTTCGACCTAGTATTATAACATCAAAAACTCTTCATTCTATGCAAATACGCAAGATTCATGCGTTTCGAGCCGCCAAACAAGCCCCAAACGAATGCAAAGTCGCTTTAAAACGAAATCTAACGATTGAGATTTGCCCTCGCTCTAAGCATTCCAGCTCGTATTATGAGATCAAAAACACTTCATTCTATGCAAATACGCAAGATTCATGCGTTTCGAGCCGCCAAACAAGCCCCAAACGAATGCAAAGTCGCTTTAAAACGAAATCTAACGATTGAGTTTTGCCCTCGCTCTAAGCATTCCAGCTCGTATTATGAGATCAAAAACACTTCATTCTATGCAAATACGCAAGATTCATGCGTTTCGAGCCGCCAAACAAGCCCCAAACGAATGCAAATTCGCCTCATAACGAAATCGAACGATTGAGTTTTGCGTTCGCTGTACAAGTTCGACCTAGTATTATAACATCAAAAACTCTTCATTCTATGCAAATACGTAAGATTCATGCGTTTCGAGCCGCCAAACAAGCCCCAAACGAATGCAGAGTCGCTTTGTAACGAAATCGAACGATCGAGGTTTGCGATCGCTGTACGAGTTCGAGCTCGTACTATAAGACCAAAAACTTTTCTTTCTATGCAAATACGTGAGATTCATGCGTTTCGAACCGCCAAACAAGCCCCAAACGGATGCAAAGTCGCTTTATAACGAAATCTAATGATTGAGTTTTGCGCTCGCTGTAAGCATTCCAGCTCGTATTATATGGTAAGAAACCCTTCGTTCGATGTTAAAACGAGAGATTTATGCATTTCGAGCCGCCAAATAAGCCCCAAACGAATGCAAAGTCGCTTTATAACGAAATCTAACGATTGAGTTTTGCGCTCGCTGTAAGCATTCCAGCTCGCATTATGAGATCAAAAACACTTCATTCTATGCAAATACGCAAGATTCATGCATTTCGAGCCGCAAAACAAGCCCCAAACGAAAGCAAAGTCGCTTTATAACGAAATCAAATGATTGAGTTTTGCGCTCGCTGTAAGCATTCCAGCTCGTATTATGAAATCAAAAACACTTCATTCTATGCAAATACGCAAGATTCATGCGTTTCGAGCCGCCAAACAAGCCCCAAACGAATGCAAAGTCGCTTCATAACGAAAGCGAACGATTGAGTTTTGCGCTCGCTGTACGAGATCGAGCTCGTATTATAACATCAAACCACTTCATTCTATGCATATACGCAAGATTCATGCGTTTCGAGCCGTCAAACAAGCCCCAAACGAATGCAAATTCGCCTCATAACGAAATCGAACGATTGAGTTTTGCGCTCGCTCTAAGCATTCCAGCTCGTATTATGAAATCAAAAACACTTCATTCTATGAAATACGCAAGATTCATGCGTTTCGAGCCGCCAAACAAGCCCCAAACGAATGCAAAGTCGCTTTATAACGAAAGCGGACGATTGAGTTTTGCGCTCGCTGCACGAGATCGAGCTCGTATTATAACATCAAACCACTTCATTCTATGCATATACGCAAGATTCATGCGTTTCGAGCAGCCAAACAAGCCCCAAACGAATGCAAATTCGCCTCATAACGAAATCGAACGATTGAGTTTTGCGTTCGCTGTACAAGTTCGACCTAGTAGTATAACATCAAAAACTCTTCATTCTATGCAAATACGTAAGATTCATGCGTTTCGAGCCGCCAAACAAGCCCCAAACGAATGCAAAGTCGCTTTGTAACGAAATCGAATGATTGAGGTTTGCGATCGCTGTAGGAGTTCCAGCTCGTATTATAAGATAAGTAACCCTTCGTTCGATGTAAAAACACGAGATTGATGCGTTTCGAGCGGCCAAACAAGCCCCAAACGAATGCCAAGTCGTTTTATAACGAAATTGAACGATTGAGGTTTGCGCTCGCTGGAGGCGTTCCAGCTCGTATTATAAGATCAACAACATTTCATTCTATGCAAATACGCAAGATTCATGCGTTTCGAACCGCCAAAGAAGCCCCAAACGAATGCAAAGTCGCTTTATAACGAAATCTAATGATTGTGTTTTGCGCTCTCTGTAAGCATTCCAGCTCGTATTATAAGGTAAGAAACCCTTCGTTCGATGTTAAAACGAGAGATTTATGCATTTCGAGCCGCCAAACAAGCCTCAAACAAATGCAAAGTCGCTTTATAACGAAATCTAACTATTGAGTTTTGCGCTCGCTGTAAGCATTCCAGCTCGTATTATGAGATCAAAAACACTTCATTCTATGCAAATACGCAAGAGTCATGCGTTTCGAGCCGCCAAACAAGCCCCAAACGAATGCAAAGTCGCTTTATAACGAAATCTAACGATTGAGTTTTGCGCTCGCTGTAAGCATTCCAGCTCGTATTATGAGATCAAAAACACTTCATTCTATGCAAATACGCAAGATTCATGCGTTTCAAGCAGCCAAACAAGCCCCAAACGAATGCAAAATCGCCTCATAACGAAATCGAACGATTGAGTTTTGCGTTCGCTGTACAAGTTCGACCTAGTATTATAACATCAAAAACACTCCATTCTATGCAAATACGCAAGATTCATGCGTTTCGAACCGCCAAACAAGTCCCAAACGAATGCAAAGTCGCTTTATAACGAAATCTAATGATTGAGTTTTGCGCTCGCTGTAAGCATTCCAGCTCGTATTATAAGGTAAGAAACCCTTCGTTCGATGTTAAAACGAGAGATTTATGCATTTCGAGCCGTCAAACAAGCCCCAAACGAATGCAAAGTCGCTTTAAAACGAAATCTAACGATTGAGTTTTGCCCTCGCTCTAAGCATTCCAGCTCGTATTATGAGATCAAAAACACTTCATTCTATGCAAATACGCAAGATTCATGCGTTTCGAGCCGCCAAACAAGCCCCAAACGAATGCAAAGTCGCTTTATAACGAAATCGAACGATTGAGTTTTGCGTTCGCTGTACAAGTTCGACCTAGTATTATAACATCAAAAACTCTTCATTCTATGCAAATACGTAAGATTCATGTGTTTCGAGCCGCCAAACAAGCCCCAAACGAATGCAAAGTCGCTTTATAACGAAATCGAACGATTGAGTTTTGCGCTCGCTGTAAGCATTCCAGCTCGTATTATAAGGTAAGAAACCCTTCGTTCGATGTTAAAACGAGAGATTTATGCATTTCGAGCCGCCAAACAAGCCCCAAACGAATGCAAAGTCGCTTTAAAACGAAATCTAACGATTGAGTTTTGCCCTCGCTCTAAGCATTCCAGCTCGTATTATGAGATCAAAAACACTTCATTCTATGCAAATACGCAAGATTCATGCGTTTTGAGCCGCCAAACAAGCCCCAAACGACTGCAAATCCGCTTTATAACGAAATCGAACGATTGAGTTTAGCGTTCGCTTTACAAGTTCGACATAGTATTATAACATCAAATACTCTTCATTCTATGCAAATAAATAAGATTCATGTGTTTCGAGCCCCCAAACAAGCCCCGAACGAACGCTAAGTCGCTTTACAACGATATCGAACATTTGAGTTTTGCGCTCGCTGTAGGCGTTCCAGCTCGTATTATGAGATCAAAAACACTTCATTCTATGCAAATACGTAAGATTCATGCGTTTCGAGCAGCCAAACAAGCCCCAAACGAATGCAAATTCGCCTCATAACGAAATCGAACGATTGAGTTTTGCGTTCGCTGTACAAGTTCGACCTAGTATTATAACATCAAAAACTCTTCATTCTATGCAAATACGCAAGATTCATGCGTTTCGAGCCGCCAAACAAGCCCCAAACGAATGCAAAGTCGCTTTAAAACGAAATCTAACGATTGAGATTTGCGCTCGCTGTAAGCATTCCAGCTCGTATTATAAGGTAAGAAACCCTTCGTTCGATGTTAAAACGAGGGATTTATGCATTTCGAGCCGCCAAACAAGCCCCAAACGAATGCAAAGTCGCTTTATAACGAAATCTAACGATTGAGTTTTGCGCTCGCTGTCAGCATTCCAGCTCGTATTATGAGATCAAAAACACTTCATTCTATGCAAATACGCAAGATTAATGCGTTTTGATAGGCCAAAAAAGCCCCAAACGACTGCAAATCCGCTTTATAACGAAATCGAACGATTGAGTTTAGCGTTCGCTTTACAAGTTCGACCTAGTATTATAACATCAAATACTCTTCATTCTATGCAAATACGTAAGATTCATGTGTTTCGAGCCGCCAAACAAGCCCCGAACGAACGCTAAGTCGCTTTACAACGATATCGAACATTTGAGTTTTGCGCTCGCTGTAGGCGTTCCAGCTCGTATTATGAGATCAAAAACACTTCATTCTATGCAAATACGCAAGATTCATGCGTTTCGAGCAGCCAAACAAGCCCCAAACGAATGCAAATTCGCCTCATAACGAAATCGAACGATTGAGTTTTGCGTTCGCTGTACAAGTTCGACCTAGTATTATAACATCAAAAACTCTTCAATCTATGCAAATACGTAAGATTCATGCGTTTCGAGACGCCAAACAAGTCCCAAACGAATGCAAAGTCGCTATGTAACGAAATCGAACGATTGAGGTTTGCGATCGCTGTACGAGTTCGAGCTCGTACTATAAGACCAAAAACTTTTCTTTCTATGCAAATACGTGAGATTCATGCGTTTCGAACCGCCAAACAAGCCCCAAACGAATGCAAAGTCGCTTTATAACGAAATCTAATGATTGTGTTTTGCGCTCGCTGTAAGCATTCCAGCTCGTATTATAAGGTAAGAAACCCTTCGTTCGATGTTAAAACGAGAGATTTATGCATTTCGAGCCGCCAAACAAGCCTCAAACAAATGCAAAGTCGCTTTATAACGAAATCTAACTATTGAGTTTTGCGCTCGCTGTAAGCATTCCAGCTCGTATTATGAGATCAAAAACACTTCATTCTATGCAAATACGCAAGATTCATGCGTTTCGAGTCGCCAAACAAGCCCCAAACGAATGCAAAGTCGCTTTATAACGAAATCGAACGATTGGGGTTTCCGCTTGATGTGAGTGTTCCTCCTCGTATTATTAGGTAAGAAACCCTTCGTTCGATGTAAAAACACGAGATGTATGCGTTTCGAACAGCCAAAGAGGCCCGAAACGAATGCAAAGTCGCTTCGTAACGATATCGAACATTGGAGTTTTGCCCTCGCTGTAAGCATTCCAGCTCGTATTATGAGATTAAAAACACTTCATTCTATGCAAATACGCAAGATTCATGCGTTTCGAGCCGCCAAACAAGCCCCAAACGAATGCAGAGTCGCTTTGTAACGAAATCGAACGATCGAGGTTTGCGATCGCTGTACGAGTTCGAGCTCGTACTATAAGACCAAAAACTTTTCTTTCTATGCAAATACGTGAGATTCATGCGTTTCGAACCGCCAAACAAGCCTCAAACGAATGCAAAGTCGCTTTATAACGAAATCTAATGATTGAGTTTTGCGCTCGCTGTAAGCATTCCAGCTCGTATTATAAGGTAAAAAACCCTTCGTTCGATGTTAAAACGAGAGATTTATGCGTTTCGAGCCGCCAAACAAGCCCCAAACGAATGCAAAGTCGCTTTATAACGAAATCTAACGATTGAGTTTTGCGCTCGCTTTAAGCATTCCAGCTCGTATTATGAGATCAAAAACACTTCATTCTATGCAAATACGCAAGATTCATGCGTTTCGAGCCGCCAAACAAGCCCCAAACGAATGCTAAGTCGCTTTATAACGAAATCGAACGATTGAGTTTTGCGTTCGCTGTACAAGTTCGACCTAGTATTATAACATCAAAAACTCTTCATTCTATGCAAATACGTAAGATTCATGTGTTTCGAGCCGCCAAACAAGCCCCGAACGAACGCTAAGTCGCTCTACAACGATATCGAACATTTGAGTTTTGCGCTCGCTGTAGGCGTTCCAGCTCGTATTATGAGATCAAAAACACTTCATTCTATGCAAATAAATAAGATTCATGTGTTTCGAGCCCCCAAACAAGCCCCGAACGAACGCTAAGTCGCTTTACAACGATATCGAACATTTGAGTTTTGCGCTCGCTGTAGGCGTTCCAGCTCGTATTATGAGATCAAAAACACTTCATTCTATGCAAATACGTAAGATTCATGCGTTTCGAGCAGCCAAACAAGCCCCAAACGAATGCAAATTCGCCTCATAACGAAATCGAACGATTGAGTTTTGCGTTCGCTGTACAAGTTCGACCTAGTATTATAACATCAAAAACTCTTCATTCTATGCAAATACGCAAGATTCATGCGTTTCGAGCCGCCAAACAAGCCCCAAACGAATGCAAAGTCGCTTTAAAACGAAATCTAACGATTGAGATTTGCCCTCGCTCTAAGCATTCCAGCTCGTATTATGAGATCAAAAACACTTCATTCTATGCAAATACGCAAGATTCATGCGTTTCGAGCCGCCAAACAAGCCCCAAACGAATGCAAAGTCGCTTTAAAACGAAATCTAACGATTGAGTTTTGCCCTCGCTCTAAGCATTCCAGCTCGTATTATGAGATCAAAAACACTTCATTCTATGCATATACGCAAGATTCATGCGTTTCGAGCCGCCAAACAAGCCCCAAACGAATGCAAATTCGACTCATAACGAAATCGATCGATTGAGTTTTGCGTTCGCTGTACAAGTTCGACCTAGTATTATAACATCAAAAACTCTTCATTCTATGCAAATACGTAAGATTCATGCGTTTCGAGCCGCCAAACAAGCCCCAAACGAATGCAGAGTCGCTTTGTAACGAAATCGAACGATCGAGGTTTGCGATCGCTGTACGAGTTCGAGCTCGTACTATAAGACCAAAAACTTTTCTTTCTATGCAAATACGTGAGATTCATGCGTTTCGAACCGCCAAACAAGCCCCAAACGGATGCAAAGTCGCTTTATAACGAAATCTAATGATTGAGTTTTGCGCTCGCTGTAAGCATTCCAGCTCGTATTATAAGGTAAGAAACCCTTCGTTCGATGTTAAAACGAGAGATTTATGCATTTCGAGCCGCCAAACAAGCCCCAAACGAATGCAAAGTCGCTTTATAACGAAATCTAACGATTGAGTTTTGCGCTCGCTGTAAGCACTCCAGCTCGTATTATGAGATCAAAAACACTTCATTCTATGCAAATACGCAAGATTCATGCGTTTCGAGCCGCCAAACAAGCCCCAAACGACTGCAAATCCGCTTTATAACGAAATCGAACGATCGAGGTTTGCGATCGCTGTACGAGTTCGAGCTCGTACTATAAGACCAAAAACACTTTATTCTATGCAAATACGCAAGATTCATGCGTTTCGAGCCGCCAAACAAGCCCCAAACGAATGCAAAGTCGCTTTATGACGAAATCAAACGATTGAGTTTTGCGCTCGCTGTAAGCATTCCAGCTCGTATTATGAGATCAAAAACACTTCATTCTATGCAAATAAACAAGATTCATGCGTTTCGAGCCGCCAAACAAGCCCCAAACGACTGCAAATCCGCTTTGTAACGAAATCGAACGATTGAGGTTTGCGATCGCTGTACGAGTTCGAGCTCGTACTATAAGACCAAAAACTTTTCTTTCTATGCAAATACGTGAGATTCATGCGTTTCGAACCGCCAAACAAGCCCCAAACGGATGCAAAGTCGCTTTATAACGAAATCTAATGATTGAGTTTTGCGCTCGCTGTAAGCATTCCAGCTCGTATTATAAGGTAAGAAACCCTTCATTCGATGTTAAAACGAGAGATTTTTGCATTTCGAGCCGCCAAACAAGCCCCAAACGAATGCAAAGTCGCTTTAAAACGAAATCTAACGATTGAGTTTTGCCCTCGCTCTAAGCATTCCAGCTCGTATTATGAGATCAAAAACACTTCATTCTATGCAAATACGCAAGATTCATGCGTTTTGAGCCGCCAAACAAGCCCCAAACGACTGCAAATCCGCTTTATAACGAAATCGAACGATTGAGTTTTGCGTTCGCTTTACAAGTTCGACATAGTATTATAACATCAAATACTCTTCATTCTATGCAAATAAATAAGATTCATGTGTTTCGAGCCCCCAAACAAGCCCCGAACGAACGCTAAGTCGCTTTACAACGATATCGAACATTTGAGTTTTGCGCTCGCTGTAGGCGTTCCAGCTCGTATTATGAGATCAAAAACACTTCATTCTATGCAAATACGTAAGATTCATGCGTTTCGAGCAGCCAAACAAGCCCCAAACGAATGCAAATTCGCCTCATAACGAAATCGAACGATTGAGTTTTGCGATCGCTGTACAAGTTCGACCTAGTATTATAACATCAAAAACTCTTCATTCTATGCAAATACGCAAGATTCATGCGTTTCGAGCAGCCAAACAAGCCCCAAACGAATGCAAAGTCGCTTTAAAACGAAATCTAACGATTGAGATTTGCCCTCGCTCTAAACATTCCAGCTCGTATTATGAGATCAAAAACACTTCATTCTATGCAAATACGCAAGATTCATGCGTTTCGAGCCGCCAAACAAGCCCCAAACGAATGCAAAGTCGCTTTAAAACGAAATCTAACGATTGAGTTTTGCCCTCGCTCTAAGCATTCCAGCTCGTATTATGAGATCAAAAACACTTCATTCTATGCAAATACGCAAGATTCATGCGTTTCGAGCCGCCAAACAAGCCCCAAACGAATGCAAATTCGCCTCATAATGAAATCGAACGATTGAGTTTTGCGTTCGCTGTACAAGTTCGACCTTGTATTATAACATCAAAAACTCTTCATTCTATGCAAATACGTAAGATTCATGCGTTTCGAGCCGCCAAACAAGCCCCAAACGAATGCAGAGTCGCTTTGTAACGAAATCGAACGATCGAGGTTTGCGATCGCTGTACGAGTTCGAGCTCGTACTATAAGACCAAAAACTTTTCTTTCTATGCAAATACGTGAGATTCATGCGTTTCGAACCGCCAAACAAGCCCCAAACGGATGCAAAGTCGCTTTATAACGAAATCTAATGATTGAGTTTTGCGCTCGCTGTAAGCATTCCAGCTCGTATTATAAGGTAAGAAACCCTTCGTTCGATGTTAAAACGAGAGATTTATGCATTTCGAGCCGCCAAACAAGCCCCAAACGAATGCAAAGTCGCTTTATAACGAAATCTAACGATTGAGTTTTGCGCTCGCTGTAAGCATTCCAGCTCGTATTATGAGATCAAAAACACTTCATTCTATGCAAATACGCAAGATTCATGCGTTTCGAGCCGCCAAACAAGCCCCAAACGACTGCAAATCCGCTTTATAACGAAATCGAACGATCGAGGTTTGCGATCGCTGTACGAGTTCGAGCTCGTACTATAAGACCAAAAACACTTTATTCTATGCAAATACGTGAGATTCATGCGTTTCGAACCGCCAAACAAGCCCCAAACGAATGCAAAGTCGCTTTATGACGAAATCTAATGATTGAGTTTTTCGCTCGCTGTAAGCATTCCAGCTCGTATTATAAGGTAAGAAACCCTTCGTTCGATGTTAAAACGAGAGATTTATGCATTTCGAGCCGCCAAACAAGCCCCAAACGAATGCAAAGTCGCTTTAAAACGAAATCTAACGATTGAGTTTTGCCCTCGCTCTAAGCATTCCAGCTCGTATTATGAGATCAAAAACACTTCATTCTATGCAAATACGCAAGATTCATGCGTTTTGAGCCGCCAAACAAGCCCCAAACGACTGCAAATCCGCTTTATAACGAAATCGAACGATTGAGTTTAGCGTTCGCTTTACAAGTTCGACATAGTATTATAACATCAAATACTCTTCATTCTATGCAAATAAATAAGATTCATGTGTTTCGAGCCCCCAAACAAGCCCCGAACGAACGCTAAGTCGCTTTACAACGATATCGAACATTTGAGTTTTGCGCTCGCTGTAGGCGTTCCAGCTCGTATTATGAGATCAAAAACACTTCATTCTATGCAAATACGTAAGATTCATGCGTTTCGAGCAGCCAAACAAGCCCCAAACGAATGCAAATTCGCCTCATAACGAAATCGAACGATTGAGTTTTGCGTTCGCTGTACAAGTTCGACCTAGTATTATAACATCAAAAACTCTTCATTCTATGCAAATACGCAAGATTCATGCGTTTCGAGCCGCCAAACAAGCCCCAAACGAATGCAAAGTCGCTTTAAAACGAAATCTAACGATTGAGATTTGCGCTCGCTGTAAGCATTCCAGCTCGTATTATAAGGTAAGAAACCCTTCGTTCGATGTTAAAACGAGGGATTTATGCATTTCGAGCCGCCAAACAAGCCCCAAACGAATGCAAAGTCGCTTTATAACGAAATCTAACGATTGAGTTTTGCGCTCGCTGTCAGCATTCCAGCTCGTATTATGAGATCAAAAACACTTCATTCTATGCAAATACGCAAGATTAATGCGTTTTGATAGGCCAAAAAAGCCCCAAACGACTGCAAATCCGCTTTATAACGAAATCGAACGATTGAGTTTAGCGTTCGCTTTACAAGTTCGACCTAGTATTATAACATCAAATACTCTTCATTCTATGCAAATACGTAAGATTCATGTGTTTCGAGCCGCCAAACAAGCCCCGAACGAACGCTAAGTCGCTTTACAACGATATCGAACATTTGAGTTTTGCGCTCGCTGTAGGCGTTCCAGCTCGTATTATGAGATCAAAAACACTTCATTCTATGCAAATACGCAAGATTCATGCGTTTCGAGCAGCCAAACAAGCCCCAAACGAATGCAAATTCGCCTCATAACGAAATCGAACGATTGAGTTTTGCGTTCGCTGTACAAGTTCGACCTAGTATTATAACATCAAAAACTCTTCAATCTATGCAAATACGTAAGATTCATGCGTTTCGAGACGCCAAACAAGTCCCAAACGAATGCAAAGTCGCTATGTAACGAAATCGAACGATTGAGGTTTGCGATCGCTGTACGAGTTCGAGCTCGTACTATAAGACCAAAAACTTTTCTTTCTATGCAAATACGTGAGATTCATGCGTTTCGAACCGCCAAACAAGCCCCAAACGAATGCAAAGTCGCTTTATAACGAAATCTAATGATTGTGTTTTGCGCTCGCTGTAAGCATTCCAGCTCGTATTATAAGGTAAGAAACCCTTCGTTCGATGTTAAAACGAGAGATTTATGCATTTCGAGCCGCCAAACAAGCCTCAAACAAATGCAAAGTCGCTTTATAACGAAATCTAACTATTGAGTTTTGCGCTCGCTGTAAGCATTCCAGCTCGTATTATGAGATCAAAAACACTTCATTCTATGCAAATACGCAAGATTCATGCGTTTCGAGTCGCCAAACAAGCCCCAAACGAATGCAAAGTCGCTTTATAACGAAATCGAACGATTGGGGTTTCCGCTTGATGTGAGTGTTCCTCCTCGTATTATTAGGTAAGAAACCCTTCGTTCGATGTAAAAACACGAGATGTATGCGTTTCGAACAGCCAAAGAGGCCCGAAACGAATGCAAAGTCGCTTCGTAACGATATCGAACATTGGAGTTTTGCCCTCGCTGTAAGCATTCCAGCTCGTATTATGAGATTAAAAACACTTCATTCTATGCAAATACGCAAGATTCATGCGTTTCGAGCCGCCAAACAAGCCCCAAACGAATGCAGAGTCGCTTTGTAACGAAATCGAACGATCGAGGTTTGCGATCGCTGTACGAGTTCGAGCTCGTACTATAAGACCAAAAACTTTTCTTTCTATGCAAATACGTGAGATTCATGCGTTTCGAACCGCCAAACAAGCCTCAAACGAATGCAAAGTCGCTTTATAACGAAATCTAATGATTGAGTTTTGCGCTCGCTGTAAGCATTCCAGCTCGTATTATAAGGTAAAAAACCCTTCGTTCGATGTTAAAACGAGAGATTTATGCGTTTCGAGCCGCCAAACAAGCCCCAAACGAATGCAAAGTCGCTTTATAACGAAATCTAACGATTGAGTTTTGCGCTCGCTTTAAGCATTCCAGCTCGTATTATGAGATCAAAAACACTTCATTCTATGCAAATACGCAAGATTCATGCGTTTCGAGCCGCCAAACAAGCCCCAAACGAATGCTAAGTCGCTTTATAACGAAATCGAACGATTGAGTTTTGCGTTCGCTGTACAAGTTCGACCTAGTATTATAACATCAAAAACTCTTCATTCTATGCAAATACGTAAGATTCATGTGTTTCGAGCCGCCAAACAAGCCCCGAACGAACGCTAAGTCGCTCTACAACGATATCGAACATTTGAGTTTTGCGCTCGCTGTAGGCGTTCCAGCTCGTATTATGAGATCAAAAACACTTCATTCTATGCAAATAAATAAGATTCATGTGTTTCGAGCCCCCAAACAAGCCCCGAACGAACGCTAAGTCGCTTTACAACGATATCGAACATTTGAGTTTTGCGCTCGCTGTAGGCGTTCCAGCTCGTATTATGAGATCAAAAACACTTCATTCTATGCAAATACGTAAGATTCATGCGTTTCGAGCAGCCAAACAAGCCCCAAACGAATGCAAATTCGCCTCATAACGAAATCGAACGATTGAGTTTTGCGTTCGCTGTACAAGTTCGACCTAGTATTATAACATCAAAAACTCTTCATTCTATGCAAATACGCAAGATTCATGCGTTTCGAGCCGCCAAACAAGCCCCAAACGAATGCAAAGTCGCTTTAAAACGAAATCTAACGATTGAGATTTGCCCTCGCTCTAAGCATTCCAGCTCGTATTATGAGATCAAAAACACTTCATTCTATGCAAATAAATAAGATTCATGTGTTTCGAGCCCCCAAACAAGCCCCGAACGAACGCTAAGTCGCTTTACAACGAAATCTAACGATTGAGTTTTGCCCTCGCTCTAAGCATTCCAGCTCGTATTATGAGATCAAAAACACTTCATTCTATGCAAATACGCAAGATTCATGCGTTTCGAGCCGCCAAACAAGCCCCAAACGAATGCAAATTCGACTCATAACGAAATCGAACGATTGAGTTTTGCGTTCGCTGTACAAGTTCGACCTAGTATTATAACATCAAAAACTCTTCATTCTATGCAAATACGTAAGATTCATGCGTTTCGAGCCGCCAAACAAGCCCCAAACGAATGCAGAGTCGCTTTGTAACGAAATCGAACGATCGAGGTTTGCGATCGCTGTACGAGTTCGAGCTCGTACTATAAGACCAAAAACTTTTCTTTCTATGCAAATACGTGAGATTCATGCGTTTCGAACCGCCAAACAAGCCCCAAACGGATGCAAAGTCGCTTTATAACGAAATCTAATGATTGAGTTTTGCGCTCGCTGTAAGCATTCCAGCTCGTATTATAAGGTAAGAAACCCTTCGTTCTATGCAAATAAACAAGATTCATGCGTTTCGAGCCGCCAAACAAGCCCCAAACGACTGCAAATCCGCTTTGTAACGAAATCGAACGATTGAGGTTTGCGATCGCTGTACGAGTTCGAGCTCGTACTATAAGACCAAAAACTTTTCTTTCTATGCAAATACGTGAGATTCATGCGTTTCGAACCGCCAAACAAGCCCCAAACGGATGCAAAGTCGCTTTATAACGAAATCTAATGATTGAGTTTTGCGCTCGCTGTAAGCATTCCAGCTCGTATTATAAGGTAAGAAACCCTTCATTCGATGTTAAAACGAGAGATTTTTGCATTTCGAGCCGCCAAACAAGCCCCAAACGAATGCAAAGTCGCTTTAAAACGAAATCTAACGATTGAGTTTTGCCCTCGCTCTAAGCATTCCAGCTCGTATTATGAGATCAAAAACACTTCATTCTATGCAAATACGCAAGATTCATGCGTTTTGAGCCGCCAAACAAGCCCCAAACGACTGCAAATCCGCTTTATAACGAAATCGAACGATTGAGTTTTGCGTTCGCTTTACAAGTTCGACATAGTATTATAACATCAAATACTCTTCATTCTATGCAAATAAATAAGATTCATGTGTTTCGAGCCCCCAAACAAGCCCCGAACGAACGCTAAGTCGCTTTACAACGATATCGAACATTTGAGTTTTGCGCTCGCTGTAGGCGTTCCAGCTCGTATTATGAGATCAAAAACACTTCATTCTATGCAAATACGTAAGATTCATGCGTTTCGAGCAGCCAAACAAGCCCCAAACGAATGCAAATTCGCCTCATAACGAAATCGAACGATTGAGTTTTGCGTTCGCTGTACAAGTTCGACCTAGTATTATAACATCAAAAACTCTTCATTCTATGCAAATACGCAAGATTCATGCGTTTCGAGCCGCCAAACAAGCCCCAAACGAATGCAAATTCGACTCATAACGAAATCGAACGATTGAGTTTTGCGTTCGCTGTACAAGTTCGACCTAGTATTATAACATCAAAAACTCTTCATTCTATGCAAATACGTAAGATTCATGCGTTTCGAGCCGCCAAACAAGCCCCAAACGAATGCAGAGTCGCTTTGTAACGAAATCGAACGATCGAGGTTTGCGATCGCTGTACGAGTTCGAGCTCGTACTATAAGACCAAAAACTTTTCTTTCTATGCAAATACGTGAGATTCATGCGTTTCGAACCGCCAAACAAGCCCCAAACGGATGCAAAGTCGCTTTATAACGAAATCTAATGATTGAGTTTTGCGCTCGCTGTAAGCATTCCAGCTCGTATTATAAGGTAAGAAACCCTTCGTTCTATGCAAATAAACAAGATTCATGCGTTTCGAGCCGCCAAACAAGCCCCAAACGACTGCAAATCCGCTTTGTAACGAAATCGAACGATTGAGGTTTGCGATCGCTGTACGAGTTCGAGCTCGTACTATAAGACCAAAAACTTTTCTTTCTATGCAAATACGTGAGATTCATGCGTTTCGAACCGCCAAACAAGCCCCAAACGGATGCAAAGTCGCTTTATAACGAAATCTAATGATTGAGTTTTGCGCTCGCTGTAAGCATTCCAGCTCGTATTATAAGGTAAGAAACCCTTCATTCGATGTTAAAACGAGAGATTTTTGCATTTCGAGCCGCCAAACAAGCCCCAAACGAATGCAAAGTCGCTTTAAAACGAAATCTAACGATTGAGTTTTGCCCTCGCTCTAAGCATTCCAGCTCGTATTATGAGATCAAAAACACTTCATTCTATGCAAATACGCAAGATTCATGCGTTTTGAGCCGCCAAACAAGCCCCAAACGACTGCAAATCCGCTTTATAACGAAATCGAACGATTGAGTTTTGCGTTCGCTTTACAAGTTCGACATAGTATTATAACATCAAATACTCTTCATTCTATGCAAATAAATAAGATTCATGTGTTTCGAGCCCCCAAACAAGCCCCGAACGAACGCTAAGTCGCTTTACAACGATATCGAACATTTGAGTTTTGCGCTCGCTGTAGGCGTTCCAGCTCGTATTATGAGATCAAAAACACTTCATTCTATGCAAATACGTAAGATTCATGCGTTTCGAGCAGCCAAACAAGCCCCAAACGAATGCAAATTCGCCTCATAACGAAATCGAACGATTGAGTTTTGCGATCGCTGTACAAGTTCGACCTAGTATTATAACATCAAAAACTCTTCATTCTATGCAAATACGCAAGATTCATGCGTTTCGAGCAGCCAAACAAGCCCCAAACGAATGCAAAGTCGCTTTAAAACGAAATCTAACGATTGAGATTTGCCCTCGCTCTAAACATTCCAGCTCGTATTATGAGATCAAAAACACTTCATTCTATGCAAATACGCAAGATTCATGCGTTTCGAGCCGCCAAACAAGCCCCAAACGAATGCAAAGTCGCTTTAAAACGAAATCTAACGATTGAGTTTTGCCCTCGCTCTAAGCATTCCAGCTCGTATTATGAGATCAAAAACACTTCATTCTATGCAAATACGCAAGATTCATGCGTTTCGAGCCGCCAAACAAGCCCCAAACGAATGCAAATTCGCCTCATAATGAAATCGAACGATTGAGTTTTGCGTTCGCTGTACAAGTTCGACCTTGTATTATAACATCAAAAACTCTTCATTCTATGCAAATACGTAAGATTCATGCGTTTCGAGCCGCCAAACAAGCCCTAACCGAATGCAAAGTCGCTTTATAACGAAATCGAACTATTGAGGTTTGCCCTCGCTGTAAGCATTCCAGCTCGTATTATGAGATCAAAAACACTTCATTCTATGCAAATACGCAAGATTCATGCGTTTCGAGCCGCCAAACAAGCCCCAAACGAATGCAAAGTCGCTTTAAAACGAAATCTAACGATTGAGTTTTGCCCTCGCTCTAAGCATTCCAGCTCGTATTATGAGATCAAAAACACTTCATTCTATGCAAATACGCAAGATTCATGCGTTTCGAGCCGCCAAACAAGCCCCAAACGAATGCAAAGTCGCTTTAAAACGAAATCTAACGATTGAGTTTTGCCCTCGCTCTAAGCATTCCAGCTCGTATTATAACATCAAAAACTCTTCATTCTATGCAAATACGTAAGATTCATGCGTTTCGAGCCGCCAAACAAGCCCCAAACGAATGCAAAGTCGCTTTGTAACGAAATCGAACGATTGAGGATTGCGATCGCTGTACGACGAGTTCCAGCTTGTACTATAAGACCAAAAACTTTTCTTTCTATGCAAATACGTGAGATTCATGCGTTTCGAACCGCCAAACAAGCCTCAAACGAATGCAAAGTCGCTTTATAACGAAATCGAATGATTGAGTTTTGCGCTCGCTGTAAGCATTCCAGCTCGTATTATAAGGTAAGAAACCCTTCGTTCGATGTTAAAACGAGAGATTTATGCATTTCGAGCCGCCAAACAAGCCCCAAACGAATGCAAAGTCGCTTTAAAACGAAATCTAACGATTGAGTTTTGCCCTCGCTCTAAGCATTCCAGCTCGTATTATGAGATCAAAAACACTTCATTCCTATGCAAATACGCAAGATTCATGCTTTTTGAGCCGCCAAACAAGCCCCAAACGACTGCAAATCCGCTTTATAACGAAATCGAACGATTGAGTTTAGCGTTCGCTTTACAAGTTCGACATAGTATTATAACATCAAATACTCTTCATTCTATGCAAATAAATAAGATTCATGTGTTTCGAGCCCCCAAACAAGCCCCGAACGAACGCTAAGTCGCTTTACAACGATATCGAACATTTGAGTTTTGCGCTCGCTGTAGGCGTTCCAGCTCGTATTATGAGATCAAAAACACTTCATTCTATGCAAATACGTAAGATTCATGCGTTTCGAGCAGCCAAACAAGCCCCAAACGAATGCAAATTCGCCTCATAACGAAATCGAACGATTGAGTTTTGCGATCGCTGTACAAGTTCGACCTAGTATTATAACATCAAAAACTCTTCATTCTATGCAAATACGCAAGATTCATGCGTTTCGAGCCGCCAAACAAGCCCCAAACGAATGCAAAGTCGCTTTATAACGAAATCTAATGATTGAGTTTTGCGCTCGCTGTAAGCATTCCAGCTCGTATTATAAGGTAAGAAACCCTTCGTTCGATGTTAAAACGAGAGATTTATGCATTTCGAGCCGCCAAACAAGCCCCAAACGAATGCAAAGTCGCTTTATAACGAAATCTAACGATTGAGTTTTGCGCTCGCTGTAAGCATTCCAGCTCGTATTATGAGATCAAAAACACTTCATTCTATGCAAATACGCAAGATTCATGCGTTTCGAGCCGCCAAACAAGCCCCAAACGAATGCAAAGTCGCTTTAAAACGAAATCTAACGATTGAGTTTTGCCCTCGCTCTAAGCATTCCAGCTCGTATTATGAGATCAAAAACACTTCATTCTATGCAAATACGCAAGATTCATGCGTTTCGAGCCGCCAAACAAGCCCCAAACGAATGCAAAGTCGCTTTAAAACGAAATCTAACGATTGAGTTTTGCCCTCGCTCTAAGCATTCCAGCTCGTATTATAACATCAAAAACTCTTCATTCTATGCAAATACGTAAGATTCATGCGTTTCGAGCCGCCAAACAAGCCCCAAACGAATGCAAAGTCGCTTTGTAACGAAATCGAACGATTGAGGATTGCGATCGCTGTACGACGAGTTCCAGCTTGTACTATAAGACCAAAAACTTTTCTTTCTATGCAAATACGTGAGATTCATGCGTTTCGAACCGCCAAACAAGCCTCAAACGAATGCAAAGTCGCTTTATAACGAAATCGAATGATTGAGTTTTGCGCTCGCTGTAAGCATTCCAGCTCGTATTATAAGGTAAGAAACCCTTCGTTCGATGTTAAAACGAGAGATTTATGCATTTCGAGCCGCCAAACAAGCCCCAAACGAATGCAAAGTCGCTTTAAAACGAAATCTAACGATTGAGTTTTGCCCTCGCTCTAAGCATTCCAGCTCGTATTATGAGATCAAAAACACTTCATTCCTATGCAAATACGCAAGATTCATGCTTTTTGAGCCGCCAAACAAGCCCCAAACGACTGCAAATCCGCTTTATAACGAAATCGAACGATTGAGTTTAGCGTTCGCTTTACAAGTTCGACATAGTATTATAACATCAAATACTCTTCATTCTATGCAAATAAATAAGATTCATGTGTTTCGAGCCCCCAAACAAGCCCCGAACGAACGCTAAGTCGCTTTACAACGATATCGAACATTTGAGTTTTGCGCTCGCTGTAGGCGTTCCAGCTCGTATTATGAGATCAAAAACACTTCATTCTATGCAAATACGTAAGATTCATGCGTTTCGAGCAGCCAAACAAGCCCCAAACGAATGCAAATTCGCCTCATAACGAAATCGAACGATTGAGTTTTGCGATCGCTGTACAAGTTCGACCTAGTATTATAACATCAAAAACTCTTCATTCTATGCAAATACGCAAGATTCATGCGTTTCGAGCCGCCAAACAAGCCCCAAACGAATGCAAAGTCGCTTTAAAACGAAATCTAACGATTGAGATTTGCCCTCGCTCTAAGCATTCCAGCTCGTATTATGAGATCAAAAACACTTCATTCTATGCAAATACGCAAGATTCATGCGTTTCGAGCCGCCAAACAAGCCCCAAACGAATGCAAAGTCGCTTTAAAACGAAATCTAACGATTGAGTTTTGCCCTCGCTCTAAGCATTCCAGCTCGTATTATGAGATCAAAAACACTTCATTCTATGCAAATACGCAAGATTCATGCGTTTCGAGCCGCCAAACAAGCCCCAAACGAATGCAAATTCGCCTCATAACGAAATCGAACGATTGAGTTTTGCGTTCGCTGTACAAGTTCGACCTAGTATTATAACATCAAAAACTCTTCATTCTATGCAAATACGTAAGATTCATGCGTTTCGAGCCGCCAAACAAGCCCCAAACGAATGCAGAGTCGCTTTGTAACGAAATCGAACGATCGAGGTTTGCGATCGCTGTACGAGTTCGAGCTCGTACTATAAGACCAAAAACTTTTCTTTCTATGCAAATACGTGAGATTCATGCGTTTCGAACCGCCAAACAAGCCCCAAACGGATGCAAAGTCGCTTTATAACGAAATCGAACGATTGAGTTTAGCGTTCGCTTTACAAGTTCGACATAGTATTATAACATCAAATACTCTTCATTCTATGCAAATAAATAAGATTCATGTGTTTCGAGCCCCCAAACAAGCCCCGAACGAACGCTAAGTCGCTTTACAACGATATCGAACATTTGAGTTTTGCGCTCGCTGTAGGCGTTCCAGCTCGTATTATGAGATCAAAAACACTTCATTCTATGCAAATACGTAAGATTCATGCGTTTCGAGCAGCCAAACAAGCCCCAAACGAATGCAAATTCGCCTCATAACGAAATCGAACGATTGAGTTTTGCGATCGCTGTACAAGTTCGACCTAGTATTATAACATCAAAAACTCTTCATTCTATGCAAATACGTAAGATTCATGCGTTTCGAGCCGCCAAACAAGCCCCAAACGAATGCAGAGTCGCTTTGTAACGAAATCGAACGATCGAGGTTTGCGATCGCTGTACGAGTTCGAGCTCGTACTATAAGACCAAAAACTTTTCTTTCTATGCAAATACGTGAGATTCATGCGTTTCGAGCCGCCAAATAAGCCCCAAACGAATGCAAAGTCGCTTTATAACGAAATCTAACGATTGAGTTTTGCGCTCGCTGTAAGCATTCCAGCTCGCATTATGAGATCAAAAACACTTCATTCTATGCAAATACGCAAGATTCATGCGTTTCGAGCCGCAAAACAAGCCCCAAACGAAAGCAAAGTCGCTTTATAACGAAATCAAATGATTGAGTTTTGCGCTCGCTGTAAGCATTCCAGCTCGTATTATGAAATCAAAAACACTTCATTCTATGCAAATACGCAAGATTCATGCGTTTCGAGCCGCCAAACAAGCCCCAAACGAATGCAAAGTCGCTTCATAACGAAAGCGAACGATTGAGTTTTGCGCTCGCTGTACGAGATCGAGCTCGTATTATAACATCAAACCACTTCATTCTATGCATATACGCAAGATTCATGCGTTTCGAGCCGTCAAACAAGCCCCAAACGAATGCAAATTCGCCTCATAACGAAATCGAACGATTGAGTTTTGCGCTCGCTCTAAGCATTCCAGCTCGTATTATGAAATCAAAAACACTTCATTCTATGAAATACGCAAGATTCATGCGTTTCGAGCCGCCAAACAAGCCCCAAACGAATGCAAAGTCGCTTTATAACGAAAGCGGACGATTGAGTTTTGCGCTCGCTGCACGAGATCGAGCTCGTATTATAACATCAAACCACTTCATTCTATGCATATACGCAAGATTCATGCGTTTCGAGCAGCCAAACAAGCCCCAAACGAATGCAAATTCGCCTCATAACGAAATCGAACGATTGAGTTTTGCGTTCGCTGTACAAGTTCGACCTAGTAGTATAACATCAAAAACTCTTCATTCTATGCAAATACGTAAGATTCATGCGTTTCGAGCCGCCAAACAAGCCCCAAACGAATGCAAAGTCGCTTTGTAACGAAATCGAACGATTGAGGTTTGCGATCGCTGTAGGAGTTCCAGCTCGTATTATAAGATAAGTAACCCTTCGTTCGATGTAAAAACACGAGATTGATGCGTTTCGAGCGGCCAAACAAGCCCCAAACGAATGCCAAGTCGTTTTATAACGAAATTGAACGATTGAGGTTTGCGCTCGCTGGAGGCGTTCCAGCTCGTATTATAAGATCAACAACATTTCATTCTATGCAAATACGCAAGATTCATGCGTTTCGAACCGCCAAAGAAGCCCCAAACGAATGCAAAGTCGCTTTATAACGAAATCTAATGATTGTGTTTTGCGCTCTCTGTAAGCATTCCAGCTCGTATTATAAGGTAAGAAACCCTTCGTTCGATGTTAAAACGAGAGATTTATGCATTTCGAGCCGCCAAACAAGCCTCAAACAAATGCAAAGTCGCTTTATAACGAAATCTAACTATTGAGTTTTGCGCTCGCTGTAAGCATTCCAGCTCGTATTATGAGATCAAAAACACTTCATTCTATGCAAATACGCAAGAGTCATGCGTTTCGAGCCGCCAAACAAGCCCCAAACGAATGCAAAGTCGCTTTATAACGAAATCTAACGATTGAGTTTTGCGCTCGCTGTAAGCATTCCAGCTCGTATTATGAGATCAAAAACACTTCATTCTATGCAAATACGCAAGATTCATGCGTTTCAAGCAGCCAAACAAGCCCCAAACGAATGCAAAATCGCCTCATAACGAAATCGAACGATTGAGTTTTGCGTTCGCTGTACAAGTTCGACCTAGTATTATAACATCAAAAACACTCCATTCTATGCAAATACGCAAGATTCATGCGTTTCGAACCGCCAAACAAGTCCCAAACGAATGCAAAGTCGCTTTATAACGAAATCTAATGATTGAGTTTTGCGCTCGCTGTAAGCATTCCAGCTCGTATTATAAGGTAAGAAACCCTTCGTTCGATGTTAAAACGAGGGATTTATGCATTTCGAGCCGCCAAACAAGCCCCAAACGAATGCAAAGTCGCTTTAAAACGAAATCTAACGATTGAGTTTTGCCCTCGCTCTAAGCATTCCAGCTCGTATTATGAGATCAAAAACACTTCATTCTATGCAAATACGCAAGATTCATGCGTTTCGAGCCGCCAAACAAGCCCCAAACGAATGCAAATTCGCCTCATAATGAAGTCGAACGATTGAGTTTTGCGTTCGCTGTACAAGTTCGACCTTGTATTATAACATCAAAAACTCTTCATTCTATGCAAATACGTAAGATTCATGCGTTTCGAGCCGCCAAACAAGCCCCAAACGAATGCAGAGTCGCTTTGTAACGAAATCGAACGATCGAGGTTTGCGATCGCTGTACGAGTTCGAGCTCGTACTATAAGACCAAAAACTTTTCTTTCTATGCAAATACGTGAGATTCATGCGTTTCGAACCGCCAAACAAGCCCCAAACGGATGCAAAGTCGCTTTATAACGAAATCTAATGATTGAGTTTTGCGCTCGCTGTAAGCATTCCAGCTCGTATTATAAGGTAAGAAACCCTTCGTTCGATGTTAAAACGAGAGATTTATGCATTTCGAGCCGCCAAACAAGCCCCAAACGAATGCAAAGTCGCTTTATAACGAAATCTAACGATTGAGTTTTGCGCTCGCTGTAAGCATTCCAGCTCGTATTATGAGATCAAAAAACCTTCATTCTATGCAAATACGCAAGATTCATGCGTTTCGAGCCGCCAAACAAGCCCCAAACGACTGCAAATCCGCTTTATAACGAAATCGAACGATCGAGGTTTGCGATCGCTGTACGAGTTCGAGCTCGTACTATAAGACCAAAAACACTTTATTCTATGCAAATACGTGAGATTCATGCGTTTCGAACCGCCAAACAAGCCCCAAACGAATGCAAAGTCGCTTTATGACGAAATCTAATGATTGAGTTTTTCGCTTGCTGTAAGCATTCCAGCTCGTATTATAAGGTAAGAAACCCTTCGTTCGATGTTAAAACGAGAGGTTTATGCATTTCGAGCCGCCAAACAAGCCCCAAACGAATGCAAAGTCGCTTTATAACGAAATCTAACGATTTAGGTTTGCGATCGCTGTAAGCATTCCAGCTCGTATTATAAGGTAAGAAACCCTTCGTTCGATGTTAAAACGAGAGATTCATGCGTTTCGAGCCGCCAAACAAGCTCCAAACGAATGCAAAGTCGCTTTATGACGAAATCAAACGATTGAGTTTTGCGCTCGCTGTAAGCATTCCAGCTCGTATTATGAGATCAAAAACACTTTATTCTATGCAAATAAACAAGATTCATGCGTTTCGAGCCGCCAAACAAGCCCCAAACGACTGCAAATCCGCTTTGTAACGAAATCGAACGATTGAGGTTTGCGATCGCTGTACGAGTTCGAGCTCGTACTATAAGACCAAAAACTTTTCTTTCTATGCAAATACGTGAGATTCATGCGTTTCGAACCGCCAAACAAGCCCCAAACGGATGCAAAGTCGCTTTATAACGAAATCTAATGATTGAGTTTTGCGCTCGCTGTAAGCATTCCAGCTCGTATTATAAGGTAAGAAACCCTTCGTTCGATGTTAAAACGAGAGATTTATGCATTTCGAGCCGCCAAACAATCCCCAAAACGAATGCAAAGTCGCTTTATAACGAAATCTAACGATTGAGTTTTGCGCTCGCTCTAAGCATTCCAGCTCGTATTATGAGATCAAAAACACTTCATTCTATGCAAATACGCAAGATTCATGCGTTTCGAGCCGCCAAACAAGCCCTAACCGAATGCAAAGTCGCTTTATAACGAAATCGAACTATTGAGGTTTGCCCTCGCTGTAAGCATTCCAGCTCGTATTATGAGATCAAAAACACTTCATTCTATGCAAATACGCAAGATTCATGCGTTTCGAGCCGCCAAACAAGCCCCAAACGAATGCAAAGTCGCTTTATGACGAAATCAAACGATTGAGTTTTGCGCTCGCTGTAAGCATTCCAGCTCGTATTACGAGATCAAAAACACTTCATGCTATGCAAATACGCAAGATTCATGCGTTTCGAGCCGCCAAACAAGCCCCAAACGACTGCAAATCCGCTTTGTAACGAAATCGAACGATTGAGGTTTGCGATCGCTGTACGAGTTCGAGCTCGTACTATAAGACCAAAAACTTTTCATTCTATGCAAATACGCAAGATTCATGCGTTTCGAGCCGCCAAACAAGCCCCAAACGAATGCAAAGTCGCTTTAAAACGAAATCTAACGATTGAGTTTTGCCCTCGCTCTAAGCATTCCAGCTCGTATTATGAGATCAAAAACACTTCATTCTATGCAAATACGCAAGATTCATGCGTTTCGAGCCGCCAAACAAGCCCCAAACGAATGCAAAGTCGCTTTATAACGAAATCTAACGATTGAGTTTTGCGCTCGCTGTAAGCATTCCAGCTCGTATTATGAGATCAAAAACACTTCATTCTATGCAAATACACAAGATTCATGCGTTTCGAGCCGCCAAACAAGCCCCAAACGAATGCAAAGTCGCTTTAAAACGAAATCTAACGATTGAGTTTTGCCCTCGCTCTAAGCATTCCAGCTCGTATTATGAGATCAAAAACACTTCATTCTATGCAAATACGCAAGATTCATGCTTTTCGAGCCGCCAAACAAGCCCCAAACGAATGCAAAGTCGCTTTAAAACGAAATCTAACGATTGAGTTTTGCCCTCGCTCTAAGTATTCCAGCTCGTATTATAACATCAAAAACTCTTCATTCTATGCAAATACGTAAGATTCATGCGTTTCGAGCCGCCAAACAAGCCCCAAACGAATGCAAAGTCGCTTTGTAACGAAATCGAACGATTGAGGATTGCGATCGCTGTACGACGAGTTCCAGCTTGTACTATAAGACCAAAAACTTTTCTTTCTATGCAAATACGTGAGATTCATGCGTTTCGAACAGCCAAACAAGCCTCAAACGAATGCAAAGTCGCTTTATAACGAAATCTAATGATTGAGTTTTGCGCTCGCTGTAAGCATTCCAGCTCGTATTATAAGGTAAGAAACCCTTCGTTCGATGTTAAAACGAGAGATTTATGCATTTCGAGCCGCCAAACAAGCCCCAAACGAATGCAAAGTCGCTTTAAAACGAAATCTAACGATTGAGTTTTGCCCTCGCTCTAAGCATTCCAGCTCGTATTATGAGATCAAAAACACTTCATTCCTATGCAAATACGCAAGATTCATGCTTTTTGAGCCGCCAAACAAGCCCCAAACGACTGCAAATCCGCTTTATAACGAAATCGAACGATTGAGTTTAGCGTTCGCTTTACAAGTTCGACATAGTATTATAACATCAAATACTCTTCATTCTATGCAAATAAATAAGATTCATGTGTTTCGAGCCCCCAAACAAGCCCCGAACGAACGCTAAGTCGCTTTACAACGATATCGAACATTTGAGTTTTGCGCTCGCTGTAGGCGTTCCAGCTCGTATTATGAGATCAAAAACACTTCATTCTATGCAAATACGTAAGATTCATGCGTTTCGAGCAGCCAAACAAGCCCCAAACGAATGCAAATTCGCCTCATAACGAAATCGAACGATTGAGTTTTGCGATCGCTGTACAAGTTCGACCTAGTATTATAACATCAAAAACTCTTCATTCTATGCAAATACGCAAGATTCATGCGTTTCGAGCCGCCAAACAAGCCCCAAACGAATGCAAAGTCGCTTTAAAACGAAATCTAACGATTGAGATTTGCCCTCGCTCTAAGCATTCCAGCTCGTATTATGAGATCAAAAACACTTCATTCTATGCAAATACGCAAGATTCATGCGTTTCGAGCCGCCAAACAAGCCCCAAACGAATGCAAAGTCGCTTTAAAACGAAATCTAACGATTGAGTTTTGCCCTCGCTCTAAGCATTCCAGCTCGTATTATGAGATCAAAAACACTTCATTCTATGCAAATACGCAAGATTCATGCGTTTCGAGCCGCCAAACAAGCCCCAAACGAATGCAAATTCGCCTCATAACGAAATCGAACGATTGAGTTTTGCGTTCGCTGTACAAGTTCGACCTAGTATTATAACATCAAAAACTCTTCATTCTATGCAAATACGTAAGATTCATGCGTTTCGAGCCGCCAAACAAGCCCCAAACGAATGCAGAGTCGCTTTGTAACGAAATCGAACGATCGAGGTTTGCGATCGCTGTACGAGTTCGAGCTCGTACTATAAGACCAAAAACTTTTCTTTCTATGCAAATACGTGAGATTCATGCGTTTCGAACCGCCAAACAAGCCCCAAACGGATGCAAAGTCGCTTTATAACGAAATCGAACGATTGAGTTTAGCGTTCGCTTTACAAGTTCGACATAGTATTATAACATCAAATACTCTTCATTCTATGGAAATAAATAAGATTCATGTGTTTCGAGCCCCCAAACAAGCCCCGAACGAACGCTAAGTCGCTTTACAACGATATCGAACATTTGAGTTTTGCGCTCGCTGTAGGCGTTCCAGCTCGTATTATGAGATCAAAAACACTTCATTCTATGCAAATACGTAAGATTCATGCGTTTCGAGCAGCCAAACAAGCCCCAAACGAATGCAAATTCGCCTCATAACGAAATCGAACGATTGAGTTTTGCGATCGCTGTACAAGTTCGACCTAGTATTATAACATCAAAAACTCTTCATTCTATGCAAATACGCAAGATTCATGCGTTTCGAGCCGCCAAACAAGCCCCAAACGAATGCAAAGTCGCTTTAAAACGAAATCTAACGATTGAGATTTGCCCTCGCTCTAAGCATTCCAGCTCGTATTATGAGATCAAAAACACTTCATTCTATGCAAATACGCAAGATTCATGCGTTTCGAGCCGCCAAACAAGCCCCAAACGAATGCAAAGTCGCTTTAAAACGAAATCTAACGATTGAGTTTTGCCCTCGCTCTAAGCATTCCAGCTCGTATTATGAGATCAAAAACACTTCATTCTATGCAAATACGCAAGATTCATGCGTTTCGAGCCGCCAAACAAGCCCCAAACGAATGCAAATTCGCCTCATAACGAAATCGAACGATTGAGTTTTGCGTTCGCTGTACAAGTTCGACCTAGTATTATAACATCAAAAACTCTTCATTCTATGCAAATACGTAAGATTCATGCGTTTCGAGCCGCCAAACAAGCCCCAAACGAATGCAGAGTCGCTTTGTAACGAAATCGAACGATCGAGGTTTGCGATCGCTGTACGAGTTCGAGCTCGTACTATAAGACCAAAAACTTTTCTTTCTATGCAAATACGTGAGATTCATGCGTTTCGAACCGCCAAACAAGCCCCAAACGGATGCAAAGTCGCTTTATAACGAAATCTAATGATTGAGTTTTGCGCTCGCTGTAAGCATTCCAGCTCGTATTATATGGTAAGAAACCCTTCGTTCGATGTTAAAACGAGAGATTTATGCATTTCGAGCCGCCAAATAAGCCCCAAACGAATGCAAAGTCGCTTTATAACGAAATCTAACGATTGAGTTTTGCGCTCGCTGTAAGCATTCCAGCTCGCATTATGAGATCAAAAACACTTCATTCTATGCAAATACGCAAGATTCATGCGTTTCGAGCCGCAAAACAAGCCCCAAACGAAAGCAAAGTCGCTTTATAACGAAATCAAATGATTGAGTTTTGCGCTCGCTGTAAGCATTCCAGCTCGTATTATGAAATCAAAAACACTTCATTCTATGCAAATACGCAAGATTCATGCGTTTCGAGCCGCCAAACAAGCCCCAAACGAATGCAAAGTCGCTTCATAACGAAAGCGAACGATTGAGTTTTGCGCTCGCTGTACGAGATCGAGCTCGTATTATAACATCAAACCACTTCATTCTATGCATATACGCAAGATTCATGCGTTTCGAGCCGTCAAACAAGCCCCAAACGAATGCAAATTCGCCTCATAACGAAATCGAACGATTGAGTTTTGCGCTCGCTCTAAGCATTCCAGCTCGTATTATGAAATCAAAAACACTTCATTCTATGAAATACGCAAGATTCATGCGTTTCGAGCCGCCAAACAAGCCCCAAACGAATGCAAAGTCGCTTTATAACGAAAGCGGACGATTGAGTTTTGCGCTCGCTGCACGAGATCGAGCTCGTATTATAACATCAAACCACTTCATTCTATGCATATACGCAAGATTCATGCGTTTCGAGCAGCCAAACAAGCCCCAAACGAATGCAAATTCGCCTCATAACGAAATCGAACGATTGAGTTTTGCGTTCGCTGTACAAGTTCGACCTAGTAGTATAACATCAAAAACTCTTCATTCTATGCAAATACGTAAGATTCATGCGTTTCGAGCCGCCAAACAAGCCCCAAACGAATGCAAAGTCGCTTTGTAACGAAATCGAACGATTGAGGTTTGCGATCGCTGTAGGAGTTCCAGCTCGTATTATAAGATAAGTAATCCTTCGTTCGATGTAAAAACACGAGATTGATGCGTTTCGAGCGGCCAAACAAGCCCCAAACGAATGCCAAGTCGTTTTATAACGAAATTGAACGATTGAGGTTTGCGCTCGCTGGAGGCGTTCCAGCTCGTATTATAAGATCAACAACATTTCATTCTATGCAAATACGCAAGATTCATGCGTTTCGAACCGCCAAAGAAGCCCCAAACGAATGCAAAGTCGCTTTATAACGAAATCTAATGATTGTGTTTTGCGCTCTCTGTAAGCATTCCAGCTCGTATTATAAGGTAAGAAACCCTTCGTTCGATGTTAAAACGAGAGATTTATGCATTTCGAGCCGCCAAACAAGCCTCAAACAAATGCAAAGTCGCTTTATAACGAAATCTAACTATTGAGTTTTGCGCTCGCTGTAAGCATTCCAGCTCGTATTATGAGATCAAAAACACTTCATTCTATGCAAATACGCAAGAGTCATGCGTTTCGAGCCGCCAAACAAGCCCCAAACGAATGCAAAGTCGCTTTATAACGAAATCTAACGATTGAGTTTTGCGCTCGCTGTAAGCATTCCAGCTCGTATTATGAGATCAAAAACACTTCATTCTATGCAAATACGCAAGATTCATGCGTTTCAAGCAGCCAAACAAGCCCCAAACGAATGCAAAATCGCCTCATAACGAAATCGAACGATTGAGTTTAGCGTTCGCTTTACAAGTTCGACCTAGTATTATAACATCAAATACTCTTCATTCTATGCAAATACGTAAGATTCATGTGTTTCGAGCCGCCAAACAAGCCCCGAACGAACGCTAAGTCGCTTTACAACGATATCGAACATTTGAGTTTTGCGCTCGCTGTAGGCGTTCCAGCTCGTATTATGAGATCAAAAACACTTCATTCTATGCAAATACGCAAGATTCATGCGTTTCGAGCAGCCAAACAAGCCCCAAACGAATGCAAATTCGCCTCATAACGAAATCGAACGATTGAGTTTTGCGTTCGCTGTACAAGTTCGACCTAGTATTATAACATCAAAAACTCTTCAATCTATGCAAATACGTAAGATTCATGCGTTTCGAGACGCCAAACAAGTCCCAAACGAATGCAAAGTCGCTATGTAACGAAATCGAACGATTGAGGTTTGCGATCGCTGTACGAGTTCGAGCTCGTACTATAAGACCAAAAACTTTTCTTTCTATGCAAATACGTGAGATTCATGCGTTTCGAACCGCCAAACAAGCCCCAAACGAATGCAAAGTCGCTTTATAACGAAATCTAATGATTGTGTTTTGCGCTCGCTGTAAGCATTCCAGCTCGTATTATAAGGTAAGAAACCCTTCGTTCGATGTTAAAACGAGAGATTTATGCATTTCGAGCCGCCAAACAAGCCTCAAACAAATGCAAAGTCGCTTTATAACGAAATCTAACTATTGAGTTTTGCGCTCGCTATAAGCATTCCAGCTCGTATTATGAGATCAAAAACACTTCATTCTATGCAAATACGCAAGATTCATGCGTTTCGAGTCGCCAAACAAGCCCCAAACGAATGCAAAGTCGCTTTATAACGAAATCGAACGATTGGGGTTTCCGCTTGATGTGAGTGTTCCTCCTCGTATTATTAGGTAAGAAACCCTTCGTTCGATGTAAAAACACGAGATGTATGCGTTTCGAACAGCCAAAGAGGCCCGAAACGAATGCAAAGTCGCTTCGTAACGATATCGAACATTGGAGTTTTGCCCTCGCTGTAAGCATTCCAGCTCGTATTATGAGATTAAAAACACTTCATTCTATGCAAATACGCAAGATTCATGCGTTTCGAGCCGCCAAACAAGCCCCAAACGAATGCAGAGTCGCTTTGTAACGAAATCGAACGATCGAGGTTTGCGATCGCTGTACGAGTTCGAGCTCGTACTATAAGACCAAAAACTTTTCTTTCTATGCAAATACGTGAGATTCATGCGTTTCGAACCGCCAAACAAGCCTCAAACGAATGCAAAGTCGCTTTATAACGAAATCTAATGATTGAGTTTTGCGCTCGCTGTAAGCATTCCAGCTCGTATTATAAGGTAAAAAACCCTTCGTTCGATGTTAAAACGAGAGATTTATGCGTTTCGAGCCGCCAAACAAGCCCCAAACGAATGCAAAGTCGCTTTATAACGAAATCTAACGATTGAGTTTTGCGCTCGCTTTAAGCATTCCAGCTCGTATTATGAGATCAAAAACACTTCATTCTATGCAAATACGCAAGATTCATGCGTTTCGAGTCGCCAAACAAGCCCCAAACGAATGCAAAGTCGCTTTATAACGAAATCGAACGATTGGGGTTTCCGCTTGATGTGAGTGTTCCTCCTCGTATTATTAGGTAAGAAACCCTTCGTTCGATGTAAAAACACGAGATGTATGCGTTTCGAACAGCCAAAGAGGCCCGAAACGAATGCAAAGTCGCTTCGTAACGATATCGAACATTGGAGTTTTGCCCTCGCTGTAAGCATTCCAGCTCGTATTATGAGATTAAAAACACTTCATTCTATGCAAATACGCAAGATTCATGCGTTTCGAGCCGCCAAACAAGCCCCAAACGAATGCAGAGTCGCTTTGTAACGAAATCGAACGATCGAGGTTTGCGATCGCTGTACGAGTTCGAGCTCGTACTATAAGACCAAAAACTTTTCTTTCTATGCAAATACGTGAGATTCATGCGTTTCGAACCGCCAAACAAGCCTCAAACGAATGCAAAGTCGCTTTATAACGAAATCTAATGATTGAGTTTTGCGCTCGCTGTAAGCATTCCAGCTCGTATTATAAGGTAAAAAACCCTTCGTTCGATGTTAAAACGAGAGATTTATGCGTTTCGAGCCGCCAAACAAGCCCCAAACGAATGCAAAGTCGCTTTATAACGAAATCGAACGATTACGGTTTGCGCTCGCTGTAAGCATTCCAGCTCGTGTTATGAGATCAAAAACACTTCATTCTATGCAAATACGCAAGATTCATGCGTTTCGAGCCGCCAAACAATCCCCAAAACGAATGCAAAGTCGCTTTATAACGAAATCTAACGATTGAGTTTTGCGCTCGCTCTAAGCATTCCAGCTCGTATTATGAGATCAAAAACACTTCATTCTATGCAAATACGCAAGATTCATGCGTTTCGAGCCGCCAAACAAGCCCTAACCGAATGCAAAGTCGCTTTATAACGAAATCTAACGATTGAGTTTTCCGCTCGCTGTAAGCATTCCAGCTCGTATTATGAGATCAAAAACACTTCATTCTATGCAAATACGCAAGATTCATGCGTTTCGAGCCGCCAAACAAGCCCCAAACGAATGCAAAGTCGCTTTAAAACGAAATCTAACGATTGAGTTTTGCCCTCGCTCTAAGCATTCCAGCTCGTATTATGAGATCAAAAACACTTCATTCTATGCAAATACGCAAGATTCATGCGTTTCGAGCCGCCAAACAAGCCCCAAACGAATGCAAAGTCGCTTTAAAACGAAATCTACCGATTGAGTTTTGCCCTCGCTCTAAGCATTCCAGCTCGTATTATAACATCAAAAACTCTTCATTCTATGCAAATACGTAAGATTCATGCGTTTCGAGCCGCCAAACAAGCCCCAAACGAATGCAAAGTCGCTTTGTAACGAAATCGAAAGATTGAGGTTTGCGATCGCTGTACGACGAGTTCCAGCTCGTACTATAAGACCAAAAACTTTTCTTTCTATGCAAATACGTGAGATTCATGCGTTTCGAACCGCCAAACAAGCCTCAAACGAATGCAAAGTCGCTTTATAACGAAATCTAATGATTGAGTTTTGCGCTCGCTGTAAGCATTCCAGCTCGTATTATAAGGTAAGAAACCCTTCGTTCGATGTTAAAACGAGAGATTTATGCATTTCGAGCCGTCAAACAAGCCCCAAACGAATGCAAAGTCGCTTTAAAACGAAATCTAACGATTGAGTTTTGCCCTCGCTCTAAGCATTCCAGCTCGTATTATGAGATCAAAAACACTTCATTCTATGCAAATACGCAAGATTCATGCGTTTCGAGCCGCCAAACAAGCCCCAAACGAATGCAAAGTCGCTTTATAACGAAATCGAACGATTGAGTTTTGCGTTCGCTGTACAAGTTCGACCTAGTATTATAACATCAAAAACTCTTCATTCTATGCAAATACGTAAGATTCATGTGTTTCGAGCCGCCAAACAAGCCCCAAACGAATGCAAAGTCGCTTTATAACGAAATCGAACGATTGAGTTTTGCGCTCGCTGTAAGCATTCCAGCTCGTATTATAAGGTAAGAAACCCTTCGTTCGATGTTAAAACGAGAGATTTATGCATTTCGAGCCGCCAAACAAGCCCCAAACGAATGCAAAGTCGCTTTAAAACGAAATCTAACGATTGAGTTTTGCCCTCGCTCTAAGCATTCCAGCTCGTATTATGAGATCAAAAACACTTCATTCTATGCAAATACGCAAGATTCATGCGTTTTGAGCCGCCAAACAAGCCCCAAACGACTGCAAATCCGCTTTATAACGAAATCGAACGATTGAGTTTAGCGTTCGCTTTACAAGTTCGACATAGTATTATAACATCAAATACTCTTCATTCTATGCAAATAAATAAGATTCATGTGTTTCGAGCCCCCAAACAAGCCCCGAACGAACGCTAAGTCGCTTTACAACGATATCGAACATTTGAGTTTTGCGCTCGCTGTAGGCGTTCCAGCTCGTATTATGAGATCAAAAACACTTCATTCTATGCAAATACGTAAGATTCATGCGTTTCGAGCAGCCAAACAAGCCCCAAACGAATGCAAATTCGCCTCATAACGAAATCGAACGATTGAGTTTTGCGTTCGCTGTACAAGTTCGACCTAGTATTATAACATCAAAAACTCTTCATTCTATGCAAATACGCAAGATTCATGCGTTTCGAGCCGCCAAACAAGCCCCAAACGAATGCAAAGTCGCTTTAAAACGAAATCTAACGATTGAGATTTGCGCTCGCTGTAAGCATTCCAGCTCGTATTATAAGGTAAGAAACCCTTCGTTCGATGTTAAAACGAGGGATTTATGCATTTCGAGCCGCCAAACAAGCCCCAAACGAATGCAAAGTCGCTTTATAACGAAATCTAACGATTGAGTTTTGCGCTCGCTGTCAGCATTCCAGCTCGTATTATGAGATCAAAAACACTTCATTCTATGCAAATACGCAAGATTAATGCGTTTTGATAGGCCAAAAAAGCCCCAAACGACTGCAAATCCGCTTTATAACGAAATCGAACGATTGAGTTTAGCGTTCGCTTTACAAGTTCGACCTAGTATTATAACATCAAATACTCTTCATTCTATGCAAATACGTAAGATTCATGTGTTTCGAGCCGCCAAACAAGCCCCGAACGAACGCTAAGTCGCTTTACAACGATATCGAACATTTGAGTTTTGCGCTCGCTGTAGGCGTTCCAGCTCGTATTATGAGATCAAAAACACTTCATTCTATGCAAATACGCAAGATTCATGCGTTTCGAGCAGCCAAACAAGCCCCAAACGAATGCAAATTCGCCTCATAACGAAATCGAACGATTGAGTTTTGCGTTCGCTGTACAAGTTCGACCTAGTATTATAACATCAAAAACTCTTCAATCTATGCAAATACGTAAGATTCATGCGTTTCGAGACGCCAAACAAGTCCCAAACGAATGCAAAGTCGCTATGTAACGAAATCGAACGATTGAGGTTTGCGATCGCTGTACGAGTTCGAGCTCGTACTATAAGACCAAAAACTTTTCTTTCTATGCAAATACGTGAGATTCATGCGTTTCGAACCGCCAAACAAGCCCCAAACGAATGCAAAGTCGCTTTATAACGAAATCTAATGATTGTGTTTTGCGCTCGCTGTAAGCATTCCAGCTCGTATTATAAGGTAAGAAACCCTTCGTTCGATGTTAAAACGAGAGATTTATGCATTTCGAGCCGCCAAACAAGCCTCAAACAAATGCAAAGTCGCTTTATAACGAAATCTAACTATTGAGTTTTGCGCTCGCTGTAAGCATTCCAGCTCGTATTATGAGATCAAAAACACTTCATTCTATGCAAATACGCAAGATTCATGCGTTTCGAGTCGCCAAACAAGCCCCAAACGAATGCAAAGTCGCTTTATAACGAAATCGAACGATTGGGGTTTCCGCTTGATGTGAGTGTTCCTCCTCGTATTATTAGGTAAGAAACCCTTCGTTCGATGTAAAAACACGAGATGTATGCGTTTCGAACAGCCAAAGAGGCCCGAAACGAATGCAAAGTCGCTTCGTAACGATATCGAACATTGGAGTTTTGCCCTCGCTGTAAGCATTCCAGCTCGTATTATGAGATTAAAAACACTTCATTCTATGCAAATACGCAAGATTCATGCGTTTCGAGCCGCCAAACAAGCCCCAAACGAATGCAGAGTCGCTTTGTAACGAAATCGAACGATCGAGGTTTGCGATCGCTGTACGAGTTCGAGCTCGTACTATAAGACCAAAAACTTTTCTTTCTATGCAAATACGTGAGATTCATGCGTTTCGAACCGCCAAACAAGCCTCAAACGAATGCAAAGTCGCTTTATAACGAAATCTAATGATTGAGTTTTGCGCTCGCTGTAAGCATTCCAGCTCGTATTATAAGGTAAAAAACCCTTCGTTCGATGTTAAAACGAGAGATTTATGCGTTTCGAGCCGCCAAACAAGCCCCAAACGAATGCAAAGTCGCTTTATAACGAAATCTAACGATTGAGTTTTGCGCTCGCTTTAAGCATTCCAGCTCGTATTATGAGATCAAAAACACTTCATTCTATGCAAATACGCAAGATTCATGCGTTTCGAGCCGCCAAACAAGCCCCAAACGAATGCTAAGTCGCTTTTTAACGAAATCGAACGATTGAGTTTTGCGTTCGCTGTACAAGTTCGACCTAGTATTATAACATCAAAAACTCTTCATTCTATGCAAATACGTAAGATTCATGTGTTTCGAGCCGCCAAACAAGCCCCGAACGAACGCTAAGTCGCTCTACAACGATATCGAACATTTGAGTTTTGCGCTCGCTGTAGGCGTTCCAGCTCGTATTATGAGATCAAAAACACTTCATTCTATGCAAATAAATAAGATTCATGTGTTTCGAGCCCCCAAACAAGCCCCGAACGAACGCTAAGTCGCTTTACAACGATATCGAACATTTGAGTTTTGCGCTCGCTGTAGGCGTTCCAGCTCGTATTATGAGATCAAAAACACTTCATTCTATGCAAATACGTAAGATTCATGCGTTTCGAGCAGCCAAACAAGCCCCAAACGAATGCAAATTCGCCTCATAACGAAATCGAACGATTGAGTTTTGCGTTCGCTGTACAAGTTCGACCTAGTATTATAACATCAAAAACTCTTCATTCTATGCAAATACGCAAGATTCATGCGTTTCGAGCCGCCAAACAAGCCCCAAACGAATGCAAAGTCGCTTTAAAACGAAATCTAACGATTGAGATTTGCCCTCGCTCTAAGCATTCCAGCTCGTATTATGAGATCAAAAACACTTCATTCTATGCAAATACGCAAGATTCATGCGTTTCGAGCCGCCAAACAAGCCCCAAACGAATGCAAAGTCGCTTTAAAACGAAATCTAACGATTGAGTTTTGCCTTCGCTCTAAGCATTCCAGCTCGTATTATGAGATCAAAAACACTTCATTCTATGCAAATACGCAAGATTCATGCGTTTCGAGCCGCCAAACAAGCCCCAAACGAATGCAAATTCGACTCATAACGAAATCGAACGATTGAGTTTTGCGTTCGCTGTACAAGTTCGACCTAGTATTATAACATCAAAAACTCTTCATTCTATGCAAATACGTAAGATTCATGCGTTTCGAGCCGCCAAACAAGCCCCAAACGAATGCAGAGTCGCTTTGTAACGAAATCGAACGATCGAGGTTTGCGATCGCTGTACGAGTTCGAGCTCGTACTATAAGACCAAAAACTTTTCTTTCTATGCAAATACGTGAGATTCATGCGTTTCGAACCGCCAAACAAGCCCCAAACGGATGCAAAGTCGCTTTATAACGAAATCTAATGATTGAGTTTTGCGCTCGCTGTAAGCATTCCAGCTCGTATTATAAGGTAAGAAACCCTTCGTTCGATGTTAAAACGAGAGATTTATGCATTTCGAGCCGCCAAACAAGCCCCAAACGAATGCAAAGTCGCTTTATAACGAAATCTAACGATTGAGTTTTGCGCTCGCTGTAAGCACTCCAGCTCGTATTATGAGATCAAAAACACTTCATTCTATGCAAATACGCAAGATTCATGCGTTTCGAGCCGCCAAACAAGCCCCAAACGACTGCAAATCCGCTTTATAACGAAATCGAACGATCGAGGTTTGCGATCGCTGTACGAGTTCGAGCTCGTACTATAAGACCAAAAACACTTTATTCTATGCAAATACGCAAGATTCATGCGTTTCGAGCCGCCAAACAAGCCCCAAACGAATGCAAAGTCGCTTTATGACGAAATCAAACGATTGAGTTTTGCGCTCGCTGTAAGCATTCCAGCTCGTATTATGAGATCAAAAACACTTCATTCTATGCAAATAAACAAGATTCATGCGTTTCGAGCCGCCAAACAAGCCCCAAACGACTGCAAATCCGCTTTGTAACGAAATCGAACGATTGAGGTTTGCGATCGCTGTACGAGTTCGAGCTCGTACTATAAGACCAAAAACTTTTCTTTCTATGCAAATACGTGAGATTCATGCGTTTCGAACCGCCAAACAAGCCCCAAACGGATGCAAAGTCGCTTTATAACGAAATCTAATGATTGAGTTTTGCGCTCGCTGTAAGCATTCCAGCTCGTATTATAAGGTAAGAAACCCTTCGTTCGATGTTAAAACGAGAGATTTATGCATTTCGAGCCGCCAAACAAGCCCCAAACGAATGCAAAGTCGCTTTATAACGAAATCTAACGATTGAGTTTTGCGCTCGCTGTAAGCATTCCAGCTCGTATTATGAGATCAAAAACACTTCATTCTATGCAAATACGCAAGATTCATGCGTTTCGAGCCGCCAAACAAGCCCCAAACGAATGCAAAGTCGCTTTAAAACGAAATCTAACGATTGAGTTTTGCCCTCGCTCTAAGCATTCCAGCTCGTATTATGAGATCAAAAACACTTCATTCTATGCAAATACGCAAGATTCATGCGTTTCGAGCCGCCAAACAAGCCCCAAACGAATGCAAAGTCGCTTTAAAACGAAATCTAACGATTGAGTTTTGCCCTCGCTCTAAGCATTCCAGCTCGTATTATGAGATCAAAAACACTTCATTCTATGCAAATACGCAAGATTCATGCGTTTCGAGCCGCCAAACAAGCCCCAAACGAATGCAAAGTCGCTTTAAAACGAAATCTAACGATTGAGTTTTGCCCTCGCTCTAAGCATTCCAGCTCGTATTATAACATCAAAAACTCTTCATTCTATGCAAATACGTAAGATTCATGCGTTTCGAGCCGCCAAACAAGCCCCAAACGAATGCAAAGTCGCTTTGTAACGAAATCGAACGATTGAGGTTTGCGATCGCTGTACGACGAGTTCCAGCTCGTACTATAAGACCAAAAACTTTTCTTTCTATGCAAATACGTGAGATTCATGCGTTTCGAACCGCCAAACAAGCCTCAAACGAATGCAAAGTCGCTTTATAACGAAATCTAATGATTGAGTTTTGCGCTCGCTCTAAGCATTCCAGCTCGTATTATAAGGTAAGAAACCCTTCGTTCGATGTTAAAACGAGAGATTTATGCATTTCGAGCCGCCAAACAAGCCCCAAACGAATGCAAAGTCGCTTTAAAACGAAATCTAACGATTGAGTTTTGCCCTCGCTCTAAGCATTCCAGCTCGTATTATGAGATCAAAAACACTTCATTCTATGCAAATACGCAAGATTCATGCGTTTTGAGCCGCCAAACAAGCCCCAAACGACTGCAAATCCGCTTTATAACGAAATCGAACGATTGAGTTTAGCGTTCGCTTTACAAGTTCGACATAGTATTATAACATCAAATACTCTTCATTCTATGCAAATAAATAAGATTCATGTGTTTCGAGCCCCCAAACAAGCCCCGAACGAACGCTAAGTCGCTTTACAACGATATCGAACATTTGAGTTTTGCGCTCGCTGTAGGCGTTCCAGCTCGTATTATGAGATCAAAAACACTTCATTCTATGCAAATACGTAAGATTCATGCGTTTCGAGCAGCCAAACAAGCCCCAAACGAATGCAAATTCGCCTCATAACGAAATCGAACGATTGAGTTTTGCGTTCGCTGTACAAGTTCGACCTAGTATTATAACATCAAAAACTCTTCATTCTATGCAAATACGCAAGATTCATGCGTTTCGAGCAGCCAAACAAGCCCCAAACGAATGCAAAGTCGCTTTAAAACGAAATCTAACGATTGAGATTTGCCCTCGCTCTAAGCATTCCAGCTCGTATTATGAGATCAAAAACACTTCATTCTATGCAAATACGCAAGATTCATGCGTTTCGAGCCGCCAAACAAGCCCCAAACGAATGCAAAGTCGCTTTAAAACGAAATCTAACGATTGAGATTTGCCCTCGCTCTAAGCATTCCAGCTCGTATTATGAGATCAAAAACACTTCATTCTATGCAAATACGCAAGATTCATGCGTTTCGAGCCGCCAAACAAGCCCCAAACGAATGCAAAGTCGCTTTAAAACGAAATCTAACGATTGAGTTTTGCCCTCGCTCTAAGCATTCCAGCTCGTATTATGAGATCAAAAACACTTCATTCTATGCAAATACGCAAGATTCATGCGTTTCGAGCCGCCAAACAAGCCCCAAACGAATGCAAAGTCGCTTTAAAACGAAATCTAACGATTGAGTTTTGCCCTCGCTCTAAGCATTCCAGCTCGTATTATAACATCAAAAACTCTTCATTCTATGAAAATACGTAAGATTCATGCGTTTCGAGCCGCCAAACAAGCCCCGAACGAACGCTAAGTCGCTTTAAAACGAAATCTAACGATTGAGTTTTGCCCTTGCTCTAAGCATTCCAGCTCGTATTATGAGATCAAAAACACTTCATTCTATGCAAATACGCAAGATTCATGCGTTTCGAGCCGCCAAACAAGCCCCAAACGAATGCAAATTCGCCTCATAACGAAATCGAACGATTGAGTTTTGTGTTCGCTGTACAAGTTCGACCTAGTATTATAACATCAAAAACTCTTCATTCTATGCAAATACGTAAGATTCATGCGTTTCGAGCCGCCAAACAAGCCCCAAACGAATGCAGAGTCGCTTTGTAACGAAATCGAACGATCGAGGTTTGCGATCGCTGTACGAGTTCGAGCTCGTACTATAAGAACAAAAACTTTTCTTTCTATGCAAATACGTGAGATTCATGCGTTTCGAACCGCCAAACAAGCCCCAAACGGATGCAAAGTCGCTTTATAACGAAATCTAATGATTGAGTTTTGCGCTCGCTGTAAGCATTCCAGCTCGTATTATAAGGTAAGAAACCCTTCGTTCGATGTTAAAACGAGAGATTTATGCATTTCGAGCCGCCAAACAAGCCCCAAACGAATGCAAAGTCGCTTTATAACGAAATCTAACGATTGAGTTTTGCGCTCGCTGTAAGCATTCCAGCTCGTATTATGAGATCAAAAACACTTCATTCTATGCAAATACGCAAGATTCATGCGTTTCGAGCCGCCAAACAAGCCCCAAACGACTGCAAATCCGCTTTATAACGAAATCGAACGATCGAGGTTTGCGATCGCTGTACGAGTTCGAGCTCGTAATATAAGACCAAAAACACTTTATTCTATGCAAATACGTGAGATTCATGCGTTTCGAACCGCCAAACAAGCCCCAAACGAATGCAAAGTCGCTTTATGACGAAATCTAATGATTGAGTTTTTCGCTTGCTGTAAGCATTCCAGCTCGTATTATAAGGTAAGAAACCCTTCGTTCGATGTTAAAACGAGAGGTTTATGCATTTCGAGCCGCCAAACAAGCCCCAAACGAATGCAAAGTCGCTTTATAACGAAATCTAACGATTTAGGTTTGCGATCGCTGTAAGCATTCCAGCTCGTATTATAAGGTAAGAAACCCTTCGTTCGATGTTAAAACGAGAGATTCATGCGTTTCGAGCCGCCAAACAAGCTCCAAACGAATGCAAAGTCGCTTTATGACGAAATCAAACGATTGAGTTTTGCGCTCGCTGTAAGCATTCCAGCTCGTATTATGAGATCAAAAACACTTTATTCTATGCAAATAAGCAAGATTCATGCGTTTCGAGCCGCCAAACAAGCCCCAAACGACTGCAAATCCGCTTTGTAACGAAATCGAACGATTGAGGTTTGCGATCGCTGTACGAGTTCGAGCTCGTACTATAAGACCAAAAACTTTTCTTTCTATGCAAATACGTGAGATTCATGCGTTTCGAACCGCCAAACAAGCCCCAAACGGATGCAAAGTCGCTTTATAACGAAATCTAATGATTGAGTTTTGCGCTCGCTGTAAGCATTCCAGCTCGTATTATAAGGTAAGAAACCCTTCGTTCGATGTTAAAACGAGAGATTTATGCATTTCGAGCCGCCAAACAATCCCCAAAACGAATGCAAAGTCGCTTTATAACGAAATCTAACGATTGAGTTTTGCGCTCGCTGTAAGCATTCCAGCTCGTATTACGAGATCAAAAACACTTCATGCTATGCAAATACGCAAGATTCATGCGTTTCGAGCCGCCAAACAAGCCCCAAACGACTGCAAATCCGCTTTGTAACGAAATCGAACGATTGAGTTTTGCCCTCGCTCTAAGCATTCCAGCTCGTATTATGAGATCAAAAACACTTCATTCTATGCAAATACGCAAGATTCATGCGTTTCGAGCCGCCAAACAAGCCCCAAACGAATGCAAAGTCGCTTTATAACGAAATCTAACGATTGAGTTTTGCCCTCGCTCTAAGCATTCCAGCTCGTATTATAACATCAAAAACTCTTCATTCTATGCAAATACGTAAGATTCATGCGTTTCGAGCCGCCAAACAAGCCCCAAACGAATGCAAAGTCGCTTTGTAACGAAATCGAACGATTGAGGATTGCGATCGCTGTACGACGAGTTCCAGCTTGTACTATAAGACCAAAAACTTTTCTTTCTATGCAAATACGTGAGATTCATGCGTTTCGAACCGCCAAACAAGCCTCAAACGAATGCAAAGTCGCTTTATAACGAAATCTAATGATTGAGTTTTGCGCTCGCTGTAAGCATTCCAGCTCGTATTATAAGGTAAGAAACCCTTCGTTCGATGTTAAAACGAGAGATTTATGCATTTCGAGCCGCCAAACAAGCCCCAAACGAATGCAAAGTCGCTTTAAAACGAAATCTAACGATTGAGTTTTGCCCTCGCTCTAAGCATTCCAGCTCGTATTATGAGATCAAAAACACTTCATTCTATGCAAATACGCAAGATTCATGCGTTTCGAGCCGCCAAACAAGCCCCAAACGAATGCAAAGTCGCTTTAAAACGAAATCTAACGATTGAGTTTTGCCCTCGCTCTAAGCATTCCAGCTCGTATTATAACATCAAAAACTCTTCATTCTATGCAAATACGTAAGATTCATGCGTTTCGAGCCGCCAAACAAGCCCCAAACGAATGCAAAGTCGCTTTGTAACGAAATCGAACGATTGAGGTTTGCGATCGCTGTACGAGTTCGCGCTCGTACTATAAGACCAAAAACACTTCATTCTATGCAAATACGCAAGATTCATGCGTTTCGAGCCGCCAAACAAGCCCCAAACGAACGCAAAGTCGCTTTGTAACGAAATCGAACGATTGAGGTTTGCGATCGCTGTAGGAGTTCCAGCTCGTATTATAAGATACGTAACCCTTCGTTCGATGTAAAAACACGAGATTGATGCGTTTCGAGCGGCCAAACAAGCCCCAAACGAATGCCAAGTCGTTTTCTAACGAAATTGAACGATTGAGGTTTGCGCTCGCTGTAGGCGTTCCAGCTCGTATTATAAGATCAACAACATTTCATTCTATGCAAATACGTAAGATTCATGCGTTTCGAGACGCCAAACAAGTCCCAAACGAATGCAAAGTCGCTTTGTAACGAAATCGAACGATTGAGGTTTGCGATCGCTGTACGACGAGTTCCAGCTCGTACTATAAGACCAAAAACTTTTCTTTCTATGCAAATACGTGAGATTCATGCGTTTCGAACCGCCAAACAAGCCTCAAACGAATGCAAAGTCGCTTTATAACGAAATCTAATGATTGAGTTTTGCGCTCGCTGTAAGCATTCCAGCTCGTATTATAAGGTAAGAAACCCTTCGTTCGATGTTAAAACGAGAGATTTTTGCATTTCGAGCCGCCAAACAAGCCCCAAACGAATGCAAAGTCGCTTTAAAACGAAATCTAACGATTGAGTTTTGCCCTCGCTCTAAGCATTCCAGCTCGTATTATGAGATCAAAAACACTTCATTCTATGCAAATACGCAAGATTCATGCGTTTTGAGCCGCCAAACAAGCCCCAAACGACTGCAAATCCGCTTTATAACGAAATCGAACGATTGAGTTTTGCGTTCGCTTTACAAGTTCGACATAGTATTATAACATCAAATACTCTTCATTCTATGCAAATAAATAAGATTCATGTGTTTCGAGCCCCCAAACAAGCCCCGAACGAACGCTAAGTCGCTTTACAACGATATCGAACATTTGAGTTTTGCGCTCGCTGTAGGCGTTCCAGCTCGTATTATGAGATCAAAAACACTTCATTCTATGCAAATACGTAAGATTCATGCGTTTCGAGCAGCCAAACAAGCCCCAAACGAATGCAAATTCGCCTCATAACGAAATCGAACGATTGAGTTTTGCGATCGCTGTACAAGTTCGACCTAGTATTATAACATCAAAAACTCTTCATTCTATGCAAATACGCAAGATTCATGCGTTTCGCGCCGCCAAACAAGCCCCAAACGAATGCAAAGTCGCTTTAAAACGAAATCTAACGATTGAGTTTTGCCCTCGCTCTAAGCATTCCAGCTCGTATTATGAGATCAAAAACACTTCATTCTATGCAAATACGCAAGATTCATGCGTTTCGAGCCGCCAAACAAGCCCCAAACGAATGCAAATTCGCCTCATAATGAAATCGAACGATTGAGTTTTGCGTTCGCTGTACAAGTTCGACCTTGTATTATAACATCAAAAACTCTTCATTCTATGCAAATACGTAAGATTCATGCGTTTCGAGCCGCCAAACAAGCCCCAAACGAATGCAGAGTCGCTTTGTAACGAAATCGAACGATCGAGGTTTGCGATCGCTGTACGAGTTCGAGCTCGTACTATAAGACCAAAAACTTTTCTTTCTATGCAAATACGTGAGATTCATGCGTTTCGAACCGCCAAACAAGCCCCAAACGGATGCAAAGTCGCTTTATAACGAAATCTAATGATTGAGTTTTGCGCTCGCTGTAAGCATTCCAGCTCGTATTATAAGGTAAGAAACCCTTCGTTCGATGTTAAAACGAGAGATTTATGCATTTCGAGCCGCCAAACAAGCCCCAAACGAATGCAAAGTCGCTTTATAACGAAATCTAACGATTGAGTTTTGCGCTCGCTGTAAGCATTCCAGCTCGTATTATGAGATCAAAAACACTTCATTCTATGCAAATACGCAAGATTCATGCGTTTCGAGCCGCCAAACAAGCCCCAAACGACTGCAAATCCGCTTTATAACGAAATCGAACGATCGAGGTTTGCGATCGCTGTACGAGTTCGAGCTCGTACTATAAGACCAAAAACTTTTCATTCTATGCAAATACGCAAGATTCATGCGTTTCGAGCCGCCAAACAAGCCCCAAACGAATGCAAAGTCGCTTTAAAACGAAATCTAACGATTGAGTTTTGCCCTCGCTCTAAGCATTCCAGCTCGTATTATGAGATCAAAAACACTTCATTCTATGCAAATACGCAAGATTCATGCGTTTCGAGCCGCCAAACAAGCCCCAAACGAATGCAAAGTCGCTTTAAAACGAAATCTAACGATTGAGTTTTGCCCTCGCTCTAAGCATTCCAGCTCGTATTATGAGATCAAAAACACTTCATTCTATGCAAATACGCAAGATTCATGCGTTTCGAGCCGCCAAACAAGCCCCAAACGAATGCAAAGTCGCTTTAAAACGAAATCTAACGATTGAGTTTTGCCCTCGCTCTAAGCATTCCAGCTCGTATTATAACATCAAAAACTCTTCATTCTATGCAAATACGTAAGATTCATGCGTTTCGAGCCGCCAAACAAGCCCCAAACGAATGCAAAGTCGCTTTGTAACGAAATCGAACGATTGAGGTTTGCGATCGCTGTACGAGTTCGCGCTCGTACTATAAGACCAAAAACACTTCATTCTATGCAAATACGCAAGATTCATGCGTTTCGAGCCGCCAAACAAGCCCCAAACGAACGCAAAGTCGCTTTGTAACGAAATCGAACGATTGAGGTTTGCGATCGCTGTAGGAGTTCCAGCTCGTATTATAAGATACGTAACCCTTCGTTCGATGTAAAAACACGAGATTGATGCGTTTCGAGCGGCCAAACAAGCCCCAAACGAATGCCAAGTCGTTTTCTAACGAAATTGAACGATTGAGGTTTGCGCTCGCTGTAGGCGTTCCAGCTCGTATTATAAGATCAACAACATTTCATTCTATGCAAATACGTAAGATTCATGCGTTTCGAGACGCCAAACAAGTCCCAAACGAATGCAAAGTCGCTTTGTAACGAAATCGAACGATTGAGGTTTGCGATCGCTGTACGACGAGTTCCAGCTCGTACTATAAGACCAAAAACTTTTCTTTCTATGCAAATACGTGAGATTCATGCGTTTCGAACCGCCAAACAAGCCTCAAACGAATGCAAAGTCGCTTTATAACGAAATCTAATGATTGAGTTTTGCGCTCGCTGTAAGCATTCCAGCTCGTATTATAAGGTAAGAAACCCTTCGTTCGATGTTAAAACGAGAGATTTTTGCATTTCGAGCCGCCAAACAAGCCCCAAACGAATGCAAAGTCGCTTTAAAACGAAATCTAACGATTGAGTTTTGCCCTCGCTCTAAGCATTCCAGCTCGTATTATGAGATCAAAAACACTTCATTCTATGCAAATACGCAAGATTCATGCGTTTTGAGCCGCCAAACAAGCCCCAAACGACTGCAAATCCGCTTTATAACGAAATCGAACGATTGAGTTTTGCGTTCGCTTTACAAGTTCGACATAGTATTATAACATCAAATACTCTTCATTCTATGCAAATAAATAAGATTCATGTGTTTCGAGCCCCCAAACAAGCCCCGAACGAACGCTAAGTCGCTTTACAACGATATCGAACATTTGAGTTTTGCGCTCGCTGTAGGCGTTCCAGCTCGTATTATGAGATCAAAAACACTTCATTCTATGCAAATACGTAAGATTCATGCGTTTCGAGCAGCCAAACAAGCCCCAAACGAATGCAAATTCGCCTCATAACGAAATCGAACGATTGAGTTTTGCGATCGCTGTACAAGTTCGACCTAGTATTATAACATCAAAAACTCTTCATTCTATGCAAATACGCAAGATTCATGCGTTTCGAGCCGCCAAACAAGCCCCAAACGAATGCAAAGTCGCTTTAAAACGAAATCTAACGATTGAGATTTGCCCTCGCTCTAAGCATTCCAGCTCGTATTATGAGATCAAAAACACTTCATTCTATGCAAATACGCAAGATTCATGCGTTTCGCGCCGCCAAACAAGCCCCAAACGAATGCAAAGTCGCTTTAAAACGAAATCTAACGATTGAGTTTTGCCCTCGCTCTAAGCATTCCAGCTCGTATTATGAGATCAAAAACACTTCATTCTATGCAAATACGCAAGATTCATGCGTTTCGAGCCGCCAAACAAGCCCCAAACGAATGCAAATTCGCCTCATAATGAAATCGAACGATTGAGTTTTGCGTTCGCTGTACAAGTTCGACCTTGTATTATAACATCAAAAACTCTTCATTCTATGCAAATACGTAAGATTCATGCGTTTCGAGCCGCCAAACAAGCCCCAAACGAATGCAGAGTCGCTTTGTAACGAAATCGAACGATCGAGGTTTGCGATCGCTGTACGAGTTCGAGCTCGTACTATAAGACCAAAAACTTTTCTTTCTATGCAAATACGTGAGATTCATGCGTTTCGAACCGCCAAACAAGCCCCAAACGGATGCAAAGTCGCTTTATAACGAAATCTAATGATTGAGTTTTGCGCTCGCTGTAAGCATTCCAGCTCGTATTATAAGGTAAGAAACCCTTCGTTCGATGTTAAAACGAGAGATTTATGCATTTCGAGCCGCCAAACAAGCCCCAAACGAATGCAAAGTCGCTTTATAACGAAATCTAACGATTGAGTTTTGCGCTCGCTGTAAGCATTCCAGCTCGTATTATGAGATCAAAAACACTTCATTCTATGCAAATACGCAAGATTCATGCGTTTCGAGCCGCCAAACAAGCCCCAAACGACTGCAAATCCGCTTTATAACGAAATCGAACGATCGAGGTTTGCGATCGCTGTACGAGTTCGAGCTCGTAATATAAGACCAAAAACACTTTATTCTATGCAAATACGTGAGATTCATGCGTTTCGAACCGCCAAACAAGCCCCAAACGAATGCAAAGTCGCTTTATGACGAAATCTAATGATTGAGTTTTTCGCTTGCTGTAAGCATTCCAGCTCGTATTATAAGGTAAGAAACCCTTCGTTCGATGTTAAAACGAGAGGTTTATGCATTTCGAGCCGCCAAACAAGCCCCAAACGAATGCAAAGTCGCTTTATAACGAAATCTAACGATTTAGGTTTGCGATCGCTGTAAGCATTCCAGCTCGTATTATAAGGTAAGAAACCCTTCGTTCGATGTTAAAACGAGAGATTCATGCGTTTCGAGCCGCCAAACAAGCTCCAAACGAATGCAAAGTCGCTTTATGACGAAATCAAACGATTGAGTTTTGCGCTCGCTGTAAGCATTCCAGCTCGTATTATGAGATCAAAAACACTTTATTCTATGCAAATAAGCAAGATTCATGCGTTTCGAGCCGCCAAACAAGCCCCAAACGACTGCAAATCCGCTTTGTAACGAAATCGAACGATTGAGGTTTGCGATCGCTGTACGAGTTCGAGCTCGTACTATAAGACCAAAAACTTTTCTTTCTATGCAAATACGTGAGATTCATGCGTTTCGAACCGCCAAACAAGCCCCAAACGGATGCAAAGTCGCTTTATAACGAAATCTAATGATTGAGTTTTGCGCTCGCTGTAAGCATTCCAGCTCGTATTATAAGGTAAGAAACCCTTCGTTCGATGTTAAAACGAGAGATTTATGCATTTCGAGCCGCCAAACAATCCCCAAAACGAATGCAAAGTCGCTTTATAACGAAATCTAACGATTGAGTTTTGCGCTCGCTGTAAGCATTCCAGCTCGTATTACGAGATCAAAAACACTTCATGCTATGCAAATACGCAAGATTCATGCGTTTCGAGCCGCCAAACAAGCCCCAAACGACTGCAAATCCGCTTTGTAACGAAATCGAACGATTGAGTTTTGCCCTCGCTCTAAGCATTCCAGCTCGTATTATGAGATCAAAAACACTTCATTCTATGCAAATACGCAAGATTCATGCGTTTCGAGCCGCCAAACAAGCCCCAAACGAATGCAAAGTCGCTTTATAACGAAATCTAACGATTGAGTTTTGCCCTCGCTCTAAGCATTCCAGCTCGTATTATAACATCAAAAACTCTTCATTCTATGCAAATACGTAAGATTCATGCGTTTCGAGCCGCCAAACAAGCCCCAAACGAATGCAAAGTCGCTTTGTAACGAAATCGAACGATTGAGGATTGCGATCGCTGTACGACGAGTTCCAGCTTGTACTATAAGACCAAAAACTTTTCTTTCTATGCAAATACGTGAGATTCATGCGTTTCGAACCGCCAAACAAGCCTCAAACGAATGCAAAGTCGCTTTATAACGAAATCTAATGATTGAGTTTTGCGCTCGCTGTAAGCATTCCAGCTCGTATTATAAGGTAAGAAACCCTTCGTTCGATGTTAAAACGAGAGATTTATGCATTTCGAGCCGCCAAACAAGCCCCAAACGAATGCAAAGTCGCTTTAAAACGAAATCTAACGATTGAGTTTTGCCCTCGCTCTAAGCATTCCAGCTCGTATTATGAGATCAAAAACACTTCATTCTATGCAAATACGCAAGATTCATGCGTTTCGAGCCGCCAAACAAGCCCCAAACGAATGCAAAGTCGCTTTAAAACGAAATCTAACGATTGAGTTTTGCCCTCGCTCTAAGCATTCCAGCTCGTATTATAACATCAAAAACTCTTCATTCTATGCAAATACGTAAGATTCATGCGTTTCGAGCCGCCAAACAAGCCCCAAACGAATGCAAAGTCGCTTTGTAACGAAATCGAACGATTGAGGTTTGCGATCGCTGTACGAGTTCGCGCTCGTACTATAAGACCAAAAACACTTCATTCTATGCAAATACGCAAGATTCATGCGTTTCGAGCCGCCAAACAAGCCCCAAACGAACGCAAAGTCGCTTTGTAACGAAATCGAACGATTGAGGTTTGCGATCGCTGTAGGAGTTCCAGCTCGTATTATAAGATACGTAACCCTTCGTTCGATGTAAAAACACGAGATTGATGCGTTTCGAGCGGCCAAACAAGCCCCAAACGAATGCCAAGTCGTTTTCTAACGAAATTGAACGATTGAGGTTTGCGCTCGCTGTAGGCGTTCCAGCTCGTATTATAAGATCAACAACATTTCATTCTATGCAAATACGTAAGATTCATGCGTTTCGAGACGCCAAACAAGTCCCAAACGAATGCAAAGTCGCTTTGTAACGAAATCGAACGATTGAGGTTTGCGATCGCTGTACGACGAGTTCCAGCTCGTACTATAAGACCAAAAACTTTTCTTTCTATGCAAATACGTGAGATTCATGCGTTTCGAACCGCCAAACAAGCCTCAAACGAATGCAAAGTCGCTTTATAACGAAATCTAATGATTGAGTTTTGCGCTCGCTGTAAGCATTCCAGCTCGTATTATAAGGTAAGAAACCCTTCGTTCGATGTTAAAACGAGAGATTTTTGCATTTCGAGCCGCCAAACAAGCCCCAAACGAATGCAAAGTCGCTTTAAAACGAAATCTAACGATTGAGTTTTGCCCTCGCTCTAAGCATTCCAGCTCGTATTATGAGATCAAAAACACTTCATTCTATGCAAATACGCAAGATTCATGCGTTTTGAGCCGCCAAACAAGCCCCAAACGACTGCAAATCCGCTTTATAACGAAATCGAACGATTGAGTTTTGCGTTCGCTTTACAAGTTCGACATAGTATTATAACATCAAATACTCTTCATTCTATGCAAATAAATAAGATTCATGTGTTTCGAGCCCCCAAACAAGCCCCGAACGAACGCTAAGTCGCTTTACAACGATATCGAACATTTGAGTTTTGCGCTCGCTGTAGGCGTTCCAGCTCGTATTATGAGATCAAAAACACTTCATTCTATGCAAATACGTAAGATTCATGCGTTTCGAGCAGCCAAACAAGCCCCAAACGAATGCAAATTCGCCTCATAACGAAATCGAACGATTGAGTTTTGCGATCGCTGTACAAGTTCGACCTAGTATTATAACATCAAAAACTCTTCATTCTATGCAAATACGCAAGATTCATGCGTTTCGAGCCGCCAAACAAGCCCCAAACGAATGCAAAGTCGCTTTAAAACGAAATCTAACGATTGAGATTTGCCCTCGCTCTAAGCATTCCAGCTCGTATTATGAGATCAAAAACACTTCATTCTATGCAAATACGCAAGATTCATGCGTTTCGCGCCGCCAAACAAGCCCCAAACGAATGCAAAGTCGCTTTAAAACGAAATCTAACGATTGAGTTTTGCCCTCGCTCTAAGCATTCCAGCTCGTATTATGAGATCAAAAACACTTCATTCTATGCAAATACGCAAGATTCATGCGTTTCGAGCCGCCAAACAAGCCCCAAACGAATGCAAATTCGCCTCATAATGAAATCGAACGATTGAGTTTTGCGTTCGCTGTACAAGTTCGACCTTGTATTATAACATCAAAAACTCTTCATTCTATGCAAATACGTAAGATTCATGCGTTTCGAGCCGCCAAACAAGCCCCAAACGAATGCAGAGTCGCTTTGTAACGAAATCGAACGATCGAGGTTTGCGATCGCTGTACGAGTTCGAGCTCGTACTATAAGACCAAAAACTTTTCTTTCTATGCAAATACGTGAGATTCATGCGTTTCGAACCGCCAAACAAGCCCCAAACGGATGCAAAGTCGCTTTATAACGAAATCTAATGATTGAGTTTTGCGCTCGCTGTAAGCATTCCAGCTCGTATTATAAGGTAAGAAACCCTTCGTTCGATGTTAAAACGAGAGATTTATGCATTTCGAGCCGCCAAACAAGCCCCAAACGAATGCAAAGTCGCTTTATAACGAAATCTAACGATTGAGTTTTGCGCTCGCTGTAAGCATTCCAGCTCGTATTATGAGATCAAAAACACTTCATTCTATGCAAATACGCAAGATTCATGCGTTTCGAGCCGCCAAACAAGCCCCAAACGACTGCAAATCCGCTTTATAACGAAATCGAACGATCGAGGTTTGCGATCGCTGTACGAGTTCGAGCTCGTAATATAAGACCAAAAACACTTTATTCTATGCAAATACGTGAGATTCATGCGTTTCGAACCGCCAAACAAGCCCCAAACGAATGCAAAGTCGCTTTATGACGAAATCTAATGATTGAGTTTTTCGCTTGCTGTAAGCATTCCAGCTCGTATTATAAGGTAAGAAACCCTTCGTTCGATGTTAAAACGAGAGGTTTATGCATTTCGAGCCGCCAAACAAGCCCCAAACGAATGCAAAGTCGCTTTATAACGAAATCTAACGATTTAGGTTTGCGATCGCTGTAAGCATTCCAGCTCGTATTATAAGGTAAGAAACCCTTCGTTCGATGTTAAAACGAGAGATTCATGCGTTTCGAGCCGCCAAACAAGCTCCAAACGAATGCAAAGTCGCTTTATGACGAAATCAAACGATTGAGTTTTGCGCTCGCTGTAAGCATTCCAGCTCGTATTATGAGATCAAAAACACTTTATTCTATGCAAATAAGCAAGATTCATGCGTTTCGAGCCGCCAAACAAGCCCCAAACGACTGCAAATCCGCTTTGTAACGAAATCGAACGATTGAGGTTTGCGATCGCTGTACGAGTTCGAGCTCGTACTATAAGACCAAAAACTTTTCTTTCTATGCAAATACGTGAGATTCATGCGTTTCGAACCGCCAAACAAGCCCCAAACGGATGCAAAGTCGCTTTATAACGAAATCTAATGATTGAGTTTTGCGCTCGCTGTAAGCATTCCAGCTCGTATTATAAGGTAAGAAACCCTTCGTTCGATGTTAAAACGAGAGATTTATGCATTTCGAGCCGCCAAACAATCCCCAAAACGAATGCAAAGTCGCTTTATAACGAAATCTAACGATTGAGTTTTGCGCTCGCTGTAAGCATTCCAGCTCGTATTACGAGATCAAAAACACTTCATGCTATGCAAATACGCAAGATTCATGCGTTTCGAGCCGCCAAACAAGCCCCAAACGACTGCAAATCCGCTTTGTAACGAAATCGAACGATTGAGTTTTGCCCTCGCTCTAAGCATTCCAGCTCGTATTATGAGATCAAAAACACTTCATTCTATGCAAATACGCAAGATTCATGCGTTTCGAGCCGCCAAACAAGCCCCAAACGAATGCAAAGTCGCTTTATAACGAAATCTAACGATTGAGTTTTGCCCTCGCTCTAAGCATTCCAGCTCGTATTATAACATCAAAAACTCTTCATTCTATGCAAATACGTAAGATTCATGCGTTTCGAGCCGCCAAACAAGCCCCAAACGAATGCAAAGTCGCTTTGTAACGAAATCGAACGATTGAGGATTGCGATCGCTGTACGACGAGTTCCAGCTTGTACTATAAGACCAAAAACTTTTCTTTCTATGCAAATACGTGAGATTCATGCGTTTCGAACCGCCAAACAAGCCTCAAACGAATGCAAAGTCGCTTTATAACGAAATCTAATGATTGAGTTTTGCGCTCGCTGTAAGCATTCCAGCTCGTATTATAAGGTAAGAAACCCTTCGTTCGATGTTAAAACGAGAGATTTATGCATTTCGAGCCGCCAAACAAGCCCCAAACGAATGCAAAGTCGCTTTAAAACGAAATCTAACGATTGAGTTTTGCCCTCGCTCTAAGCATTCCAGCTCGTATTATGAGATCAAAAACACTTCATTCCTATGCAAATACGCAAGATTCATGCTTTTTGAGCCGCCAAACAAGCCCCAAACGACTGCAAATCCGCTTTATAACGAAATCGAACGATTGAGTTTAGCGTTCGCTTTACAAGTTCGACATAGTATTATAACATCAAATACTCTTCATTCTATGCAAATAAATAAGATTCATGTGTTTCGAGCCCCCAAACAAGCCCCGAACGAACGCTAAGTCGCTTTACAACGATATCGAACATTTGAGTTTTGCGCTCGCTGTAGGCGTTCCAGCTCGTATTATGAGATCAAAAACACTTCATTCTATGCAAATACGTAAGATTCATGCGTTTCGAGCAGCCAAACAAGCCCCAAACGAATGCAAATTCGCCTCATAACGAAATCGAACGATTGAGTTTTGCGATCGCTGTACAAGTTCGACCTAGTATTATAACATCAAAAACTCTTCATTCTATGCAAATACGCAAGATTCATGCGTTTCGAGCCGCCAAACAAGCCCCAAACGAATGCAAAGTCGCTTTAAAACGAAATCTAACGATTGAGATTTGCCCTCGCTCTAAGCATTCCAGCTCGTATTATGAGATCAAAAACACTTCATTCTATGCAAATACGCAAGATTCATGCGTTTCGAGCCGCCAAACAAGCCCCAAACGAATGCAAAGTCGCTTTAAAACGAAATCTAACGATTGAGTTTTGCCCTCGCTCTAAGCATTCCAGCTCGTATTATGAGATCAAAAACACTTCATTCTATGCAAATACGCAAGATTCATGCGTTTCGAGCCGCCAAACAAGCCCCAAACGAATGCAAATTCGCCTCATAACGAAATCGAACGATTGAGTTTTGCGTTCGCTGTACAAGTTCGACCTAGTATTATAACATCAAAAACTCTTCATTCTATGCAAATACGTAAGATTCATGCGTTTCGAGCCGCCAAACAAGCCCCAAACGAATGCAGAGTCGCTTTGTAACGAAATCGAACGATCGAGGTTTGCGATCGCTGTACGAGTTCGAGCTCGTACTATAAGACCAAAAACTTTTCTTTCTATGCAAATACGTGAGATTCATGCGTTTCGAACCGCCAAACAAGCCCAAAACCGATGCAAAGTCGCTTTATAACGAAATCGAACGATTGAGTTTAGCGTTCGCTTTACAAGTTCGACATAGTATTATAACATCAAATACTCTTCATTCTATGCAAATAAATAAGATTCATGTGTTTCGAGCCCCCAAACAAGCCCCGAACGAACGCTAAGTCGCTTTACAACGATATCGAACATTTGAGTTTTGCGCTCGCTGTAGGCGTTCCAGCTCGTATTATGAGATCAAAAACACTTCATTCTATGCAAATACGTAAGATTCATGCGTTTCGAGCAGCCAAACAAGCCCCAAACGAATGCAAATTCGCCTCATAACGAAATCGAACGATTGAGTTTTGCGATCGCTGTACAAGTTCGACCTAGTATTATAACATCAAAAACTCTTCATTCTATGCAAATACGCAAGATTCATGCGTTTCGAGCCGCCAAACAAGCCCCAAACGAATGCAAAGTCGCTTTAAAACGAAATCTAACGATTGAGATTTGCCCTCGCTCTAAGCATTCCAGCTCGTATTATGAGATCAAAAACACTTCATTCTATGCAAATACGCAAGATTCATGCGTTTCGAGCCGCCAAACAAGCCCCAAACGAATGCAAAGTCGCTTTAAAACAAAATCTAACGATTGAGTTTTGCCCTCGCTCTAAGCATTCCAGCTCGTATTATGAGATCAAAAACACTTCATTCTATGCAAATACGCAAGATTCATGCGTTTCGAGCCGCCAAACAAGCCCCAAACGAATGCAAATTCGCCTCATAACGAAATCGAACGATTGAGTTTTGCGTTCGCTGTACAAGTTCGACCTAGTATTATAACATCAAAAACTCTTCATTCTATGCAAATACGTAAGATTCATGCGTTTCGAGCCGCCAAACAAGCCCCAAACGAATGCAGAGTCGCTTTGTAACGAAATCGAACGATCGAGGTTTGCGATCGCTGTACGAGTTCGAGCTCGTACTATAAGACCAAAAACTTTTCTTTCTATGCAAATACGTGAGATTCATGCGTTTCGAACCGCCAAACAAGCCCCAAACGGATGCAAAGTCGCTTTATAACGAAATCTAATGATTGAGTTTTGCGCTCGCTGTAAGCATTCCAGCTCGTATTATATGGTAAGAAACCCTTCGTTCGATGTTAAAACGAGAGATTTATGCATTTCGAGCCGCCAAACAAGCCCCAAACGAATGCAAAGTCGCTTTATAACGAAATCTAACGATTGAGTTTTGCGCTCGCTGTAAGCATTCCAGCTCGCATTATGAGATCAAAAACACTTCATTTTATGCAAATACGCAAGATTCATGCGTTTCGAGCCGCAAAACAAGCCCCAAACGAAAGCAAAGTCGCTTTAAAACGAAATCTAACGATTGAGTTTTGCCCTCGCTCTAAGCATTCCAGCTCGTATTATGAGATCAAAAACACTTCATTCTATGCAAATACGTAAGATTCATGCGTTTCGAGCCGCCAAACAAGCCCCAAACGAATGCAAAGTCGCTTTGTAACGAAATCGAACGATTGAGGTTTGCGATCGCTGTACGACGAGTTCCAGCTCGTACTATAAGACCAAAAACTTTTCTTTCTATGCAAATACGTGAGATTCATGCGTTTCGAACCGCCAAACAAGCCTCAAACGAATGCAAAGTCGCTTTATAACGAAATCTAATGATTGAGTTTTGCGCTCGCTGTAAGCATTCCAGCTCGTATTATAAGGTAAGAAACCCTTCGTTCGATGTTAAAACGAGAGATTTATGCATTTCGAGCCGCCAAACAAGCCCCAAACGAATGCAAAGTCGCTTTAAAACGAAATCTAACGATTGAGTTTTGCCCTCGCTCTAAGCATTCCAGCTCGTATTATGAGATCAAAAACACTTCATTCTATGCAAATACGCAAGATTCATGCGTTTCGAGCCGCCAAACAAGCCCCAAACGAATGCAAAGTCGCTTTATAACGAAATCGAACGATTGAGTTTTGCGTTCGCTGTACAAGTTCGACCTAGTATTATAACATCAAAAACTCTTCATTCTATGCAAATACGTAAGATTCATGTGTTTCGAGCCGCCAAACAAGCCCCGAACGAACGCTAAGTCGCTCTACAACGATATCGAACATTTGAGTTTTGCGCTCGCTGTAGGCGTTCCAGCTCGTATTATGAGATCAAAAACACTTCATTCTATGCAAATACGCAAGATTCATGCGTTTCGAGCCGCCAAACAAGCCCCAAACGAATGCAAAGTCGCTTTATAACGAAATCGAACGATTGAGTTTTGCGCTCGCTGTAAGCATTCCAGCTCGTATTATAAGGTAAGAAACCCTTCGTTCGATGTTAAAACGAGAGATTTATGCATTTCGAGCCGCCAAACAAGCCCCAAACGAATGCAAAGTCGCTTTAAAACGAAATCTAACGATTGAGATTTGCCCTCGCTCTAAGCATTCCAGCTCGTATTATGAGATCAAAAACTCTTCATTCTATGCAAAAACGCAAGATTCATGCGTTTCGAGCCGCCAAACAAGCCCCAAACGAATGCAAAGTCGCTTTATAACGAAATCGAACGATTAAGGTTTGCCCTCGCTGTAAGCATTCCAGCTCGTGTTATGAGATCAAAAACACTTCATTCTATGCAAATACGCAAGATTCATGCGTTTCGAGCCGCCAAACAATCCCCAAAACGAATGCAAAGTCGCTTTATAACGAAATCTAACGATTGAGTTTTGCGCTCGCTCTAAGCATTCCAGCTCGTATTATGAGATCAAAAACACTTCATTCTATGCAAATACGCAAGATTCATGCGTTTCGAGCCGCCAAACAAGCCCTAACCGAATGCAAAGTCGCTTTATAACGAAATCGAACTATTGAGGTTTGCCCTCGCTGTAAGCATTCCAGCTCGTATTATGAGATCAAAAACACTTCATTCTATGCAAATACGCAAGATTCATGCGTTTCGAGCCGCCAAACAAGCCCCAAACGAATGCAAAGTCGCTTTATGACGAAATCAAACGATTGAGTTTTACGCTCGCTGTAAGCATTCCAGCTCGTATTATGAGATCAAAAACACTTCATTCTATGCAAATACGCAAGATTCATGCGTTTCGAGCCGCCAAACAAGCCCCAAACGAATGCAAAGTCGCTTTAAAACGAAATCTAACGATTGAGTTTTGCCCTCGCTCTAAGCATTCCAGCTCGTATTATGAGATCAAAAACACTTCATTCTATGCAAATACGCAAGATTCATGCGTTTCGAGCCGCCAAACAAGCCCCAAACGAATGCAAAGTCGCTTTAAAACGAAATCTAACGATTGAGTTTTGCCCTCGCTCTAAGCATTCCAGCTCGTATTATGAGATCAAAAACACTTCATTCTATGCAAATACGCAAGATTCATGCGTTTCGAGCCGCCAAACAAGCCCCAAACGAATGCAAAGTCGCTTTAAAACGAAATCTAACGATTGAGTTTTGCCCTCGCTCTAAGCATTCCAGCTCGTATTATGAGATCAAAAACACTTCATTCTATGCAAATACGCAAGATTCATGCGTTTCGAGCCGCCAAACAAGCCCCAAACGAATGCAAAGTCGCTTTAAAACGAAATCTAACGATTGAGTTTTGCCCTCGCTCTAAGCATTCTAGCTCGTATTATAACATCAAAAACTCTTCATTCTATGCAAATACGTAAGATTCATGCGTTTCGAGCCGCCAAACAAGCCCCAAACGAATGCAAAGTCGCTTTGTAACGAAATCGAACGATTGAGGTTTGCGATCGCTGTACGAGTTCGCGCTCGTACTATAAGACCAAAAACACTTCATTCTATGCAAATACGCAAGATTCATGCGTTTCGAGCCGCCAAACAAGCCCCAAACGAATGCCAAGTCGTTTTCTAACGAAATTGAACGATTGAGGTTTGCGCTCGCTGTAGGCGTTCCAGCTCGTATTATAAGATCAACAACATTTCATTATATGCAAATACGTAAGATTCATGCGTTTCGAGACCCCAAACAAGTCCCAAACGAATGCAAAGTCGCTTTGTAACGAAATCGAACGATTGAGGTTTGCGATCGCTGTACGACGAGTTCCAGCTCGTACTATAAGACCAAAAACTTTTCTTTCTATGCAAATACGTGAGATTCATGCGTTACGAACCGCCAAACAAGCCTCAAACGAATGCAAAGTCGCTTTATAACGAAATCTAATGATTGAGTTTTGCGCTCGCTGTAAGCATTCCAGCTCGTATTATAAGGTAAGAAACCCTTCGTTCGATGTTAAAACGAGAGATTTTTGCATTTCGAGCCGCCAAACAAGCCCCAAACGAATGCAAAGTCGCTTTAAAACGAAATCTAACGATTGAGTTTTGCCCTCGCTCTAAGCATTCCAGCTCGTATTATGAGATCAAAAACACTTCATTCTATGCAAATACGCAAGATTCATGCGTTTTGAGCCGCCAAACAAGCCCCAAACGACTGCAAATCCGCTTTATAACGAAATCGAACGATTGAGTTTAGCGTTCGCTTTACAAGTTCGACATAGTATTATAACATCAAATACTCTTCATTCTATGCAAATAAATAAGATTCATGTGTTTCGAGCCCCCAAACAAGCCCCGAACGAACGCTCAGTCGCTTTACAACGATATCGAACATTTGAGTTTTGCGCTCGCTGTAGGCGTTCCAGCTCGTATTATGAGATCAAAAACTCTTCATTCTATGCAAATACGCAAGATTCATGCGTTTCGAGCCGCCAAACAAGCCCCAAACGAATGCAAAGTCGCTTTATAACGAAATCGAACGATTAAGGTTTGCCCTCGCTGTAAGCATTCCAGCTCGTGTTATGAGATCAAAAACACTTCATTCTATGCAAATACGCAAGATTCATGCGTTTCGAGCCGCCAAACAATCCCCAAAACGAATGCAAAGTCGCTTTATAACGAAATCGAACTATTGAGGTTTGCCCTCGCTGTAAGCATTCCAGCTCGTATTATGAGATCAAAAACACTTCATTCTATGCAAATACGCAAGATTCATGCGTTTCGAGCCGCCAAACAAGCCCCAAACGAATGCAAAGTCGCTTTATGACGAAATCAAGCGATTGAGTTTTGCGCTCGCTGTAAGCATTCCAGCTCGTATTACGAGATCAAAAACACTTCATGCTATGCAAATACGCAAGATTCATGCGTTTCGAGCCGCCAAACAAGCCCCAAACGACTGCAAATCCGCTTTGTAACGAAATCGAACGATTGAGGTTTGCGATCGCTGTACGAGTTCGAGCTCGTACTATAAGACCAAAAACTTTTCATTCTATGCAAATACGCAAGATTCATGCGTTTCGAGCCGCCAAACAAGCCCCAAACGAATGCAAAGTCGCTTTAAAACGAAATCTAACGATTGAGTTTTGCCCTCGCTCTAAGCATTCCAGCTCGTATTATGAGATCAAAAACACTTCATTCTATGCAAATACGCAAGATTCATGCGTTTCGAGCCGCCAAACAAGCCCCAAACGAATGCAAAGTCGCTTTAAAACGAAATCTAACGATTGAGTTTTGCCCTCGCTCTAAGCATTCCAGCTCGTATTATGAGATCAAAAACACTTCATTCTATGCAAATACGCAAGATTCATGCGTTTCGAGCCGCCAAACAAGCCCCAAACGAATGCAAAGTCGCTTTAAAACGAAATCTAACGATTGAGTTTTGCCCTCGCTCTAAGCATTCCAGCTCGTATTATAACATCAAAAACTCTTCATTCTATGCAAATACGTAAGATTCATGCGTTTCGAGCCGCCAAACAAGCCCCAAACGAATGCAAAGTCGCTTTGTAACGAAATCGAACGATTGAGGTTTGCGATCGCTGTACGAGTTCGCGCTCGTACTATAAGACCAAAAACACTTCATTCTATGCAAATACGCAAGATTCATGCGTTTCGAGCCGCCAAACAAGCCCCAAACGAACGCAAAGTCGCTTTGTAACGAAATCGAACGATTGAGGTTTGCGATCGCTGTAGGAGTTCCAGCTCGTATTATAAGATACGTAACCCTTCGTTCGATGTAAAAACACGAGATTGATGCGTTTCGAGCGGCCAAACAAGCCCGAAACGAATGCCAAGTCGTTTTCTAACGAAATTGAACGATTGAGGTTTGCGCTCGCTGTAGGCGTTCCAGCTCGTATTATAAGATCAACAACATTTCATTCTATGCAAATACGTAAGATTCATGCGTTTCGAGACGCCAAACAAGTCCCAAACGAATGCAAAGTCGCTTTGTAACGAAATCGAACGATTCAGGTTTGCGATCGCTGTACGACGAGTTCCAGCTCGTACTATAAGACCAAAAACTTTTCTTTCTATGCAAATACGTGAGATTCATGCGTTTCGAACCGCCAAACAAGCCTCAAACGAATGCAAAGTCGCTTTATAACGAAATCTAATGATTGAGTTTTGCGCTCGCTGTAAGCATTCCAGCTCGTATTATAAGGTAAGAAACCCTTCGTTCGATGTTAAAACGAGAGATTTTTGCATTTCGAGCCGCCAAACAAGCCCCAAACGAATGCAAAGTCGCTTTAAAACGAAATCTAACGATTGAGTTTTGCCCTCGCTCTAAGCATTCCAGCTCGTATTATGAGATCAAAAACACTTCATTCTATGCAAATACGCAAGATTCATGCGTTTTGAGCCGCCAAACAAGCCCCAAACGACTGCAAATCCGCTTTATAACGAAATCGAACGATTGAGTTTTGCGTTCGCTTTACAAGTTCGACATAGTATTATAACATCAAATACTCTTCATTCTATGCAAATAAATAAGATTCATGTGTTTCGAGCCCCCAAACAAGCCCCGAACGAACGCTAAGTCGCTTTACAACGATATCGAACATTTGAGTTTTGCGCTCGCTGTAGGCGTTCCAGCTCGTATTATGAGATCAAAAACACTTCATTCTATGCAAATACGTAAGATTCATGCGTTTCGAGCAGCCAAACAAGCCCCAAACGAATGCAAATTCGCCTCATAACGAAATCGAACGATTGAGTTTTGCGATCGCTGTACAAGTTCGACCTAGTATTATAACATCAAAAACTCTTCATTCTATGCAAATACGCAAGATTCATGCGTTTCGAGCCGCCAAACAAGCCCCAAACGAATGCAAAGTCGCTTTAAAACGAAATCTAACGATTGAGATTTGCCCTCGCTCTAAGCATTCCAGCTCGTATTATGAGATCAAAAACACTTCATTCTATGCAAATACGCAAGATTCATGCGTTTCGAGCCGCCAAACAAGCCCCAAACGAATGCAAAGTCGCTTTAAAACGAAATCTAACGATTGAGTTTTGCCCTCGCTGTAAGCATTCCAGCTCGTATTATAAGGTAAGAAACCCTTCGTTCGATGTTAAAACGAGAGATTTATGCATTTCGAGCCGCCAAACAAGCCCCAAACGAATGCAAAGTCGCTTTATAACGAAATCTAACGATTGAGTTTTGCGCTCGCTGTAAGCATTCCAGCTCGTATTATGAGATCAAAAACACTTCATTCTATGCAAATACGCAAGATTCATGCGTTTCGAGCCGCCAAACAAGCCCCAAACGACTGCAAATCCGCTTTATAACGAAATCGAACGATCGAGGTTTGCGATCGCTGTACAAGTTCGACCTAGTATTATAACATCAAAAACTCTTCATTCTATGCAAATACGCAAGATTCATGCGTTTCGAGCCGCCAAACAAGCCCCAAACGAATGCAAAGTCGCTTTAAAACGAAATCTAACGATTGAGATTTGCCCTCGCTCTAAGCATTCCAGCTCGTATTATGAGATCAAAAACTCTTCATTCTATGCAAATACGCAAGATTCATGCGTTTCGAGCCGCCAAACAAGCCCCAAACGAATGCAAAGTCGCTTTATAACGAAATCGAACGATTAAGGTTTGCCCTCGCTGTAAGCATTCCAGCTCGTGTTATGAGATCAAAAACACTTCATTCTATGCAAATACGCAAGATTCATGCGTTTCGAGCCGCCAAACAATCCCCAAAACGAATGCAAAGTCGCTTTATAACGAAATCTAACGATTGAGTTTTGCGCTCGCTCTAAGCATTCCAGCTCGTATTATGAGATCAAAAACACTTCATTCTATGCAAATACGCAAGATTCATGCGTTTCGAGCCGCCAAACAAGCCCTAACCGAATGCAAAGTCGCTTTATAACGAAATCGAACTATTGAGGTTTGCCCTCGCTGTAAGCATTCCAGCTCGTATTATGAGATCAAAAACACTTCATTCTATGCAAATACGCAAGATTCATGCGTTTCGAGCCGCCAAACAAGCCCCAAACGAATGCAAAGTCGCTTTATGACGAAATCAAACGATTGAGTTTTACGCTCGCTGTAAGCATTCCAGCTCGTATTATGAGATCAAAAACACTTCATTCTATGCAAATACGCAAGATTCATGCGTTTCGAGCCGCCAAACAAGCCCCAAACGAATGCAAAGTCGCTTTAAAACGAAATCTAACGATTGAGTTTTGCCCTCGCTCTAAGCATTCCAGCTCGTATTATGAGATCAAAAACACTTCATTCTATGCAAATACGCAAGATTCATGCGTTTCGAGCCGCCAAACAAGCCCCAAACGAATGCAAAGTCGCTTTAAAACGAAATCTAACGATTGAGTTTTGCCCTCGCTCTAAGCATTCCAGCTCGTATTATGAGATCAAAAACACTTCATTCTATGCAAATACGCAAGATTCATGCGTTTCGAGCCGCCAAACAAGCCCCAAACGAATGCAAAGTCGCTTTAAAACGAAATCTAACGATTGAGTTTTGCCCTCGCTCTAAGCATTCCAGCTCGTATTATGAGATCAAAAACACTTCATTCTATGCAAATACGCAAGATTCATGCGTTTCGAGCCGCCAAACAAGCCCCAAACGAATGCAAAGTCGCTTTAAAACGAAATCTAACGATTGAGTTTTGCCCTCGCTCTAAGCATTCTAGCTCGTATTATAACATCAAAAACTCTTCATTCTATGCAAATACGTAAGATTCATGCGTTTCGAGCCGCCAAACAAGCCCCAAACGAATGCAAAGTCGCTTTGTAACGAAATCGAACGATTGAGGTTTGCGATCGCTGTACGAGTTCGCGCTCGTACTATAAGACCAAAAACACTTCATTCTATGCAAATACGCAAGATTCATGCGTTTCGAGCCGCCAAACAAGCCCCAAACGAATGCCAAGTCGTTTTCTAACGAAATTGAACGATTGAGGTTTGCGCTCGCTGTAGGCGTTCCAGCTCGTATTATAAGATCAACAACATTTCATTATATGCAAATACGTAAGATTCATGCGTTTCGAGACGCCAAACAAGTCCCAAACGAATGCAAAGTCGCTTTGTAACGAAATCGAACGATTGAGGTTTGCGATCGCTGTACGACGAGTTCCAGCTCGTACTATAAGACCAAAAACTTTTCTTTCTATGCAAATACGTGAGATTCATGCGTTACGAACCGCCAAACAAGCCTCAAACGAATGCAAAGTCGCTTTATAACGAAATCTAATGATTGAGTTTTGCGCTCGCTGTAAGCATTCCAGCTCGTATTATAAGGTAAGAAACCCTTCGTTCGATGTTAAAACGAGAGATTTTTGCATTTCGAGCCGCCAAACAAGCCCCAAACGAATGCAAAGTCGCTTTAAAACGAAATCTAACGATTGAGTTTTGCCCTCGCTCTAAGCATTCCAGCTCGTATTATGAGATCAAAAACACTTCATTCTATGCAAATACGCAAGATTCATGCGTTTTGAGCCGCCAAACAAGCCCCAAACGACTGCAAATCCGCTTTATAACGAAATCGAACGATTGAGTTTAGCGTTCGCTTTACAAGTTCGACATAGTATTATAACATCAAATACTCTTCATTCTATGCAAATAAATAAGATTCATGTGTTTCGAGCCCCCAAACAAGCCCCGAACGAACGCTCAGTCGCTTTACAACGATATCGAACATTTGAGTTTTGCGCTCGCTGTAGGCGTTCCAGCTCGTATTATGAGATCAAAAACTCTTCATTCTATGCAAATACGCAAGATTCATGCGTTTCGAGCCGCCAAACAAGCCCCAAACGAATGCAAAGTCGCTTTATAACGAAATCGAACGATTAAGGTTTGCCCTCGCTGTAAGCATTCCAGCTCGTGTTATGAGATCAAAAACACTTCATTCTATGCAAATACGCAAGATTCATGCGTTTCGAGCCGCCAAACAATCCCCAAAACGAATGCAAAGTCGCTTTATAACGAAATCGAACTATTGAGGTTTGCCCTCGCTGTAAGCATTCCAGCTCGTATTATGAGATCAAAAACACTTCATTCTATGCAAATACGCAAGATTCATGCGTTTCGAGCCGCCAAACAAGCCCCAAACGAATGCAAAGTCGCTTTATGACGAAATCAAGCGATTGAGTTTTGCGCTCGCTGTAAGCATTCCAGCTCGTATTACGAGATCAAAAACACTTCATGCTATGCAAATACGCAAGATTCATGCGTTTCGAGCCGCCAAACAAGCCCCAAACGACTGCAAATCCGCTTCGTAACGAAATCGAACGATTGAGGTTTGCGATCGCTGTACGAGTTCGAGCTCGTACTATAAGACCAAAAACTTTTCATTCTATGCAAATACGCAAGATTCATGCGTTTCGAGCCGCCAAACAAGCCCCAAACGAATGCAAAGTCGCTTTAAAACGAAATCTAACGATTGAGTTTTGCCCTCGCTCTAAGCATTCCAGCTCGTATTATGAGATCAAAAACACTTCATTCTATGCAAATACGCAAGATTCATGCGTTTCGAGCCGCCAAACAAGCCCCAAACGAATGCAAAGTCGCTTTAAAACGAAATCTAACGATTGAGTTTTGCCCTCGCTCTAAGCATTCCAGCTCGTATTATGAGATCAAAAACACTTCATTCTATGCAAATACGCAAGATTCATGCGTTTCGAGCCGCCAAACAAGCCCCAAACGAATGCAAAGTCGCTTTAAAACGAAATCTAACGATTGAGTTTTGCCCTCGCTCTAAGCATTCCAGCTCGTATTATAACATCAAAAACTCTTCATTCTATGCAAATACGTAAGATTCATGCGTTTCGAGCCGCCAAACAAGCCCCAAACGAATGCAAAGTCGCTTTGTAACGAAATCGAACGATTGAGGTTTGCGATCGCTGTACGAGTTCGCGCTCGTACTATAAGACCAAAAACACTTCATTCTATGCAAATACGCAAGATTCATGCGTTTCGAGCCGCCAAACAAGCCCCAAACGAACGCAAAGTCGCTTTGTAACGAAATCGAACGATTGAGGTTTGCGATCGCTGTAGGAGTTCCAGCTCGTATTATAAGATACGTAACCCTTCGTTCGATGTAAAAACACGAGATTGATGCGTTTCGAGCGGCCAAACAAGCCCCAAACGAATGCCAAGTCGTTTTCTAACGAAATTGAACGATTGAGGTTTGCGCTCGCTGTAGGCGTTCCAGCTCGTATTATAAGATCAACAACATTTCATTCTATGCAAATACGTAAGATTCATGCGTTTCGAGACGCCAAACAAGTCCCAAACGAATGCAAAGTCGCTTTGTAACGAAATCGAACGATTCAGGTTTGCGATCGCTGTACGACGAGTTCCAGCTCGTACTATAAGACCAAAAACTTTTCTTTCTATGCAAATACGTGAGATTCATGCGTTTCGAACCGCCAAACAAGCCTCAAACGAATGCAAAGTCGCTTTATAACGAAATCTAATGATTGAGTTTTGCGCTCGCTGTAAGCATTCCAGCTCGTATTATAAGGTAAGAAACCCTTCGTTCGATGTTAAAACGAGAGATTTTTGCATTTCGAGCCGCCAAACAAGCCCCAAACGAATGCAAAGTCGCTTTAAAACGAAATCTAACGATTGAGTTTTGCCCTCGCTCTAAGCATTCCAGCTCGTATTATGAGATCAAAAACACTTCATTCTATGCAAATACGCAAGATTCATGCGTTTTGAGCCGCCAAACAAGCCCCAAACGACTGCAAATCCGCTTTATAACGAAATCGAACGATTGAGTTTTGCGTTCGCTTTACAAGTTCGACATAGTATTATAACATCAAATACTCTTCATTCTATGCAAATAAATAAGATTCATGTGTTTCGAGCCCCCAAACAAGCCCCGAACGAACGCTAAGTCGCTTTACAACGATATCGAACATTTGAGTTTTGCGCTCGCTGTAGGCGTTCCAGCTCGTATTATGAGATCAAAAACACTTCATTCTATGCAAATACGTAAGATTCATGCGTTTCGAGCAGCCAAACAAGCCCCAAACGAATGCAAATTCGCCTCATAACGAAATCGAACGATTGAGTTTTGCGATCGCTGTACAAGTTCGACCTAGTATTATAACATCAAAAACTCTTCATTCTATGCAAATACGCAAGATTCATGCGTTTCGAGCCGCCAAACAAGCCCCAAACGAATGCAAAGTCGCTTTAAAACGAAATCTAACGATTGAGATTTGCCCTCGCTCTAAGCATTCCAGCTCGTATTATGAGATCAAAAACACTTCATTCTATGCAAATACGCAAGATTCATGCGTTTTGAGCCGCCAAACAAGCCCCAAACGACTGCAAATCCGCTTTATAACGAAATCGAACGATTGAGTTTTGCGTTCGCTTTACAAGTTCGACATAGTATTATAACATCAAATACTCTTCATTCTATGCAAATAAATAAGATTCATGTGTTTCGAGCCCCCAAACAAGCCCCGAACGAACGCTAAGTCGCTTTACAACGATATCGAACATTTGAGTTTTGCGCTCGCTGTAGGCGTTCCAGCTCGTATTATGAGATCAAAAACACTTCATTCTATGCAAATACGTAAGATTCATGCGTTTCGAGCAGCCAAACAAGCCCCAAACGAATGCAAATTCGCCTCATAACGAAATCGAACGATTGAGTTTTGCGATCGCTGTACAAGTTCGACCTAGTATTATAACATCAAAAACTCTTCATTCTATGCAAATACGCAAGATTCATGCGTTTCGAGCCGCCAAACAAGCCCCAAACGAATGCAAAGTCGCTTTAAAACGAAATCTAACGATTGAGATTTGCCCTCGCTCTAAGCATTCCAGCTCGTATTATGAGATCAAAAACACTTCATTCTATGCAAATACGCAAGATTCATGCGTTTCGAGCCGCCAAACAAGCCCCAAACGAATGCAAAGTCGCTTTAAAACGAAATCTAACGATTGAGTTTTGCCCTCGCTGTAAGCATTCCAGCTCGTATTATAAGGTAAGAAACCCTTCGTTCGATGTTAAAACGAGAGATTTATGCATTTCGAGCCGCCAAACAAGCCCCAAACGAATGCAAAGTCGCTTTATAACGAAATCTAACGATTGAGTTTTGCGCTCGCTGTAAGCATTCCAGCTCGTATTATGAGATCAAAAACACTTCATTCTATGCAAATACGCAAGATTCATGCGTTTCGAGCCGCCAAACAAGCCCCAAACGACTGCAAATCCGCTTTATAACGAAATCGAACGATCGAGGTTTGCGATCGCTGTACAAGTTCGACCTAGTATTATAACATCAAAAACTCTTCATTCTATGCAAATACGCAAGATTCATGCGTTTCGAGCCGCCAAACAAGCCCCAAACGAATGCAAAGTCGCTTTAAAACGAAATCTAACGATTGAGATTTGCCCTCGCTCTAAGCATTCCAGCTCGTATTATGAGATCAAAAACTCTTCATTCTATGCAAATACGCAAGATTCATGCGTTTCGAGCCGCCAAACAAGCCCCAAACGAATGCAAAGTCGCTTTATAACGAAATCGAACGATTAAGGTTTGCCCTCGCTGTAAGCATTCCAGCTCGTGTTATGAGATCAAAAACACTTCATTCTATGCAAATACGCAAGATTCATGCGTTTCGAGCCGCCAAACAATCCCCAAAACGAATGCAAAGTCGCTTTATAACGAAATCTAACGATTGAGTTTTGCGCTCGCTCTAAGCATTCCAGCTCGTATTATGAGATCAAAAACACTTCATTCTATGCAAATACGCAAGATTCATGCGTTTCGAGCCGCCAAACAAGCCCTAACCGAATGCAAAGTCGCTTTATAACGAAATCGAACTATTGAGGTTTGCCCTCGCTGTAAGCATTCCAGCTCGTATTATGAGATCAAAAACACTTCATTCTATGCAAATACGCAAGATTCATGCGTTTCGAGCCGCCAAACAAGCCCCAAACGAATGCAAAGTCGCTTTATGACGAAATCAAACGATTGAGTTTTACGCTCGCTGTAAGCATTCCAGCTCGTATTATGAGATCAAAAACACTTCATTCTATGCAAATACGCAAGATTCATGCGTTTCGAGCCGCCAAACAAGCCCCAAACGAATGCAAAGTCGCTTTAAAACGAAATCTAACGATTGAGTTTTGCCCTCGCTCTAAGCATTCCAGCTCGTATTATGAGATCAAAAACACTTCATTCTATGCAAATACGCAAGATTCATGCGTTTCGAGCCGCCAAACAAGCCCCAAACGAATGCAAAGTCGCTTTAAAACGAAATCTAACGATTGAGTTTTGCCCTCGCTCTAAGCATTCCAGCTCGTATTATGAGATCAAAAACACTTCATTCTATGCAAATACGCAAGATTCATGCGTTTCGAGCCGCCAAACAAGCCCCAAACGAATGCAAAGTCGCTTTAAAACGAAATCTAACGATTGAGTTTTGCCCTCGCTCTAAGCATTCCAGCTCGTATTATGAGATCAAAAACACTTCATTCTATGCAAATACGCAAGATTCATGCGTTTCGAGCCGCCAAACAAGCCCCAAACGAATGCAAAGTCGCTTTAAAACGAAATCTAACGATTGAGTTTTGCCCTCGCTCTAAGCATTCTAGCTCGTATTATAACATCAAAAACTCTTCATTCTATGCAAATACGTAAGATTCATGCGTTTCGAGCCGCCAAACAAGCCCCAAACGAATGCAAAGTCGCTTTGTAACGAAATCGAACGATTGAGGTTTGCGATCGCTGTACGAGTTCGCGCTCGTACTATAAGACCAAAAACACTTCATTCTATGCAAATACGCAAGATTCATGCGTTTCGAGCCGCCAAACAAGCCCCAAACGAATGCCAAGTCGTTTTCTAACGAAATTGAACGATTGAGGTTTGCGCTCGCTGTAGGCGTTCCAGCTCGTATTATAAGATCAACAACATTTCATTATATGCAAATACGTAAGATTCATGCGTTTCGAGACGCCAAACAAGTCCCAAACGAATGCAAAGTCGCTTTGTAACGAAATCGAACGATTGAGGTTTGCGATCGCTGTACGACGAGTTCCAGCTCGTACTATAAGACCAAAAACTTTTCTTTCTATGCAAATACGTGAGATTCATGCGTTACGAACCGCCAAACAAGCCTCAAACGAATGCAAAGTCGCTTTATAACGAAATCTAATGATTGAGTTTTGCGCTCGCTGTAAGCATTCCAGCTCGTATTATAAGGTAAGAAACCCTTCGTTCGATGTTAAAACGAGAGATTTTTGCATTTCGAGCCGCCAAACAAGCCCCAAACGAATGCAAAGTCGCTTTAAAACGAAATCTAACGATTGAGTTTTGCCCTCGCTCTAAGCATTCCAGCTCGTATTATGAGATCAAAAACACTTCATTCTATGCAAATACGCAAGATTCATGCGTTTTGAGCCGCCAAACAAGCCCCAAACGACTGCAAATCCGCTTTATAACGAAATCGAACGATTGAGTTTAGCGTTCGCTTTACAAGTTCGACATAGTATTATAACATCAAATACTCTTCATTCTATGCAAATAAATAAGATTCATGTGTTTCGAGCCCCCAAACAAGCCCCGAACGAACGCTCAGTCGCTTTACAACGATATCGAACATTTGAGTTTTGCGCTCGCTGTAGGCGTTCCAGCTCGTATTATGAGATCAAAAACTCTTCATTCTATGCAAATACGCAAGATTCATGCGTTTCGAGCCGCCAAACAAGCCCCAAACGAATGCAAAGTCGCTTTATAACGAAATCGAACGATTAAGGTTTGCCCTCGCTGTAAGCATTCCAGCTCGTGTTATGAGATCAAAAACACTTCATTCTATGCAAATACGCAAGATTCATGCGTTTCGAGCCGCCAAACAATCCCCAAAACGAATGCAAAGTCGCTTTATAACGAAATCGAACTATTGAGGTTTGCCCTCGCTGTAAGCATTCCAGCTCGTATTATGAGATCAAAAACACTTCATTCTATGCAAATACGCAAGATTCATGCGTTTCGAGCCGCCAAACAAGCCCCAAACGAATGCAAAGTCGCTTTATGACGAAATCAAGCGATTGAGTTTTGCGCTCGCTGTAAGCATTCCAGCTCGTATTACGAGATCAAAAACACTTCATGCTATGCAAATACGCAAGATTCATGCGTTTCGAGCCGCCAAACAAGCCCCAAACGACTGCAAATCCGCTTTGTAACGAAATCGAACGATTGAGGTTTGCGATCGCTGTACGAGTTCGAGCTCGTACTATAAGACCAAAAACTTTTCATTCTATGCAAATACGCAAGATTCATGCGTTTCGAGCCGCCAAACAAGCCCCAAACGAATGCAAAGTCGCTTTAAAACGAAATCTAACGATTGAGTTTTGCCCTCGCTCTAAGCATTCCAGCTCGTATTATGAGATCAAAAACACTTCATTCTATGCAAATACGCAAGATTCATGCGTTTCGAGCCGCCAAACAAGCCCCAAACGAATGCAAAGTCGCTTTAAAACGAAATCTAACGATTGAGTTTTGCCCTCGCTCTAAGCATTCCAGCTCGTATTATGAGATCAAAAACACTTCATTCTATGCAAATACGCAAGATTCATGCGTTTCGAGCCGCCAAACAAGCCCCAAACGAATGCAAAGTCGCTTTAAAACGAAATCTAACGATTGAGTTTTGCCCTCGCTCTAAGCATTCCAGCTCGTATTATAACATCAAAAACTCTTCATTCTATGCAAATACGTAAGATTCATGCGTTTCGAGCCGCCAAACAAGCCCCAAACGAATGCAAAGTCGCTTTGTAACGAAATCGAACGATTGAGGTTTGCGATCGCTGTACGAGTTCGCGCTCGTACTATAAGACCAAAAACACTTCATTCTATGCAAATACGCAAGATTCATGCGTTTCGAGCCGCCAAACAAGCCCCAAACGAACGCAAAGTCGCTTTGTAACGAAATCGAACGATTGAGGTTTGCGATCGCTGTAGGAGTTCCAGCTCGTATTATAAGATACGTAACCCTTCGTTCGATGTAAAAACACGAGATTGATGCGTTTCGAGCGGCCAAACAAGCCCCAAACGAATGCCAAGTCGTTTTCTAACGAAATTGAACGATTGAGGTTTGCGCTCGCTGTAGGCGTTCCAGCTCGTATTATAAGATCAACAACATTTCATTCTATGCAAATACGTAAGATTCATGCGTTTCGAGACGCCAAACAAGTCCCAAACGAATGCAAAGTCGCTTTGTAACGAAATCGAACGATTCAGGTTTGCGATCGCTGTACGACGAGTTCCAGCTCGTACTATAAGACCAAAAACTTTTCTTTCTATGCAAATACGTGAGATTCATGCGTTTCGAACCGCCAAACAAGCCTCAAACGAATGCAAAGTCGCTTTATAACGAAATCTAATGATTGAGTTTTGCGCTCGCTGTAAGCATTCCAGCTCGTATTATAAGGTAAGAAACCCTTCGTTCGATGTTAAAACGAGAGATTTTTGCATTTCGAGCCGCCAAACAAGCCCCAAACGAATGCAAAGTCGCTTTAAAACGAAATCTAACGATTGAGTTTTGCCCTCGCTCTAAGCATTCCAGCTCGTATTATGAGATCAAAAACACTTCATTCTATGCAAATACGCAAGATTCATGCGTTTCGAGCCGCCAAACAAGCCCCAAACGAATGCAAAGTCGCTTTAAAACGAAATCTAACGATTGAGTTTTGCCCTCGCTCTAAGCATTCCAGCTCGTATTATGAGATCAAAAACACTTCATTCTATGCAAATACGCAAGATTCATGCGTTTCGAGCCGCCAAACAAGCCCCAAACGAATGCAAAGTCGCTTTAAAACGAAATCTAACGATTGAGTTTTGCCCTCGCTCTAAGCATTCCAGCTCGTATTATAACATCAAAAACTCTTCATTCTATGCAAATACGTAAGATTCATGCGTTTCGAGCCGCCAAACAAGCCCCAAACGAATGCAAAGTCGCTTTGTAACGAAATCGAACGATTGAGGTTTGCGATCGCTGTACGAGTTCGCGCTCGTACTATAAGACCAAAAACACTTCATTCTATGCAAATACGCAAGATTCATGCGTTTCGAGCCGCCAAACAAGCCCCAAACGAACGCAAAGTCGCTTTGTAACGAAATCGAACGATTGAGGTTTGCGATCGCTGTAGGAGTTCCAGCTCGTATTATAAGATACGTAACCCTTCGTTCGATGTAAAAACACGAGATTGATGCGTTTCGAGCGGCCAAACAAGCCCCAAACGAATGCCAAGTCGTTTTCTAACGAAATTGAACGATTGAGGTTTGCGCTCGCTGTAGGCGTTCCAGCTCGTATTATAAGATCAACAACATTTCATTCTATGCAAATACGTAAGATTCATGCGTTTCGAGACGCCAAACAAGTCCCAAACGAATGCAAAGTCGCTTTGTAACGAAATCGAACGATTCAGGTTTGCGATCGCTGTACGACGAGTTCCAGCTCGTACTATAAGACCAAAAACTTTTCTTTCTATGCAAATACGTGAGATTCATGCGTTTCGAACCGCCAAACAAGCCTCAAACGAATGCAAAGTCGCTTTATAACGAAATCTAATGATTGAGTTTTGCGCTCGCTGTAAGCATTCCAGCTCGTATTATAAGGTAAGAAACCCTTCGTTCGATGTTAAAACGAGAGATTTTTGCATTTCGAGCCGCCAAACAAGCCCCAAACGAATGCAAAGTCGCTTTAAAACGAAATCTAACGATTGAGTTTTGCCCTCGCTCTAAGCATTCCAGCTCGTATTATGAGATCAAAAACACTTCATTCTATGCAAATACGCAAGATTCATGCGTTTTGAGCCGCCAAACAAGCCCCAAACGACTGCAAATCCGCTTTATAACGAAATCGAACGATTGAGTTTTGCGTTCGCTTTACAAGTTCGACATAGTATTATAACATCAAATACTCTTCATTCTATGCAAATAAATAAGATTCATGTGTTTCGAGCCCCCAAACAAGCCCCGAACGAACGCTAAGTCGCTTTACAACGATATCGAACATTTGAGTTTTGCGCTCGCTGTAGGCGTTCCAGCTCGTATTATGAGATCAAAAACACTTCATTCTATGCAAATACGTAAGATTCATGCGTTTCGAGCAGCCAAACAAGCCCCAAACGAATGCAAATTCGCCTCATAACGAAATCGAACGATTGAGTTTTGCGATCGCTGTACAAGTTCGACCTAGTATTATAACATCAAAAACTCTTCATTCTATGCAAATACGCAAGATTCATGCGTTTCGAGCCGCCAAACAAGCCCCAAACGAATGCAAAGTCGCTTTAAAACGAAATCTAACGATTGAGATTTGCCCTCGCTCTAAGCATTCCAGCTCGTATTATGAGATCAAAAACACTTCATTCTATGCAAATACGCAAGATTCATGCGTTTCGAGCCGCCAAACAAGCCCCAAACGAATGCAAAGTCGCTTTAAAACGAAATCTAACGATTGAGTTTTGCCCTCGCTGTAAGCATTCCAGCTCGTATTATAAGGTAAGAAACCCTTCGTTCGATGTTAAAACGAGAGATTTATGCATTTCGAGCCGCAAAACAAGCCCCAAACGAATGCAAAGTCGCTTTATAACGAAATCTAACGATTGAGTTTTGCGCTCGCTGTAAGCATTCCAGCTCGTATTATGAGATCAAAAACACTTCATTCTATGCAAATACGCAAGATTCATGCGTTTCGAGCCGCCAAACAAGCCCCAAACGACTGCAAATCCGCTTTATAACGAAATCGAACGATCGAGGTTTGCGATCGCTGTACGAGTTCGAGCTCGTACTATAAGACCAAAAACACTTTATTCTATGCAAATACGTGAGATTCATGCGTTTCGAACCGCCAAACAAGCCCCAAACGAATGCAAAGTCGCTTTATGACGAAATCTAATGATTGAGTTTTTCGCTTGCTGTAAGCATTCCAGCTCGTATTATAAGGTAAGAAACCCTTCGTTCGATGTTAAAACGAGAGATTCATGCGTTTCGAGCCGCCAAACAAGCTCCAAACGAATGCAAAGTCGCTTTATGACGAAATCAAACGATTGAGTTTTGCGCTCGCTGTAAGCATTCCAGCTCGTATTATGAGATCAAAAACACTTTATTCTATGCAAATAAACAAGATTCATGCGTTTCGAGCCGCCAAACAAGCCCCAAACGACTGCAAATCCGCTTTGTAACGAAATCGAACGATTGAGGTTTGCGATCGCTGTACGAGTTCGAGCTCGTACTATAAGACCAAAAACTTTTCTTTCTATGCAAATACGTGAGATTTATGCATTTCGAGCCGCCAAACAATCCCCAAAACGAATGCAAAGTCGCTTTATAACGAAATCTAACGATTGAGTTTTGCGCTCGCTCTAAGCATTCCAGCTCGTATTATGAGATCAAAAACACTTCATTCTATGCAAATACGCAAGATTCATGCGTTTCGAGCCGCCAAACAAGCCCTAACCGAATGCAAAGTCGCTTTATAACGAAATCGAACTATTGAGGTTTGCCCTCGCTGTAAGCATTCCAGCTCGTATTATGAGATCAAAAACACTTCATTCTATGCAAATACGCAAGATTCATGCGTTTCGAGCCGCCAAACAAGCCCCAAACGAATGCAAAGTCGCTTTATGACGAAATCAAACGATTGAGTTTTGCGCTCGCTGTAAGCATTCCAGCTCGTATTACGAGATCAAAAACACTTCATGCTATGCAAATACGCAAGATTCATGCGTTTCGAGCCGCCAAACAAGCCCCAAACGAATGCAAAGTCGCTTTATAACGAAATCTAACGATTGAGTTTTGCGCTCGCTGTAAGCATTCCAGCTCGTATTATGAGATCAAAAACACTTCATTCTATGCAAATACGCAAGATTCATGCGTTTCGAGCCGCCAAACAAGCCCCAAACGAATGCAAAGTCGCTTTAAAACGAAATCTAACGATTGAGTTTTGCCCTCGCTCTAAGCATTCCAGCTCGTATTATGAGATCAAAAACACTTCATTCTATGCAAATACGCAAGATTCATGCGTTTCGAGCCGCCAAACAAGCCCCAAACGAATGCAAAGTCGCTTTAAAACGAAATCTAACGATTGAGTTTTGCCCTCGCTCTAAGCATTCCAGCTCGTATTATGAGATCAAAAACACTTCATTCTATGCAAATACGCAAGATTCATGCGTTTCGAGCCGCCAAACAAGCCCCAAACGAATGCAAAGTCGCTTTAAAACGAAATCTAACGATTGAGATTTGCCCTCGCTCTAAGCATTCCAGCTCGTATTATGAGATCAAAAACACTTCATTCTATGCAAATACGCAAGATTCATGCGTTTCGAGCCGCCAAACAAGCCCCAAACGAATGCAAAGTCGCTTTAAAACGAAATCTAACGATTGAGTTTTGCCCTCGCTGTAAGCATTCCAGCTCGTATTATAAGGTAAGAAACCCTTCGTTCGATGTTAAAACGAGAGATTTATGCATTTCGAGCCGCCAAACAAGCCCCAAACGAATGCAAAGTCGCTTTAAAACGAAATCTAACGATTGAGTTTTGCCCTCGCTCTAAGCATTCCAGCTCGTATTATGAGATCAAAAACACTTCATTCTATGCAAATACGCAAGATTCATGCGTTTCGAGCCGCCAAACAAGCCCCAAACGACTGCAAATCCGCTTTATAACGAAATCGAACGATCGAGGTTTGCGATCGCTGTACAAGTTCGACCTAGTATTATAACATCAAAAACTCTTCATTCTATGCAAATACGCAAGATTCATGCGTTTCGAGCCGCCAAACAAGCCCCAAACGAATGCAAAGTCGCTTTAAAACGAAATCTAACGATTGAGATTTGCCCTCGCTCTAAGCATTCCAGCTCGTATTATGAGATCAAAAACTCTTCATTCTATGCAAATACGCAAGATTCATGCGTTTCGAGCCGCCAAACAAGCCCCAAACGAATGCAAAGTCGCTTTATAACGAAATCGAACGATTAAGGTTTGCCCTCGCTGTAAGCATTCCAGCTCGTGTTATGAGATCAAAAACACTTCATTCTATGCAAATACGCAAGATTCATGCGTTTCGAGCCGCCAAACAATCCCCAAAACGAATGCAAAGTCGCTTTATAACGAAATCTAACGATTGAGTTTTGCGCTCGCTCTAAGCATTCCAGCTCGTATTATGAGATCAAAAACACTTCATTCTATGCAAATACGCAAGATTCATGCGTTTCGAGCCGCCAAACAAGCCCTAACCGAATGCAAAGTCGCTTTATAACGAAATCGAACTATTGAGGTTTGCCCTCGCTGTAAGCATTCCAGCTCGTATTATGAGATCAAAAACACTTCATTCTATGCAAATACGCAAGATTCATGCGTTTCGAGCCGCCAAATAAGCCCCAAACGAATGCAAAGTCGCTTTATGACGAAATCAAACGATTGAGTTTTACGCTCGCTGTAAGCATTCCAGCTCGTATTATGAGATCAAAAACACTTCATTCTATGCAAATACGCAAGATTCATGCGTTTCGAGCCGCCAAACAAGCCCCAAACGAATGCAAAGTCGCTTTAAAACGAAATCTAACGATTGAGTTTTGCCCTCGCTCTAAGCATTCCAGCTCGTATTATGAGATCAAAAACACTTCATTCTATGCAAATACGCAAGATTCATGCGTTTCGAGCCGCCAAACAAGCCCCAAACGAATGCAAAGTCGCTTTAAAACGAAATCTAACGATTGAGTTTTGCCCTCGCTCTAAGCATTCCAGCTCGTATTATGAGATCAAAAACACTTCATTCTATGCAAATACGCAAGATTCATGCGTTTCGAGCCGCCAAACAAGCCCCAAACGAATGCAAAGTCGCTTTAAAACGAAATCTAACGATTGAGTTTTGCCCTCGCTCTAAGCATTCCAGCTCGTATTATGAGATCAAAAACACTTCATTCTATGCAAATACGCAAGATTCATGCGTTTCGAGCCGCCAAACAAGCCCCAAACGAATGCAAAGTCGCTTTAAAACGAAATCTAACGATTGAGTTTTGCCCTCGCTCTAAGCATTCTAGCTCGTATTATAACATCAAAAACTCTTCATTCTATGCAAATACGTAAGATTCATGCGTTTCGAGCCGCCAAACAAGCCCCAAACGAATGCAAAGTCGCTTTGTAACGAAATCGAACGATTGAGGTTTGCGATCGCTGTACGAGTTCGCGCTCGTACTATAAGACCAAAAACACTTCATTCTATGCAAATACGCAAGATTCATGCGTTTCGAGCCGCCAAACAAGCCCCAAACGAATGCCAAGTCGTTTTCTAACGAAATTGAACGATTGAGGTTTGCGCTCGCTGTAGGCGTTCCAGCTCGTATTATAAGATCAACAACATTTCATTATATGCAAATACGTAAGATTCATGCGTTTCGAGACGCCAAACAAGTCCCAAACGAATGCAAAGTCGCTTTGTAACGAAATCGAACGATTGAGGTTTGCGATCGCTGTACGACGAGTTCCAGCTCGTACTATAAGACCAAAAACTTTTCTTTCTATGCAAATACGTGAGATTCATGCGTTACGAACCGCCAAACAAGCCTCAAACGAATGCAAAGTCGCTTTATAACGAAATCTAATGATTGAGTTTTGCGCTCGCTGTAAGCATTCCAGCTCGTATTATAAGGTAAGAAACCCTTCGTTCGATGTTAAAACGAGAGATTTTTGCATTTCGAGCCGCCAAACAAGCCCCAAACGAATGCAAAGTCGCTTTAAAACGAAATCTAACGATTGAGTTTTGCCCTCGCTCTAAGCATTCCAGCTCGTATTATGAGATCAAAAACACTTCATTCTATGCAAATACGCAAGATTCATGCGTTTTGAGCCGCCAAACAAGCCCCAAACGACTGCAAATCCGCTTTATAACGAAATCGAACGATTGAGTTTAGCGTTCGCTTTACAAGTTCGACATAGTATTATAACATCAAATACTCTTCATTCTATGCAAATAAATAAGATTCATGTGTTTCGAGCCCCCAAACAAGCCCCGAACGAACGCTCAGTCGCTTTACAACGATATCGAACATTTGAGTTTTGCGCTCGCTGTAGGCGTTCCAGCTCGTATTATGAGATCAAAAACTCTTCATTCTATGCAAATACGCAAGATTCATGCGTTTCGAGCCGCCAAACAAGCCCCAAACGAATGCAAAGTCGCTTTATAACGAAATCGAACGATTAAGGTTTGCCCTCGCTGTAAGCATTCCAGCTCGTGTTATGAGATCAAAAACACTTCATTCTATGCAAATACGCAAGATTCATGCGTTTCGAGCCGCCAAACAATCCCCAAAACGAATGCAAAGTCGCTTTATAACGAAATCGAACTATTGAGGTTTGCCCTCGCTGTAAGCATTCCAGCTCGTATTATGAGATCAAAAACACTTCATTCTATGCAAATACGCAAGATTCATGCGTTTCGAGCCGCCAAACAAGCCCCAAACGAATGCAAAGTCGCTTTATGACGAAATCAAGCGATTGAGTTTTGCGCTCGCTGTAAGCATTCCAGCTCGTATTACGAGATCAAAAACACTTCATGCTATGCAAATACGCAAGATTCATGCGTTTCGAGCCGCCAAACAAGCCCCAAACGACTGCAAATCCGCTTTGTAACGAAATCGAACGATTGAGGTTTGCGATCGCTGTACGAGTTCGAGCTCGTACTATAAGACCAAAAACTTTTCATTCTATGCAAATACGCAAGATTCATGCGTTTCGAGCCGCCAAACAAGCCCCAAACGAATGCAAACTCGCTTTAAAACGAAATCTAACGATTGAGTTTTGCCCTCGCTCTAAGCATTCCAGCTCGTATTATGAGATCAAAAACACTTCATTCTATGCAAATACGCAAGATTCATGCGTTTCGAGCCGCCAAACAAGCCCCAAACGAATGCAAAGTCGCTTTAAAACGAAATCTAACGATTGAGTTTTGCCCTCGCTCTAAGCATTCCAGCTCGTATTATGAGATCAAAAACACTTCATTCTATGCAAATACGCAAGATTCATGCGTTTCGAGCCGCCAAACAAGCCCCAAACGAATGCAAAGTCGCTTTAAAACGAAATCTAACGATTGAGTTTTGCCCTCGCTCTAAGCATTCCAGCTCGTATTATAACATCAAAAACTCTTCATTCTATGCAAATACGTAAGATTCATGCGTTTCGAGCCGCCAAACAAGCCCCAAACGAATGCAAAGTCGCTTTGTAACGAAATCGAACGATTGAGGTTTGCGATCGCTGTACGAGTTCGCGCTCGTACTATAAGACCAAAAACACTTCATTCTATGCAAATACGCAAGATTCATGCGTTTCGAGCCGCCAAACAAGCCCCAAACGAACGCAAAGTCGCTTTGTAACGAAATCGAACGATTGAGGTTTGCGATCGCTGTAGGAGTTCCAGCTCGTATTATAAGATACGTAACCCTTCGTTCGATGTAAAAACACGAGATTGATGCGTTTCGAGCGGCCAAACAAGCCCCAAACGAATGCCAAGTCGTTTTCTAACGAAATTGAACGATTGAGGTTTGCGCTCGCTGTAGGCGTTCCAGCTCGTATTATAAGATCAACAACATTTCATTCTATGCAAATACGTAAGATTCATGCGTTTCGAGACGCCAAACAAGTCCCAAACGAATGCAAAGTCGCTTTGTAACGAAATCGAACGATTGAGGTTTGCGATCGCTGTACGACGAGTTCCAGCTCGTACTATAAGACCAAAAACTTTTCTTTCTATGCAAATACGTGAGATTCATGCGTTTCGAACCGCCAAACAAGCCTCAAACGAATGCAAAGTCGCTTTATAACGAAATCTAATGATTGAGTTTTGCGCTCGCTGTAAGCATTCCAGCTCGTATTATAAGGTAAGAAACCCTTCGTTCGATGTTAAAACGAGAGATTTTTGCATTTCGAGCCGCCAAACAAGCCCCAAACGAATGCAAAGTCGCTTTAAAACGAAATCTAACGATTGAGTTTTGCCCTCGCTCTAAGCATTCCAGCTCGTATTATGAGATCAAAAACACTTCATTCTATGCAAATACGCAAGATTCATGCGTTTTGAGCCGCCAAACAAGCCCCAAACGACTGCAAATCCGCTTTATAACGAAATCGAACGATTGAGTTTTGCGTTCGCTTTACAAGTTCGACATAGTATTATAACATCAAATACTCTTCATTCTATGCAAATAAATAAGATTCATGTGTTTCGAGCCCCCAAACAAGCCCCGAACGAACGCTAAGTCGCTTTACAACGATATCGAACATTTGAGTTTTGCGCTCGCTGTAGGCGTTCCAGCTCGTATTATGAGATCAAAAACACTTCATTCTATGCAAATACGTAAGATTCATGCGTTTCGAGCAGCCAAACAAGCCCCAAACGAATGCAAATTCGCCTCATAACGAAATCGAACGATTGAGTTTTGCGATCGCTGTACAAGTTCGACCTAGTATTATAACATCAAAAACTCTTCATTCTATGCAAATACGCAAGATTCATGCGTTTCGAGCCGCCAAACAAGCCCCAAACGAATGCAAAGTCGCTTTAAAACGAAATCTAACGATTGAGATTTGCCCTCGCTCTAAGCATTCCAGCTCGTATTATGAGATCAAAAACACTTCATTCTATGCAAATACGCAAGATTCATGCGTTTCGAGCCGCCAAACAAGCCCCAAACGAATGCAAAGTCGCTTTAAAACGAAATCTAACGATTGAGTTTTGCCCTCGCTGTAAGCATTCCAGCTCGTATTATAAGGTAAGAAACCCTTCGTTCGATGTTAAAACGAGAGATTTATGCATTTCGAGCCGCCAAACAAGCCCCAAACGAATGCAAAGTCGCTTTATAACGAAATCTAACGATTGAGTTTTGCGCTCGCTGTAAGCATTCCAGCTCGTATTATGAGATCAAAAACACTTCATTCTATGCAAATACGCAAGATTCATGCGTTTCGAGCCGCCAAACAAGCCCCAAACGACTGCAAATCCGCTTTATAACGAAATCGAACGATCGAGGTTTGCGATCGCTGTACGAGTTCGAGCTCGTACTATAAGACCAAAAACACTTTATTCTATGCAAATACGTGAGATTCATGCGTTTCGAACCGCCAAACAAGCCCCAAACGAATGCAAAGTCGCTTTATGACGAAATCTAATGATTGAGTTTTTCGCTTGCTGTAAGCATTCCAGCTCGTATTATAAGGTAAGAAACCCTTCGTTCGATGTTAAAACGAGAGATTCATGCGTTTCGAGCCGCCAAACAAGCTCCAAACGAATGCAAAGTCGCTTTATGACGAAATCAAACGATTGAGTTTTGCGCTCGCTGTAAGCATTCCAGCTCGTATTATGAGATCAAAAACACTTTATTCTATGCAAATAAACAAGATTCATGCGTTTCGAGCCGCCAAACAAGCCCCAAACGACTGCAAATCCGCTTTGTAACGAAATCGAACGATTGAGGTTTGCGATCGCTGTACGAGTTCGAGCTCGTACTATAAGACCAAAAACTTTTCTTTCTATGCAAATACGTGAGATTTATGCATTTCGAGCCGCCAAACAATCCCCAAAACGAATGCAAAGTCGCTTTATAACGAAATCTAACGATTGAGTTTTGCGCTCGCTCTAAGCATTCCAGCTCGTATTATGAGATCAAAAACACTTCATTCTATGCAAATACGCAAGATTCATGCGTTTCGAGCCGCCAAACAAGCCCTAACCGAATGCAAAGTCGCTTTATAACGAAATCGAACTATTGAGGTTTGCCCTCGCTGTAAGCATTCCAGCTCGTATTATGAGATCAAAAACACTTCATTCTATGCAAATACGCAAGATTCATGCGTTTCGAGCCGCCAAACAAGCCCCAAACGAATGCAAAGTCGCTTTATGACGAAATCAAACGATTGAGTTTTGCGCTCGCTGTAAGCATTCCAGCTCGTATTACGAGATCAAAAACACTTCATGCTATGCAAATACGCAAGATTCATGCGTTTCGAGCCGCCAAACAAGCCCCAAACGAATGCAAAGTCGCTTTATAACGAAATCTAACGATTGAGTTTTGCGCTCGCTGTAAGCATTCCAGCTCGTATTATGAGATCAAAAACACTTCATTCTATGCAAATACGCAAGATTCATGCGTTTCGAGCCGCCAAACAAGCCCCAAACGAATGCAAAGTCGCTTTAAAACGAAATCTAACGATTGAGTTTTGCCCTCGCTCTAAGCATTCCAGCTCGTATTATGAGATCAAAAACACTTCATTCTATGCAAATACGCAAGATTCATGCGTTTCGAGCCGCCAAACAAGCCCCAAACGAATGCAAAGTCGCTTTAAAACGAAATCTAACGATTGAGTTTTGCCCTCGCTCTAAGCATTCCAGCTCGTATTATGAGATCAAAAACACTTCATTCTATGCAAATACGCAAGATTCATGCGTTTCGAGCCGCCAAACAAGCCCCAAACGAATGCAAAGTCGCTTTATAACGAAATCTAACGATTGAGTTTTGCGCTCGCTGTAAGCATTCCAGCTCGTATTATGAGATCAAAAACACTTCATTCTATGCAAATACGCAAGATTCATGCGTTTCGAGCCGCCAAACAAGCCCCAAACGAATGCAAAGTCGCTTTAAAACGAAATCTAACGATTGAGTTTTGCCCTCGCTCTAAGCATTCCAGCTCGTATTATGAGATCAAAAACACTTCATTCTATGCAAATACGCAAGATTCATGCGTTTCGAGCCGCCAAACAAACCCAAACGAATGCAAAGTCGCTTTATAACGAAATCGAACGATGGGGGTTTCCGCTTGATGTGAGTGTTCCTCCTCGTATTATTAGGTAAGAAACCCTTCGTTCGATGTAAAAACACGAGATGTATGCGTTTCGAACAGCCAAAGAGGCCCGAAACGAATGCAAAGTCGCTTCGTAACGATATCGAACATTGGAGTTTTGCCCTCGCTGTAAGCATTCCAGCTCGTATTATGAGATTAAAAACACTTCATTCTATGCAAATACGCAAGATTCATGCGTTTCGAGCCGCCAAACAAGCCCCAAGCGAATGCAGAGTCGCTTTGTAACGAAATCGAACGATCGAGGTTTGCGATCGCTGTACGAGTTCGAGCTCGTACTATAAGACCAAAAACTTTTCTTTCTATGCAAATACGTGAGATTCATGCGTTTCGAACCGCCAAACAAGCCCCAAACGGATGCAAAGTCGCTTTATAACGAAATCTAATGATTGAGTTTTGCGCTCGCTGTAAGCATTCCAGCTCGTATTATAAGGTAAGAAACCCTTCGTTCGATGTTAAAACGAGAGATTTATGCATTTCGAGCCGCCAAACAAGCCCCAAACGAATGCAAAGTCGCTTTAGAACGAAATCTAACGATTGAGTTTTGCGCTCGCTGTAAGCACTCCAGCTCGTATTATGAGATCAAAAACACTTCATTCTATGCAAATACGCAAGATTCATGCGTTTCGAGCCGCCAAACAAGCCCCAAACGACTGCAAATCCGCTTTATAACGAAATCGAACGATCGAGGTTTGCGATCGCTGTACGAGTTCGAGCTCGTACTATAAGACCAAAAACACTTTATTCTATGCAAATACGCAAGATTCATGCGTTTCGAGCCGCCAAACAAGCCCCAAACGAATGCAAAGTCGCCTTATGACGAAATCAAACGATTGAGTTTTGCGCTCGCTGTAAGTATTCCAGCTCGTATTATGAGATCAAAAACACTTTATTCTATGCAAATAAACAAGATTCATGCGTTTCGAGCCGCCAAACAAGCCCCAAACGACTGCAAATCCGCTTTGTAACGAAATCGAACGATTGAGGTTTGCGATCGCTGTACGAGTTCGAGCTCGTACTATAAGACCAAAAACTTTTCTTTCTATGCAAATACGTGAGATTCATGCGTTTCGAACCGCCAAACAAGCCCCAAACGGATGCAAAGTCGCTTTAAAACGAAATCTAACGATTGAGTTTTGCCCTCGCTCTAAGCATTCCAGCTCGTATTATGAGATCAAAAACACTTCATTCTATGCAAATACGCAAGATTCATGCGTTTCGAGCCGCCAAACAAGCCCCAAACGAATGCAAAGTCGCTTTAAAACGAAATCTAACGATTGAGTTTTGCCCTCGCTCTAAGCATTCCAGCTCGTATTATGAGATCAAAAACACTTCATTCTATGCAAATACGCAAGATTCATGCGTTTCGAGCCGCCAAACAAGCCCCAAACGAATGCAAAGTCGCTTTATAACGAAATCGAACGATTGAGTTTTGCGTTCGCTGTACAAGTTCGACCTAGTATTATAACATCAAAAACTCTTCATTCTATGCAAATACGTAAGATTCATGTGTTTCGAGCCGCCAAACAAGCCCCGAACGAACGCTAAGTCGCTCTACAACGATATCGAACATTTGAGTTTTGCGCTCGCTGTAGGCGTTCCAGCTCGTATTATGAGATCAAAAACACTTCATTCTATGCAAATACGTAAGATTCATGCGTTTCGAGCAGCCAAACAAGCCCCAAACGAATGCAAATTCGCCTCATAACGAAATCGAACGATTGAGTTTTGCGATCGCTGTACAAGTTCGACCTAGTATTATAACATCAAAAACTCTTCATTCTATGCAAATACGCAAGATTCATGCGTTTCGAGCCGCCAAACAAGCCCCAAACGAATGCAAAGTCGCTTTAAAACGAAATCTAACGATTGAGATTTGCCCTCGCTCTAAGCATTCCAGCTCGTATTATGAGATCAAAAACTCTTCATTCTATGCAAATACGCAAGATTCATGCGTTTCGAGCCGCCAAACAAGCCCCAAACGAATGCAAAGTCGCTTTATAACGAAATCGAACGATTAAGGTTTGCCCTCGCTGTAAGCATTCCAGCTCGTGTTATGAGATCAAAAACACTTCATTCTATGCAAATACGCAAGATTCATGCGTTTCGAGCCGCCAAACAATCCCCAAAACGAATGCAAAGTCGCTTTATAACGAAATCTAACGATTGAGTTTTGCGCTCGCTCTAAGCATTCCAGCTCGTATTATGAGATCAAAAACACTTCATTCTATGCAAATACGCAAGATTCATGCGTTTCGAGCCGCCAAACAAGCCCTAACCGAATGCAAAGTCGCTTTATAACGAAATCGAACTATTGAGGTTTGCCCTCGCTGTAAGCATTCCAGCTCGTATTATGAGATCAAAAACACTTCATTCTATGCAAATACGCAAGATTCATGCGTTTCGAGCCGCCAAACAAGCCCCAAACGAATGCAAAGTCGCTTTATGACGAAATCAAACGATTGAGTTTTACGCTCGCTGTAAGCATTCCAGCTCGTATTATGAGATCAAAAACACTTCATTCTATACAAATACGCAAGATTCATGCGTTTCGAGCCGCCAAACAAGCCCCAAACGAATGCAAAGTCGCTTTAAAACGAAATCTAACGATTGAGTTTTGCCCTCGCTCTAAGCATTCCAGCTCGTATTATGAGATCAAAAACACTTCATTCTATGCAAATACGCAAGATTCATGCGTTTCGAGCCGCCAAACAAGCCCCAAACGAATGCAAAGTCGCTTTAAAACGAAATCTAACGATTGAGTTTTGCCCTCGCTCTAAGCATTCCAGCTCGTATTATGAGATCAAAAACACTTCATTCTATGCAAATACGCAAGATTCATGCGTTTCGAGCCGCCAAACAAGCCCCAAACGAATGCAAAGTCGCTTTAAAACGAAATCTAACGATTGAGTTTTGCCCTCGCTCTAAGCATTCTAGCTCGTATTATAACATCAAAAACTCTTCATTCTATGCAAATACGTAAGATTCATGCGTTTCGAGCCGCCAAACAAGCCCCAAACGAATGCAAAGTCGCTTTGTAACGAAATCGAACGATTGAGGTTTGCGATCGCTGTACGAGTTCGCGCTCGTACTATAAGACCAAAAACACTTCATTCTATGCAAATACGCAAGATTCATGCGTTTCGAGCCGCCAAACAAGCCCCAAACGAATGCCAAGTCGTTTTCTAACGAAATTGAACGATTGAGGTTTGCGCTCGCTGTAGGCGTTCCAGCTCGTATTATAAGATCAACAACATTTCATTATATGCAAATACGTAAGATTCATGCGTTTCGAGACGCCAAACAAGTCCCAAACGAATGCAAAGTCGCTTTGTAACGAAATCGAACGATTGAGGTTTGCGATCGCTGTACGACGAGTTCCAGCTCGTACTATAAGACCAAAAACTTTTCTTTCTATGCAAATACGTGAGATTCATGCGTTACGAACCGCCAAACAAGCCTCAAACGAATGCAAAGTCGCTTTATAACGAAATCTAATGATTGAGTTTTGCGCTCGCTGTAAGCATTCCAGCTCGTATTATAAGGTAAGAAACCCTTCGTTCGATGTTAAAACGAGAGATTTTTGCATTTCGAGCCGCCAAACAAGCCCCAAACGAATGCAAAGTCGCTTTAAAACGAAATCTAACGATTGAGTTTTGCCCTCGCTCTAAGCATTCCAGCTCGTATTATGAGATCAAAAACACTTCATTCTATGCAAATACGCAAGATTCATGCGTTTTGAGCCGCCAAACAAGCCCCAAACGACTGCAAATCCGCTTTATAACGAAATCGAACGATTGAGTTTAGCGTTCGCTTTACAAGTTCGACATAGTATTATAACATCAAATACTCTTCATTCTATGCAAATAAATAAGATTCATGTGTTTCGAGCCCCCAAACAAGCCCCGAACGAACGCTCAGTCGCTTTACAACGATATCGAACATTTGAGTTTTGCGCTCGCTGTAGGCGTTCCAGCTCGTATTATGAGATCAAAAACTCTTCATTCTATGCAAATACGCAAGATTCATGCGTTTCGAGCCGCCAAACAAGCCCCAAACGAATGCAAAGTCGCTTTATAACGAAATCGAACGATTAAGGTTTGCCCTCGCTGTAAGCATTCCAGCTCGTGTTATGAGATCAAAAACACTTCATTCTATGCAAATACGCAAGATTCATGCGTTTCGAGCCGCCAAACAATCCCCAAAACGAATGCAAAGTCGCTTTATAACGAAATCGAACTATTGAGGTTTGCCCTCGCTGTAAGCATTCCAGCTCGTATTATGAGATCAAAAACACTTCATTCTATGCAAATACGCAAGATTCATGCGTTTCGAGCCGCCAAACAAGCCCCAAACGAATGCAAAGTCGCTTTATGACGAAATCAAGCGATTGAGTTTTGCGCTCGCTGTAAGCATTCCAGCTCGTATTACGAGATCAAAAACACTTCATGCTATGCAAATACGCAAGATTCATGGGTTTCGAGCCGCCAAACAAGCCCCAAACGACTGCAAATCCGCTTTGTAACGAAATCGAACGATTGAGGTTTGCGATCGCTGTACGAGTTCGAGCTCGTACTATAAGACCAAAAACTTTTCATTCTATGCAAATACGCAAGATTCATGCGTTTCGAGCCGCCAAACAAGCCCCAAACGAATGCAAAGTCGCTTTAAAACGAAATCTAACGATTGAGTTTTGCCCTCGCTCTAAGCATTCCAGCTCGTATTATGAGATCAAAAACACTTCATTCTATGCAAATACGCAAGATTCATGCGTTTCGAGCCGCCAAACAAGCCCCAAACGAATGCAAAGTCGCTTTAAAACGAAATCTAACGATTGAGTTTTGCCCTCGCTCTAAGCATTCCAGCTCGTATTATGAGATCAAAAACACTTCATTCTATGCAAATACGCAAGATTCATGCGTTTCGAGCCGCCAAACAAGCCCCAAACGAATGCAAAGTCGCTTTAAAACGAAATCTAACGATTGAGTTTTGCCCTCGCTCTAAGCATTCCAGCTCGTATTATAACATCAAAAACTCTTCATTCTATGCAAATACGTAAGATTCATGCGTTTCGAGCCGCCAAACAAGCCCCAAACGAATGCAAAGTCGCTTTGTAACGAAATCGAACGATTGAGGTTTGCGATCGCTGTACGAGTTCGCGCTCGTACTATAAGACCAAAAACACTTCATTCTATGCAAATACGCAAGATTCATGCGTTTCGAGCCGCCAAACAAGCCCCAAACGAACGCAAAGTCGCTTTGTAACGAAATCGAACGATTGAGGTTTGCGATCGCTGTAGGAGTTCCAGCTCGTATTATAAGATACGTAACCCTTCGTTCGATGTAAAAACACGAGATTGATGCGTTTCGAGCGGCCAAACAAGCCCCAAACGAATGCCAAGTCGTTTTCTAACGAAATTGAACGATTGAGGTTTGCGCTCGCTGTAGGCGTTCCAGCTCGTATTATAAGATCAACAACATTTCATTCTATGCAAATACGTAAGATTCATGCGTTTCGAGACGCCAAACAAGTCCCAAACGAATGCAAAGTCGCTTTGTAACGAAATCGAACGATTGAGGTTTGCGATCGCTGTACGACGAGTTCCAGCTCGTACTATAAGACCAAAAACTTTTCTTTCTATGCAAATACGTGAGATTCATGCGTTTCGAACCGCCAAACAAGCCTCAAACGAATGCAAAGTCGCTTTATAACGAAATCTAATGATTGAGTTTTGCGCTCGCTGTAAGCATTCCAGCTCGTATTATAAGGTAAGAAACCCTTCGTTCGATGTTAAAACGAGAGATTTTTGCATTTCGAGCCGCCAAACAAGCCCCAAACGAATGCAAAGTCGCTTTAAAACGAAATCTAACGATTGAGTTTTGCCCTCGCTCTAAGCATTCCAGCTCGTATTATGAGATCAAAAACACTTCATTCTATGCAAATACGCAAGATTCATGCGTTTTGAGCCGCCAAACAAGCCCCAAACGACTGCAAATCCGCTTTATAACGAAATCTAACGATTGAGTTTTGCGCTCGCTGTAAGCATTCCAGCTCGTATTATGAGATCAAAAACACTTCATTCTATGCAAATACGCAAGATTCATGCGTTTCGATCCGCCAAACAAGCCCCAAACGAATGCAAAGTCGCTTTAAAACGAAATCTAACGATTGAGTTTTGCCCTCGCTCTAAGCATTCCAGCTCGTATTATGAGATCAAAAACACTTCATTCTATGCAAATACGCAAGATTCATGCGTTTCGAGCCGCCAAACAAGCCCCAAACGAATGCAAAGTCGCTTTAAAACGAAATCTAACGATTGAGTTTTGCCCTCGCTCTAAGCATTCCAGCTCGTATTATAACATCAAAAACTCTTCATTCTATGCAAATACGTAAGATTCATGCGTTTCGAGCCGCCAAACAAGCCCCAAACGAATGCAAAGTCGCTTTGTAACGAAATCGAACGATTGAGGATTGCGATCGCTGTACGACGAGTTCCAGCTTGTACTATAAGACCAAAAACTTTTCTTTCTATGCAAATACGTGAGATTCATGCGTTTCGAACCGCCAAACAAGCCTCAAACGAATGCAAAGTCGCTTTATAAAGCGACTTTGCATTCGTTTCGTTTCGACGAAATCTAATGATTGAGTTTTGCGCTCGCTGTAAGCATTCCAGCTCGTATTATAAGGTAAGAAACCCTTCGTTCGATGTTAAAACGAGAGATTTATGCATTTCGAGCCGCCAAACAAGCCCCAAACGAATGCAAAGTCGCTTTAAAACGAAATCTAACGATTGAGTTTTGCCCTCGCTCTAAGCATTCCAGCTCGTATTATGAGATCAAAAACACTTCATTCCTATGCAAATACGCAAGATTCATGCTTTTTGAGCCGCCAAACAAGCCCCAAACGACTGCAAATCCGCTTTATAACGAAATCGAACGATTGAGTTTAGCGTTCGCTTTACAAGTTCGACATAGTATTATAACATCAAATACTCTTCATTCTATGCAAATAAATAAGATTCATGTGTTTCGAGCCCCCAAACAAGCCCCGAACGAACGCTAAGTCGCTTTACAACGATATCGAACATTTGAGTTTTGCGCTCGCTGTAGGCGTTCCAGCTCGTATTATGAGATCAAAAACACTTCATTCTATGCAAATACGTAAGATTCATGCGTTTCGAGCAGCCAAACAAGCCCCAAACGAATGCAAATTCGCCTCATAACGAAATCGAACGATTGAGTTTTGCGATCGCTGTACAAGTTCGACCTAGTATTATAACATCAAAAACTCTTCATTCTATGCAAATACGCAAGATTCATGCGTTTCGAGCCGCCAAACAAGCCCCAAACGAATGCAAAGTCGCTTTAAAACGAAATCTAACGATTGAGATTTGCCCTCGCTCTAAGCATTCCAGCTCGTATTATGAGATCAAAAACACTTCATTCTATGCAAATACGCAAGATTCATGCGTTTCGAGCCGCCAAACAATCCCCAAACGAATGCAAAGTCGCTTTAAAACGAAATCTAACGATTGAGTTTTGCCCTCGCTCTAAGCATTCCAGCTCGTATTATGAGATCAAAAACACTTCATTCTATGCAAATACGCAAGATTCATGCGTTTCGAGCCGCCAAACAAGCCCCAAACGAATGCAAATTCGCCTCATAACGAAATCGAACGATTGAGTTTTGCGTTCGCTGTACAAGTTCGACCTAGTATTATAACATCAAAAACTCTTCATTCTATGCAAATACGTAAGATTCATGCGTTTCGAGCCGCCAAACAAGCCCCAAACGAATGCAGAGTCGCTTTGTAACGAAATCGAACGATCGAGGTTTGCGATCGCTGTACGAGTTCGAGCTCGTACTATAAGACCAAAAACTTTTCTTTCTATGCAAATACGTGAGATTCATGCGTTTCGAACCGCCAAACAAGCCCCAAACCGATGCAAAGTCGCTTTATAACGAAATCGAACGATTGAGTTTAGCGTTCGCTTTACAAGTTCGACATAGTATTATAACATCAAATACTCTTCATTCTATGCAAATAAATAAGATTCATGTGTTTCGAGCCCCCAAACAAGCCCCGAACGAACGCTAAGTCGCTTTACAACGATATCGAACATTTGAGTTTTGCGCTCGCTGTAGGCGTTCCAGCTCGTATTATGAGATCAAAAACACTTCATTCTATGCAAATACGTAAGATTCATGCGTTTCGAGCAGCCAAACAAGCCCCAAACGAATGCAAATTCGCCTCATAACGAAATCGAACGATTGAGTTTTGCGATCGCTGTACAAGTTCGACCTAGTATTATAACATCAAAAACTCTTCATTCTATGCAAATACGCAAGATTCATGCGTTTCGAGCCGCCAAACAAGCCCCAAACGAATGCAAAGTCGCTTTAAAACGAAATCTAACGATTGAGATTTGCCCTCGCTCTAAGCATTCCAGCTCGTATTATGAGATCAAAAACACTTCATTCTATGCAAATACGCAAGATTCATGCGTTTCGAGCCGCCAAACAAGCCCCAAACGAATGCAAAGTCGCTTTAAAACGAAATCTAACGATTGAGTTTTGCCCTCGCTCTAAGCATTCCAGCTCGTATTATGAGATCAAAAACACTTCATTCTATGCAAATACGCAAGATTCATGCGTTTCGAGCCGCCAAACAAGCCCCAAACGAATGCAAAGTCGCTTTATAACGAAATCGAACGATTAAGGTTTGCCCTCGCTGTAAGCATTCCAGCTCGTGTTATGAGATCAAAAACACTTCATTCTATGCAAATACGCAAGATTCATGCGTTTCGAGCCGCCAAACAATCCCCAAAACGAATGCAAAGTCGCTTTATAACGAAATCTAACGATTGAGTTTTGCGCTCGCTCTAAGCATTCCAGCTCGTATTATGAGATCAAAAACACTTCATTCTATGCAAATACGCAAGATTCATGCGTTTCGAGCCGCCAAACAAGCCCTAACCGAATGCAAAGTCGCTTTATAACGAAATCGAACTATTGAGGTTTGCCCTCGCTGTAAGCATTCCAGCTCGTATTATGAGATCAAAAACACTTCATTCTATGCAAATACGCAAGATTCATGCGTTTCGAGCCGCCAAACAAGCCCCAAACGAATGCAAAGTCGCTTTATGACGAAATCAAACGATTGAGTTTTACGCTCGCTGTAAGCATTCCAGCTCGTATTATGAGATCAAAAACACTTCATTCTATACAAATACGCAAGATTCATGCGTTTCGAGCCGCCAAACAAGCCCCAAACGAATGCAAAGTCGCTTTAAAACGAAATCTAACGATTGAGTTTTGCCCTCGCTCTAAGCATTCCAGCTCGTATTATGAGATCAAAAACACTTCATTCTATGCAAATACGCAAGATTCATGCGTTTCGAGCCGCCAAACAAGCCCCAAACGAATGCAAAGTCGCTTTAAAACGAAATCTAACGATTGAGTTTTGCCCTCGCTCTAAGCATTCCAGCTCGTATTATGAGATCAAAAACACTTCATTCTATGCAAATACGCAAGATTCATGCGTTTCGAGCCGCCAAACAAGCCCCAAACGAATGCAAAGTCGCTTTAAAACGAAATCTAACGATTGAGTTTTGCCCTCGCTCTAAGCATTCCAGCTCGTATTATGAGATCAAAAACACTTCATTCTATGCAAATACGCAAGATTCATGCGTTTCGAGCCGCCAAACAAGCCCCAAACGAATGCAAAGTCGCTTTAAAACGAAATCTAACGATTGAGTTTTGCCCTCGCTCTAAGCATTCTAGCTCGTATTATAACATCAAAAACTCTTCATTCTATGCAAATACGTAAGATTCATGCGTTTCGAGCCGCCAAACAAGCCCCAAACGAATGCAAAGTCGCTTTGTAACGAAATCGAACGATTGAGGTTTGCGATCGCTGTACGAGTTCGCGCTCGTACTATAAGACCAAAAACACTTCATTCTATGCAAATACGCAAGATTCATGCGTTTCGAGCCGCCAAACAAGCCCCAAACGAATGCCAAGTCGTTTTCTAACGAAATTGAACGATTGAGGTTTGCGCTCGCTGTAGGCGTTCCAGCTCGTATTATAAGATCAACAACATTTCATTATATGCAAATACGTAAGATTCATGCGTTTCGAGACGCCAAACAAGTCCCAAACGAATGCAAAGTCGCTTTGTAACGAAATCGAACGATTGAGGTTTGCGATCGCTGTACGACGAGTTCCAGCTCGTACTATAAGACCAAAAACTTTTCTTTCTATGCAAATACGTGAGATTCATGCGTTACGAACCGCCAAACAAGCCTCAAACGAATGCAAAGTCGCTTTATAACGAAATCTAATGATTGAGTTTTGCGCTCGCTGTAAGCATTCCAGCTCGTATTATAAGGTAAGAAACCCTTCGTTCGATGTTAAAACGAGAGATTTTTGCATTTCGAGCCGCCAAACAAGCCCCAAACGAATGCAAAGTCGCTTTAAAACGAAATCTAACGATTGAGTTTTGCCCTCGCTCTAAGCATTCCAGCTCGTATTATGAGATCAAAAACACTTCATTCTATGCAAATACGCAAGATTCATGCGTTTTGAGCCGCCAAACAAGCCCCAAACGACTGCAAATCCGCTTTATAACGAAATCGAACGATTGAGTTTAGCGTTCGCTTTACAAGTTCGACATAGTATTATAACATCAAATACTCTTCATTCTATGCAAATAAATAAGATTCATGTGTTTCGAGCCCCCAAACAAGCCCCGAACGAACGCTCAGTCGCTTTACAACGATATCGAACATTTGAGTTTTGCGCTCGCTGTAGGCGTTCCAGCTCGTATTATGAGATCAAAAACTCTTCATTCTATGCAAATACGCAAGATTCATGCGTTTCGAGCCGCCAAACAAGCCCCAAACGAATGCAAAGTCGCTTTATAACGAAATCGAACGATTAAGGTTTGCCCTCGCTGTAAGCATTCCAGCTCGTGTTATGAGATCAAAAACACTTCATTCTATGCAAATACGCAAGATTCATGCGTTTCGAGCCGCCAAACAATCCCCAAAACGAATGCAAAGTCGCTTTATAACGAAATCGAACTATTGAGGTTTGCCCTCGCTGTAAGCATTCCAGCTCGTATTATGAGATCAAAAACACTTCATTCTATGCAAATACGCAAGATTCATGCGTTTCGAGCCGCCAAACAAGCCCCAAACGAATGCAAAGTCGCTTTATGACGAAATCAAGCGATTGAGTTTTGCGCTCGCTGTAAGCATTCCAGCTCGTATTACGAGATCAAAAACACTTCATGCTATGCAAATACGCAAGATTCATGGGTTTCGAGCCGCCAAACAAGCCCCAAACGACTGCAAATCCGCTTTGTAACGAAATCGAACGATTGAGGTTTGCGATCGCTGTACGAGTTCGAGCTCGTACTATAAGACCAAAAACTTTTCATTCTATGCAAATACGCAAGATTCATGCGTTTCGAGCCGCCAAACAAGCCCCAAACGAATGCAAAGTCGCTTTAAAACGAAATCTAACGATTGAGTTTTGCCCTCGCTCTAAGCATTCCAGCTCGTATTATGAGATCAAAAACACTTCATTCTATGCAAATACGCAAGATTCATGCGTTTCGAGCCGCCAAACAAGCCCCAAACGAATGCAAAGTCGCTTTAAAACGAAATCTAACGATTGAGTTTTGCCCTCGCTCTAAGCATTCCAGCTCGTATTATGAGATCAAAAACACTTCATTCTATGCAAATACGCAAGATTCATGCGTTTCGAGCCGCCAAACAAGCCCCAAACGAATGCAAAGTCGCTTTAAAACGAAATCTAACGATTGAGTTTTGCCCTCGCTCTAAGCATTCCAGCTCGTATTATAACATCAAAAACTCTTCATTCTATGCAAATACGTAAGATTCATGCGTTTCGAGCCGCCAAACAAGCCCCAAACGAATGCAAAGTCGCTTTGTAACGAAATCGAACGATTGAGGTTTGCGATCGCTGTACGAGTTCGCGCTCGTACTATAAGACCAAAAACACTTCATTCTATGCAAATACGCAAGATTCATGCGTTTCGAGCCGCCAAACAAGCCCCAAACGAACGCAAAGTCGCTTTGTAACGAAATCGAACGATTGAGGTTTGCGATCGCTGTAGGAGTTCCAGCTCGTATTATAAGATACGTAACCCTTCGTTCGATGTAAAAACACGAGATTGATGCGTTTCGAGCGGCCAAACAAGCCCCAAACGAATGCCAAGTCGTTTTCTAACGAAATTGAACGATTGAGGTTTGCGCTCGCTGTAGGCGTTCCAGCTCGTATTATAAGATCAACAACATTTCATTCTATGCAAATACGTAAGATTCATGCGTTTCGAGACGCCAAACAAGTCCCAAACGAATGCAAAGTCGCTTTGTAACGAAATCGAACGATTGAGGTTTGCGATCGCTGTACGACGAGTTCCAGCTCGTACTATAAGACCAAAAACTTTTCTTTCTATGCAAATACGTGAGATTCATGCGTTTCGAACCGCCAAACAAGCCTCAAACGAATGCAAAGTCGCTTTATAACGAAATCTAATGATTGAGTTTTGCGCTCGCTGTAAGCATTCCAGCTCGTATTATAAGGTAAGAAACCCTTCGTTCGATGTTAAAACGAGAGATTTTTGCATTTCGAGCCGCCAAACAAGCCCCAAACGAATGCAAAGTCGCTTTAAAACGAAATCTAACGATTGAGTTTTGCCCTCGCTCTAAGCATTCCAGCTCGTATTATGAGATCAAAAACACTTCATTCTATGCAAATACGCAAGATTCATGCGTTTTGAGCCGCCAAACAAGCCCCAAACGACTGCAAATCCGCTTTATAACGAAATCTAACGATTGAGTTTTGCGCTCGCTGTAAGCATTCCAGCTCGTATTATGAGATCAAAAACACTTCATTCTATGCAAATACGCAAGATTCATGCGTTTCGATCCGCCAAACAAGCCCCAAACGAATGCAAAGTCGCTTTAAAACGAAATCTAACGATTGAGTTTTGCCCTCGCTCTAAGCATTCCAGCTCGTATTATGAGATCAAAAACACTTCATTCTATGCAAATACGCAAGATTCATGCGTTTCGAGCCGCCAAACAAGCCCCAAACGAATGCAAAGTCGCTTTAAAACGAAATCTAACGATTGAGTTTTGCCCTCGCTCTAAGCATTCCAGCTCGTATTATAACATCAAAAACTCTTCATTCTATGCAAATACGTAAGATTCATGCGTTTCGAGCCGCCAAACAAGCCCCAAACGAATGCAAAGTCGCTTTGTAACGAAATCGAACGATTGAGGATTGCGATCGCTGTACGACGAGTTCCAGCTTGTACTATAAGACCAAAAACTTTTCTTTCTATGCAAATACGTGAGATTCATGCGTTTCGAACCGCCAAACAAGCCTCAAACGAATGCAAAGTCGCTTTATAAAGCGACTTTGCATTCGTTTCGTTTCGACGAAATCTAATGATTGAGTTTTGCGCTCGCTGTAAGCATTCCAGCTCGTATTATAAGGTAAGAAACCCTTCGTTCGATGTTAAAACGAGAGATTTATGCATTTCGAGCCGCCAAACAAGCCCCAAACGAATGCAAAGTCGCTTTAAAACGAAATCTAACGATTGAGTTTTGCCCTCGCTCTAAGCATTCCAGCTCGTATTATGAGATCAAAAACACTTCATTCCTATGCAAATACGCAAGATTCATGCTTTTTGAGCCGCCAAACAAGCCCCAAACGACTGCAAATCCGCTTTATAACGAAATCGAACGATTGAGTTTAGCGTTCGCTTTACAAGTTCGACATAGTATTATAACATCAAATACTCTTCATTCTATGCAAATAAATAAGATTCATGTGTTTCGAGCCCCCAAACAAGCCCCGAACGAACGCTAAGTCGCTTTACAACGATATCGAACATTTGAGTTTTGCGCTCGCTGTAGGCGTTCCAGCTCGTATTATGAGATCAAAAACACTTCATTCTATGCAAATACGTAAGATTCATGCGTTTCGAGCAGCCAAACAAGCCCCAAACGAATGCAAATTCGCCTCATAACGAAATCGAACGATTGAGTTTTGCGATCGCTGTACAAGTTCGACCTAGTATTATAACATCAAAAACTCTTCATTCTATGCAAATACGCAAGATTCATGCGTTTCGAGCCGCCAAACAAGCCCCAAACGAATGCAAAGTCGCTTTAAAACGAAATCTAACGATTGAGATTTGCCCTCGCTCTAAGCATTCCAGCTCGTATTATGAGATCAAAAACACTTCATTCTATGCAAATACGCAAGATTCATGCGTTTCGAGCCGCCAAACAATCCCCAAACGAATGCAAAGTCGCTTTAAAACGAAATCTAACGATTGAGTTTTGCCCTCGCTCTAAGCATTCCAGCTCGTATTATGAGATCAAAAACACTTCATTCTAGGCAAATACGCAAGATTCATGCGTTTCGAGCCGCCAAACAAGCCCCAAACGAATGCAAATTCGCCTCATAACGAAATCGAACGATTGAGTTTTGCGTTCGCTGTACAAGTTCGACCTAGTATTATAACATCAAAAACTCTTCATTCTATGCAAATACGTAAGATTCATGCGTTTCGAGCCGCCAAACAAGCCCCAAACGAATGCAGAGTCGCTTTGTAACGAAATCGAACGATCGAGGTTTGCGATCGCTGTACGAGTTCGAGCTCGTACTATAAGACCAAAAACTTTTCTTTCTATGCAAATACGTGAGATTCATGCGTTTCGAACCGCCAAACAAGCCCCAAACCGATGCAAAGTCGCTTTATAACGAAATCGAACGATTGAGTTTAGCGTTCGCTTTACAAGTTCGACATAGTATTATAACATCAAATACTCTTCATTCTATGCAAATAAATAAGATTCATGTGTTTCGAGCCCCCAAACAAGCCCCGAACGAACGCTAAGTCGCTTTACAACGATATCGAACATTTGAGTTTTGCGCTCGCTGTAGGCGTTCCAGCTCGTATTATGAGATCAAAAACACTTCATTCTATGCAAATACGTAAGATTCATGCGTTTCGAGCAGCCAAACAAGCCCCAAACGAATGCAAATTCGCCTCATAACGAAATCGAACGATTGAGTTTTGCGATCGCTGTACAAGTTCGACCTAGTATTATAACATCAAAAACTCTTCATTCTATGCAAATACGCAAGATTCATGCGTTTCGAGCCGCCAAACAAGCCCCAAACGAATGCAAAGTCGCTTTAAAACGAAATCTAACGATTGAGATTTGCCCTCGCTCTAAGCATTCCAGCTCGTATTATGAGATCAAAAACACTTCATTCTATGCAAATACGCAAGATTCATGCGTTTCGAGCCGCCAAACAAGCCCCAAACGAATGCAAAGTCGCTTTAAAACGAAATCTAACGATTGAGTTTTGCCCTCGCTCTAAGCATTCCAGCTCGTATTATGAGATCAAAAACACTTCATTCTATGCAAATACGCAAGATTCATGCGTTTCGAGCCGCCAAACAAGCCCCAAACGAATGCAAATTCGCCTCATAACGAAATCGAACGATTGAGTTTTGCGTTCGCTGTACAAGTTCGACCTAGTATTATAACATCAAAAACTCTTCATTCTATGCAAATACGTAAGATTCATGCGTTTCGAGCCGCCAAACAAGCCCCAAACGAATGCAGAGTCGCTTTGTAACGAAATCGAACGATCGAGGTTTGCGATCGCTGTACGAGTTCGAGCTCGTACTATAAGACCAAAAACTTTTCTTTCTATGCAAATACGTGAGATTCATGCGTTTCGAACCGCCAAACAAGCCCCAAACGGATGCAAAGTCGCTTTATAACGAAATCTAATGATTGAGTTTTGCGCTCGCTGTAAGCATTCCAGCTCGTATTATATGGTAAGAAACCCTTCGTTCGATGTTAAAACGAGAGATTTATGCATTTCGAGCCGCCAAACAAGCCCCAAACGAATGCAAAGTCGCTTTATAACGAAATCTAACGATTGAGTTTTGCGCTCGCTGTAAGCATTCCAGCTCGCATTATGAGATCAAAAACACTTCATTCTATGCAAATACGCAAGATTCATGCGTTTCGAGCCGCAAAACAAGCCCCAAACGAAAGCAAAGTCGCTTTATAACGAAATCAAATGATTGAGTTTTGCGCTCGCTGTAAGCATTCCAGCTCGTATTATGAAATCAAAAACACTTCATTCTATGCAAATACGCAAGATTCATGCGTTTCGAGCCGCCAAACAAGCCCCAAACGAATGCAAAGTCGCTTCATAACGAAAGCGAACGATTGAGTTTTGCGCTCGCTGTACGAGATCGAGCTCGTATTATAACATCAAACCACTTCATTCTATGCATATACGCAAGATTCATGCGTTTCGAGCCGTCAAACAAGCCCCAAACGAATGCAAATTCGCCTCATAACGAAATCGAACGATTGAGTTTTGCGCTCGCTCTAAGCATTCCAGCTCGTATTATGAAATCAAAAACACTTCATTCTATGAAATACGCAAGATTCATGCGTTTCGAGCCGCCAAACAAGCCCCAAACGAATGCAAAGTCGCTTTATAACGAAAGCGGACGATTGAGTTTTGCGCTCGCTGCACGAGATCGAGCTCGTATTATAACATCAAACCACTTCATTCTATGCATATACGCAAGATTCATGCGTTTCGAGCAGCCAAACAAGCCCCAAACGAATGCAAATTCGCCTCATAACGAAATCGAACGATTGAGTTTTGCGTTCGCTGTACAAGTTCGACCTAGTAGTATAACATCAAAAACTCTTCATTCTATGCAAATACGTAAGATTCATGCGTTTCGAGCCGCCAAACAAGCCCCAAACGAATGCAAAGTCGCTTTGTAACGTTATCGAACGATTGAGGTTTGCGATCGCTGTAGGAGTTCCAGCTCGTATTATAAGATAAGTAACCCTTCGTTCGATGTAAAAACACGAGATTGATGCGTTTCGAGCGGCCAAACAAGCCCCAAACGAATGCCAAGTCGTTTTATAACGAAATTGAACGATTGAGGTTTGCGCTCGCTGGAGGCGTTCCAGCTCGTATTATAAGATCAACAACATTTCATTCTATGCAAATACGCAAGATTCATGCGTTTCGAACCGCCAAAGAAGCCCCAAACGAATGCAAAGTCGCTTTATAACGAAATCTAATGATTGTGTTTTGCGCTCTCTGTAAGCATTCCAGCTCGTATTATAAGGTAAGAAACCCTTCGTTCGATGTTAAAACGAGAGATTTATGCATTTCGAGCCGCCAAACAAGCCTCAAACAAATGCAAAGTCGCTTTATAACGAAATCTAACTATTGAGTTTTGCGCTCGCTGTAAGCATTCCAGCTCGTATTATGAGATCAAAAACACTTCATTCTATGCAAATACGCAAGAGTCATGCGTTTCGAGCCGCCAAACAAGCCCCAAACGAATGCAAAGTCGCTTTATAACGAAATCTAACGATTGAGTTTTGCGCTCGCTGTAAGCATTCCAGCTCGTATTATGAGATCAAAAACACTTCATTCTATGCAAATACGCAAGATTCATGCGTTTCAAGCAGCCAAACAAGCCCCAAACGAATGCAAAATCGCCTCATAACGAAATCGAACGATTGAGTTTTGCGTTCGCTGTACAAGTTCGACCTAGTATTATAACATCAAAAACACTCCATTCTATGCAAATACGCAAGATTCATGCGTTTCGAACCGCCAAACAAGTCCCAAACGAATGCAAAGTCGCTTTATAACGAAATCTAATGATTGAGTTTTGCGCTCGCTGTAAGCATTCCAGCTCGTATTATAAGGTAAGAAACCCTTCGTTCGATGTTAAAACGAGGGATTTATGCATTTCGAGCCGCCAAACAAGCCCCAAACGAATGCAAAGTCGCTTTATAACGAAATCTAACGATTGAGTTTTGCGCTCGCTGTCAGCATTCCAGCTCGTATTATGAGATCAAAAACACTTCATTCTATGCAAATACGCAAGATTAATGCGTTTTGATAGGCCAAAAAAGCCCCAAACGACTGCAAATCCGCTTTATAACGAAATCGAACGATTGAGTTTAGCGTTCGCTTTACAAGTTCGACCTAGTATTATAACATCAAATACTCTTCATTCTATGCAAATACGTAAGATTCATGTGTTTCGAGCCGCCAAACAAGCCCCGAACGAACGCTAAGTCGCTTTACAACGATATCGAACATTTGAGTTTTGCGCTCGCTGTAGGCGTTCCAGCTCGTATTATGAGATCAAAAACACTTCATTCTATGCAAATACGCAAGATTCATGCGTTTCGAGCAGCCAAACAAGCCCCAAACGAATGCAAATTCGCCTCATAACGAAATCGAACGATTGAGTTTTGCGTTCGCTGTACAAGTTCGACCTAGTATTATAACATCAAAAACTCTTCAATCTATGCAAATACGTAAGATTCATGCGTTTCGAGACGCCAAACAAGTCCCAAACGAATGCAAAGTCGCTATGTAACGAAATCGAACGATTGAGGTTTGCGATCGCTGTACGAGTTCGAGCTCGTACTATAAGACCAAAAACTTTTCTTTCTATGCAAATACGTGAGATTCATGCGTTTCGAACCGCCAAACAAGCCCCAAACGAATGCAAAGTCGCTTTATAACGAAATCTAATGATTGTGTTTTGCGCTCGCTGTAAGCATTCCAGCTCGTATTATAAGGTAAGAAACCCTTCGTTCGATGTTAAAACGAGAGATTTATGCATTTCGAGCCGCCAAACAAGCCTCAAACAAATGCAAAGTCGCTTTATAACGAAATCTAACTATTGAGTTTTGCGCTCGCTGTAAGCATTCCAGCTCGTATTATGAGATCAAAAACACTTCATTCTATGCAAATACGCAAGATTCATGCGTTTCGAGTCGCCAAACAAGCCCCAAACGAATGCAAAGTCGCTTTATAACGAAATCGAACGATTGGGGTTTCCGCTTGATGTGAGTGTTCCTCCTCGTATTATTAGGTAAGAAACCCTTCGTTCGATGTAAAAACACGAGATGTATGCGTTTCGAACAGCCAAAGAGGCCCGAAACGAATGCAAAGTCGCTTCGTAACGATATCGAACATTGGAGTTTTGCCCTCGCTGTAAGCATTCCAGCTCGTATTATGAGATTAAAAACACTTCATTCTATGCAAATACGCAAGATTCATGCGTTTCGAGCCGCCAAACAAGCCCCAAACGAATGCAGAGTCGCTTTGTAACGAAATCGAACGATCGAGGTTTGCGATCGCTGTACGAGTTCGAGCTCGTACTATAAGACCAAAAACTTTTCTTTCTATGCAAATACGTGAGATTCATGCGTTTCGAACCGCCAAACAAGCCTCAAACGAATGCAAAGTCGCTTTATAACGAAATCTAATGATTGAGTTTTGCGCTCGCTGTAAGCATTCCAGCTCGTATTATAAGGTAAAAAACCCTTCGTTCGATGTTAAAACGAGAGATTTATGCATTTCGAGCCGCCAAACAAGCCTCAAATAAATGCAAAGTCGCTTTATAACGAAATCTAACTATTGAGTTTTGCGCTCGCTGTAAGCATTCCAGCTCGTATTATGAGATCAAAAACACTTCATTCTATGCAAATACGCAAGATTCATGCGTTTCGAGTCGCCAAACAAGCCCCAAACGAATGCAAAGTCGCTTTATAACGAAATCGAACGATTGGGGTTTCCGCTTGATGTGAGTGTTCCTCCTCGTATTATTAGGTAAGAAACCCTTCGTTCGATGTAAAAACACGAGATGTATGCGTTTCGAACAGCCAAAGAGGCCCGAAACGAATGCAAAGTCGCTTCGTAACGATATCGAACATTGGAGTTTTGCCCTCGCTGTAAGCATTCCAGCTCGTATTATGAGATTAAAAACACTTCATTCTATGCAAATACGCAAGATTCATGCGTTTCGAGCCGCCAAACAAGCCCCAAACGAATGCAGAGTCGCTTTGTAACGAAATCGAACGATCGAGGTTTGCGATCGCTGTACGAGTTCGAGCTCGTACTATAAGACCAAAAACTTTTCTTTCTATGCAAATACGTGAGATTCATGCGTTTCGAACCGCCAAACAAGCCTCAAACGAATGCAAAGTCGCTTTATAACGAAATCTAATGATTGAGTTTTGCGCTCGCTGTAAGCATTCCAGCTCGTATTATAAGGTAAAAAACCCTTCGTTCGATGTTAAAACGAGAGATTTATGCGTTTCGAGCTGCCAAACAAGCCCCAAACGAATGCAAAGTCGCTTTATAACGAAATCTAACGATTGAGTTTTGCGCTCGCTTTAAGCATTCCAGCTCGTATTATGAGATCAAAAACACTTCATTCTATGCAAATACGCAAGATTCATGCGTTTCGAGTCGCCAAACAAGCCCCAAACGAATGCAAAGTCGCTTTATAACGAAATCGAACGATTGGGGTTTCCGCTTGATGTGAGTGTTCCTCCTCGTATTATTAGGTAAGAAACCCTTCGTTCGATGTAAAAACACGAGATGTATGCGTTTCGAACAGCCAAAGAGGCCCGAAACGAATGCAAAGTCGCTTCGTAACGATATCGAACATTGGAGTTTTGCCCTCGCTGTAAGCATTCCAGCTCGTATTATGAGATTAAAAACACTTCATTCTATGCAAATACGCAAGATTCATGCGTTTCGAGCCGCCAAACAAGCCCCAAACGAATGCAGAGTCGCTTTGTAACGAAATCGAACGATCGAGGTTTGCGATCGCTGTACGAGTTCGAGCTCGTACTATAAGACCAAAAACTTTTCTTTCTATGCAAATACGTGAGATTCATGCGTTTCGAACCGCCAAACAAGCCTCAAACGAATGCAAAGTCGCTTTATAACGAAATCTAATGATTGAGTTTTGCGCTCGCTGTAAGCATTCCAGCTCGTATTATAAGGTAAAAAACCCTTCGTTCGATGTTAAAACGAGAGATTTATGCGTTTCGAGCCGCCAAACAAGCCCCAAACGAATGCAAAGTCGCTTTATAACGAAATCGAACGATTAAGGTTTGCGCTCGCTGTAAGCATTCCAGCTCGTGTTATGAGATCAAAAACACTTCATTCTATGCAAATACGCAAGATTCATGCGTTTCGAGCCGCCAAACAATCCCCAAAACGAATGCAAAGTCGCTTTATAACGAAATCTAACGATTGAGTTTTGCGCTCGCTCTAAGCATTCCAGCTCGTATTATGAGATCAAAAACACTTCATTCTATGCAAATACGCAAGATTCATGCGTTTCGAGCCGCCAAACAAGCCCTAACCGAATGCAAAGTCGCTTTATAACGAAATCTAACGATTGAGTTTTCCGCTCGCTGTAAGCATTCCAGCTCGTATTATGAGATCAAAAACACTTCATTCTATGCAAATACGCAAGATTCATGCGTTTCGAGCCGCCAAACAAGCCCCAAACGAATGCAAAGTCGCTTTAAAACGAAATCTAACGATTGAGTTTTGCCCTCGCTCTAAGCATTCCAGCTCGTATTATGAGATCAAAAACACTTCATTCTATGCAAATACGCAAGATTCATGCGTTTCGAGCCGCCAAACAAGCCCCAAACGAATGCAAAGTCGCTTTAAAACGAAATCTACCGATTGAGTTTTGCCCTCGCTCTAAGCATTCCAGCTCGTATTATAACATCAAAAACTCTTCATTCTATGCAAATACGTAAGATTCATGCGTTTCGAGCCGCCAAACAAGCCCCAAACGAATGCAAAGTCGCTTTGTAACGAAATCGAAAGATTGAGGTTTGCGATCGCTGTACGACGAGTTCCAGCTCGTACTATAAGACCAAAAACTTTTCTTTCTATGCAAATACGTGAGATTCATGCGTTTCGAACCGCCAAACAAGCCTCAAACGAATGCAAAGTCGCTTTATAACGAAATCTAATGATTGAGTTTTGCGCTCGCTGTAAGCATTCCAGCTCGTATTATAAGGTAAGAAACCCTTCGTTCGATGTTAAAACGAGAGATTTATGCATTTCGAGCCGTCAAACAAGCCCCAAACGAATGCAAAGTCGCTTTAAAACGAAATCTAACGATTGAGTTTTGCCCTCGCTCTAAGCATTCCAGCTCGTATTATGAGATCAAAAACACTTCATTCTATGCAAATACGCAAGATTCATGCGTTTCGAGCCGCCAAACAAGCCCCAAACGAATGCAAAGTCGCTTTATAACGAAATCGAACGATTGAGTTTTGCGTTCGCTGTACAAGTTCGACCTAGTATTATAACATCAAAAACTCTTCATTCTATGCAAATACGTAAGATTCATGTGTTTCGAGCCGCCAAACAAGCCCCGAACGAACGCTAAGTCGCTCTACAACGATATCGAACATTTGAGTTTTGCCCTCGCTCTAAGCATTCCAGCTCGTATTATAACATCAAAAACTCTTCATTCTATGCAAATACGTAAGATTCATGTGTTTCGAGCCGCCAAACAAGCCCCAAACGAATGCAAAGTCGCTTTGTAACGAAATCTAACGATTGAGTTTTGCGCTCGCTGTAAGCATTCCAGCTCGTATTATAAGGTAAGAAACCCTTCGTTCGATGTTAAAACGAGAGATTTATGCATTTCGAGCCGCCAAACAAGCCCCAAACGAATGCAAAGTCGCTTTATAACGAAATCTAACGATTGAGTTTTGCGCTCGCTGTAAGCATTCCAGCTCGTATTATGAGATCAAAAACACTTCATTCTATGCAAATACGCAAGATTCATGCGTTTCGAGCCGCCAAACAAGCCCCAAACGACTGCAAATCCGCTTTATAACGAAATCGAACGATCGAGGTTTGCGATCGCTGTACGAGTTCGAGCTCGTACTATAAGACCAAAAACACTTTATTCTATGCAAATACGTGAGATTCATGCGTTTCGAACCGCCAAACAAGCCCCAAACGAATGCAAAGTCGCTTTATGACGAAATCTAATGATTGAGTTTTTCGCTTGCTGTAAGCATTCCAGCTCGTATTATAAGGTAAGAAACCCTTCGTTCGATGTTAAAACGAGAGGTTTATGCATTTCGAGCCGCCAAACAAGCCCCAAACGAATGCAAAGTCGCTTTATAACGAAATCTAACGATTTAGGTTTGCGATCGCTGTAAGCATTCCAGCTCGTATTATAAGGTAAGAAACCCTTCGTTCGATGTTAAAACGAGAGATTCATGCGTTTCGAGCCGCCAAACAAGCTCCAAACGAATGCAAAGTCGCTTTATGACGAAATCAAACGATTGAGTTTTGCGCTCGCTGTAAGCATTCCAGCTCGTATTATGAGATCAAAAACACTTTATTCTATGCAAATAAACAAGATTCATGCGTTTCGAGCCGCCAAACAAGCCCCAAACGACTGCAAATCCGCTTTGTAACGAAATCGAACGATTGAGGTTTGCGATCGCTGTACGAGTTCGAGCTCGTACTATAAGACCAAAAACTTTTCTTTCTATGCAAATACGTGAGATTTATGCATTTCGAGCCGCCAAACAATCCCCAAAACAAATGCAAAGTCGCTTTATAACGAAATCTAACGATTGAGTTTTGCGCTCGCTCTAAGCATTCCAGCTCGTATTACGAGATCAAAAACACTTCATGCTATGCAAATACGCAAGATTCATGCGTTTCGAGCCGCCAAACAAGCCCCAAACGAATGCAAAGTCGCTTTATAACGAAATCTAACGATTGAGTTTTGCGCTCGCTGTAAGCATTCCAGCTCGTATTATGAGATCAAAAACACTTCATTCTATGCAAATACGCAAGATTCATGCGTTTCGAGCCGCCAAACAAGCCCCAAACGAATGCAAAGTCGCTTTAAAACGAAATCTAACGATTGAGTTTTGCCCTCGCTCTAAGCATTCCAGCTCGTATTATGAGATCAAAAACACTTCATTCTATGCAAATACGCAAGATTCATGCGTTTCGAGCCGCCAAACAAGCCCCAAACGAATGCAAAGTCGCTTTAAAACGAAATCTAACGATTGAGTTTTGCCCTCGCTCTAAGCATTCCAGCTCGTATTATAACATCAAAAACTCTTCATTCTATGCAAATACGTAAGATTCATGCGTTTCGAGCCGCCAAACAAGCCTTAAACGAATGCAAAGTCGCTTTGTAACGAAATCGAACGATTGAGGATTGCGATCGCTGTACGACGAGTTCCAGCTTGTACTATAAGACCAAAAACTTTTCTTTCTATGCAAATACGTGAGATTCATGCGTTTCGAACCGCCAAACAAGCCTCAAACGAATGCAAAGTCGCTTTATAAAGCGACTTTGCATTCGTTTCGTTTCGACGAAATCTAATGATTGAGTTTTGCGCTCGCTGTAAGCATTCCAGCTCGTATTATAAGGTAAGAAACCCTTCGTTCGATGTTAAAACGAGAGATTTATGCATTTCGAGCCGCCAAACAAGCCCCAAACGAATGCAAAGTCGCTTTAAAACGAAATCTAACGATTGAGTTTTGCCCTCGCTCTAAGCATTCCAGCTCGTATTATGAGATCAAAAACACTTCATTCCTATGCAAATACGCAAGATTCATGCTTTTTGAGCCGCCAAACAAGCCCCAAACGACTGCAAATCCGCTTTATAACGAAATCGAACGATTGAGTTTAGCGTTCGCTTTACAAGTTCGACATAGTATTATAACATCAAATACTCTTCATTCTATGCAAATAAATAAGATTCATGTGTTTCGAGCCCCCAAACAAGCCCCGAACGAACGCTAAGTCGCTTTACAACGATATCGAACATTTGAGTTTTGCGCTCGCTGTAGGCGTTCCAGCTCGTATTATGAGATCAAAAACACTTCATTCTATGCAAATACGTAAGATTCATGCGTTTCGAGCAGCCAAACAAGCCCCAAACGAATGCAAATTCGCCTCATAACGAAATCGAACGATTGAGTTTTGCGATCGCTGTACAAGTTCGACCTAGTATTATAACATCAAAAACTCTTCATTCTATGCAAATACGCAAGATTCATGCGTTTCGAGCCGCCAAACAAGCCCCAAACGAATGCAAAGTCGCTTTAAAACGAAATCTAACGATTGAGATTTGCCCTCGCTCTAAGCATTCCAGCTCGTATTATGAGATCAAAAACACTTCATTCTATGCAAATACGCAAGATTCATGCGTTTCGAGCCGCCAAACAATCCCCAAACGAATGCAAAGTCGCTTTAAAACGAAATCTAACGATTGAGTTTTGCCCTCGCTCTAAGCATTCCAGCTCGTATTATGAGATCAAAAACACTTCATTCTATGCAAATACGCAAGATTCATGCGTTTCGAGCAGCCAAACAAGCCCGAAACGAATGCAAATTCGCCTCATAACGAAATCGAACGATTGAGTTTTGCGTTCGCTGTACAAGTTCGACCTAGTATTATAACATCAAAAACTCTTCATTCTATGCAAATACGTAAGATTCATGCGTTTCGAGCCGCCAAACAAGCCCCAAACGAATGCAGAGTCGCTTTGTAACGAAATCGAACGATCGAGGTTTGCGATCGCTGTACGAGTTCGAGCTCGTACTATAAGACCAAAAACTTTTCTTTCTATGCAAATACGTGAGATTCATGCGTTTCGAACCGCCAAACAAGCCCCAAACCGATGCAAAGTCGCTTTATAACGAAATCGAACGATTGAGTTTAGCGTTCGCTTTACAAGTTCGACATAGTATTATAACATCAAATACTCTTCATTCTATGCAAATAAATAAGATTCATGTGTTTCGAGCCCCCAAACAAGCCCCGAACGAACGCTAAGTCGCTTTACAACGATATCGAACATTTGAGTTTTGCGCTCGCTGTAGGCGTTCCAGCTCGTATTATGAGATCAAAAACACTTCATTCTATGCAAATACGTAAGATTCATGCGTTTCGAGCAGCCAAACAAGCCCCAAACGAATGCAAATTCGCCTCATAACGAAATCGAACGATTGAGTTTTGCGATCGCTTTACAAGTTCGACATAGTATTATAACATCAAATACTCTTCATTCTATGCAAATAAATAAGATTCATGTGTTTCGAGCCCCCAAACAAGCCCCGAACGAACGCTAAGTCGCTTTACAACGATATCGAACATTTGAGTTTTGCGCTCGCTGTAGGCGTTCCAGCTCGTATTATGAGATCAAAAACACTTCATTCTATGCAAATACGTAAGATTCATGCGTTTCGAGCAGCCAAACAAGCCCCAAACGAATGCAAATTCGCCTCATAACGAAATCGAACGATTGAGTTTTGCGATCGCTGTACAAGTTCGACCTAGTATTATAACATCAAAAACTCTTCATTCTATGCAAATACGCAAGATTCATGCGTTTCGAGCCGCCAAACAAGCCCCAAACGAATGCAAAGTCGCTTTAAAACGAAATCTAACGATTGAGATTTGCCCTCGCTCTAAGCATTCCAGCTCGTATTATGAGATCAAAAACACTTCATTCTATGCAAATACGCAAGATTCATGCGTTTCGAGCCGCCAAACAAGCCCCAAACGAATGCAAAGTCGCTTTAAAACGAAATCTAACGATTGAGTTTTGCCCTCGCTCTAAGCATTCCAGCTCGTATTATGAGATCAAAAACACTTCATTCTATGCAAATACGCAAGATTCATGCGTTTCGAGCCGCCAAACAAGCCCCAAACTAATGCAAATTCGCCTCATAATGAAATCGAACGATTGAGTTTTGCGTTCGCTGTACAAGTTCGACCTTGTATTATAACATCAAAAACTCTTCATTCTATGCAAATACGTAAGATTCATGCGTTTCGAGCCGCCAAACAAGCCCCAAACGAATGCAGAGTCGCTTTGTAACGAAATCGAACGATCGAGGTTTGCGATCGCTGTACGAGTTCGAGCTCGTACTATAAGACCAAAAACTTTTCTTTCCATGCAAATACGTGAGATTCATGCGTTTCGAACCGCCAAACAAGCCCCAAACGGATGCAAAGTCGCTTTATAACGAAATCTAATGATTGAGTTTTGCGCTCGCTGTAAGCATTCCAGCTCGTATTATAAGGTAAGAAACCCTTCGTTCGATGTTAAAACGAGAGATTTATGCATTTCGAGCCGCCAAACAAGCCCCAAACGAATGCAAAGTCGCTTTATAACGAAATCTAACGATTGAGTTTTGCGCTCGCTGTAAGCATTCCAGCTCGTATTATGAGATCAAAAACACTTCATTCTATGCAAATACGCAAGATTCATGCGTTTCGAGCCGCCAAACAAGCCCCAAACGACTGCAAATCCGCTTTATAACGAAATCGAACGATCGAGGTTTGCGATCGCTGTACGAGTTCGAGCTCGTACTATAAGACCAAAAACACTTTATTCTATGCAAATACGTGAGATTCATGCGTTTCGAACCGCCAAACAAGCCCCAAACGAATGCAAAGTCGCTTTATGACGAAATCTAATGATTGAGTTTTTCGCTTGCTGTAAGCATTCCAGCTCGTATTATAAGGTAAGAAACCCTTCGTTCGATGTTAAAACGAGAGGTTTATGCATTTCGAGCCGCCAAACAAGCCCCAAACGAATGCAAAGTCGCTTTATAACGAAATCTAACGATTTAGGTTTGCGATCGCTGTAAGCATTCCAGCTCGTATTATAAGGTAAGAAACCCTTCGTTCGATGTTAAAACGAGAGATTCATGCGTTTCGAGCCGCCAAACAAGCTCCAAACGAATGCAAAGTCGCTTTATGACGAAATCAAACGATTGAGTTTTGCGCTCGCTGTAAGCATTCCAGCTCGTATTATGAGATCAAAAACACTTTATTCTATGCAAATAAACAAGATTCATGCGTTTCGAGCCGCCAAACAAGCCCCAAACGACTGCAAATCCGCTTTGTAACGAAATCGAACGATTGAGGTTTGCGATCGCTGTACGAGTTCGAGCTCGTACTATAAGACCAAAAACTTTTCTTTCTATGCAAATACGTGAGATTTATGCATTTCGAGCCGCCAAACAATCCCCAAAACGAATGCAAAGTCGCTTTATAACGAAATCTAACGATTGAGTTTTGCGCTCGCTCTAAGCATTCCAGCTCGTATTACGAGATCAAAAACACTTCATGCTATGCAAATACGCAAGATTCATGCGTTTCGAGCCGCCAAACAAGCCCCAAACGAATGCAAAGTCGCTTTATAACGAAATCTAACGATTGAGTTTTGCGCTCGCTGTAAGCATTCCAGCTCGTATTATGAGATCAAAAACACTTCATTCTATGCAAATACGCAAGATTCATGCGTTTCGAGCCGCCAAACAAGCCCCAAACGAATGCAAAGTCGCTTTAAAACGAAATCTAACGATTGAGTTTTGCCCTCGCTCTAAGCATTCCAGCTCGTATTATGAGATCAAAAACACTTCATTCTATGCAAATACGCAAGATTCATGCGTTTCGAGCCGCCAAACAAGCCCCAAACGAATGCAAAGTCGCTTTAAAACGAAATCTAACGATTGAGTTTTGCCCTCGCTCTAAGCATTCCAGCTCGTATTATAACATCAAAAACTCTTCATTCTATGCAAATACGTAAGATTCATGCGTTTCGAGCCGCCAAACAAGCCTTAAACGAATGCAAAGTCGCTTTGTAACGAAATCGAACGATTGAGGATTGCGATCGCTGTACGACGAGTTCCAGCTTGTACTATAAGACCAAAAACTTTTCTTTCTATGCAAATACGTGAGATTCATGCGTTTCGAACCGCCAAACAAGCCTCAAACGAATGCAAAGTCGCTTTATAAAGCGACTTTGCATTCGTTTCGTTTCGACGAAATCTAATGATTGAGTTTTGCGCTCGCTGTAAGCATTCCAGCTCGTATTATAAGGTAAGAAACCCTTCGTTCGATGTTAAAACGAGAGATTTATGCATTTCGAGCCGCCAAACAAGCCCCAAACGAATGCAAAGTCGCTTTAAAACGAAATCTAACGATTGAGTTTTGCCCTCGCTCTAAGCATTCCAGCTCGTATTATGAGATCAAAAACACTTCATTCCTATGCAAATACGCAAGATTCATGCTTTTTGAGCCGCCAAACAAGCCCCAAACGACTGCAAATCCGCTTTATAACGAAATCGAACGATTGAGTTTAGCGTTCGCTTTACAAGTTCGACATAGTATTATAACATCAAATACTCTTCATTCTATGCAAATAAATAAGATTCATGTGTTTCGAGCCCCCAAACAAGCCCCGAACGAACGCTAAGTCGCTTTACAACGATATCGAACATTTGAGTTTTGCGCTCGCTGTAGGCGTTCCAGCTCGTATTATGAGATCAAAAACACTTCATTCTATGCAAATACGTAAGATTCATGCGTTTCGAGCAGCCAAACAAGCCCCAAACGAATGCAAATTCGCCTCATAACGAAATCGAACGATTGAGTTTTGCGATCGCTGTACAAGTTCGACCTAGTATTATAACATCAAAAACTCTTCATTCTATGCAAATACGCAAGATTCATGCGTTTCGAGCCGCCAAACAAGCCCCAAACGAATGCAAAGTCGCTTTAAAACGAAATCTAACGATTGAGATTTGCCCTCGCTCTAAGCATTCCAGCTCGTATTATGAGATCAAAAACACTTCATTCTATGCAAATACGCAAGATTCATGCGTTTCGAGCCGCCAAACAATCCCCAAACGAATGCAAAGTCGCTTTAAAACGAAATCTAACGATTGAGTTTTGCCCTCGCTCTAAGCATTCCAGCTCGTATTATGAGATCAAAAACACTTCATTCTATGCAAATACGCAAGATTCATGCGTTTCGAGCAGCCAAACAAGCCCCAAACGAATGCAAATTCGCCTCATAACGAAATCGAACGATTGAGTTTTGCGTTCGCTGTACAAGTTCGACCTAGTATTATAACATCAAAAACTCTTCATTCTATGCAAATACGTAAGATTCATGCGTTTCGAGCCGCCAAACAAGCCCCAAACGAATGCAGAGTCGCTTTGTAACGAAATCGAACGATCGAGGTTTGCGATCGCTGTACGAGTTCGAGCTCGTACTATAAGACCAAAAACTTTTCTTTCTATGCAAATACGTGAGATTCATGCGTTTCGAACCGCCAAACAAGCCCCAAACCGATGCAAAGTCGCTTTATAACGAAATCGAACGATTGAGTTTAGCGTTCGCTTTACAAGTTCGACATAGTATTATAACATCAAATACTCTTCATTCTATGCAAATAAATAAGATTCATGTGTTTCGAGCCCCCAAACAAGCCCCGAACGAACGCTAAGTCGCTTTACAACGATATCGAACATTTGAGTTTTGCGCTCGCTGTAGGCGTTCCAGCTCGTATTATGAGATCAAAAACACTTCATTCTATGCAAATACGTAAGATTCATGCGTTTCGAGCAGCCAAACAAGCCCCAAACGAATGCAAATTCGCCTCATAACGAAATCGAACGATTGAGTTTTGCGATCGCTGTACAAGTTCGACCTAGTATTATAACATCAAAAACTCTTCATTCTATGCAAATACGCAAGATTCATGCGTTTCGAGCCGCCAAACAAGCCCCAAACGAATGCAAAGTCGCTTTAAAACGAAATCTAACGATTGAGATTTGCCCTCGCTCTAAGCATTCCAGCTCGTATTATGAGATCAAAAACACTTCATTCTATGCAAATACGCAAGATTCATGCGTTTCGAGCCGCCAAACAAGCCCCAAACGAATGCAAAGTCGCTTTAAAACGAAATCTAACGATTGAGTTTTGCCCTCGCTCGAAGCATTCCAGCTCGTATTATGAGATCAAAAACACTTCATTCTATGCAAATACGCAAGATTCATGCGTTTCGAGCCGCCAAACAAGCCCCAAACGAATGCAAATTCGCCTCATAACGAAATCGAACGATTGAGTTTTGCGTTCGCTGTACAAGTTCGACCTAGTATTATAACATCAAAAACTCTTCATTCTATGCAAATACGTAAGATTCATGCGTTTCGAGCCGCCAAACAAGCCCCAAACGAATGCAGAGTCGCTTTGTAACGAAATCGAACGATCGAGGTTTGCGATCGCTGTACGAGTTCGAGCTCGTACTATAAGACCAAAAACTTTTCTTTCTATGCAAATACGTGAGATTCATGCGTTTCGAACCGCCAAACAAGCCCCAAACCGATGCAAAGTCGCTTTATAACGAAATCGAACGATTGAGTTTAGCGTTCGCTTTACAAGTTCGACATAGTATTATAACATCAAATACTCTTCATTCTATGCAAATAAATAAGATTCATGTGTTTCGAGCCCCCAAACAAGCCCCGAACGAACGCTAAGTCGCTTTACAACGATATCGAACATTTGAGTTTTGCGCTCGCTGTAGGCGTTCCAGCTCGTATTATGAGATCAAAAACACTTCATTCTATGCAAATACGTAAGATTCATGCGTTTCGAGCAGCCAAACAAGCCCCAAACGAATGCAAATTCGCCTCATAACGAAATCGAACGATTGAGTTTTGCGATCGCTGTACAAGTTCGACCTAGTATTATAACATCAAAAACTCTTCATTCTATGCAAATACGTAAGATTCATGCGTTTCGAGCCGCCAAACAAGCCCCAAACGAATGCAAAGTCGCTTTAAAACGAAATCTAACGATTGAGATTTGCCCTCGCTCTAAGCATTCCAGCTCGTATTATGAGATCAAAAACACTTCATTCTATGCAAATACGCAAGATTCATGCGTTTCGAGCCGCCAAACAAGCCCCAAACGAATGCAAAGTCGCTTTAAAACGAAATCTAACGATTGAGTTTTGCCCTCGCTCTAAGCATTCCAGCTCGTATTATGAGATCAAAAACACTTCATTCTATGCAAATACGCAAGATTCATGCGTTTCGAGCCGCCAAACAAGCCCCAAACGAATGCAAATTCGCCTCATAACGAAATCGAACGATTGAGTTTTGCGTTCGCTGTACAAGTTCGACCTAGTATTATAACATCAAAAACTCTTCATTCTATGCAAATACGTAAGATTCATGCGTTTCGAGCCGCCAAACAAGCCCCAAACGAATGCAGAGTCGCTTTGTAACGAAATCGAACGATCGAGGTTTGCGATCGCTGTACGAGTTCGAGCTCGTACTATAAGACCAAAAACTTTTCTTTCTATGCAAATACGTGAGATTCATGCGTTTCGAACCGCCAAACAAGCCCCAAACGGATGCAAAGTCGCTTTATAACGAAATCTAATGATTGAGTTTTGCGCTCGCTGTAAGCATTCCAGCTCGTATTATATGGTAAGAAACCCTTCGTTCGATGTTAAAACGAGAGATTTATGCATTTCGAGCCGCCAAACAAGCCCCAAACGAATGCAAAGTCGCTTTATAACGAAATCTAACGATTGAGTTTTGCGCTCGCTGTAAGCATTCCAGCTCGCATTATGAGATCAAAAACACTTCATTCTATGCAAATACGCAAGATTCATGCGTTTCGAGCCGCAAAACAAGCCCCAAACGAAAGCAAAGTCGCTTTATAACGAAATCAAATGATTGAGTTTTGCGCTCGCTGTAAGCATTCCAGCTCGTATTATGAAATCAAAAACACTTCATTCTATGCAAATACGCAAGATTCATGCGTTTCGAGCCGCCAAACAAGCCCCAAACGAATGCAAAGTCGCTTCATAACGAAAGCGAACGATTGAGTTTTGCGCTCGCTGTACGAGATCGAGCTCGTATTATAACATCAAACCACTTCATTCTATGCATATACGCAAGATTCATGCGTTTCGAGCCGTCAAACAAGCCCCAAACGAATGCAAATTCGCCTCATAACGAAATCGAACGATTGAGTTTTGCGCTCGCTCTAAGCATTCCAGCTCGTATTATGAAATCAAAAACACTTCATTCTATGAAATACGCAAGATTCATGCGTTTCGAGCCGCCAAACAAGCCCCAAACGAATGCAAAGTCGCTTTATAACGAAAGCGGACGATTGAGTTTTGCGCTCGCTGCACGAGATCGAGCTCGTATTATAACATCAAACCACTTCATTCTATGCATATACGCAAGATTCATGCGTTTCGAGCAGCCAAACAAGCCCCAAACGAATGCAAATTCGCCTCATAACGAAATCGAACGATTGAGTTTTGCGTTCGCTGTACAAGTTCGACCTAGTAGTATAACATCAAAAACTCTTCATTCTATGCAAATACGTAAGATTCATGCGTTTCGAGCCGCCAAACAAGCCCCAAACGAATGCAAAGTCGCTTTGTAACGAAATCGAACGATTGAGGTTTGCGATCGCTGTAGGAGTTCCAGCTCGTATTATAAGATAAGTAACCCTTCGTTCGATGTAAAAACACGAGATTGATGCGTTTCGAGCGGCCAAACAAGCCCCAAACGAATGCCAAGTCGTTTTATAACGAAATTGAACGATTGAGGTTTGCGCTCGCTGGAGGCGTTCCAGCTCGTATTATAAGATCAACAACATTTCATTCTATGCAAATACGCAAGATTCATGCGTTTCGAACCGCCAAAGAAGCCCCAAACGAATGCAAAGTCGCTTTATAACGAAATCTAATGATTGTGTTTTGCGCTCTCTGTAAGCATTCCAGCTCGTATTATAAGGTAAGAAACCCTTCGTTCGATGTTAAAACGAGAGATTTATGCATTTCGAGCCGCCAAACAAGCCTCAAACAAATGCAAAGTCGCTTTATAACGAAATCTAACTATTGAGTTTTGCGCTCGCTGTAAGCATTCCAGCTCGTATTATGAGATCAAAAACACTTCATTCTATGCAAATACGCAAGAGTCATGCGTTTCGAGCCGCCAAACAAGCCCCAAACGAATGCAAAGTCGCTTTATAACGAAATCTAACGATTGAGTTTTGCGCTCGCTGTAAGCATTCCAGCTCGTATTATGAGATGAAAAACACTTCATTCTATGCAAATACGCAAGATTCATGCGTTTCAAGCAGCCAAACAAGCCCCAAACGAATGCAAAATCGCCTCATAACGAAATCGAACGATTGAGTTTTGCGTTCGCTGTACAAGTTCGACCTAGTATTATAACATCAAAAACACTCCATTCTATGCAAATACGCAAGATTCATGCGTTTCGAACCGCCAAACAAGTCCCAAACGAATGCAAAGTCGCTTTATAACGAAATCTAATGATTGAGTTTTGCGCTCGCTGTAAGCATTCCAGCTCGTATTATAAGGTAAGAAACCCTTCGTTCGATGTTAAAACGAGGGATTTATGCATTTCGAGCCGCCAAACAAGCCCCAAACGAATGCAAAGTCGCTTTATAACGAAATCTAACGATTGAGTTTTGCGCTCGCTGTCAGCATTCCAGCTCGTATTATGAGATCAAAAACACTTCATTCTATGCAAATACGCAAGATTAATGCGTTTTGATAGGCCAAAAAAGCCCCAAACGACTGCAAATCCGCTTTATAACGAAATCGAACGATTGAGTTTAGCGTTCGCTTTACAAGTTCGACCTAGTATTATAACATCAAATACTCTTCATTCTATGCAAATACGTAAGATTCATGTGTTTCGAGCCGCCAAACAAGCCCCGAACGAACGCTAAGTCGCTTTACAACGATATCGAACATTTGAGTTTTGCGCTCGCTGTAGGCGTTGCAGCTCGTATTATGAGATCAAAAACACTTCATTCTATGCAAATACGCAAGATTCATGCGTTTCGAGCAGCCAAACAAGCCCCAAACGAATGCAAATTCGCCTCATAACGAAATCGAACGATTGAGTTTTGCGTTCGCTGTACAAGTTCGACCTAGTATTATAACATCAAAAACTCTTCAATCTATGCAAATACGTAAGATTCATGCGTTTCGAGACGCCAAACAAGTCCCAAACGAATGCAAAGTCGCTATGTAACGAAATCGAACGATTGAGGTTTGCGATCGCTGTACGAGTTCGAGCTCGTACTATAAGACCAAAAACTTTTCTTTCTATGCAAATACGTGAGATTCATGCGTTTCGAACCGCCAAACAAGCCCCAAACGAATGCAAAGTCGCTTTATAACGAAATCTAATGATTGTGTTTTGCGCTCGCTGTAAGCATTCCAGCTCGTATTATAAGGTAAGAAACCCTTCGTTCGATGTTAAAACGAGAGATTTATGCATTTCGAGCCGCCAAACAAGCCTCAAACAAATGCAAAGTCGCTTTATAACGAAATCTAACTATTGAGTTTTGCGCTCGCTGTAAGCATTCCAGCTCGTATTATGAGATCAAAAACACTTCATTCTATGCAAATACGCAAGATTCATGCGTTTCGAGTCGCCAAACAAGCCTCAAACGAATGCAAAGTCGCTTTATAACGAAATCGAACGATTGGGGTTTCCGCTTGATGTGAGTGTTCCTCCCGTATTATTAGGTAAGAAACCCTTCGTTCGATGTAAAAACACGAGATGTATGCGTTTCGAACAGCCAAAGAGGCCCGAAACGAATGCAAAGTCGCTTCGTAACGATATCGAACATTGGAGTTTTGCCCTCGCTGTAAGCATTCCAGCTCGTATTATGAGATTAAAAACACTTCATTCTATGCAAATACGCAAGATTCATGCGTTTCGAGCCGCCAAACAAGCCCCAAACGAATGCAGAGTCGCTTTGTAACGAAATCGAACGATCGAGGTTTGCGATCGCTGTACGAGTTCGAGCTCGTACTATAAGACCAAAAACTTTTCTTTCTATGCAAATACGTGAGATTCATGCGTTTCGAACCGCCAAACAAGCCTCAAACGAATGCAAAGTCGCTTTATAACGAAATCTAATGATTGAGTTTTGCGCTCGCTGTAAGCATTCCAGCTCGTATTATAAGGTAAAAAACCCTTCGTTCGATGTTAAAACGAGAGATTTATGCGTTTCGAGCCGCCAAACAAGCCCCAAACGAATGCAAAGTCGCTTTATAACGAAATCTAACGATTGAGTTTTGTGCTCGCTTTAAGCATTCCAGCTCGTATTATGAGATCAAAAACACTTCATTCTATGCAAATACGCAAGATTCATGCGTTTCGAGTCGCCAAACAAGCCCCAAACGAATGCAAAGTCGCTTTATAACGAAATCGAACGATTGGGGTTTCCGCTTGATGTGAGTGTTCCTCCTCGTATTATTAGGTAAGAAACCCTTCGTTCGATGTAAAAACACGAGATGTATGCGTTTCGAACAGCCAAAGAGGCCCGAAACGAATGCAAAGTCGCTTCGTAACGATATCGAACATTGGAGTTTTGCCCTCGCTGTAAGCATTCCAGCTCGTATTATGAGATTAAAAACACTTCATTCTATGCAAATACGCAAGATTCATGCGTTTCGAGCCGCCAAACAAGCCCCAAACGAATGCAGAGTCGCTTTGTAACGAAATCGAACGATCGAGGTTTGCGATCGCTGTACGAGTTCGAGCTCGTACTATAAGACCAAAAACTTTTCTTTCTATGCAAATACGTGAGATTCATGCGTTTCGAACCGCCAAACAAGCCTCAAACGAATGCAAAGTCCCTTTATAACGAAATCTAATGATTGAGTTTTGCGCTCGCTGTAAGCATTCCAGCTCGTATTATAAGGTAAAAAACCCTTCGTTCGATGTTAAAACGAGAGATTTATGCGTTTCGAGCCGCCAAACAAGCCCCAAACGAATGCAAAGTCGCTTTATAACGAAATCTAACGATTGAGTTTTGCGCTCGCTTTAAGCATTCCAGCTCGTATTATGAGATCAAAAACACTTCATTCTATGCAAATACGCAAGATTCATGCGTTTCGAGTCGCCAAACAAGCCCCAAACGAATGCAAAGTCGCTTTATAACGAAATCGAACGATTGGGGTTTCCGCTTGATGTGAGTGTTCCTCCTCGTATTATTAGGTAAGAAACCCTTCGTTCGATGTAAAAACACGAGATGTATGCGTTTCGAACAGCCAAAGAGGCCCGAAACGAATGCAAAGTCGCTTCGTAACGATATCGAACATTGGAGTTTTGCCCTCGCTGTAAGCATTCCAGCTCGTATTATGAGATTAAAAACACTTCATTCTATGCAAATACGCAAGATTCATGCGTTTCGAGCCGCCAAACAAGCCCCAAACGAATGCAGAGTCGCTTTGTAACGAAATCGAACGATCGAGGTTTGCGATCGCTGTACGAGTTCGAGCTCGTACTATAAGACCAAAAACTTTTCTTTCTATGCAAATACGTGAGATTCATGCGTTTCGAACCGCCAAACAAGCCTCAAACGAATGCAAAGTCGCTTTATAACGAAATCTAATGATTGAGTTTTGCGCTCGCTGTAAGCATTCCAGCTCGTATTATAAGGTAAAAAACCCTTCGTTCGATGTTAAAACGAGAGATTTATGCGTTTCGAGCCGCCAAACAAGCCCCAAACGAATGCAAAGTCGCTTTATAACGAAATCGAACGATTAAGGTTTGCGCTCGCTGTAAGCATTCCAGCTCGTGTTATGAGATCAAAAACACTTCATTCTATGCAAATACGCAAGATTCATGCGTTTCGAGCCGCCAAACAATCCCCAAAACGAATGCAAAGTCGCTTTATAACGAAATCTAACGATTGAGTTTTGCGCTCGCTCTAAGCATTCCAGCTCGTATTATGAGATCAAAAACACTTCATTCTATGCAAATACGCAAGATTCATGCGTTTCGAGCCGCCAAACAAGCCCTAACCGAATGCAAAGTCGCTTTATAACGAAATCTAACGATTGAGTTTTCCGCTCGCTGTAAGCATTCCAGCTCGTATTATGAGATCAAAAACACTTCATTCTATGCAAATACGCAAGATTCATGCGTTTCGAGCCGCCAAACAAGCCCCAAACGAATGCAAAGTCGCTTTAAAACGAAATCTAACGATTGAGTTTTGCCCTCGCTCTAAGCATTCCAGCTCGTATTATGAGATCAAAAACACTTCATTCTATGCAAATACGCAAGATTCATGCGTTTCGAGCGGCCAAACAAGCCCCAAACGAATGCAAAGTCGCTTTAAAACGAAATCTACCGATTGAGTTTTGCCCTCGCTCTAAGCATTCCAGCTCGTATTATAACATCAAAAACTCTTCATTCTATGCAAATACGTAAGATTCATGCGTTTCGAGCCGCCAAACAAGCCCCAAACGAATGCAAAGTCGCTTTGTAACGAAATCGAAAGATTGAGGTTTGCGATCGCTGTACGACGAGTTCCAGCTCGTACTATAAGACCAAAAACTTTTCTTTCTATGCAAATACGTGAGATTCATGCGTTTCGAACCGCCAAACAAGCCTCAAACGAATGCAAAGTCGCTTTATAACGAAATCTAATGATTGAGTTTTGCGCTCGCTGTAAGCATTCCAGCTCGTATTATAAGGTAAGAAACCCTTCGTTCGATGTTAAAACGAGAGATTTATGCATTTCGAGCCGTCAAACAAGCCCCAAACGAATGCAAAGTCGCTTTAAAACGAAATCTAACGATTGAGTTTTGCCCTCGCTCTAAGCATTCCAGCTCGTATTATGAGATCAAAAACACTTCATTCTATGCAAATACGCAAGATTCATGCGTTTCGAGCCGCCAAACAAGCCCCAAACGAATGCAAAGTCGCTTTATAACGAAATCGAACGATTGAGTTTTGTGTTCGCTGTACAAGTTCGACCTAGTATTATAACATCAAAAACTCTTCATTCTATGCAAATACGTAAGATTCATGTGTTTCGAGCCGCCAAACAAGCCCCGAACGAACGCTAAGTCGCTCTACAACGATATCGAACATTTGAGTTTTGCCCTCGCTCTAAGCATTCCAGCTCGTATTATAACATCAAAAACTCTTCATTCTATGCAAATACGTAAGATTCATGTGTTTCGAGCCGCCAAACAAGCCCCAAACGAATGCAAAGTCGCTTTATAACGAAATCGAACGATTGAGTTTTGCGCTCGCTGTAAGCATTCCAGCTCGTATTATAAGGTAAGAAACCCTTCGTTCGATGTTAAAACGAGAGATTTATGCATTTCGAGCCGCCAAACAAGCCCCAAACGAATGCAAAGTCGCTTTAAAACGAAATCTAACGATTGAGTTTTGCCCTCGCTCTAAGCATTCCAGCTCGTATTATGAGATCAAAAACACTTCATTCTATGCAAATACGCAAGATTCATGCGTTTTGAGCCGCCAAACAAGCCCCAAACGACTGCAAATCCGCTTTATAACGAAATCGAACGATTGAGTTTAGCGTTCGCTTTACAAGTTCGACATAGTATTATAACATCAAATACTCTTCATTCTATGCAAATAAATAAGATTCATGTGTTTCGAGCCCCCAAACAAGCCCCGAACGAACGCTAAGTCGCTTTACAACGATATCGAACATTTGAGTTTTGCGCTCGCTGTAGGCGTTCCAGCTCGTATTATGAGATCAAAAACACTTCATTCTATGCAAATACGTAAGATTCATGCGTTTCGAGCAGCCAAACAAGCCCCAAACGAATGCAAATTCGCCTCATAACGAAATCGAACGATTGAGTTTTGCGTTCGCTGTACAAGTTCGACCTAGTATTATAACATCAAAAACTCTTCATTCTATGCAAATACGCAAGATTCATGCGTTTCGAGCCGCCAAACAAGCCCCAAACGAATGCAAAGTCGCTTTAAAACGAAATCTAACGATTGAGATTTGCGCTCGCTGTAAGCATTCCAGCTCGTATTATAAGGTAAGAAACCCTTCGTTCGATGTTAAAACGAGGGATTTATGCATTTCGAGCCGCCAAACAAGCCCCAAACGAATGCAAAGTCGCTTTATAACGAAATCTAACGATTGAGTTTTGCGCTCGCTGTCAGCATTCCAGCTCGTATTATGAGATCAAAAACACTTCATTCTATGCAAATACGCAAGATTAATGCGTTTTGATAGGCCAAAAAAGCCCCAAACGACTGCAAATCCGCTTTATAACGAAATCGAACGATTGAGTTTAGCGTTCGCTTTACAAGTTCGACCTAGTATTATAACATCAAATACTCTTCATTCTATGCAAATACGTAAGATTCATGTGTTTCGAGCCGCCAAACAAGCCCCGAACGAACGCTAAGTCGCTTTACAACGATATCGAACATTTGAGTTTTGCGCTCGCTGTAGGCGTTCCAGCTCGTATTATGAGATCAAAAACACTTCATTCTATGCAAATACGCAAGATTCATGCGTTTCGAGCAGCCAAACAAGCCCCAAACGAATGCAAATTCGCCTCATAACGAAATCGAACGATTGAGTTTTGCGTTCGCTGTACAAGTTCGACCTAGTATTATAACATCAAAAACTCTTCAATCTATGCAAATACGTAAGATTCATGCGTTTCGAGACGCCAAACAAGTCCCAAACGAATGCAAAGTCGCTATGTAACGAAATCGAACGATTGAGGTTTGCGATCGCTGTACGAGTTCGAGCTCGTACTATAAGACCAAAAACTTTTCTTTCTATGCAAATACGTGAGATTCATGCGTTTCGAACCGCCAAACAAGCCCCAAACGAATGCAAAGTCGCTTTATAACGAAATCTAATGATTGTGTTTTGCGCTCGCTGTAAGCATTCCAGCTCGTATTATAAGGTAAGAAACCCTTCGTTCGATGTTAAAACGAGAGATTTATGCATTTCGAGCCGCCAAACAAGCCTCAAACAAATGCAAAGTCGCTTTATAACGAAATCTAACTATTGAGTTTTGCGCTCGCTGTAAGCATTTGAGACGGATGGTCGATTGCGGAAAGTAATTAATGTTCGAGGTGTTATATATATTCGTAACTGTTTATTCGGGAGTAACGGTTCGAGAGTAACGGAGAGTGTACCGCTTGGCAGCTCGAGCTGGACTGATGTGAAGCGGGCGTGAAGCCGAGGGCCTGACGCGCGCTTCACAAAGGGACAAAGTCGCGACAGAGTGTCGCGACGCCCGCGATAAGGCCCGTCTCACGGCTCTAAGCCGTGCGGCCGGATGCAGATAACCTGCAGGGCTTCTCTGAATTAAGATGCGGCGGAAAATAATAGCGCTCGCGATTTCGAAGAGGCTGGGGCCGTTACACTCCCCCTCCAGTGAAAACGATGCTCCGCATCGGATGTTAAACAGAATTTACATTTAATAATTTGTTGTTAAGTGTGATTTTATATAAATGAAAAGTTTCGGGGGTTTTTTTTTTAATATTTTCATTTTTGTGTAGATGTGTTATGTTTTGTGTTTTCCTTTCTTGGTTTTGTTTCGTTGGTCGTTGATTGGTTCTTCTTTTTTCTTTGTTGTAGTCCGAATCTGGTTTTATGTTTAAAAAAATTTCCTTTGTTTGGTATTCGTCTCGGCACTCTCTCGCTGCTGAATACATTTGTGTGGTAAATATCGGCATCTATGCTGATCTGTAACAATCTAAAAAAAATCTGTTATTTGTTCGTGTTAGTGGGAATGGTTTGGTTAAGTTGGATGGGTTTAAATTTGGTGTTAAAAAACAGTTAAGAAAAAATTAAAATGTCCTGTTTGATTCGGTTGGTGTAGGTTTGATTATTGTTTTCCAAATTGTTTGTATATATTCCCTTTCTCTTTCCACGCATTCATTCCTCCTTGTCGTTCTGATTTTTATATTTTTCCTAGTAGTCCTTTGTATTCGTTTTGTCCTCTGTTTTACGATCCTTTTGTTATGTTAGTTTTTCCAATTTGGATACTTTATTACCTGTAACATTCTAAATGTCTAATTAGTGGTGGTTAGTGGGTTGGGCGTGTTATTTGGAGTGGTTCTGCTGGCAGAAGATGGGAGTTGTTTCTAGAATGGTTAAAATAATAAACACGAATATTGATATTATATAGTAAGGTAGCGTATATTGATTAAAAAAAACAAAGCAAGATATATAGAAGGAAATAAGGTACAAAATAATAGAAAAACAAAATAAAATAGAACAAAGTAAAAATAAACGTAAAATGAAAACAAAATCAAAAATAAACTAAAAAAGATTTTTCCTTCTTTCCCTTTTTTTTTTTTTTTTTCAATGAAGAACCTCATTCTTTTTTTTTTCTTCTTTTCTCGCTTTGGGCCTTGGCCTGCGCGACGCGTGTCGCGTGTTTATGTGTATTATTAATGTGTTTATGATTATTTGTTAGTGTAAGAGGAGGTGATTATTATGTGTAAGTGCGTTTTGTTTATCCGTCAGGTTTTATTGTGTGTCTGTGTTTAATCGTCGTTTTTTGTTTGTTGTTAATTCCGTTTTTAGTTCGGCGAGGAAAATGTTTGATATTACCCTGTTTTTAATTTTTCGGAGGGTTTCTAGATTTTGGGTGTCAATCCATTTGAATCCGTTCTCCATTGTTAGTTTTGTCGGGTCGAAGTCTGTTTTGTTTTCGTCGTCCGTTTCGTCGCTGTTTGTTTGGGTTGTTGCGTCGTTGGTTTTTTTGTTTGTATTGTTTGTGTTCTGAGTATCTATGTTGTTTGTATCTTTGGTTTCTGCGTCTTCTTCTGTGTTTTCGTCTTCGGTGTCTTCTTCTGTGTCTTCTTCTGTGTTTTCGTCTTCGGTGTCTTCTTCTGGTGGTGATCCCTCGGGTGTGTGCGGTGCGTAGTCCAGTGTTGGTGGTTGTTGTTGTTGTTGTTGTTGTTGTTGTTGTTGTTGTTGTTGTTGTTGTTGTTGTTGTTGTTGATCATGCAGTTGTAGTTTTAGTAAGTAGGCGACGCATTTATCAATATGCGCCGTCAGTCGGTTTGCTGGGAGCACGCAGCAACATATCGGGCATCCCGTATGTCGTGATCCCAAATTTGCCGTCCGCTTTTGTAATTCGGCGTAGCATCTGACCGTATGCTCGGTCAGCTTATTCGCCTTTATCCTCTTTGGGCAGAGGAGGCATTCGATTTTTTTGGATGATGGTGTTTGTTGCTGACCGTCCATTGTTTTTTTTTTTTTTTTTTTTTTTTTTTTTTATCTGTCGGGTATGTATGTATTTGTTTAAATGTTATGAAAAGTAAATAAAAATAATAGTTTTAAGCCATGCATGGTGTGATTAAGTTTATTTGTGTGCTGTGGTAAGGAGAGTAGTGTGTAATAAATCCTTTCTTAGTAAAGGTATATGTAGGTGGATAAGGATATATTAGAATATTATTTATTATTATGATTATTATTTTTTTTTGGTTAATTTACCGCATTTTTTTTTCTCTTTTTTTTTTTTTTTTTTTTTTTTTTTTTTATGGTAACGCGTTGCGATCGTGGTATGTTAGCGCGTAGATCGGTCTACGGACTAGTTGGGGTGGATTGTCGGTAATGATTGCGACCTCCCTACAGTCGGTAGCCGGTTGTGGCTGAGTCTGGACCAACTCTATCGGTTGTCTGTTATAGACAACGGTCGGTTCGGGAGCCTCATCGGCATGTTGTCGTGTTATCGTTTTCTGTTTTTTCGTTACGCAAGATACAATTTTGTATATGCTTGATATTTTCCCGAATAGGGAGAACTTCCACCCTACTGCTAGTAGCAGGATGATGGAACCCAAAGAAATTCCGCTGTATTTTAGTATGGTTTCGAGTGTAGAGAGTCTATGGCTCATGTAATGGGTTTTCGAAATTTCTCTTGCCTTTGCTATGACGGCTTTTAATGCTACTTCGTTTTTTGTTAGATCGTCGTGTATCGAATTCGAATTTGATAGGCCTGTAAGAGTTTCTGTTTCTGTTATGATTTCCGTGTAATTTATGTTTTCCATGTTTTCCATTGATTTTTGTATCATTGCCGTAATATTCAGAATTGGTGTGTGTGCGAATTTTATTTCGATTGACGATTTTATTTCTATTGAAGGAGTTAGTGTTGTTGTGCGAGTTTTTACTCGACAGGTGGGTTTGATTTGTATTATCCCAGCGTTTTCTATTGTTTCGATAATTGATTCGTGGTTGTCGCAAAGAAGGTATAAGGTTTCAGGTTTTGGAGCTGCGAATAGCCATGCGTTTGTGTTTTGAATTTTTTTCCAATAAGTTTGTTTTAGTGTTTTTAACCTAATATCGCATGATTCCAGATCGCTGAATTGCGGGTTGACAAGAAGTTGCACCTCGCACTCAGTTTCGTCGTTGATCTGTGCTATCGGGTAGATTTGTTTGCAGATGTATCGATTAACTGCGAATTTACATTCGTCTTCGCTTTCGAGGTTAAAATAGCTGCTAAAGTCTTCAGAGACTGCGGTATATTGAATTGCCGGTTTGATGTACGCGAATCTCGCGCCTTTGGCTGCCGAGAGTTGGCGTACCGGAACTGATAGGTGTTGGTATAGTTTGTATTGTGTTAAGTCCAAAAGAGGAATTTTGATGACGTAAATAAGTCGTTCTCCGTTATGGAACGCTGTGAGCTCGATTATTTTTGTTAATTCTGGTACGTATTCTGCGCTGAGTGGTATAGGAAATATTGTGTTTGGTGTTGATTTTCGGATCGCTTCTGCGCTAATCAGTATCTTTTTTGCTGAGAGTATTTCAGGGTGTATTTGTCCCATTTTTGCGAAAAGTACTGCGTTTGTCAATGTTTCTAAATCGATTTCGTACTGAATGAGTGTTTCCTCTACTAGGCTGGTGTATGTTATCAGTTGTTGGATTATGTGCAATTCGTATTGGAGTGTTGCTTGTTTTAGTTCGATGTCTTTTATTTCCGCGTGTATTGTATCCGCTAATTTGATGATTTGGCTTTGGGTGAAATTGAAACCTGATTTAATTATGTGTGTTTGATTTTGTATGATTTCTGCTAGTTCGGCAGTAGTGTTTGCTAGGGCGTTTATTTGTGAATCTATTCTGTCTGTGTCTTCGCTGTCCATTGTTCCGAAAAGTATTTTACTGATTTTCCCTACGAATTCTAGTGGTGCGCGTTTTTTACGCTTTTCTGCTGGGTTGAGCTCGATTGATGGTATTAATTCTTCTAATGTCGTTTCCGCGTTCGCGATGTTGTTCAGTCGGGCTTGTACGTTTTGTAGTTGACCTCTTGTTAGGCAATGTCCCCTTAAGGTGAAGCAAAATGCGTTGGCGGCATCAAGGTTTTCTTGTATTTGGTGTCGTCTGGACGACAATCCATGTGTGTCTATATATGTTATTAGCGTCCATGTCGTATGGTATGAATGAAGTGTGCCCAAAGATTCTGAGTAGAGTCCAGGGTTTTTCGTCAGTGGTGTAATTTTGAAGGCGTCTAGTGCGGACGCCCTTACGTAATTGGCGTGGCATCTGCAACATATGCCAGTTTTATTTTATCTACGTGTAGAGTTTTTGTCGTATTGTCGTCTAATTGTATTTTAATGTTGCGCTTATTTGGAATTTCTACAATTTTGTATGGGCCTAGCCAGTTCTTATCGAATTTACTTGTTTTGCGTTCGTTCTTTGCGAGAACGAGTTGGCCTATTTGGTATTCCGGTTCGACGGTTCTTTTGTCGTAGTATCTTTTGGTTCGTTCTTTGAACTTGATCGCTTTTTCTAAAGCGAGTTCCTGAATGTTTCTAAGATTTCTCGTTAGGTCTGTCATATAGTCGTCGTAGGTTATGATTTTTTCGGGTGGTGGGAACTCTGAAGGTGTTCGAGCTCTCCTACCGAATACTAATTCGTATGGGGTGAACCCTGTACTTTCGTGTATACTGGTATTGTATGAAAGTGTCGCGAATGTAAGCAGTTCATCCCAGTCTCGATTACTGTCGATGAAGTGCTTTAGATATTCCACAAGAACGTGATGGCTGCGCTCGATTGCGCCGTTCGATTGTGGGTGATACGCAGTTGTTCTGTGCTGTTCTATCTGGAATAGTTGCGCGAAATCTCTGAACATTTCCGACATAAAATTCGTACCTTGATCGGTTAATATTGCGCGAGGCGCACCGAAAGTTGATATCAAGGTTGTACAGAGTGCTCTCGCTACGTCTATTGACGTTTGGTGTCTCAATGGTACTGCTATACTGAATTTACTGAATAGGTCGAGCATAGTTAGTATGTACGTATGCCCGTTTTTTGTTTCGCGTAATGGACCCACAATGTCGATGGCTACTTTATCGAAGGGTTGCGCTGGTGTGTCCGTAATAATCATTGGAGCTTTATTTTTTACTCGGACCAGTTTGTTTTTCTGGCAGTCGAAGCAGTATCGAATGAACGTTTCTACGTCCTTTTTTAATCCTCGCCAGTAGTACTGCGAGAGAATGCGCTGGTAAGTTTTCGTCACGCCTTTGTGACCTCCGACTGCGGATCCGTGTAGTTCTCTGATGATGTTTTGCCTATTTTCCTGATCTGGAACGGTTATAAGACCTTCGCATAGCCTAAAGGTAATGTTTGAGTTGATCGCGAGTACTCGTAGGTATCCTTTGATATTAGACCACAAAAATGTATCGATGATTTTTGGGTCTTTGGATAGAGTACAGGATGTGATTTCGTTTTCTACTAAGGTCTGTACAAGATTTTCTAGACACTTCTGAATCGTGAGTGTACTAGTTGCGTCTGTCGATTTGTTTTTGCAAATTATCGTAAAGTATCGTAGCGTTTTGTCGTGTGTGACGAAAATATGTCCGATTCCAGGATCGGACTGCGAAAATACCGATTGGGTAAGTTTACCCTTTTCCGCAAGTATTTTTGAAACCATTGTGTCCATGACACCGTCGGCTGACAGGAAGTGAGCTATATTATCTTCCTGCGCTAGGATGTTTTCCTGCGTTACCACGATATTATTTTTTAGTTGTACGTCTTCTGTTATCGTTGATCCCCTTGTTGCTGGTGGAGTTTGTAGTGTTAGACGTTTTCGTTGATATTGCGATGGTTGATACGCTGAATCGTTGTCAGAATCGCTTTCTGACGATGGCGACATTTGATGGTATTGGTTTGTTAATGCTTGTTCTGGGTTTCGGTTTGATATAATTGGTCGCGATTCGTCTGATTTCGAATCTGTTGTTTCGTGTGGTATCCACGTTGGTGATCTGAATGTTGGTTCGATGTCCATTGATGGTGTGCTGTCGTCGATTTGCTGTGAGCACCCTGGTATGGCGACTGATTGTTCTGGTGTATAGTCGTCAATTTGCCATGAGCACCCTGGTATGGCGATTGGCTGTTCTGGTGGAGTACTCGGCACTGTGTTTGGCTGTTTGATTTGTGGATCGATGGTTTGTTCCATCGGTGGTGTTTTATCGGGAGTGTTCGTGACTTTTGAGTCCCAATATTCCTGTGTTATTTCAGGTGACATTGGCACAGGTGATTGTGTTTTTAATTGTGCATCCTCAGGATCTGGTTGGGTTGGGGTTTCTGGTATTATATCGTTGGTGTAAGTTACTCTGGAGTCCCAATATTCTGTTGTTAATTGTGGTGATGGTTGTGGATCTAAGTCTGATGATGGTTGTAGATCTGAGTCTGAGGATGTTGAATGCGGAAGTTGGAATCGAGTTCTTGTTTCTCGTTGTGGATTTTTTGTTTTGCGGGTGCTGCGCGTGATTTTAGAATCCCAGTATTCGTCTGTTACTTCGGGTGACAGATTCTCAGGATCGTTTAAATTTTTCGGAGTTAGTAGGTTTTTGGGTTGAGTATCGAGTACTTTCGGTTGTTTATTTGCCAACCTTTCACTACGCCTAGTCGGTTCTTTTGGCGTCTTTTTTGTTCGCTTTTTGACTGGTTCGGGTAATCGTTTCTTCGGTTGCTTTGATTTCGTAGTTTCTCGAGATTCTAAAGTTGCGGGTGGTGAACGGAAGTTTGGTGGTATCGTCCGTTTTTCGCTATTTTCGTCTTTTTGTAGATCGTTAGATTTTTGTATCGGAACTGAAGGTGGTGACCTAAAGGTCGGCTGGACAGGTGGTTTGCCAGCGTTCTCGTTCTCGGATTCCGTTTCGTATTCCGTATCGTTTTCCTTATTCTTAGCTTTTTGGTTATCGTTTTTGTTTTCGGATCTATTGGTTTTTTCGCTTTTGTCACCGTATAAGTGGCCGGTTTTCCCATCAGGGCTGACTTTTTCGCGAAACTCGCTTTTGTTTTGCTGCGATAAGCTTTTTGTTTTTTGTGGCCTCGTTGGACTCTTTTCTTTTTGTTGCCTCGTTGGGCTTTTTTTATTTTGTTGCCTCGTTGGGCTTTTTTCATTTTGTTGCCTCGTTGGGCTTTTCGCTTTTTGTGGCCTCGTTGGGCTTTTTTCATCTTCTGTCGTGCTATCTTCTATATCTGTATATTTATATTGTTTTTCTGTATCATTTCGTTTCCTAATTTGTTTGCGCGGTCGTTGCCTATTTCCTTCGTCGTCCGTTGTATCTACTGGACGTTTGGAGAGTCGCCATTGTGGTTGCGTATTCTCCTTTGAGTACAGCTCTTCAACTATTTTCTTCATTGGTTGAATGAGTTCGCCTTCGTTGTCGGATAATTCCGAAATTGATGTTTCGTTGTTTGTATTTAAGTTGGTTTTTGTGGGTACACTCTCTGTTTGTTTTTTGGTTCTCGTCTTTTCCGTTTGTAGGTTTGTTTCTTGTTGGGTTTTTTTTGTTTTTTGTTCCCTTGGTTCGTCGGGTGTATCCTGACTGTCTTCCTGTATAATCCGCTTTTTTTTTGGCGCTGGATTTCCGGAGCCCGTATCAGTTGTTGACCGATTGCGAGTCTCGGGTGATATTTTAGGAGTCAGTTTTTGCTTTTTTGACTCTTGGTTCGCGGTATTTTCCGACGACTTTTCGTCGCGTTGCCTAATCGGCATAATTTCTGCAGGGTTTCTCGACAAGGCGTCGGCAACTACGTTTAGTTTACCAGGTTTGTGTACGATGTCGTAATCGTACCCGTTCAGAATTATTTGCCATCGTTGTAGCTGTTGCGGGATGTCGGGTTTGTTTTTTATATACGTTAACGCTCTGTTGTCCGTGACGAGCGTAAAGCGTTTCCCGTACAAGTACATTTTGAAGTACTCTACCGCATTTACTATTGCGAGTAATTCTTTTTTCATCGCGTCGTACGCGATTTCGGTTTTTTTCAATGCTCTCGAGTAGAACGCTATCGGGTGGTCAAAGTCACCGTGTTTCTGGCTAAGTACTGCGCCTATGGCGTAGTCTGATGCGTCTGTAGTGAGAGTGCAAGTTTTGTCGAAATCCGGATATTTTAGAACCGGTCGTTCGACGATTCTTGCTTTTAGGTATTCGAATACTGATTGGCATTCGTTTGTCCATACAAATTTCTCGGACTTTTTCAGTTGTACGGTTAGTGGAATAGCAATCTTCGCAAAATCGCGGATAAACCGTCGGTAGTATCCAGCGAGTGCGACAAACTGCTTAATTCCTTTTTTGTCTTTCGGTATCGGAAAGTTTTTTACTGCGTGGATGTTGTGAGTATTTGGTCTAACGCCATCTGAGGATATGATGTGTCCCAAATAGGTCACTTCTCTGTTTAGGAAGTGGCATTTCTCTGTTTGTAGCGTTAGCCCCGCTGAAGTTAAGCGTTTTGCTAAGGCTTTGAATTTGTTTTCGTGTTCTGTCATGTCTTGTGCGTATATTACTATGTCGTCTAAATAGACAAATAGGTCTGTGCCTTGTAGTCCGGATAGTACGACGTCCATCAACCTCTGAAAGGTTGCTGGCGCGTTTTTGAGTCCGAATGGCATTCGATGGTACTCGTAATGTCCATTCGGGGTTGAGAAAGCTGTTTTATGTTTATCAGCTGGGTGCATCTCGATTTGATAAAACCCGGACGCCAGATCGAATGTCGAGAAGTAACGGGCGTTACCCAACTGGTCCAATATATCAATGATATTTGGGAGTGGGTACGCGTCTGGCGTGGTTTTATCGTTGAGTTTTCGGAAGTCTATTACGATTCTCCATTTTTTGTTACCTTTTGAGTCTGGTTTTTTGGGAACGACCCAAACTGGAGAGTTGTAAGGAGAAAGGGATGGTTGTATAATTCCCTTGTCTAGCATATCGTTGACCTGATTTTGTATCTCCTTTTTGTGTACCTGTGGAAACCTATATTGTTTTGTGTTGATCGGTCTGTCATCCGTTGTATGGATCTCGTGTTTTGTTAGTGTCGTATGACCTAGCCGATCTCCGGGTAACCAAAATAGATGTTGGTATTTTGAGACTAATTCAAGCACGTGGTCTCTCTCTGTTTCGTTAAGGTGATCCAGTTGTAGAAGTGCTCGAAGGGCTTCGAGCCTGGATTGATCGTCTAATTGTATCGAGCATACCTCCGCACAGTTCTCATTCTGAGAATCGCGGTAGTCGCTCACTGTGAGATTATTGATCGGTTTTTTTGAGATTGCCTCTACCGGGATTAGCTCAACTGTTGGAATTTCTAGATTAATTTCGCAATTGTGCGAATTAATCGCGCAAAGATACGCGATTCCGTTGGTGTTTTTAACGAGCGCGTTACCTAAGTAAAGACGATAACCTACGTCCATTCTTGGGATATATCCCTCCTCGAGATCGGTTGGTTTTAGTCTGACAGGTACAATAAGCTTTGACCTGCCAGGTATTGTTACTCGTTCGAAGCTCTCGAACGGAATTCGATAGCCAGCGAATGTTATGCAGGCTTCGCTGTAAAGAATATCGGCTGGAGTCCCCCTGAAGAAGACGTCGCCGAGTATAGCGTCCTGCGTAATCGGGAAAAAGTCTTCCACTAAGTGGAACTCGACTTTAAATTCCTTAATTCTCAGGTAGCATCTACCGAGTGTTTTTGCTGTACCGTCTGTTATCCCGTTAAGCTCGTATATTAGCGTCGGATCCACTTCCGTACGCAAGCCGAGGAATGATTGTTTTAACAGGTTTATTTCCGCTCCAGTGTCGGCGAGAAACAAAGCCTGTTTAGTGAATAGATTTGGGGACTCTAAGGTCACCGTTGGTGGTTTGTGCCGTCGCGACAATCCTAACTTAATTGTCGCTTTTCTAATGGTTATACTACCGTCTGTATTTTTTACATGATTAGTACCTATATATTTTACAGGTTTGATTTCGATTTGCGCCTTGTTTGCGTCTTTTATTAGTTTGTCGTTGACGAGCGCTCCGGTGTCCGACCTCTCGTCGCGCTGTCGCGAGAGGCGGATCTCTCGTTTTTTTGAAGCACGCGTTCGAAAATCTGCTCGATTTGCGTTGCATCGAGACTCGACTGGTGATCTGATTTTCGCGAGTTTCGACCGCTGCTCGGGTTCTGTCTTTCTCGCGAGTTTTCTCGGCTATTTCGGTCACGCGAATTGTCCCGATTATCTCGGTCGCGTGAGTTATTACGATAATTACGCTGTTGCGAATTGTTTTGGTTATTTTGATCGCGCGGATTGTTTTGTTGCGGGAAATTTTGGTAATTGCGGTTCCACGAGTTGTTTTGTTGTTGGTTATTTTGATAATCGCCCGAGCCATCACGATAATTTTCGCGTGAATTGTTTTGATAGTTATTTCGCGGATTATTGTGGTAGTTTCCACGGGAATTGTTTTGATAATTGTTTTGGTAGTTTCCGCGTGAATTGTTACGGAAACCCCCGCGTGAATTATTTTGACAATTCCCGGGTGGTCCGTTTTGATAGTAGCTGGGCGAATTATTTTGATAATTACCGCGTGAATTGTTTTGGTAACCGCCACGAGTATAATTCTGGAAGTTTCCGCGAAAATTGTTTTGGAAATTACTCGGTGAGTTGTTACGGTATTGGCGGCTGTTGACGCGTGTATTCGTATTTTCGCGTAATTGTTGCACGGCGTAGCATTCTGATGTTGAATGCGTAGGGTTTTCGCGGTGGATCTCGCAAAATCTTTGTCCGTTGTTGTCGGTTAGTTGTGTAAACCGAACTTTCGCTTTTTCCGGGCTTTTGTCCCTAGTTTCCGATTTATCGCGTTTTCGTCCCTGGTGTATGTTTTGTCTACGTACGAGTTCGTTTTCGATATTTAGCGCTTCGTCGACTGCGCTGTCGAGGGTTATGAAATCTTTGTGCATAATGATATTCGCAATTTGGTCGAAAAGACCGCGAATAAAAGCTTTTATAACGGTTCGTCGAACTTCGTCGGTGCGGTTATGCAGGTACTGCTGCTGATTTTCCGCTCGGTAGACTTCTTTTAATCTGTTTTCAATTTTAATTGCGATTTTTCGCGTGCGCGTCGCGTAATCGAGTACCGATTCGTTATAATTTTGAGAATTTGATTTTAATTCTAGTTCGAGGTCCGATAATTCGACCGGTTTTTCGAGCGCATTTCTGAGATCTCTCAGGAGTGGCTCTAATGTATTATATGCTTTGGCATCGGCGATATCTGCGGCGACTCCCGACAATTTAAGTTGGATGATTTCGAGGAGTTGTGGCTGATCGTTTTCTGAAATGATTTTCGCAGCTTTTTTACAAGCGCGTGTAAAATCGTTCAGCGGTATATTTTTTCCGTTGAAACTGGGTATGAGGTTTTGAACATCGCGGAGCGTTATCGAGCTGTTATTGTTCGCCATCGCGAAGTATGTTCGCGACGGGAGTCGCTCGGTAGACAACGCTCGGCGATGTAAATTATTTTCGCTGTTTGCTCGCGCGGGGCGCTGAGGCGGTTTTTGTGAAGCAATTTTGGTGTAGTTTTTGAACTACCCAAGTAATTTAAAAAAACCAATAATTTAAATAAATTTTTGTTGTATTGCTGCCGCCTGACATGAGGCGCAAAAAATTTTTTTTTTTTTGAATATATGTATGTGTATGTTAGTTATATAGTATATAGGTATTTTATTTTTCCCCTTTTTTTTTTTTTTTTTTTTTTTTAATAATATGCCTTTATTCTGCTGCTGTTCAGCTTGAGGCGCAGCAAAAAAAAAAATTTTTTTTTTTTGAATATCGGTTATTATTAATGTTATATATATGTATATATATATTTTGTTATTATTTTTATTTATTTATTTATTTATTTATTTGTCGTTGATAATTATTAATTTGTGTTGGTATTTTTTGTTTCGCTGCCATCCGGTGTGGGGCGCGTTTGGGATTATAAATTTTTTTGCTTATTATTTCTTTTTGTAAATATGTGTATATATGTTTATTGGTTATTATTATTATTATTATTATTTTCTCATTATTTCTATTCATTAATATGTATTATATATTTTTTCTTATTTCGCTGCCGTCTGGGATGAGGCGCGCGAAGAGAGAAAAAAAAAATTTCTTCTCCTTTCTTTCCTTTTTTTTTTTTTTATTATTTCTCTTTTTTTTTTTTTTCTATTTATTTATTTATTTATTTTTTTTATTTATTTATTATTATTATTTTTATTTATTTATCTATTTAAGGGAGGGTGTGGATATGTTAGTTAGTGTTTTTTTTTTTTTTTTTTTTTTTTTTTTTTTTTTTTTTTTTACGTACCCCTAGCGGTCGCACGCTTTTTACACGCGTCGCGTGTCGGCGCTCGGTTCCCGTGGAGCCGTGAAAGGGAAAAAATTTCCTCTTTCTTTTTTTTTTCTTGTTCTTTCACTCTTTTTTTTTTTCCAATAAGACAAGTAAAAAAAAACACTTAAAATAAGTAAAATAAAGGGTACTTACGTTGCCACGAGGATTGCGAGCAACAGTCGCATATATTATAGATTCTCCTCTTCGGGTTTCCTTCTTTTATCCTTCCTTTCTTCCTTCCTTCTAAAACCCTTTTTCGGAGCTGGGTGGTACGTCGGTCGGTAGGACGGGTCGCGTCGGTGCGGCGGATCGATGCCGCGGTCGATGACGGCTCGATGCTGATAAAGGCGGCTGCTGCCGTTGAACGAGAAAAAATGTTCCTCGACGGTCGGTCACCCCCGACGTCTCGCGCCCGCTCGCTTGTTCACTCGACACTTGCACGATTCCGTTGTCTTTTTTTTTTTTTTTTTTTTTTTTTGCACTGTCTTTTTTTTTTTTTTTCTTTTTGTGTTGTGTTTTTTTTTCTACGTTTTTCACTGTTTGTTTTTCTTTTCACTGTATTTTTTTTTTCACTTTATATCACTTTTTTTTTTTTTTTTTTTTTTTTTAATGTGGACGTGTTTATTTGGTAGGACCGCTTCTGACACCATGAGACGGATGGTCGATTGCGGAAAGTAATTAATGTTCGAGGTGTTATATATATTCGTAACTGTTTATTCGGGAGTAACGGTTCGAGAGTAACGGAGAGTGTACCGCTTGGCAGCTCGAGCTGGACTGATGTGAAGCGGGCGTGAAGCCGAGGGCCTGACGCGCGCTTCACAAAGGGACAAAGTCGCGACAGAGTGTCGCGACGCCCGCGATAAGGCCCGTCTCACGGCTCTAAGCCGTGCGGCCGGATGCAGATAACCTGCAGGGCTTCTCTGAATTAAGATGCGGCGGAAAATAATAGCGCTCGCGATTTCGAAGAGGCTGGGGCCGTTACACATTCCAGCTCGTATTATGAGATCAAAAACACTTCATTCTATGCAAATACGCAAGATTCATGCGTTTCGAGTCGCCAAACAAGCCCCAAACGAATGCAAAGTCGCTTTATAACGAAATCGAACGATTGGGGTTTCCGCTTGATGTGAGTGTTCCTCCTCGTATTATTAGGTAAGAAACCCTTCGTTCGATGTAAAAACACGAGATGTATGCGTTTCGAACAGCCAAAGAGGCCCGAAACGAATGCAAAGTCGCTTCGTAACGATATCGAACATTGGAGTTTTGCCCTCGCTGTAAGCATTCCAGCTCGTATTATGAGATTAAAAACACTTCATTCTATGCAAATACGCAAGATTCATGCGTTTCGAGCCGCCAAACAAGCCCCAAACGAATGCAGAGTCGCTTTGTAACGAAATCGAACGATCGAGGTTTGCGATCGCTGTACGAGTTCGAGCTCGTACTATAAGACCAAAAACTTTTCTTTCTATGCAAATACGTGAGATTCATGCGTTTCGAACCGCCAAACAAGCCTCAAACGAATGCAAAGTCGCTTTATAACGAAATCTAATGATTGAGTTTTGCGCTCGTTGTAAGCATTCCAGCTCGTATTATAAGGTAAAAAACCCTTCGTTCGATGTTAAAACGAGAGATTTATGCGTTTCGAGCCGCCAAACAAGCCCCAAACGAATGCAAAGTCGCTTTATAACGAAATCTAACGATTGAGTTTTGCGCTCGCTTTAAGCATTCCAGCTCGTATTATGAGATCAAAAACACTTCATTCTATGCAAATACGCAAGATTCATGCGTTTCGAGCCGCCAAACAAGCCCCAAACGAATGCAAAGTCGCTTTATAACGAAATCGAACGATTGAGTTTTGCGCTCGCTGTAAGCATTCCAGCTCGTATTATAAGGTAAGAAGCCCTTCGTTCGATGTTAAAACGAGAGATTTATGCATTTCGAGCCGCCAAACAAGCCCCAAACGAATGCAAAGTCGCTTTAAAACGAAATCTAACGATTGAGTTTTGCCCTCGCTCTAAGCATTCCAGCTCGTATTATGAGATCAAAAACACTTCATTCTATGCAAATACGCAAGATTCATGCGTTTTGAGCCGCCAAACAAGCCCCAAACGACTGCAAATCCGCTTTATAACGAAATCGAACGATTGAGTTTAGCGTTCGCTTTACAAGTTCGACATAGTATTATAACATCAAATACTCTTCATTCTATGCAAATAAATAAGATTCATGTGTTTCGAGCCCCCAAACAAGCCCCGAACGAACGCTAAGTCGCTTTACAACGATATCGAACATTTGAGTTTTGCGCTCGCTGTAGGCGTTCCAGCTCGTATTATGAGATCAAAAACACTTCATTCTATGCAAATACGTAAGATTCATGCGTTTCGAGCAGCCAAACAAGCCCCAAACGAATGCAAATTCGCCTCATAACGAAATCGAACGATTGAGTTTTGCGTTCGCTGTACAAGTTCGACCTAGTATTATAACATCAAAAACTCTTCATTCTATGCAAATACGCAAGATTCATGCGTTTCGAGCCGCCAAACAAGCCCCAAACGAATGCCAAGTCGTTTTCTAACGAAATTGAACGATTGAGGTTTGCGCTCGCTGTAGGCGTTCCAGCTCGTATTATAAGATCAACAACATTTCATTATATGCAAATACGTAAGATTCATGCGTTTCGAGACGCCAAACAAGTCCCAAACGAATGCAAAGTCGCTTTGTAACGAAATCGAACGATTGAGGTTTGCGATCGCTGTACGACGAGTTCCAGCTCGTACTATAAGACCAAAAACTTTTCTTTCTATGCAAATACGTGAGATTCATGCGTTACGAACCGCCAAACAAGCCTCAAACGAATGCAAAGTCGCTTTATAACGAAATCTAATGATTGAGTTTTGCGCTCGCTGTAAGCATTCCAGCTCGTATTATAAGGTAAGAAACCCTTCGTTCGATGTTAAAACGAGAGATTTTTGCATTTCGAGCCGCCAAACAAGCCCCAAACGAATGCAAAGTCGCTTTAAAACGAAATCTAACGATTGAGTTTTGCGCTCGCTGTAAGCATTCCAGCTCGTATTATGAGATCAAAAACACTTCATTCTATGCAAATACGCAAGATTCATGCGTTTCGAGCCGCCAAACAAGCCCCAAACGACTGCAAATCCGCTTTGTAACGAAATCGAACGATTGAGGTTTGCGATCGCTGTACGAGTTCGAGCTCGTACTATAAGACCAAAAACTTTTCATTCTATGCAAATACGCAAGATTCATGCGTTTCGAGCCGCCAAACAAGCCCCAAACGAATGCAAAGTCGCTTTAAAACGAAATCTAACGATTGAGTTTTGCCCTCGCTCTAAGCATTCCAGCTCGTATTATGAGATCAAAAACACTTCATTCTATGCAAATACGCAAGATTCATGCGTTTCGAGCCGCCAAACAAGCCCCAAACGAATGCAAAGTCGCTTTAAAACGAAATCTAACGATTGAGTTTTGCCCTCGCTCTAAGCATTCCAGCTCGTATTATGAGATCAAAAACACTTCATTCTATGCAAATACGCAAGATTCATGCGTTTCGAGCCGCCAAACAAGCCCCAAACGAATGCAAAGTCGCTTTAAAACGAAATCTAACGATTGAGTTTTGCCCTCGCTCTAAGCATTCCAGCTCGTATTATAACATCAAAAACTCTTCATTCTATGCAAATACGTAAGATTCATGCGTTTCGAGCCGCCAAACAAGCCCCAAACGAATGCAAAGTCGCTTTGTAACGAAATCGAACGATTGAGGTTTGCGATCGCTGTACGAGTTCGCGCTCGTACTATAAGACCAAAAACACTTCATTCTATGCAAATACGCAAGATTCATGCGTTTCGAGCCGCCAAACAAGCCCCAAACGAACGCAAAGTCGCTTTGTAACGAAATCGAACGATTGAGGTTTGCGATCGCTGTAGGAGTTCCAGCTCGTATTATAAGATACGTAACCCTTCGTTCGATGTAAAAACACGAGATTGATGCGTTTCGAGCGGCCAAACAAGCCCCAAACGAATGCCAAGTCGTTTTCTAACGAAATTGAACGATTGAGATTTGCGCTCGCTGTAGGCGTTCCAGCTCGTATTATAAGATCAACAACATTTCATTCTATGCAAATACGTAAGATTCATGCGTTTCGAGACGCCAAACAAGTCCCAAACGAATGCAAAGTCGCTTTGTAACGAAATCGAACGATTGAGGTTTGCGATCGCTGTACGACGAGTTCCAGCTCGTACTATAAGACCAAAAACTTTTCTTTCTATGCAAATACGTGAGATTCATGCGTTTCGAACCGCCAAACAAGCCTCAAACGAATGCAAAGTCGCTTTATAACGAAATCTAATGATTGAGTTTTGCGCTCGCTGTAAGCATTCCAGCTCGTATTATAAGGTAAGAAACCCTTCGTTCGATGTTAAAACGAGAGATTTTTGCATTTCGAGCCGCCAAACAAGCCCCAAACGAATGCAAAGTCGCTTTAAAACGAAATCTAACGATTGAGTTTTGCCCTCGCTCTAAGCATTCCAGCTCGTATTATGAGATCAAAAACACTTCATTCTATGCAAATACGCAAGATTCATGCGTTTTGAGCCGCCAAACAAGCCCCAAACGACTGCAAATCCGCTTTATAACGAAATCGAACGATTGAGTTTAGCGTTCGCTTTACAAGTTCGACATAGTATTATAACATCAAATACTCTTCATTCTATGCAAATAAATAAGATTCATGTGTTTCGAGCTTCCAAACAAGCCCCGAACGAACGCTAAGTCGCTTTACAACGATATCGAACATTTGAGTTTTGCGCTCGCTGTTAGGCGTTCCAGCTCGTATTATGAGATCAAAAACACTTCATTCTATGCAAATACGTAAGATTCATGCGTTTCGAGCAGCCAAACAAGCCCCAAACGAATGCAAATTCGCCTCATAACGAAATCGAACGATTGAGGTTTGCGATCGCTGTACGAGTTCGAGCTCGTACTATAAGACCAAAAACTTTTCATTCTATGCAAATACGCAAGATTCATGCGTTTCGAGCCGCCAAACAAGCCCCAAACGAATGCAAAGTCGCTTTAAAACGAAATCTAACGATTGAGTTTTGCCCTCGCTCTAAGCATTCCAGCTCGTATTATGAGATCAAAAACACTTCATTCTATGCAAATACGCAAGATTCATGCGTTTCGAGCCGCCAAACAAGCCCCAAACGAATGCAAAGTCGCTTTAAAACGAAATCTAACGATTGAGTTTTGCCCTCGCTCTAAGCATTCCAGCTCGTATTATGAGATCAAAAACACTTCATTCTATGCAAATACGCAAGATTCATGCGTTTCGAGCCGCCAAACAAGCCCCAAACGAATGCAAATTCGCCTCATAACGAAATCGAACGATTGAGTTTTGCGTTCGCTGTACAAGTTCGACCTAGTATTATAACATCAAAAACTCTTCATTCTATGCAAATACGTAAGATTCATGCGTTTCGAGCCGACAAACAAGCCCCAAACGAATGCAGAGTCGCTTTGTAACGAAATCGAACGATCGAGGTTTGCGATCGCTGTACGAGTTCGAGCTCGTACTATAAGACCAAAAACTTTTCTTTCTATGCAAATACGTGAGATTCATGCGTTTCGAACCGCCAAACAAGCCCCAAACGGATGCAAAGTCGCTTTATAACGAAATCGAACGATTGAGTTTTGCGCTCGCTGTAAGCATTCCAGCTCGTATTATAAGGTAAGAAACCCTTCGTTCGATGTTAAAACGAGAGATTTATGCATTTCGAGCCGCCAAACAAGCCCCAAACGAATGCAAAGTCGCTTTAAAACGAAATCTAACGATTGAGTTTTGCCCTCGCTCTAAGCATTCCAGCTCGTATTATGAGATCAAAAACACTTCATTCTATGCAAATACGCAAGATTCATGCGTTTTGAGCCGCCAAACCAGCCCCAAACGACTGCAAATCCGCTTTATAACGAAATCGAACGATTGAGTTTAGCGTTCGCTTTACAAGTTCGACATAGTATTATAACATCAAATACTCTTCATTCTATGCAAATAAATAAGATTCATGTGTTTCGAGCTTCCAAACAAGCCCCGAACGAACGCTAAGTCGCTTTACAACGATATCGAACATTTGAGTTTTGCGCTCGCTGTTAGGCGTTCCAGCTCGTATTATGAGATCAAAAACACTTCATTCTATGCAAATACGTAAGATTCATGCGTTTCGAGCAGCCAAACAAGCCCCAAACGAATGCAAATTCGCCTCATAACGAAATCGAACGATTGAGGTTTGCGATCGCTGTACGAGTTCGAGCTCGTACTATAAGACCAAAAACTTTTCATTCTATGCAAATACGCAAGATTCATGCGTTTCGAGCCGCCAAACAAGCCCCAAACGAATGCAAAGTCGCTTTAAAACGAAATCTAACGATTGAGTTTTGCCCTCGCTCTAAGCATTCCAGCTCGTATTATGAGATCAAAAACACTTCATTCTATGCAAATACGCAAGATTCATGCGTTTCGAGCCGCCAAACAAGCCCCAAACGAATGCAAAGTCGCTTTAAAACGAAATCTAACGATTGAGTTTTGCCCTCGCTCTAAGCATTCCAGCTCGTATTATGAGATCAAAAACACTTCATTCTATGCAAATACGCAAGATTCATGCGTTTCGAGCCGCCAAACAAGCCCCAAACGAATGCAAATTCGCCTCATAACGAAATCGAACGATTGAGTTTTGCGTTCGCTGTACAAGTTCGACCTAGTATTATAACATCAAAAACTCTTCATTCTATGCAAATACGTAAGATTCATGCGTTTCGAGCCGACAAACAAGCCCCAAACGAATGCAGAGTCGCTTTGTAACGAAATCGAACGATCGAGGTTTGCGATCGCTGTACGAGTTCGAGCTCGTACTATAAGACCAAAAACTTTTCTTTCTATGCAAATACGTGAGATTCATGCGTTTCGAACCGCCAAACAAGCCCCAAACGGATGCAAAGTCGCTTTATAACGAAATCGAACGATTGAGTTTTGCGCTCGCTGTAAGCATTCCAGCTCGTATTATAAGGTAAGAAACCCTTCGTTCGATGTTAAAACGAGAGATTTATGCATTTCGAGCCGCCAAACAAGCCCCAAACGAATGCAAAGTCGCTTTAAAACGAAATCTAACGATTGAGTTTTGCCCTCGCTCTAAGCATTCCAGCTCGTATTATGAGATCAAAAACACTTCATTCTATGCAAATACGCAAGATTCATGCGTTTTGAGCCGCCAAACCAGCCCCAAACGACTGCAAATCCGCTTTATAACGAAATCGAACGATTGAGTTTAGCGTTCGCTTTACAAGTTCGACATAGTATTATAACATCAAATACTCTTCATTCTATGCAAATAAATAAGATTCATGTGTTTCGAGCCCCCAAACAAGCCCCGAACGAACGCTAAGTCGCTTTACAACGATATCGAACATTTGAGTTTTGCGCTCGCTGTTAGGCGTTCCAGCTCGTATTATGAGATCAAAAACACTTCATTCTATGCAAATACGTAAGATTCATGCGTTTCGAGCAGCCAAACAAGCCCCAAACGAATGCAAATTCGCCTCATAACGAAATCGAACGATTGAGTTTTGCGTTCGCTGTACAAGTTCGACCTAGTATTATAACATCAAAAACTCTTCATTCTATGCAAATACGCAAGATTCATGCGTTTCGAGCCGCCAAACAAGCCCCAAACGAATGCAAAGTCGCTTTAAAACGAAATCTAACGATTGAGATTTGCCCTCGCTCTAAGCATTCCAGCTCGTATTATGAGATCAAAAACACTTCATTCTATGCAAATACGCAAGATTCATGCGTTTCGAGCCGCCAAACAAGCCCCAAACGAATGCAAAGTCGCTTTAAAACGAAATCTAACGATTGAGTTTTGCCCTCGCTCTAAGCATTCCAGCTCGTATTATGAGATCAAAAACACTTCATTCTATGCAAATACGCAAGATTCATGCGTTTCGAGCCGCCAAACAAGCCCCAAACGAATGCAAATTCGCCTCATAACGAAATCGAACGATTGAGTTTTGCGTTCGCTGTACAAGTTCGACCTAGTATTATAACATCAAAAACTCTTCATTCTATGCAAATACGTAAGATTCATGCGTTTCGAGCCGCCAAACAAGCCCCAAACGAATGCAGAGTCGCTTTGTAACGAAATCGAACGATCGAGGTTTGCGATCGCTGTACGAGTTCGAGCTCGTACTATAAGACCAAAAACTTTTCTTTCTATGCAAATACGTGAGATTCATGCGTTTCGAACCGCCAAACAAGCCCCAAACGGATGCAAAGTCGCTTTATAACGAAATCTAATGATTGAGTTTTGCGCTCGCTGTAAGCATTCCAGCTCGTATTATAAGGTAAGAAACCCTTCGTTCGATGTTAAAACGAGAGATTTATGCATTTCGAGCCGCCAAACAAGCCCCAAACGAATGCAAAGTCGCTTTATAACGAAATCTAACGATTGAGTTTTGCGCTCGCTGTAAGCACTCCAGCTCGTATTATGAGATCAAAAACACTTCATTCTATGCAAATACGCAAGATTCATGCGTTTCGAGCCGCCAAACAAGCCCCAAACGACTGCAAATCCGCTTTATAACGAAATCGAACGATCGAGGTTTCCGATCGCTGTACGAGTTCGAGCTCGTACTATAAGACCAAAAACACTTTATTCTATGCAAATACGCAAGATTCATGCGTTTCGAGCCGCCAAACAAGCCCCAAACGAATGCAAAGTCGCTTTATGACGAAATCAAACGATTGAGGTTTGCGATCGCTGTACGAGTTCGAGCTCGTACTATAAGACCAAAAACTTTTCTTTCTATGCAAATACGTGAGATTCATGCGTTTCGAACCGCCAAACAAGCCCCAAACGGATGCAAAGTCGCTTTAAAACGAAATCTAACGATTGAGTTTTGCCCTCGCTCTAAGCATTCCAGCTCGTATTATGAGATCAAAAACACTTCATTCTATGCAAATACGCAAGATTCATGCGTTTCGAGCCGCCAAACAAGCCCCAAACGAATGCAAAGTCGCTTTATAACGAAATCTAACGATTGAGTTTTGCGCTCGCTTTAAGCATTCCAGCTCGTATTATGAGATCAAAAACACTTCATTCTATGCAAATACGCAAGATTCATGCGTTTCGAGCCGCCAAACAAGCCCCAAACGAATGCAAAGTCGCTTTAAAACGAAATCTAACGATTGAGTTTTGCCCTCGCTCTAAGCATTCCAGCTCGTATTATGAGATCAAAAACACTTCATTCTATGCAAATACGTAAGATTCATGCGTTTCGAGCCGCCAAACAAGCCCCAAACGAATGCAAAGTCGCTTTGTAACGAAATCGAACGATTGAGGTTTGCGATCGCTGTACGACGAGTTCCAGCTCGTACTATAAGACCAAAAACTTTTCTTTCTATGCAAATACGTGAGATTCATGCGTTTCGAACCGCCAAACAAGCCTCAAACGAATGCAAAGTCGCTTTATAACGAAATCTAATGATTGAGTTTTGCGCTCGCTGTAAGCATTCCAGCTCGTATTATAAGGTAAGAAACCCTTCGTTCGATGTTAAAACGAGAGATTTATGCATTTCGAGCCGCCAAACAAGCCCCAAACGAATGCAAAGTCGCTTTAAAACGAAATCTAACGATTGAGTTTTGCCCTCGCTCTAAGCATTCCAGCTCGTATTATGAGATCAAAAACACTTCATTCTATGCAAATACGCAAGATTCATGCGTTTCGAGCCGCCAAACAAGCCCCAAACGAATGCAAAGTCGCTTTATAACGAAATCGAACGATTGAGTTTTGCGTTCGCTGTACAAGTTCGACCTAGTATTATAACATCAAAAACTCTTCATTCTATGCAAATACGTAAGATTCATGTGTTTCGAGCCGCCAAACAAGCCCCGAACGAACGCTAAGTCGCTCTACAACGATATCGAACATTTGAGTTTTGCGCTCGCTGTAGGCGTTCCAGCTCGTATTATAAGGTAAGAAACCCTTCGTTCGATGTTAAAACGAGAGATTTATGCATTTCGAGCCGCCAAACAAGCCCCAAACGAATGCAAAGTCGCTTTAAAACGAAATCTAACGATTGAGTTTTGCCCTCGCTCTAAGCATTCCAGCTCGTATTATGAGATCAAAAACACTTCATTCTATGCAAATACGCAAGATTCATGCGTTTTGAGCCGCCAAACAAGCCCCAAACGACTGCAAATCCGCTTTATAACGAAATCGAACGATTGAGTTTTGCGTTCGCTTTACAAGTTCGACATAGTATTATAACATCAAATACTCTTCATTCTATGCAAATAAATAAGATTCATGTGTTTCGAGCCCCCAAACAAGCCCCGAACGAACGCTAAGTCGCTTTACAACGATATCGAACATTTGAGTTTTGCGCTCGCTGTAGGCGTTCCAGCTCGTATTATGAGATCAAAAACACTTCATTCTATGCAAATACGTAAGATTCATGCGTTTCGAGCAGCCAAACAAGCCCCAAACGAATGCAAATTCGCCTCATAACGAAATCGAACGATTGAGTTTTGCGATCGCTGTACAAGTTCGACCTAGTATTATAACATCAAAAACTCTTCATTCTATGCAAATACGCAAGATTCATGCGTTTCGAGCCGCCAAACAAGCCCCAAACGAATGCAAAGTCGCTTTAAAACGAAATCTAACGATTGAGATTTGCCCTCGCTCTAAGCATTCCAGCTCGTATTATGAGATCAAAAACTCTTCATTCTATGCAAATACGCAAGATTCATGCGTTTCGAGCCGCCAAACAAGCCCCAAACGAATGCAAAGTCGCTTTATAACGAAATCGAACGATTAAGGTTTGCCCTCGCTGTAAGCATTCCAGCTCGTGTTATGAGATCAAAAACACTTCATTCTATGCAAATACGCAAGATTCATGCGTTTCGAGCCGCCAAACAATCCCCAAAACGAATGCAAAGTCGCTTTATAACGAAATCTAACGATTGAGTTTTGCGCTCGCTCTAAGCATTCCAGCTCGTATTATAACATCAAAAACTCTTCATTCTATGCAAATACGTAAGATTCATGCGTTTCGAGCCGCCAAACAAGCCCTAACCGAATGCAAAGTCGCTTTATAACGAAATCGAACGATTGAGGTTTGCGATCGCTGTACGAGTTCGCGCTCGTACTATAAGACCAAAAACACTTCATTCTATGCAAATACGCAAGATTCATGCGTTTCGAGCCGCCAAACAAGCCCCAAACGAACGCAAAGTCGCTTTGTAACGAAACCGAACGATTGAGGTTTGCGATCGCTGTAGGAGTTCCAGCTCGTATTATAAGATACGTAACCCTTCGTTCGATGTAAAAACACGAGATTGATGCGTTTCGAGCGGCCAAACAAGCCCCAAACGAATGCCAAGTCGTTTTCTAACGAAATTGAACGATTGAGGTTTGCGCTCGCTGTAGGCGTTCCAGCTCGTATTATAAGATCAACAACATTTCATTCTATGCAAATACGTAAGATCCATGCGTTTCGAGACGCTAAACAAGTCCCAAACGAATGCAAAGTCGCTTTGTAACGAAATCGAACGATTGAGGTTTGCGATCGCTGTACGACGAGTTCCAGCTCGTACTATAAGACCAAAAACTTTTCTTTCTATGCAAATACGTGAGATTCATGCGTTTCGAACCGCCAAACAAGCCTCAAACGAATGCAAAGTCGCTTTATAACGAAATCTAATGATTGAGTTTTGCGCTCGCTGTAAGCATTCCAGCTCGTATTATAAGGTAAGAAACCCTTCGTTCGATGTTAAAACGAGAGATTTTTGCATTTCGAGCCGCCAAACAAGCCCCAAACGAATGCAAAGTCGCTTTAAAACGAAATCTAACGATTGAGTTTTGCCCTCGCTCTAAGCATTCCAGCTCGTATTATGAGATCAAAAACACTTCATTCTATGCAAATACGCAAGATTCATGCGTTTTGAGCCGCCAAACAAGCCCCAAACGACTGCAAATCCGCTTTATAACGAAATCGAACGATTGAGTTTAGCGTTCGCTTTACAAGTTCGACATAGTATTATAACATCAAATACTCTTCATTCTATGCAAATAAATAAGATTCATGTGTTTCGAGCCCCCAAACAAGCCCCGAACGAACGCTCAGTCGCTTTACAACGATATCGAACATTTGAGTTTTGCGCTCGCTGTAGGCGTTCCAGCTCGTATTATGAGATCAAAAACTCTTCATTCTATGCAAATACGCAAGATTCATGCGTTTCGAGCCGCCAAACAAGCCCCAAACGAATGCAAAGTCGCTTTATAACGAAATCGAACGATTAAGGTTTGCCCTCGCTGTAAGCATTCCAGCTCGTGTTATGAGATCAAAAACACTTCATTCTATGCAAATACGCAAGATTCATGCGTTTCGAGCCGCCAAACAATCCCCAAAACGAATGCAAAGTCGCTTTATAACGAAATCTAACGATTGAGTTTTGCGCTCGCTCTAAGCATTCCAGCTCGTATTATGAGATCAAAAACACTTCATTCTATGCAAATACGCAAGATTCATGCGTTTCGAGCCGCCAAACAAGCCCTAACCGAATGCAAAGTCGCTTTATAACGAAATCGAACTATTGAGGTTTGCCCTCGCTGTAAGCATTCCAGCTCGTATTATGAGATCAAAAACACTTCATTCTATGCAAATACGCAAGATTCATGCGTTTCGAGCCGCCAAACAAGCCCCAAACGAATGCAAAGTCGCTTTATGACGAAATCAAACGATTGAGTTTAGCGCTCGCTGTAAGCATTCCAGCTCGTATTACGAGATCAAAAACACTTCATGCTATGCAAATACGCAAGATTCATGCGTTTCGAGCCGCCAAACAAGCCCCAAACGACTGCAAATCCGCTTTGTAACGAAATCGAACGATTGAGGTTTGCGATCGCTGTACGAGTTCGAGCTCGTACTATAAGACCAAAAACTTTTCATTCTATGCAAATACGCAAGATTCATGCGTTTCGAGCCGCCAAACAAGCCCCAAACGAATGCAAAGTCGCTTTAAAACGAAATCTAACGATTGAGTTTTGCCCTCGCTCTAAGCATTCCAGCTCGTATTATGAGATCAAAAACACTTCATTCTATGCAAATACGCAAGATTCATGCGTTTCGAGCAGCCAAACAAGCCCCAAACGAATGCAAAGTCGCTTTATAACGAAATCTAACGATTGAGTTTTGCGCTCGCTTTAAGCATTCCAGCTCGTATTATGAGATCAAAAACACTTCATTCTATGCAAATACGCAAGATTCATGCGTTTCGAGCCGCCAAACAAGCCCCAAACGAATGCAAAGTCGCTTTAAAACGAAATCTAACGATTGAGTTTTGCCCTCGCTCTAAGCATTCCAGCTCGTATTATGAGATCAAAAACACTTCATTCTATGCAAATACGCAAGATTCATGCGTTTCGAGCCGCCAAACAAGCCCCAAACGAATGCAAAGTCGCTTTAAAACGAAATCTAACGATTGAGTTTTGCCCTCGCTCTAAGCATTCCAGCTCGTATTATGAGATCAAAAACACTTCATTCTATGCAAATACGCAAGATTCATGCGTTTTGAGCCGCCAAACAAGCCCCAAACGACTGCAAATCCGCTTTATAACGAAATCGAACGATTGAGTTTTGCGTTCGCTTTACAAGTTCGACATAGTATTATAACATCAAATACTCTTCATTCTATGCAAATAAATAAGATTCATGTGTTTCGAGCCCCCAAACAAGCCCCGAACGAACGCTAAGTCGCTTTACAACGATATCGAACATTTGAGTTTTGCGCTCGCTGTAGGCGTTCCAGCTCGTATTATGAGATCAAAAACACTTCATTCTATGCAAATACGTAAGATTCATGCGTTTCGAGCAGCCAAACAAGCCCCAAACGAATGCAAATTCGCCTCATAACGAAATCGAACGATTGAGTTTTGCGATCGCTGTACAAGTTCGACCTAGTATTATAACATCAAAAACTCTTCATTCTATGCAAATACGCAAGATTCATGCGTTTCGAGCCGCCAAACAAGCCCCAAACGAATGCAAAGTCGCTTTAAAACGAAATCTAACGATTGAGATTTGCCCTCGCTCTAAGCATTCCAGCTCGTATTATGAGATCAAAAACACTTCATTCTATGCAAATACGCAAGATTCATGCGTTTCGAGCCGCCAAACAAGCCCCAAACGAATGCAAAGTCGCTTTAAAACGAAATCTAACGATTGAGTTTTGCCCTCGCTCTAAGCATTCCAGCTCGTATTATGAGATCAAAAACACTTCATTCTATGCAAATACGCAAGATTCATGCGTTTCGAGCCGCCAAACAAGCCCCAAACGAATGCAAATTCGCCTCATAATGAAATCGAACGATTGAGTTTTGCGTTCGCTGTACAAGTTCGACCTTGTATTATAACATCAAAAACTCTTCATTCTATGCAAATACGTAAGATTCATGCGTTTCGAGCCGCCAAACAAGCCCCAAACGAATGCAGAGTCGCTTTGTAACGAAATCGAACGATCGAGGTTTGCGATCGCTGTACGAGTTCGAGCTCGTACTATAAGACCAAAAACTTTTCTTTCTATGCAAATACGTGAGATTCATGCGTTTCGAACCGCCAAACAAGCCCCAAACGGATGCAAAGTCGCTTTATAACGAAATCTAATGATTGAGTTTTTCGCTTGCTGTAAGCATTCCAGCTCGTATTATAAGGTAAGAAACCCTTCGTTCGATGTTAAAACGAGAGGTTTATGCATTTCGAGCCGCCAAACAAGCCCCAAACGAATGCAAAGTCGCTTTATAACGAAATCTAACGATTTAGGTTTGCGATCGCTGTAAGCATTCCAGCTCGTATTATAAGGTAAGAAACCCTTCGTTCGATGTTAAAACGAGAGATTCATGCGTTTCGAGCCGCCAAACAAGCTCCAAACGAATGCAAAGTCGCTTTATGACGAAATCAAACGATTGAGTTTTGCGCTCGCTGTAAGCATTCCAGCTCGTATTATGAGATCAAAAACACTTTATTCTATGCAAATAAACAAGATTCATGCGTTTCGAGCCGCCAAACAAGCCCCAAACGACTGCAAATCCGCTTTGTAACGAAATCGAACGATTGAGGTTTGCGATCGCTGTACGAGTTCGAGCTCGTACTATAAGACCAAAAACTTTTCTTTCTATGCAAATACGTGAGATTCATGCGTTTCGAACCGCCAAACAAGCCCCAAACGGATGCAAAGTCGCTTTATAACGAAATCTAATGATTGAGTTTTGCGCTCGCTGTAAGCATTCCAGCTCGTATTATAAGGTAAGAAACCCTTCGTTCGATGTTAAAACGAGAGATTTATGCATTTCGAGCCGCCAAACAATCCCCAAAACGAATGCAAAGTCGCTTTATAACGAAATCTAACGATTGAGTTTTGCGCTCGCTCTAAGCATTCCAGCTCGTATTATGAGATCAAAAACACTTCATTCTATGCAAATACGCAAGATTCATGCGTTTCGAGCCGCCAAACAAGCCCTAACCGAATGCAAAGTCGCTTTATAACGAAATCGAACTATTGAGGTTTGCCCTCGCTGTAAGCATTCCAGCTCGTATTATGAGATCAAAAACACTTCATTCTATGCAAATACGCAAGATTCATGCGTTTCGAGCCGCCAAACAAGCCCCAAACGAATGCAAAGTCGCTTTATGACGAAATCAAACGATTGAGTTTTGCGCTCGCTGTAAGCATTCCAGCTCGTATTACGAGATCAAAAACACTTCATGCTATGCAAATACGCAAGATTCATGCGTTTCGAGCCGCCAAACAAGCCCCAAACGACTGCAAATCCGCTTTGTAACGAAATCGAACGATTGAGGTTTGCGATCGCTGTACGAGTTCGAGCTCGTACTATAAGACCAAAAACTTTTCATTCTATGCAAATACGCAAGATTCATGCGTTTCGAGCCGCCAAACAAGCCCCAAACGAATGCAAAGTCGCTTTAAAACGAAATCTAACGATTGAGTTTTGCCCTCGCTCTAAGCATTCCAGCTCGTATTATGAGATCAAAAACACTTCATTCTATGCAAATACGCAAGATTCATGCGTTTCGAGCCGCCAAACAAGCCCCAAACGAATGCAAATTCGCCTCATAACGAAATCGAACGATTGAGTTTTGCGATCGCTGTACAAGTTCGACCTAGTATTATAACATCAAAAACTCTTCATTCTATGCAAATACGCAAGATTCATGCGTTTCGAGCCGCCAAACAAGCCCCAAACGAATGCAAAGTCGCTTTAAAACGAAATCTAACGATTGAGATTTGCCCTCGCTCTAAGCATTCCAGCTCGTATTATGAGATCAAAAACACTTCATTCTATGCAAATACGCAAGATTCATGCGTTTCGAGCCGCCAAACAAGCCCCAAACGAATGCAAAGTCGCTTTAAAACGAAATCTAACGATTGAGTTTTGCCCTCGCTCTAAGCATTCCAGCTCGTATTATGAGATCAAAAACACTTCATTCTATGCAAATACGCAAGATTCATGCGTTTCGAGCCGCCAAACAAGCCCCAAACGAATGCAAATTCGCCTCATAACGAAATCGAACGATTGAGTTTTGCGTTCGCTGTACAAGTTCGACCTAGTATTATAACATCAAAAACTCTTCATTCTATGCAAATACGTAAGATTCATGCGTTTCGAGCCGCCAAACAAGCCCCAAACGAATGCAGAGTCGCTTTGTAACGAAATCGAACGATCGAGGTTTGCGATCGCTGTACGAGTTCGAGCTCGTACTATAAGACCAAAAACTTTTCTTTCTATGCAAATACGTGAGATTCATGCGTTTCGAACCGCCAAACAAGCCCCAAACGGATGCAAAGTCGCTTTATAACGAAATCGAACGATTGAGTTTAGCGTTCGCTTTACAAGTTCGACATAGTATTATAACATCAAATACTCTTCATTCTATGCAAATAAATAAGATTCATGTGTTTCGAGCCCCAAAACAAGCCCCGAACGAACGCTAAGTCGCTTTACAACGATATCGAACATTTGAGTTTTGCGCTCGCTGTAGGCGTTCCAGCTCGTATTATGAGATCAAAAACACTTCATTCTATGCAAATACGTAAGATTCATGCGTTTCGAGCAGCCAAACAAGCCCCAAACGAATGCAAATTCGCCTCATAACGAAATCGAACGATTGAGTTTTGCGATCGCTGTACAAGTTCGACCTAGTATTATAACATCAAAAACTCTTCATTCTATGCAAATACGCAAGATTCATGCGTTTCGAGCCGCCAAACAAGCCCCAAACGAATGCAAAGTCGCTTTAAAACGAAATCTAACGATTGAGATTTGCCCTCGCTCTAAGCATTCCAGCTCGTATTATGAGATCAAAAACACTTCATTCTATGCAAATACGCAAGATTCATGCGTTTCGAGCCGCCAAACAAGCCCCAAACGAATGCAAAGTCGCTTTAAAACGAAATCTAACGATTGAGTTTTGCCCTCGCTCTAAGCATTCCAGCTCGTATTATGAGATCAAAAACACTTCATTCTATGCAAATACGCAAGATTCATGCGTTTCGAGCCGCCAAACAAGCCCCAAACGAATGCAAATTCGCCTCATAACGAAATCGAACGATTGAGTTTTGCGTTCGCTGTACAAGTTCGACCTAGTATTATAACATCAAAAACTCTTCATTCTATGCAAATACGTAAGATTCATGCGTTTCGAGCCGCCAAACAAGCCCCAAACGAATGCAGAGTCGCTTTGTAACGAAATCGAACGATCGAGGTTTGCGATCGCTGTACGAGTTCGAGCTCGTACTATAAGACCAAAAACTTTTCTTTCTATGCAAATACGTGAGATTCATGCGTTTCGAACCGCCAAACAAGCCCCAAACGGATGCAAAGTCGCTTTATAACGAAATCTAATGATTGAGTTTTGCGCTCGCTGTAAGCATTCCAGCTCGTATTATAAGGTAAGAAACCCTTCGTTCGATGTTAAAACGAGAGATTTATGCATTTCGAGCCGCCAAACAAGCCCCAAACGAATGCAAAGTCGCTTTATAACGAAATCTAACGATTGAGTTTTGCGCTCGCTGTAAGCATTCCAGCTCGTATTATGAGATCAAAAACACTTCATTTTATGCAAATAAACAAGATTCATGCGTTTCGAGCCGCCAAACAAGCCCCAAACGACTGCAAATCCGCTTTGTAACGAAATCGAACGATTGAGGTTTGCGATCGCTGTACGAGTTCGAGCTCGTACTATAAGACCAAAAACTTTTCTTTCTATGCAAATACGTGAGATTCATGCGTTTCGAACCGCCAAACAAGCCCCAAACGGATGCAAAGTCGCTTTATAACGAAATCTAATGATTGAGTTTTGCGCTCGCTGTAAGCATTCCAGCTCGTATTATAAGGTAAGAAACCCTTCGTTCGATGTTAAAACGAGAGATTTATGCATTTCGAGCCGCCAAACAAGCCCCAAACGAATGCAAAGTCGCTTTATAACGAAATCTAACGATTGAGTTTTGCGCTCGGTGTAAGCATTCCAGCTCGTATTATGAGATCAAAAACACTTCATTCTATGCAAATACGCAAGATTCATGCGTTTCGAGCCGCCAAACAAGCCCCAAACGAATGCAAAGTCGCTTTAAAACGAAATCTAACGATTGAGTTTTGCCCTCGCTCTAAGCATTCCAGCTCGTATTATGAGATCAAAACCACTTCATTCTATGCATATACGCAAGATTCATGCGTTTCGAGCCGCCAAACAAGCCCCAAACGAATGCAAATTCGCCTCATAACGAAATCGAACCATTGAGTTTTGCGTTCGCTGTACAAGTTCGACCTAGTATTATAACATCAAAAACTCTTCATTCTATGCAAATACGTAAGATTCATGCGTTTCGAGCCGACAAACAAGCCCCAAACGAATGCAGAGTCGCTTTGTAACGAAATCGAACGATCGAGGTTTGCGATCGCTGTACGAGTTCGAGCTCGTACTATAAGACCAAAAACTTTTCTTTCTATGCAAATACGTGAGATTCATGCGTTTCGAAGCGCCAAACAAGCCCCAAACGGATGCAAAGTCGCTTTATAACGAAATCTAATGATTGAGTTTTTCGCTTGCTGTAAGCATTCCAGCTCGTATTATAAGGTAAGAAACCCTTCGTTCGATGTTAAAACGAGAGGTTTATGCATTTCGAGCCGCCAAACAAGCCCCAAACGAATGCAAAGTCGCTTTATAACGAAATCTAACGATTGAGGTTTGCGATCGCTGTAAGCATTCCAGCTCGTATTATAAGGTAAGAAACCCTTCGTTCGATGTTAAAACGAGAGATTCATGCGTTTCGAGCCGCCAAACAAGCTCCAAACGAATGCAAAGTCGCTTTATGACGAAATCAAACGATTGAGTTTTGCGCTCGCTGTAAGCATTCCAGCTCGTATTATGAGATCAAAAACACTTTATTCTATGCAAATACACAAGATTCATGCGTTTCGAGCCGCCAAACAAGCCCCAAACGACTGCAAATCCGCTTTGTAACGAAATCGAACGATTGAGGTTTGCGATCGCTGTACGAGTTCGAGCTCGTACTATAAGACCAAAAACTTTTCTTTCTATGCAAATACGTGAGATTCATGCGTTTCGAACCGCCAAACAAGCCCCAAACGGATGCAAAGTCGCTTTATAACGAAATCTAATGATTGAGTTTTGCGATCGCTGTACGAGTTCGAGCTCGTACTATAAGACCAAAAACTTTTCTTTCTATGCAAATACGTGAGATTCATGCGTTTCGAACCGCCAAACAAGCCCCAAACGGATGCAAAGTCGCTTTATAACGAAATCTAATGATTGAGTTTTGCGCTCGCTGTAAGCATTCCAGCTCGTATTATAAGGTAAGAAACCCTTCGTTCGATGTTAAAACGAGAGATTTATGCATTTCGAGCCGCCAAACAAGCCCCAAACGAATGCAAAGTCGCTTTATAACGAAATCTAACGATTGAGTTTTGCGCTCGGTGTAAGCATTCCAGCTCGTATTATGAGATCAAAAACACTTCATTCTATGCAAATACGCAAGATTCATGCGTTTCGAGCCGCCAAACAAGCCCCAAACGAATGCAAAGTCGCTTTAAAACGAAATCTAACGATTGAGTTTTGCCCTCGCTCTAAGCATTCCAGCTCGTATTATGAGATCAAAACCACTTCATTCTATGCATATACGCAAGATTCATGCGTTTCGAGCCGCCAAACAAGCCCCAAACGAATGCAAATTCGCCTCATAACGAAATCGAACCATTGAGTTTTGCGTTCGCTGTACAAGTTCGACCTAGTATTATAACATCAAAAACTCTTCATTCTATGCAAATACGTAAGATTCATGCGTTTCGAGCCGACAAACAAGCCCCAAACGAATGCAGAGTCGCTTTGTAACGAAATCGAACGATCGAGGTTTGCGATCGCTGTACGAGTTCGAGCTCGTACTATAAGACCAAAAACTTTTCTTTCTATGCAAATACGTGAGATTCATGCGTTTCGAACCGCCAAACAAGCCCCAAACGGATGCAAAGTCGCTTTATAACGAAATCTAATGATTGAGTTTTGCGCTCGCTGTAAGCATTCCAGCTCGTATTATAAGGTAAGAAACCCTTCGTTCGATGTTAAAACGAGAGATTTATGCATTTCGAGCCGCCAAACAAGCCCCAAACGAATGCAAAGTCGCTTTATAACGAAATCTAACGATTGAGTTTTGCGCTCGGTGTAAGCATTCCAGCTCGTATTATGAGATCAAAAACACTTCATTCTATGCAAATACGCAAGATTCATGCGTTTCGAGCCGCCAAACAAGCCCCAAACGAATGCTAAGTCGCTTTAAAACGAAATCTAACGATTGAGTTTTGCCCTCGCTCTAAGCATTCCAGCTCGTATTATGAGATCAAAACCACTTCATTCTATGCATATACGCAAGATTCATGCGTTTCGAGCCGCCAAACAAGCCCCAAACGAATGCAAATTCGCCTCATAACGAAATCGAACCATTGAGTTTTGCGTTCGCTGTACAAGTTCGACCTAGTATTATAACATCAAAAACTCTTCATTCTATGCAAATACGTAAGATTCATGCGTTTCGAGCCGACAAACAAGCCCCAAACGAATGCAGAGTCGCTTTGTAACGAAATCGAACAATCGAGGTTTGCGATCGCTGTACGAGTTCGAGCTCGTACTATAAGACCAAAAACTTTTCTTTCTATGCAAATACGTGAGATTCATGCGTTTCGAAGCGCCAAACAAGCCCCAAACGGATGCAAAGTCGCTTTATAACGAAATCTAATGATTGAGTTTTTCGCTTGCTGTAAGCATTCCAGCTCGTATTATAAGGTAAGAAACCCTTCGTTCGATGTTAAAACGAGAGGTTTATGCATTTCGAGCCGCCAAACAAGCCCCAAACGAATGCAAAGTCGCTTTATAACGAAATCTAACGATTGAGGTTTGCGATCGCTGTAAGCATTCCAGCTCGTATTATAAGGTAAGAAACCCTTCGTTCGATGTTAAAACGAGAGATTCATGCGTTTCGAGCCGCCAAACAAGCTCCAAACGAATGCAAAGTCGCTTTATGACGAAATCAAACGATTGAGTTTTGCGCTCGCTGTAAGCATTCCAGCTCGTATTATGAGATCAAAAACACTTTATTCTATGCAAATACACAAGATTCATGCGTTTCGAGCCGCCAAACAAGCCCCAAACGACTGCAAATCCGCTTTGTAACGAAATCGAACGATTGAGGTTTGCGATCGCTGTACGAGTTCGAGCTCGTACTATAAGACCAAAAACTTTTCTTTCTATGCAAATACGTGAGATTCATGCGTTTCGAACCGCCAAACAAGCCCCAAACGGATGCAAAGTCGCTTTATAACGAAATCTAATGATTGAGTTTTGCGATCGCTGTACGAGTTCGAGCTCGTACTATAAGACCAAAAACTTTTCTTTCTATGCAAATACGTGAGATTCATGCGTTTCGAACCGCCAAACAAGCCCCAAACGGATGCAAAGTCGCTTTATAACGAAATCTAATGATTGAGTTTTGCGCTCTCTGTAAGCATTCCAGCTCGTATTATAAGGTAAGAAACCCTTCGTTCGATGTTAAAACGAGAGATTTATGCATTTCGAGCCGCCAAACAAGCCCCAAACGAATGCAAAGTCGCTTTATAACGAAATCTAACGATTGAGATTTGCCCTCGCTCTAAGCATTCCAGCTCGTATTATGAGATCAAAAACACTTCATTCTATGCAAATACGCAAGATTCATGCGTTTCGAGCCGCCAAACAAGCCCCAAACGAATGCAAAGTCGCTTTAAAACGAAATCTAACGATTGAGTTTTGCCCTCGCTCTAAGCATTCCAGCTCGTATTATGAGATCAAAAACACTTCATTCTATGCAAATACGCAAGATTCATGCGTTTCGAGCCGCCAAACAAGCCCCAAACGAATGCAAAGTCGCTTTAAAACGAAATCTAACGATTGAGTTTTGCCCTCGCTCTAAGCATTCCAGCTCGTATTATGAGATCAAAAACACTTCATTCTATGCAAATACGCAAGATTCATGCGTTTCGAGCCGCCAAACAAGCCCCAAACGAATGCAAATTCGCCTCATAACGAAATCGAACGATTGAGTTTTGCGTTCGCTGTACAAGTTCGACCTAGTATTATAACATCAAAAACTCTTCATTCTATGCAAATACGTAAGATTCATGCGTTTCGAGCCGCCAAACAAGCCCCAAACGAATGCAGAGTCGCTTTGTAACGAAATCGAACGATCGAGGTTTGCGATCGCTGTACGAGTTCGAGCTCGTACTATAAGACCAAAAACTTTTCTTTCTATGCAAATACGTGAGATTCATGCGTTTCGAACCGCCAAACAAGCCCCAAACGGATGCAAAGTCGCTTTATAACGAAATCGAACGATTGAGTTTAGCGTTCGCTTTACAAGTTCGACATAGTATTATAACATCAAATACTCTTCATTCTATGCAAATAAATAAGATTCATGTGTTTCGAGCCCCAAAACAAGCCCCGAACGAACGCTAAGTCGCTTTACAACGATATCGAACATTTGAGTTTTGCGCTCGCTGTAGGCGTTCCAGCTCGTATTATGAGATCAAAAACACTTCATTCTATGCAAATACGTAAGATTCATGCGTTTCGAGCAGCCAAACAAGCCCCAAACGAATGCAAATTCGCCTCATAACGAAATCGAACGATTGAGTTTTGCGATCGCTGTACAAGTTCGACCTAGTATTATAACATCAAAAACTCTTCATTCTATGCAAATACGCAAGATTCATGCGTTTCGAGCCGCCAAACAAGCCCCAAACGAATGCAAAGTCGCTTTAAAACGAAATCTAACGATTGAGATTTGCCCTCGCTCTAAGCATTCCAGCTCGTATTATGAGATCAAAAACACTTCATTCTATGCAAATACGCAAGATTCATGCGTTTCGAGCCGCCAAACAAGCCCCAAACGAATGCAAAGTCGCTTTAAAACGAAATCTAACGATTGAGTTTTGCCCTCGCTCTAAGCATTCCAGCTCGTATTATGAGATCAAAAACACTTCATTCTATGCAAATACGCAAGATTCATGCGTTTCGAGCCGCCAAACAAGCCCCAAACGAATGCAAATTCGCCTCATAACGAAATCGAACGATTGAGTTTTGCGTTCGCTGTACAAGTTCGACCTAGTATTATAACATCAAAAACTCTTCATTCTATGCAAATACGTAAGATTCATGCGTTTCGAGCCGCCAAACAAGCCCCAAACGAATGCAGAGTCGCTTTGTAACGAAATCGAACGATCGAGGTTTGCGATCGCTGTACGAGTTCGAGCTCGTACTATAAGACCAAAAACTTTTCTTTCTATGCAAATACGTGAGATTCATGCGTTTCGAACCGCCAAACAAGCCCCAAACGGATGCAAAGTCGCTTTAAAACGAAATCTAACGATTGAGATTTGCCCTCGCTCTAAGCATTCCAGCTCGTATTATGAGATCAAAAACACTTCATTCTATGCAAATACGCAAGATTCATGCGTTTCGAGCCGCCAAACAAGCCCCAAACGAATGCAAAGTCGCTTTAAAACGAAATCTAACGATTGAGTTTTGCCCTCGCTCTAAGCATTCCAGCTCGTATTATGAGATCAAAAACACTTCATTCTATGCAAATACGCAAGATTCATGAGTTTCGAGCCGCCAAACAAGCCCCAAACGAATGCAAAGTCGCTTTAAAACGAAATCTAACGATTGAGTTTTGCCCTCGCTCTAAGCATTCCAGCTCGTATTATGAGATCAAAAACACTTCATTCTATGCAAATACGCAAGATTCATGCGTTTCGAGCCGCCAAACAAGCCCCAAACGAATGCAAATTCGCCTCATAACGAAATCGAACGATTGAGTTTTGCGTTCGCTGTACAAGTTCGACCTAGTATTATAACATCAAAAACTCTTCATTCTATGCAAATACGTAAGATTCATGCGTTTCGAGCCGCCAAACAAGCCCCAAACGAATGCAGAGTCGCTTTGTAACGAAATCGAACGATCGAGGTTTGCGATCGCTGTACGAGTTCGAGCTCGTACTATAAGACCAAAAACTTTTCTTTCTATGCAAATACGTGAGATTCATGCGTTTCGAACCGCCAAACAAGCCCCAAACGGATGCAAAGTCGCTTTATAACGAAATCTAATGATTGAGTTTTGCGCTCGCTGTAAGCATTCCAGCTCGTATTATAAGGTAAGAAACCCTTCGTTCGATGTTAAAACGAGAGATTTATGCATTTCGAGCCGCCAAACAAGCCCCAAACGAATGCAAAGTCGCTTTATAACGAAATCTAACGATTGAGTTTTGCGCTCGCTGTAAGCATTCCAGCTCGTATTATGAGATCAAAAACACTTCATTTTATGCAAATAAACAAGATTCATGCGTTTCGAGCCGCCAAACAAGCCCCAAACGACTGCAAATCCGCTTTGTAACGAAATCGAACGATTGAGGTTTGCGATCGCTGTACGAGTTCGAGCTCGTACTATAAGACCAAAAACTTTTCTTTCTATGCAAATACGTGAGATTCATGCGTTTCGAACCGCCAAACAACCCCCAAACGGATGCAAAGTCGCTTTATAACGAAATCTAATGATTGAGTTTTTCGCTTGCTGTAAGCATTCCAGCTCGTATTATAAGGTAAGAAACCCTTCGTTCGATGTTAAAACGAGAGGTTTATGCATTTCGAGCCGCCAAACAAGCTCCAAACGAATGCAAAGTCGCTTTATAACGAAATCTAACGATTGAGGTTTGCGATCGCTGTAAGCATTCCAGCTCGTATTATGAGATCAAAAACACTTTATTCTATGCAAATACACAAGATTCATGCGTTTCGAGCCGCCAAACAAGCCCCAAACGACTGCAAATCCGCTTTGTAACGAAATCGAACGATTGAGGTTTGCGATCGCTGTACGAGTTCGAGCTCGTACTATAAGACCAAAAACTTTTCTTTCTATGCAAATACGTGAGATTCATGCGTTTCGAACCGCCAAACAAGCCCCAAACGGATGCAAAGTCGCTTTATAACGAAATCTAATGATTGAGTTTTGCGATCGCTGTACGAGTTCGAGCTCGTACTATAAGACCAAAAACTTTTCTTTCTATGCAAATACGTGAGATTCATGCGTTTCGAACCGCCAAACAAGCCCCAAACGGATGCAAAGTCGCTTTATAACGAAATCTAATGATTGAGTTTTGCGCTCGCTGTAAGCATTCCAGCTCGTATTATAAGGTAAGAAACCCTTCGTTCGATGTTAAAACGAGAGATTTATGCATTTCGAGCCGCCAAACAAGCCCCAAACGAATGCAAAGTCGCTTTAAAACGAAATCTAACGATTGAGTTTTGCCCTCGCTCTAAGCATTCCAGCTCGTATTATGAGATCAAAAACACTTCATTCTATGCATATACGCAAGATTCATGCGTTTCGAGCCGCCAAACAAGCCCCAAACGAATGCAAATTCGCCTCATAACGAAATCGAACCATTGAGTTTTGCGTTCGCTGTACAAGTTCGACCTAGTATTATAACATCAAAAACTCTTCATTCTATGCAAATACGTAAGATTCATGCGTTTCGAGCCGACAAACAAGCCCCAAACGAATGCAGAGTCGCTTTGTAACGAAATCGAACGATCGAGGTTTGCGATCGCTGTACGAGTTCGAGCTCGTACTATAAGACCAAAAACTTTTCTTTCTATGCAAATACGTGAGATTCATGCGTTTCGAACCGCCAAACAAGCCCCAAACGGATGCAAAGTCGCTTTATAACGAAATCTAATGATTGAGTTTTTCGCTTGCTGTAAGCATTCCAGCTCGTATTATAAGGTAAGAAACCCTTCGTTCGATGTTAAAACGAGAGATTCATGCGTTTCGAGCCGCCAAACAAGCTCCAAACGAATGCAAAGTCGCTTTATGACGAAATCTAACGATTGAGGTTTGCGATCGCTGTAAGCATTCCAGCTCGTATTATGACATCAAAAACACTTTATTCTATGCAAATACACAAGATTCATGCGTTTCGAGCCGCCAAACAAGCCCCAAACGACTGCAAATCCGCTTTGTAACGAAATCGAACGATTGAGGTTTGCGATCGCTGTACGAGTTCGAGCTCGTACTATAAGACCAAAAACTTTTCTTTCTATGCAAATACGTGAGATTCATGCGTTTCGAACCGCCAAACAAGCCCCAAACGGATGCAAAGTCGCTTTATAACGAAATCTAATGATTGAGTTTTTCGCTTGCTGTAAGCATTCCAGCTCGTATTATAAGGTAAGAAACCCTTCGTTCGATGTTAAAACGAGAGGTTTATGCATTTCGAGCCGCCAAACAAGCCCCAAACGAATGCAAAGTCGCTTTATAACGAAATCTAACGATTGAGGTTTGCGATCGCTGTAAGCATTCCAGCTCGTATTATAAGGTAAGAAACCCTTCGTTCGATGTTAAAACGAGAGATTCATGCGTTTCGAGCCGCCAAACAAGCTCCAAACGAATGCAAAGTCGCTTTATGACGAAATCAAACGATTGAGTTTTGCGCTCGCTGTAAGCATTCCAGCTCGTATTATGAGATCAAAAACACTTTATTCTATGCAAATACACAAGATTCATGCGTTTCGAGCCGCCAAACAAGCCCCAAACGACTGCAAATCCGCTTTGTAACGAAATCGAACGATTGAGGTTTGCGATCGCTGTACGAGTTCGAGCTCGTACTATAAGACCAAAAACTTTTCTTTCTATGCAAATACGTGAGATTCATGCGTTTCGAACCGCCAAACAAGCCCCAAACGGATGCAAAGTCGCTTTATAACGAAATCTAATGATTGAGTTTTGTGATCGCTGTACGAGTTCGAGCTCGTACTATAAGACCAAAAACTTTTCTTTCTATGCAAATACGTGAGATTCATGCGTTTCGAACCGCCAAACAAGCCCCAAACGGATGCAAAGTCGCTTTATAACGAAATCTAATGATTGAGTTTTGCGCTCGCTGTAAGCATTCCAGCTCGTATTATAAGGTAAGAAACCCTTCGTTCGATGTTAAAACGAGAGATTTATGCATTTCGAGCCGCCAAACAAGCCCCAAACGAATGCAAAGTCGCTTTATAACGAAATCTAACGATTGAGTTTTGCGCTCGGTGTAAGCATTCCAGCTCGTATTATGAGATCAAAAACACTTCATTCTATGCAAATACGCAAGATTCATGCGTTTCGAGCCGCCAAACAAGCCCCAAACGAATGCAAAGTCGCTTTAAAACGAAATCTAACGATTGAGTTTTGCCCTCGCTCTAAGCATTCCAGCTCGTATTATGAGATCAAAACCACTTCATTCTATGCATATACGCAAGATTCATGCGTTTCGAGCCGCCAAACAAGCCCCAAACGAATGCAAATTCGCCTCATAACGAAATCGAACCATTGAGTTTTGCGTTCGCTGTACAAGTTCGACCTAGTATTATAACATCAAAAACTCTTCATTCTATGCAAATACGTAAGATTCATGCGTTTCGAGCCGACAAACAAGCCCCAAACGAATGCAGAGTCGCTTTGTAACGAAATCGAACGATCGAGGTTTGCGATCGCTGTACGAGTTCGAGCTCGTACTATAAGACCAAAAACTTTTCTTTCTATGCAAATACGTGAGATTCATGCGTTTCGAACCGCCAAACAAGCCCCAAACGGATGCAAAGTCGCTTTATAACGAAATCTAATGATTGAGTTTTGCGCTCGCTGTAAGCATTCCAGCTCGTATTATAAGGTAAGAAACCCTTCGTTCGATGTTAAAACGAGAGATTTATGCATTTCGAGCCGCCAAACAAGCCCCAAACGAATGCAAAGTCGCTTTATAACGAAATCTAACGATTGAGTTTTGCGCTCGGTGTAAGCATTCCAGCTCGTATTATGAGATCAAAAACACTTCATTCTATGCAAATACGCAAGATTCATGCGTTTCGAGCCGCCAAACAAGCCCCAAACGAATGCTAAGTCGCTTTAAAACGAAATCTAACGATTGAGTTTTGCCCTCGCTCTAAGCATTCCAGCTCGTATTATGAGATCAAAACCACTTCATTCTATGCATATACGCAAGATTCATGCGTTTCGAGCCGCCAAACAAGCCCCAAACGAATGCAAATTCGCCTCATAACGAAATCGAACCATTGAGTTTTGCGTTCGCTGTACAAGTTCGACCTAGTATTATAACATCAAAAACTCTTCATTCTATGCAAATATGTAAGATTCATGCGTTTCGAGCCGACAAACAAGCCCCAAACGAATGCAGAGTCGCTTTGTAACGAAATCGAACGATCGAGGTTTGCGATCGCTGTACGAGTTCGAGCTCGTACTATAAGACCAAAAACTTTTCTTTCTATGCAAATACGTGAGATTCATGCGTTTCGAAGCGCCAAACAAGCCCCAAACGGATGCAAAGTCGCTTTATAACGAAATCTAATGATTGAGTTTTTCGCTTGCTGTAAGCATTCCAGCTCGTATTATAAGGTAAGAAACCCTTCGTTCGATGTTAAAGCGAGAGGTTTATGCATTTCGAGCCGCCAAACAAGCCCCAAACGAATGCAAAGTCGCTTTATAACGAAATCTAACGATTGAGGTTTGCGATCGCTGTAAGCATTCCAGCTCGTATTATAAGGTAAGAAACCCTTCGTTCGATGTTAAAACGAGAGATTCATGCGTTTCGAGCCGCCAAACAAGCTCCAAACGAATGCAAAGTCGCTTTATGACGAAATCAAACGATTGAGTTTTGCGCTCGCTGTAAGCATTCCAGCTCGTATTATGAGATCAAAAACACTTTATTCTATGCAAATACACAAGATTCATGCGTTTCGAGCCGCCAAACAAGCCCCAAACGACTGCAAATCCGCTTTGTAACGAAATCGAACGATTGAGGTTTGCGATCGCTGTACGAGTTCGAGCTCGTACTATAAGACCAAAAACTTTTCTTTCTATGCAAATACGTGAGATTCATGCGTTTCGAACCGCCAAACAAGCCCCAAACGGATGCAAAGTCGCTTTATAACGAAATCTAATGATTGAGTTTTGCGATCGCTGTACGAGTTCGAGCTCGTACTATAAGACCAAAAACTTTTCTTTCTATGCAAATACGTGAGATTCATGCGTTTCGAACCGCCAAACAAGCCCCAAACGGATGCAAAGTCGCTTTATAACGAAATCTAATGATTGAGTTTTGCGCTCGCTGTAAGCATTCCAGCTCGTATTATAAGGTAAGAAACCCTTCGTTCGATGTTAAAACGAGAGATTTATGCATTTCGAGCCGCCAAACAAGCCCCAAACGAATGCAAAGTCGCTTTATAACGAAATCTAACGATTGAGATTTGCCCTCGCTCTAAGCATTCCAGCTCGTATTATGAGATCAAAAACACTTCATTCTATGCAAATACGCAAGATTCATGCGTTTCGAGCCGCCAAACAAGCCCCAAACGAATGCAAAGTCGCTTTAAAACGAAATCTAACGATTGAGTTTTGCCCTCGCTCTAAGCATTCCAGCTCGTATTATGAGATCAAAAACACTTCATTCTATGCAAATACGCAAGATTCATGCGTTTCGAGCCGCCAAACAAGCCCCAAACGAATGCAAAGTCGCTTTAAAACGAAATCTAACGATTGAGTTTTGCCCTCGCTCTAAGCATTCCAGCTCGTATTATGAGATCAAAAACACTTCATTCTATGCAAATACGCAAGATTCATGCGTTTCGAGCCGCCAAACAAGCCCCAAACGAATGCAAATTCGCCTCATAACGAAATCGAACGATTGAGTTTTGCGTTCGCTGTACAAGTTCGACCTAGTATTATAACATCAAAAACTCTTCATTCTATGCAAATACGTAAGATTCATGCGTTTCGAGCCGCCAAACAAGCCCCAAACGAATGCAGAGTCGCTTTGTAACGAAATCGAACGATCGAGGTTTGCGATCGCTGTACGAGTTCGAGCTCGTACTATAAGACCAAAAACTTTTCTTTCTATGCAAATACGTGAGATTCATGCGTTTCGAACCGCCAAACAAGCCCCAAACGGATGCAAAGTCGCTTTATAACGAAATCGAACGATTGAGTTTAGCGTTCGCTTTACAAGTTCGACATAGTATTATAACATCAAATACTCTTCATTCTATGCAAATAAATAAGATTCATGTGTTTCGAGCCCCAAAACAAGCCCCGAACGAACGCTAAGTCGCTTTACAACGATATCGAACATTTGAGTTTTGCGCTCGCTGTAGGCGTTCCAGCTCGTATTATGAGATCAAAAACACTTCATTCTATGCAAATACGTAAGATTCATGCGTTTCGAGCAGCCAAACAAGCCCCAAACGAATGCAAATTCGCCTCATAACGAAATCGAACGATTGAGTTTTGCGATCGCTGTACAAGTTCGACCTAGTATTATAACATCAAAAACTCTTCATTCTATGCAAATACGCAAGATTCATGCGTTTCGAGCCGCCAAACAAGCCCCAAACGAATGCAAAGTCGCTTTAAAACGAAATCTAACGATTGAGATTTGCCCTCGCTCTAAGCATTCCAGCTCGTATTATGAGATCAAAAACACTTCATTCTATGCAAATACGCAAGATTCATGCGTTTCGAGCCGCCAAACAAGCCCCAAACGAATGCAAAGTCGCTTTAAAACGAAATCTAACGATTGAGTTTTGCCCTCGCTCTAAGCATTCCAGCTCGTATTATGAGATCAAAAACACTTCATTCTATGCAAATACGCAAGATTCATGCGTTTCGAGCCGCCAAACAAGCCCCAAACGAATGCAAATTCGCCTCATAACGAAATCGAACGATTGAGTTTTGCGTTCGCTGTACAAGTTCGACCTAGTATTATAACATCAAAAACTCTTCATTCTATGCAAATACGTAAGATTCATGCGTTTCGAGCCGCCAAACAAGCCCCAAACGAATGCAGAGTCGCTTTGTAACGAAATCGAACGATCGAGGTTTGCGATCGCTGTACGAGTTCGAGCTCGTACTATAAGACCAAAAACTTTTCTTTCTATGCAAATACGTGAGATTCATGCGTTTCGAACCGCCAAACAAGCCCCAAACGGATGCAAAGTCGCTTTATAACGAAATCTAATGATTGAGTTTTGCGCTCGCTGTAAGCATTCCAGCTCGTATTATAAGGTAAGAAACCCTTCGTTCGATGTTAAAACGAGAGATTTATGCATTTCGAGCCGCCAAACAAGCCCCAAACGAATGCAAAGTCGCTTTATAACGAAATCTAACGATTGAGTTTTGCGCTCGCTGTAAGCATTCCAGCTCGTATTATGAGATCAAAAACACTTCATTTTATGCAAATAAACAAGATTCATGCGTTTCGAGCCGCCAAACAAGCCCCAAACGACTGCAAATCCGCTTTGTAACGAAATCGAACGATTGAGGTTTGCGATCGCTGTACGAGTTCGAGCTCGTACTATAAGACCAAAAACTTTTCTTTCTATGCAAATACGTGAGATTCATGCGTTTCGAACCGCCAAACAACCCCCAAACGGATGCAAAGTCGCTTTATAACGAAATCTAATGATTGAGTTTTTCGCTTGCTGTAAGCATTCCAGCTCGTATTATAAGGTAAGAAACCCTTCGTTCGATGTTAAAACGAGAGGTTTATGCATTTCGAGCCGCCAAACAAGCCCCAAACGAATGCAAAGTCGCTTTATAACGAAATCTAACGATTGAGGTTTGCGATCGCTGTAAGCATTCCAGCTCGTATTATAAGGTAAGAAACCCTTCGTTCGATGTTAAAACGAGAGATTCATGCGTTTCGAGCCGCCAAACAAGCTCCAAACGAATGCAAAGTCGCTTTATGACGAAATCAAACGATTGAGTTTTGCGCTCGCTGTAAGCATTCCAGCTCGTATTATGAGATCAAAAACACTTTATTCTATGCAAATACACAAGATTCATGCGTTTCGAGCCGCCAAACAAGCCCCAAACGACTGCAAATCCGCTTTGTAACGAAATCGAACGATTGAGGTTTGCGATCGCTGTACGAGTTCGAGCTCGTACTATAAGACCAAAAACTTTTCTTTCTATGCAAATACGTGAGATTCATGCGTTTCGAACCGCCAAACAAGCCCCAAACGGATGCAAAGTCGCTTTATAACGAAATCTAATGATTGAGTTTTGCGCTCGCTGTAAGCATTCCAGCTCGTATTATAAGGTAAGAAACCCTTCGTTCGATGTTAAAACGAGAGATTTATGCATTTCGAGCCGCCAAACAAGCCCCAAACGAATGCAAAGTCGCTTTATAACGAAATCTAACGATTGAGTTTTGCGCTCGGTGTAAGCATTCCAGCTCGTATTATGAGATCAAAAACACTTCATTCTATGCAAATACGCAAGATTCATGCGTTTCGAGCCGCCAAACAAGCCCCAAACGAATGCAAAGTCGCTTTAAAACGAAATCTAACGATTGAGTTTTGCCCTCGCTCTAAGCATTCCAGCTCGTATTATGAGATCAAAACCACTTCATTCTATGCATATACGCAAGATTCATGCGTTTCGAGCCGCCAAACAAGCCCCAAACGAATGCAAATTCGCCTCATAACGAAATCGAACCATTGAGTTTTGCGTTCGCTGTACAAGTTCGACCTAGTATTATAACATCAAAAACTCTTCATTCTATGCAAATACGTAAGATTCATGCGTTTCGAGCCGACAAACAAGCCCCAAACGAATGCAGAGTCGCTTTGTAACGAAATCGAACGATCGAGGTTTGCGATCGCTGTACGAGTTCGAGCTCGTACTATAAGACCAAAAACTTTTCTTTCTATGCAAATACGTGAGATTCATGCGTTTCGAACCGCCAAACAAGCCCCAAACGGTTGCAAAGTCGCTTTATAACGAAATCTAATGATTGAGTTTTGCGCTCGCTGTAAGCATTCCAGCTCGTATTATAAGGTAAGAAACCCTTCGTTCGATGTTAAAACGAGAGATTTATGCATTTCGAGCCGCCAAACAAGCCCCAAACGAATGCAAAGTCGCTTTATAACGAAATCTAACGATTGAGTTTTGCGCTCGGTGTAAGCATTCCAGCTCGTATTATGAGATCAAAAACACTTCATTCTATGCAAATACGCAAGATTCATGCGTTTCGAGCCGCCAAACAAGCCCCAAACGAATGCTAAGTCGCTTTAAAACGAAATCTAACGATTGAGTTTTGCCCTCGCTCTAAGCATTCCAGCTCGTATTATGAGATCAAAACCACTTCATTCTATGCATATACGCAAGATTCATGCGTTTCGAGCCGCCAAACAAGCCCCAAACGAATGCAAATTCGCCTCATAACGAAATCGAACCATTGAGTTTTGCGTTCGCTGTACAAGTTCGACCTAGTATTATAACATCAAAAACTCTTCATTCTATGCAAATACGTAAGATTCATGCGTTTCGAGCCGACAAACAAGCCCCAAACGAATGCAGAGTCGCTTTGTAACGAAATCGAACGATCGAGGTTTGCGATCGCTGTACGAGTTCGAGCTCGTACTATAAGACCAAAAACTTTTCTTTCTATGCAAATACGTGAGATTCATGCGTTTCGAACCGCCAAACAAGCCCCAAACGGATGCAAAGTCGCTTTATAACGAAATCTAATGATTGAGTTTTGCGCTCGCTGTAAGCATTCCAGCTCGTATTATAAGGTAAGAAACCCTTCGTTCGATGTTAAAACGAGAGATTTATGCATTTCGAGCCGCCAAACAAGCCCCAAACGAATGCAAAGTCGCTTTATAACGAAATCTAACGATTGAGTTTTGCGCTCGCTGTAAGCATTCCAGCTCGTATTATGAGATCAAAAACACTTCATTTTATGCAAATAAACAAGATTCATGCGTTTCGAGCCGCCAAACAAGCCCCAAACGACTGCAAATCCGCTTTGTAACGAAATCGAACGATTGAGGTTTGCGATCGCTGTACGAGTTCGAGCTCGTACTATAAGACCAAAAACTTTTCTTTCTATGCAAATACGTGAGATTCATGCGTTTCGAACCGCCAAACAACCCCCAAACGGATGCAAAGTCGCTTTATAACGAAATCTAATGATTGAGTTTTTCGCTTGCTGTAAGCATTCCAGCTCGTATTATAAGGTAAGAAACCCTTCGTTCGATGTTAAAACGAGAGGTTTATGCATTTCGAGCCGCCAAACAAGCCCCAAACGAATGCAAAGTCGCTTTATAACGAAATCTAACGATTGAGGTTTGCGATCGCTGTAAGCATTCCAGCTCGTATTATAAGGTAAGAAACCCTTCGTTCGATGTTAAAACGAGAGATTCATGCGTTTCGAGCCGCCAAACAAGCTCCAAACGAATGCAAAGTCGCTTTATGACGAAATCAAACGATTGAGTTTTGCGCTCGCTGTAAGCATTCCAGCTCGTATTATGAGATCAAAAACACTTTATTCTATGCAAATACACAAGATTCATGCGTTTCGAGCCGCCAAACAAGCCCCAAACGACTGCAAATCCGCTTTGTAACGAAATCGAACGATTGAGGTTTGCGATCGCTGTACGAGTTCGAGCTCGTACTATAAGACCAAAAACTTTTCTTTCTATGCAAATACGTGAGATTCATGCGTTTCGAACCGCCAAACAAGCCCCAAACGGATGCAAAGTCGCTTTATAACGAAATCTAATGATTGAGTTTTGCGCTCGCTGTAAGCATTCCAGCTCGTATTATAAGGTAAGAAACCCTTCGTTCGATGTTAAAACGAGAGATTTATGCATTTCGAGCCGCCAAACAAGCCCCAAACGAATGCAAAGTCGCTTTATAACGAAATCTAACGATTGAGTTTTGCGCTCGGTGTAAGCATTCCAGCTCGTATTATGAGATCAAAAACACTTCATTCTATGCAAATACGCAAGATTCATGCGTTTCGAGCCGCCAAACAAGCCCCAAACGAATGCAAAGTCGCTTTAAAACGAAATCTAACGATTGAGTTTTGCCCTCGCTCTAAGCATTCCAGCTCGTATTATGAGATCAAAACCACTTCATTCTATGCATATACGCAAGATTCATGCGTTTCGAGCCGCCAAACAAGCCCCAAACGAATGCAAATTCGCCTCATAACGAAATCGAACCATTGAGTTTTGCGTTCGCTGTACAAGTTCGACCTAGTATTATAACATCAAAAACTCTTCATTCTATGCAAATACGTAAGATTCATGCGTTTCGAGCCGACAAACAAGCCCCAAACGAATGCAGAGTCGCTTTGTAACGAAATCGAACGATCGAGGTTTGCGATCGCTGTACGAGTTCGAGCTCGTACTATAAGACCAAAAACTTTTCTTTCTATGCAAATACGTGAGATTCATGCGTTTCGAACCGCCAAACAAGCCCCAAACGGTTGCAAAGTCGCTTTATAACGAAATCTAATGATTGAGTTTTGCGCTCGCTGTAAGCATTCCAGCTCGTATTATAAGGTAAGAAACCCTTCGTTCGATGTTAAAACGAGAGATTTATGCATTTCGAGCCGCCAAACAAGCCCCAAACGAATGCAAAGTCGCTTTATAACGAAATCTAACGATTGAGTTTTGCGCTCGGTGTAAGCATTCCAGCTCGTATTATGAGATCAAAAACACTTCATTCTATGCAAATACGCAAGATTCATGCGTTTCGAGCCGCCAAACAAGCCCCAAACGAATGCTAAGTCGCTTTAAAACGAAATCTAACGATTGAGTTTTGCCCTCGCTCTAAGCATTCCAGCTCGTATTATGAGATCAAAACCACTTCATTCTATGCATATACGCAAGATTCATGCGTTTCGAGCCGCCAAACAAGCCCCAAACGAATGCAAATTCGCCTCATAACGAAATCGAACCATTGAGTTTTGCGTTCGCTGTACAAGTTCGACCTAGTATTATAACATCAAAAACTCTTCATTCTATGCAAATACGTAAGATTCATGCGTTTCGAGCCGACAAACAAGCCCCAAACGAATGCAGAGTCGCTTTGTAACGAAATCGAACGATCGAGGTTTGCGATCGCTGTACGAGTTCGAGCTCGTACTATAAGACCAAAAACTTTTCTTTCTATGCAAATACGTGAGATTCATGCGTTTCGAACCGCCAAACAAGCCCCAAACGGATGCAAAGTCGCTTTATAACGAAATCTAATGATTGAGTTTTTCGCTTGCTGTAAGCATTCCAGCTCGTATTATAAGGTAAGAAACCCTTCGTTCGATGTTAAAACGAGAGGTTTATGCATTTCGAGCCGCCAAACAAGCCCCAAACGAATGCAAAGTCGCTTTATAACGAAATCTAACGATTGAGGTTTGCGATCGCTGTAAGCATTCCAGCTCGTATTATAAGGTAAGAAACCCTTCGTTCGATGTTAAAACGAGAGATTCATGCGTTTCGAGCCGCCAAACAAGCTCCAAACGAATGCAAAGTCGCTTTATGACGAAATCAAACGATTGAGTTTTGCGCTCGCTGTAAGCATTCCAGCTCGTATTATGAGATCAAAAACACTTTATTCTATGCAAATACACAAGATTCATGCGTTTCGAGCCGCCAAACAAGCCCCGACGACTGCAAATCCGCTTTGTAACGAAATCGAACGATTGAGGTTTGCGATCGCTGTACGAGTTCGAGCTCGTACTATAAGACCAAAAACTTTTCTTTCTATGCAAATACGTGAGATTCATGCGTTTCGAACCGCCAAACAAGCCCCAAACGGATGCAAAGTCGCTTTATAACGAAATCTAATGATTGAGTTTTGCGATCGCTGTACGAGTTCGAGCTCGTACTATAAGACCAAAAACTTTTCTTTCTATGCAAATACGTGAGATTCATGCGTTTCGAACCGCCAAACAAGCCCCAAACGGATGCAAAGTCGCTTTATAACGAAATCTAATGATTGAGTTTTGCGCTCGCTGTAAGCATTCCAGCTCGTATTATAAGGTAAGAAACCCTTCGTTCGATGTTAAAACGAGAGATTTATGCATTTCGAGCCGCCAAACAAGCCCCAAACGAATGCAAAGTCGCTTTATAACGAAATCTAACGATTGAGTTTTGCGCTCGCTGTAAGCATTCCAGCTCGTATTATGAGATCAAAAACACTTCATTCTATGCATATACGCAAGATTCATGCGTTTCGAGCCGCCAAACAAGCCCCAAACGAATGCAAATTCGCCTCATAACGAAATCGAACCATTGAGTTTTGCGTTCGCTGTACAAGTTCGACCTAGTATTATAACATCAAAAACTCTTCATTCTATGCAAATACGTAAGATTCATGCGTTTCGAGCCGACAAACAAGCCCCAAACGAATGCAGAGTCGCTTTGTAACGAAATCGAACGATCGAGGTTTGCGATCGCTGTACGAGTTCGAGCTCGTACTATAAGACCAAAAACTTTTCTTTCTATGCAAATACGTGAGATTCATGCGTTTCGAACCGCCAAACAAGCCCCAAACGGATGCAAAGTCGCTTTATAACGAAATCTAATGATTGAGTTTTTCGCTTGCTGTAAGCATTCCAGCTCGTATTATAAGGTAAGAAACCCTTCGTTCGATGTTAAAACGAGAGGTTTATGCATTTCGAGCCGCCAAACAAGCCCCAAACGAATGCAAAGTCGCTTTATAACGAAATCTAACGATTGAGGTTTGCGATCGCTGTAAGCATTCCAGCTCGTATTATAAGGTAAGAAACCCTTCGTTCGATGTTAAAACGAGAGATTCATGCGTTTCGAGCCGCCAAACAAGCTCCAAACGAATGCAAAGTCGCTTTATGACGAAATCAAACGATTGAGTTTTGCGCTCGCTGTAAGCATTCCAGCTCGTATTATGAGATCAAAAACACTTTATTCTATGCAAATACACAAGATTCATGCGTTTCGAGCCGCCAAACAAGCCCCAAACGACTGCAAATCCGCTTTATAACGAAATCGAACGATCGAGGTTTGCGATCGCTGTACGAGTTCGAGCTCGTACTATAAGACCAAAAACACTTTATTCTATGCAAATACGTGAGATTCATGCGTTTCGAACCGCCAAACAAGCCCCAAACGAATGCAAAGTCGCTTTATGACGAAATCTAATGATTGAGTTTTTCGCTTGCTGTAAGCATTCCAGCTCGTATTATAAGGTAAGAAACCCTTCGTTCGATGTTAAAACGAGAGGTTTATGCATTTCGAGCCGCCAAACAAGCCCCAAACGAATGCAAAGTCGCTTTATAACGAAATCTAACGATTTAGGTTTGCGATCGCTGTAAGCATTCCAGCTCGTATTATAAGGTAAGAAACCCTTCGTTCGATGTTAAAACGAGAGATTCATGCGTTTCGAGCCGCCAAACAAGCTCCAAACGAATGCAAAGTCGCTTTATGACGAAATCAAACGATTGAGTTTTGCGCTCGCTGTAAGCATTCCAGCTCGTATTATGAGATCAAAAACACTTTATTCTATGCAAATAAACAAGATTCATGCGTTTCGAGCCGCCAAACAAGCCCCAAACGACTGCAAATCCGCTTTGTAACGAAATCGAACGATTGAGGTTTGCGATCGCTGTACGAGTTCGAGCTCGTACTATAAGACCAAAAACTTTTCTTTCTATGCAAATACGTGAGATTCATGCGTTTCGAACCGCCAAACAAGCCCCAAACGGATGCAAAGTCGCTTTATAACGAAATCTAATGATTGAGTTTTGCGCTCGCTGTAAGCATTCCAGCTCGTATTATGAGATCAAAAACACTTCATTCTATGCAAATACGCAAGATTCATGCGTTTCGAGCCGTCAAACAAGCCCCAAATGAATGCAAAGTCGCTTTATAACGAAATCTAACGATTGAGTTTTGCACTCGCTGTAAGCATTCCAGCTCGTATTATGAGATCAAAAACACTTCATTCTATGCAAATACGCAAGATTCATGCGTTTCGAGCCGCCAAACAAGCCCCAAACGAATGCAAATTCGCTTTAAAACGAAATCTAACGATTGAGTTTTGCCCTCGCTCTAAGCATTCCAGCTCGTATTATGAGATCAAAAACACTTCATTCTATGCATATACGCAAGATTCATGCGTTTCGAGCCGCCAAACAAGCCCCAAACGAATGCAAATTCGCTTTAAAACGAAATCTAACGATTGAGTTTTGCCCTCGCTCTAAGCATTCCAGCTCGTATTATGAGATCAAAAACACTTCATTCTATGCATATACGCAAGATTCATGCGTTTCGAGCCGCCAAACAAGCCCCAAACGAATGCAAATTCGCCTCATAACGAAATCGAACGATTGAGTTTTGCGTTCGCTGTACAAGTTCGACCTAGTATTATAACATCAAAAACTCTTCATTCTATGCAAATACGTAAGATTCATGCGTTTCGAGCCGCCAAACAAGCCCCAAACGAATGCAGAGTCGCTTTGTAACGAAATCGAACGATCGAGGTTTGCGATCGCTGTACGAGTTCGAGCTCGTACTATAAGACCAAAAACTTTTCTTTCTATGCAAATACGTGAGATTCATGCGTTTCGAACCGCCAAACAAGCCCCAAACGGATGCAAAGTCGCTTTATAACGAAATCTAATGATTGAGTTTTGCGCTCGCTGTAAGCATTCCAGCTCGTATTATAAGGTAAGAAACCCTTCGTTCGATGTTAAAACGAGAGATTTATGCATTTCGAGCCGCCAAACAAGCCCCAAACGAATGCAAAGTCGCTTTATAACGAAATCTAACGATTGAGTTTTGCGCTCGCTGTAAGCATTCCAGCTCGTATTATGAGATCAAAAACACTTCATTTTATGCAAATAAACAAGATTCATGCGTTTCGAGCCGCCAAACAAGCCCCAAACGACTGCAAATCCGCTTTGTAACGAAATCGAACGATTGAGGTTTGCGATCGCTGTACGAGTTCGAGCTCGTACTATAAGACCAAAAACTTTTCTTTCTATGCAAATACGTGAGATTCATGCGTTTCGAACCGCCAAACAACCCCCAAACGGATGCAAAGTCGCTTTATAACGAAATCTAATGATTGAGTTTTTCGCTTGCTGTAAGCATTCCAGCTCGTATTATAAGGTAAGAAACCCTTCGTTCGATGTTAAAACGAGAGGTTTATGCATTTCGAGCCGCCAAACAAGCCCCAAACGAATGCAAAGTCGCTTTATAACGAAATCTAACGATTGAGGTTTGCGATCGCTGTAAGCATTCCAGCTCGTATTATAAGGTAAGAAACCCTTCGTTCGATGTTAAAACGAGAGATTCATGCGTTTCGAGCCGCCAAACAAGCTCCAAACGAATGCAAAGTCGCTTTATGACGAAATCAAACGATTGAGTTTTGCGCTCGCTGTAAGCATTCCAGCTCGTATTATGAGATCAAAAACACTTTATTCTATGCAAATACACAAGATTCATGCGTTTCGAGCCGCCAAACAAGCCCCAAACGACTGCAAATCCGCTTTGTAACGAAATCGAACGATTGAGGTTTGCGATCGCTGTACGAGTTCGAGCTCGTACTATAAGACCAAAAACTTTTCTTTCTATGCAAATACGTGAGATTCATGCGTTTCGAACCGCCAAACAAGCCCCAAACGGATGCAAAGTCGCTTTATAACGAAATCTAATGATTGAGTTTTGCGCTCGCTGTAAGCATTCCAGCTCGTATTATAAGGTAAGAAACCCTTCGTTCGATGTTAAAACGAGAGATTTATGCATTTCGAGCCGCCAAACAAGCCCCAAACGAATGCAAAGTCGCTTTATAACGAAATCTAACGATTGAGTTTTGCGCTCGGTGTAAGCATTCCAGCTCGTATTATGAGATCAAAAACACTTCATTCTATGCAAATACGCAAGATTCATGCGTTTCGAGCCGCCAAACAAGCCCCAAACGAATGCAAAGTCGCTTTAAAACGAAATCTAACGATTGAGTTTTGCCCTCGCTCTAAGCATTCCAGCTCGTATTATGAGATCAAAACCACTTCATTCTATGCATATACGCAAGATTCATGCGTTTCGAGCCGCCAAACAAGCCCCAAACGAATGCAAATTCGCCTCATAACGAAATCGAACCATTGAGTTTTGCGTTCGCTGTACAAGTTCGACCTAGTATTATAACATCAAAAACTCTTCATTCTATGCAAATACGTAAGATTCATGCGTTTCGAGCCGACAAACAAGCCCCAAACGAATGCAGAGTCGCTTTGTAACGAAATCGAACGATCGAGGTTTGCGATCGCTGTACGAGTTCGAGCTCGTACTATAAGACCAAAAACTTTTCTTTCTATGCAAATACGTGAGATTCATGCGTTTCGAACCGCCAAACAAGCCCCAAACGGTTGCAAAGTCGCTTTATAACGAAATCTAATGATTGAGTTTTGCGCTCGCTGTAAGCATTCCAGCTCGTATTATAAGGTAAGAAACCCTTCGTTCGATGTTAAAACGAGAGATTTATGCATTTCGAGCCGCCAAACAAGCCCCAAACGAATGCAAAGTCGCTTTATAACGAAATCTAACGATTGAGTTTTGCGCTCGGTGTAAGCATTCCAGCTCGTATTATGAGATCAAAAACACTTCATTCTATGCAAATACGCAAGATTCATGCGTTTCGAGCCGCCAAACAAGCCCCAAACGAATGCTAAGTCGCTTTAAAACGAAATCTAACGATTGAGTTTTGCCCTCGCTCTAAGCATTCCAGCTCGTATTATGAGATCAAAACCACTTCATTCTATGCATATACGCAAGATTCATGCGTTTCGAGCCGCCAAACAAGCCCCAAACGAATGCAAATTCGCCTCATAACGAAATCGAACCATTGAGTTTTGCGTTCGCTGTACAAGTTCGACCTAGTATTATAACATCAAAAACTCTTCATTCTATGCAAATACGTAAGATTCATGCGTTTCGAGCCGACAAACAAGCCCCAAACGAATGCAGAGTCGCTTTGTAACGAAATCGAACGATCGAGGTTTGCGATCGCTGTACGAGTTCGAGCTCGTACTATAAGACCAAAAACTTTTCTTTCTATGCAAATACGTGAGATTCATGCGTTTCGAACCGCCAAACAAGCCCCAAACGGATGCAAAGTCGCTTTATAACGAAATCTAATGATTGAGTTTTGCGCTCGCTGTAAGCATTCCAGCTCGTATTATAAGGTAAGAAACCCTTCGTTCGATGTTAAAACGAGAGATTTATGCATTTCGAGCCGCCAAACAAGCCCCAAACGAATGCAAAGTCGCTTTATAACGAAATCTAACGATTGAGTTTTGCGCTCGCTGTAAGCATTCCAGCTCGTATTATGAGATCAAAAACACTTCATTTTATGCAAATAAACAAGATTCATGCGTTTCGAGCCGCCAAACAAGCCCCAAACGACTGCAAATCCGCTTTGTAACGAAATCGAACGATTGAGGTTTGCGATCGCTGTACGAGTTCGAGCTCGTACTATAAGACCAAAAACTTTTCTTTCTATGCAAATACGTGAGATTCATGCGTTTCGAACCGCCAAACAACCCCCAAACGGATGCAAAGTCGCTTTATAACGAAATCTAATGATTGAGTTTTTCGCTTGCTGTAAGCATTCCAGCTCGTATTATAAGGTAAGAAACCCTTCGTTCGATGTTAAAACGAGAGGTTTATGCATTTCGAGCCGCCAAACAAGCCCCAAACGAATGCAAAGTCGCTTTATAACGAAATCTAACGATTGAGGTTTGCGATCGCTGTAAGCATTCCAGCTCGTATTATAAGGTAAGAAACCCTTCGTTCGATGTTAAAACGAGAGATTCATGCGTTTCGAGCCGCCAAACAAGCTCCAAACGAATGCAAAGTCGCTTTATGACGAAATCAAACGATTGAGTTTTGCGCTCGCTGTAAGCATTCCAGCTCGTATTATGAGATCAAAAACACTTTATTCTATGCAAATACACAAGATTCATGCGTTTCGAGCCGCCAAACAAGCCCCAAACGACTGCAAATCCGCTTTGTAACGAAATCGAACGATTGAGGTTTGCGATCGCTGTACGAGTTCGAGCTCGTACTATAAGACCAAAAACTTTTCTTTCTATGCAAATACGTGAGATTCATGCGTTTCGAACCGCCAAACAAGCCCCAAACGGATGCAAAGTCGCTTTATAACGAAATCTAATGATTGAGTTTTGCGCTCGCTGTAAGCATTCCAGCTCGTATTATAAGGTAAGAAACCCTTCGTTCGATGTTAAAACGAGAGATTTATGCATTTCGAGCCGCCAAACAAGCCCCAAACGAATGCAAAGTCGCTTTATAACGAAATCTAACGATTGAGTTTTGCGCTCGGTGTAAGCATTCCAGCTCGTATTATGAGATCAAAAACACTTCATTCTATGCAAATACGCAAGATTCATGCGTTTCGAGCCGCCAAACAAGCCCCAAACGAATGCAAAGTCGCTTTAAAACGAAATCTAACGATTGAGTTTTGCCCTCGCTCTAAGCATTCCAGCTCGTATTATGAGATCAAAACCACTTCATTCTATGCATATACGCAAGATTCATGCGTTTCGAGCCGCCAAACAAGCCCCAAACGAATGCAAATTCGCCTCATAACGAAATCGAACCATTGAGTTTTGCGTTCGCTGTACAAGTTCGACCTAGTATTATAACATCAAAAACTCTTCATTCTATGCAAATACGTAAGATTCATGCGTTTCGAGCCGACAAACAAGCCCCAAACGAATGCAGAGTCGCTTTGTAACGAAATCGAACGATCGAGGTTTGCGATCGCTGTACGAGTTCGAGCTCGTACTATAAGACCAAAAACTTTTCTTTCTATGCAAATACGTGAGATTCATGCGTTTCGAACCGCCAAACAAGCCCCAAACGGTTGCAAAGTCGCTTTATAACGAAATCTAATGATTGAGTTTTGCGCTCGCTGTAAGCATTCCAGCTCGTATTATAAGGTAAGAAACCCTTCGTTCGATGTTAAAACGAGAGATTTATGCATTTCGAGCCGCCAAACAAGCCCCAAACGAATGCAAAGTCGCTTTATAACGAAATCTAACGATTGAGTTTTGCGCTCGGTGTAAGCATTCCAGCTCGTATTATGAGATCAAAAACACTTCATTCTATGCAAATACGCAAGATTCATGCGTTTCGAGCCGCCAAACAAGCCCCAAACGAATGCTAAGTCGCTTTAAAACGAAATCTAACGATTGAGTTTTGCCCTCGCTCTAAGCATTCCAGCTCGTATTATGAGATCAAAACCACTTCATTCTATGCATATACGCAAGATTCATGCGTTTCGAGCCGCCAAACAAGCCCCAAACGAATGCAAATTCGCCTCATAACGAAATCGAACCATTGAGTTTTGCGTTCGCTGTACAAGTTCGACCTAGTATTATAACATCAAAAACTCTTCATTCTATGCAAATACGTAAGATTCATGCGTTTCGAGCCGACAAACAAGCCCCAAACGAATGCAGAGTCGCTTTGTAACGAAATCGAACGATCGAGGTTTGCGATCGCTGTACGAGTTCGAGCTCGTACTATAAGACCAAAAACTTTTCTTTCTATGCAAATACGTGAGATTCATGCGTTTCGAACCGCCAAACAAGCCCCAAACGGATGCAAAGTCGCTTTATAACGAAATCTAATGATTGAGTTTTTCGCTTGCTGTAAGCATTCCAGCTCGTATTATAAGGTAAGAAACCCTTCGTTCGATGTTAAAACGAGAGGTTTATGCATTTCGAGCCGCCAAACAAGCCCCAAACGAATGCAAAGTCGCTTTATAACGAAATCTAACGATTGAGGTTTGCGATCGCTGTAAGCATTCCAGCTCGTATTATAAGGTAAGAAACCCTTCGTTCGATGTTAAAACGAGAGATTCATGCGTTTCGAGCCGCCAAACAAGCTCCAAACGAATGCAAAGTCGCTTTATGACGAAATCAAACGATTGAGTTTTGCGCTCGCTGTAAGCATTCCAGCTCGTATTATGAGATCAAAAACACTTTATTCTATGCAAATACACAAGATTCATGCGTTTCGAGCCGCCAAACAAGCCCCGACGACTGCAAATCCGCTTTGTAACGAAATCGAACGATTGAGGTTTGCGATCGCTGTACGAGTTCGAGCTCGTACTATAAGACCAAAAACTTTTCTTTCTATGCAAATACGTGAGATTCATGCGTTTCGAACCGCCAAACAAGCCCCAAACGGATGCAAAGTCGCTTTATAACGAAATCTAATGATTGAGTTTTGCGATCGCTGTACGAGTTCGAGCTCGTACTATAAGACCAAAAACTTTTCTTTCTATGCAAATACGTGAGATTCATGCGTTTCGAACCGCCAAACAAGCCCCAAACGGATGCAAAGTCGCTTTATAACGAAATCTAATGATTGAGTTTTGCGCTCGCTGTAAGCATTCCAGCTCGTATTATAAGGTAAGAAACCCTTCGTTCGATGTTAAAACGAGAGATTTATGCATTTCGAGCCGCCAAACAAGCCCCAAACGAATGCAAAGTCGCTTTATAACGAAATCTAACGATTGAGTTTTGCGCTCGCTGTAAGCATTCCAGCTCGTATTATGAGATCAAAAACACTTCATTCTATGCATATACGCAAGATTCATGCGTTTCGAGCCGCCAAACAAGCCCCAAACGAATGCAAATTCGCCTCATAACGAAATCGAACCATTGAGTTTTGCGTTCGCTGTACAAGTTCGACCTAGTATTATAACATCAAAAACTCTTCATTCTATGCAAATACGTAAGATTCATGCGTTTCGAGCCGACAAACAAGCCCCAAACGAATGCAGAGTCGCTTTGTAACGAAATCGAACGATCGAGGTTTGCGATCGCTGTACGAGTTCGAGCTCGTACTATAAGACCAAAAACTTTTCTTTCTATGCAAATACGTGAGATTCATGCGTTTCGAACCGCCAAACAAGCCCCAAACGGATGCAAAGTCGCTTTATAACGAAATCTAATGATTGAGTTTTTCGCTTGCTGTAAGCATTCCAGCTCGTATTATAAGGTAAGAAACCCTTCGTTCGATGTTAAAACGAGAGGTTTATGCATTTCGAGCCGCCAAACAAGCCCCAAACGAATGCAAAGTCGCTTTATAACGAAATCTAACGATTGAGGTTTGCGATCGCTGTAAGCATTCCAGCTCGTATTATAAGGTAAGAAACCCTTCGTTCGATGTTAAAACGAGAGATTCATGCGTTTCGAGCCGCCAAACAAGCTCCAAACGAATGCAAAGTCGCTTTATGACGAAATCAAACGATTGAGTTTTGCGCTCGCTGTAAGCATTCCAGCTCGTATTATGAGATCAAAAACACTTTATTCTATGCAAATACACAAGATTCATGCGTTTCGAGCCGCCAAACAAGCCCCAAACGACTGCAAATCCGCTTTATAACGAAATCGAACGATCGAGGTTTGCGATCGCTGTACGAGTTCGAGCTCGTACTATAAGACCAAAAACACTTTATTCTATGCAAATACGTGAGATTCATGCGTTTCGAACCGCCAAACAAGCCCCAAACGAATGCAAAGTCGCTTTATGACGAAATCTAATGATTGAGTTTTTCGCTTGCTGTAAGCATTCCAGCTCGTATTATAAGGTAAGAAACCCTTCGTTCGATGTTAAAACGAGAGGTTTATGCATTTCGAGCCGCCAAACAAGCCCCAAACGAATGCAAAGTCGCTTTATAACGAAATCTAACGATTTAGGTTTGCGATCGCTGTAAGCATTCCAGCTCGTATTATAAGGTAAGAAACCCTTCGTTCGATGTTAAAACGAGAGATTCATGCGTTTCGAGCCGCCAAACAAGCTCCAAACGAATGCAAAGTCGCTTTATGACGAAATCAAACGATTGAGTTTTGCGCTCGCTGTAAGCATTCCAGCTCGTATTATGAGATCAAAAACACTTTATTCTATGCAAATAAACAAGATTCATGCGTTTCGAGCCGCCAAACAAGCCCCAAACGACTGCAAATCCGCTTTGTAACGAAATCGAACGATTGAGGTTTGCGATCGCTGTACGAGTTCGAGCTCGTACTATAAGACCAAAAACTTTTCTTTCTATGCAAATACGTGAGATTCATGCGTTTCGAACCGCCAAACAAGCCCCAAACGGATGCAAAGTCGCTTTATAACGAAATCTAATGATTGAGTTTTGCGCTCGCTGTAAGCATTCCAGCTCGTATTATGAGATCAAAAACACTTCATTCTATGCAAATACGCAAGATTCATGCGTTTCGAGCCGTCAAACAAGCCCCAAATGAATGCAAAGTCGCTTTATAACGAAATCTAACGATTGAGTTTTGCACTCGCTGTAAGCATTCCAGCTCGTATTATGAGATCAAAAACACTTCATTCTATGCAAATACGCAAGATTCATGCGTTTCGAGCCGCCAAACAAGCCCCAAACGAATGCAAATTCGCTTTAAAACGAAATCTAACGATTGAGTTTTGCCCTCGCTCTAAGCATTCCAGCTCGTATTATGAGATCAAAAACACTTCATTCTATGCATATACGCAAGATTCATGCGTTTCGAGCCGCCAAACAAGCCCCAAACGAATGCAAATTCGCCTCATAACGAAATCGAACCATTGAGTTTTGCGTTCGCTGTACAAGTTCGACCTAGTATTATAACATCAAAAACTCTTCATTCTATGCAAATACGTAAGATTCATGCGTTTCGAGCCGACAAACAAGCCCCAAACGAATGCAGAGTCGCTTTGTAACGAAATCGAACGATCGAGGTTTGCGATCGCTGTACGAGTTCGAGCTCGTACTATAAGACCAAAAACTTTTCTTTCTATGCAAATACGTGAGATTCATGCGTTTCGAACCGCCAAACAAGCCCCAAACGGATGCAAAGTCGCTTTATAACGAAATCTAATGATTGAGTTTTTCGCTTGCTGTAAGCATTCCAGCTCGTATTATAAGGTAAGAAACCCTTCGTTCGATGTTAAAACGAGAGGTTTATGCATTTCGAGCCGCCAAACAAGCCCCAAACGAATGCAAAGTCGCTTTATAACGAAATCTAACGATTGAGGTTTGCGATCGCTGTAAGCATTCCAGCTCGTATTATAAGGTAAGAAACCCTTCGTTCGATGTTAAAACGAGAGATTCATGCGTTTCGAGCCGCCAAACAAGCTCCAAACGAATGCAAAGTCGCTTTATGACGAAATCAAACGATTGAGTTTTGCGCTCGCTGTAAGCATTCCAGCTCGTATTATGAGATCAAAAACACTTTATTCTATGCAAATACACAAGATTCATGCGTTTCGAGCCGCCAAACAAGCCCCAAACGACTGCAAATCCGCTTTGTAACGAAATCGAACGATTGAGGTTTGCGATCGCTGTACGAGTTCGAGCTCGTACTATAAGACCAAAAACTTTTCTTTCTATGCAAATACGTGAGATTCATGCGTTTCGAACCGCCAAACAAGCCCCAAACGGATGCAAAGTCGCTTTATAACGAAATCTAATGATTGAGTTTTGCGCTCGCTGTAAGCATTCCAGCTCGTATTATAAGGTAAGAAACCCTTCGTTCGATGTTAAAACGAGAGATTTATGCATTTCGAGCCGCCAAACAAGCCCCAAACGAATGCAAAGTCGCTTTATAACGAAATCTAACGATTGAGTTTTGCGCTCGGTGTAAGCATTCCAGCTCGTATTATGAGATCAAAAACACTTCATTCTATGCAAATACGCAAGATTCATGCGTTTCGAGCCGCCAAACAAGCCCCAAACGAATGCAAAGTCGCTTTAAAACGAAATCTAACGATTGAGTTTTGCCCTCGCTCTAAGCATTCCAGCTCGTATTATGAGATCAAAACCACTTCATTCTATGCATATACGCAAGATTCATGCGTTTCGAGCCGCCAAACAAGCCCCAAACGAATGCAAATTCGCCTCATAACGAAATCGAACCATTGAGTTTTGCGTTCGCTGTACAAGTTCGACCTAGTATTATAACATCAAAAACTCTTCATTCTATGCAAATACGTAAGATTCATGCGTTTCGAGCCGACAAACAAGCCCCAAACGAATGCAGAGTCGCTTTGTAACGAAATCGAACGATCGAGGTTTGCGATCGCTGTACGAGTTCGAGCTCGTACTATAAGACCAAAAACTTTTCTTTCTATGCAAATACGTGAGATTCATGCGTTTCGAACCGCCAAACAAGCCTCAAACGAATGCAAAGTCGCTTTATAACGAAATCTAATTATTGGATTTGCGCTCGCTGTAAGCATTCCAGCTCGTATTATGAGATCAAAAACACTTCATTCTATGCAAATACGCAAGATTCATGCGTTTCGAGCCGTCAAACAAGCCCCAAACGAATGCAAAGTCGCTTTATAACGAAATCTAACGATTGAGTTTTGCACTCGCTCTAAGCATTCCAGCTCGTATTATGAAATCAAAAACACTTCATTCTATGCAAATACGCAAGATTCATGCGTTTCGAGCCGCCAAACAAGCCCCAAACGAATGCAAAGTCGCTTTATAACGAAATCGAACGATTGAGGTTTGCGCTTGATGTAAGTGTTCCTGCTCATATTATTAGGTAAGAAACCCTTCGTTCGATCTAAAAACACGAGATGTATGCGTTTCGAACAGCCAAAGAGGCCCGAAACGAATGCAAAGTCGCTTCGTAACGATATCGAACATTGGAGTTTTGCCCTCGCTGTAAGCATTCCAGCTCGTATTATGAGATTAAAAACACTTCATTCTATGCAAATACGCAAGATTCATGCGTTTCGAGCCGCCAAACAAACCCCAAACGAATGCAAAGTCGCTTTATAACGAAATCGAACGATTAAGGTTTGCCCTCGCTGTAAGCATTCCAGCTCGTATTATGAGATCAAAAACACTTCATTCTATGCAAATACGCAGAATTCATGCGTTTCAAGCCGCCAAACAAGCCCCAAACGAATGCAAAGTCGCTTTATAACGAAATCGAACTATTGAGGTTTGCCCTCGCTGTAAGCATTCCAGCTCGCATTATGAGATCAAAAACACTTCATTCTATGCAAATACGCAAGATTCATGCGTTTCGAGCCGCCAAACAAGCCCCAAACGAAAGCAAAGTCGCTTTATAACGAAATCAAACGATTGAGTTTTGCGCTCGCTGTAAGCATTCCAGCTCGTATTATGAAATCAAAAACACTTCATTCTATGCAAATACGCAAGATTCATGCGTTTCGAGCCGCCAAACAAGCCCCAAACGAATGCAAAGTCGCTTTATAACGAAAGCGAACGATTGAGTTTTGCGCTCGCTGTACGAGATCGAGCTCGTATTATAACATCAAACCACTTCATTCTATGCATATACGCAAGATTCATGCGTTTCGAGCCGCCAAACAAGCCCCAAACGAATGCAAAGTCGCTTTATGACGAAATCAAACGATTGAGTTTTGCGCTCGCTGTAAGCATTCCAGCTCGTATTACGAGATCAAAAACACTTCATGCTATGCAAATACGCAAGATTCATGCGTTTCGAGCCGCCAAACAAGCCCCAAACGAACGCTAAGTCGCTCTACAACGATATCGAACATTTGAGTTTTGCGCTCGCTGTAGGCGTTCCAGCTCGTATTATGAGATCAAAAACACTTCATTCTATGCAAATACGCAAGATTCATGCGTTTCGAGCCGCCAAACAAGCCCCAAACGAATGCAAAGTCGCTTTATAACGAAATCGAACGATTGAGTTTTGCGCTCGCTGTAAGCATTCCAGCTCGTATTATAAGGTAAGAAACCCTTCGTTCGATGTTAAAATGAGAGATTTATGCATTTCGAGCCGCCAAACAAGCCCCAAACGAATGCAAAGTCGCTTTAAAACGAAATCTAACGATTGAGTTTTGCCCTCGCTCTAAGCATTCCAGCTCGTATTATGAGATCAAAAACACTTCATTCTATGCAAATACGCAAGATTCATGCGTTTTGAGCCGCCAAACAAGCCCCAAACGACTGCAAATCCGCTTTATAACGAAATCGAACGATTGAGTTTAGCGTTCGCTTTACAAGTTCGACATAGTATTATAACATCAAATACTCTTCATTCTATGCAAATAAATAAGATTCATGTGTTTCGAGCCCCCAAACAAGCCCCGAACGAACGCTAAGTCGCTTTACAACGATATCGAACATTTGAGTTTTGCGCTCGCTGTAGGCGTTCCAGCTCGTATTATGAGATCAAAAACACTTCATTCTATGCAAATACGTAAGATTCATGCGTTTCGAGCAGCCAAACAAGCCCCAAACGAATGCAAATTCGCCTCATAACGAAATCGAACGATTGAGTTTTGCGATCGCTGTACAAGTTCGACCTAGTATTATAACATCAAAAACTCTTCATTCTATGCAAATACGCAAGATTCATGCGTTTCGAGCCGCCAAACAAGCCCCAAACGAATGCAAAGTCGCTTTAAAACGAAATCTAACGATTGAGATTTGCCCTCGCTCTAAGCATTCCAGCTCGTGTTATGAGATCAAAAACACTTCATTCTATGCAAATACGCAAGATTCATGCGTTTCGAGCCGCCAAACAAGCCCCAAACGACTGCAAATCCGCTTTGTAACGAAATCGAACGATTGAGGTTTGCGATCGCTGTACGAGTTCGAGCTCGTACTATAAGACCAAAAACTTTTCTTTCTATGCAAATACGTGAGATTCATGCGTTTCGAACCGCCAAACAAGCCCCAAACGGATGCAAAGTCGCTTTATAACGAAATCTAATGATTGAGTTTTGCGCTCGCTGTAAGCATTCCAGCTCGTATTATAAGGTAAGAAACCCTTCGTTCGATGTTAAAACGAGAGATTTATGCATTTCGAGCCGCCAAACAAGCCCCAAACGAATGCAAAGTCGCTTTATAACGAAATCTAACGATTGAGTTTTGCGCTCGGTGTAAGCATTCCAGCTCGTATTATGAGATCAAAAACACTTCATTCTATGCAAATACGCAAGATTCATGCGTTTCGAGCCGCCAAACAAGCCCCAAACGAATGCAAAGTCGCTTTAAAACGAAATCTAACGATTGAGTTTTGCCCTCGCTCTAAGCATTCCAGCTCGTATTATGAGATCAAAACCACTTCATTCTATGCATATACGCAAGATTCATGCGTTTCGAGCCGCCAAACAAGCCCCAAACGAATGCAAATTCGCCTCATAACGAAATCGAACCATTGAGTTTTGCGTTCGCTGTACAAGTTCGACCTAGTATTATAACATCAAAAACTCTTCATTCTATGCAAATACGTAAGATTCATGCGTTTCGAGCCGACAAACAAGCCCCAAACGAATGCAGAGTCGCTTTGTAACGAAATCGAACGATCGAGGTTTGCGATCGCTGTACGAGTTCGAGCTCGTACTATAAGACCAAAAACTTTTCTTTCTATGCAAATACGTGAGATTCATGCGTTTCGAACCGCCAAACAAGCCTCAAACGAATGCAAAGTCGCTTTATAACGAAATCTAATTATTGGATTTGCGCTCGCTGTAAGCATTCCAGCTCGTATTATGAGATCAAAAACACTTCATTCTATGCAAATACGCAAGATTCATGCGTTTCGAGCCGTCAAACAAGCCCCAAACGAATGCAAAGTCGCTTTATAACGAAATCTAACGATTGAGTTTTGCACTCGCTCTAAGCATTCCAGCTCGTATTATGAAATCAAAAACACTTCATTCTATGCAAATACGCAAGATTCATGCGTTTCGAGCCGCCAAACAAGCCCCAAACGAATGCAAAGTCGCTTTATAACGAAATCGAACGATTGAGGTTTGCGCTTGATGTAAGTGTTCCTGCTCATATTATTAGGTAAGAAACCCTTCGTTCGATCTAAAAACACGAGATGTATGCGTTTCGAACAGCCAAAGAGGCCCGAAACGAATGCAAAGTCGCTTCGTAACGATATCGAACATTGGAGTTTTGCCCTCGCTGTAAGCATTCCAGCTCGTATTATGAGATTAAAAACACTTCATTCTATGCAAATACGCAAGATTCATGCGTTTCGAGCCGCCAAACAAACCCCAAACGAATGCAAAGTCGCTTTATAACGAAATCGAACGATTAAGGTTTGCCCTCGCTGTAAGCATTCCAGCTCGTATTATGAGATCAAAAACACTTCATTCTATGCAAATACGCAGAATTCATGCGTTTCAAGCCGCCAAACAAGCCCCAAACGAATGCAAAGTCGCTTTATAACGAAATCGAACTATTGAGGTTTGCCCTCGCTGTAAGCATTCCAGCTCGCATTATGAGATCAAAAACACTTCATTCTATGCAAATACGCAAGATTCATGCGTTTCGAGCCGCCAAACAAGCCCCAAACGAAAGCAAAGTCGCTTTATAACGAAATCAAACGATTGAGTTTTGCGCTCGCTGTAAGCATTCCAGCTCGTATTATGAGATCAAAAACACTTCATTCTATGCAAATACGCAAGATTCATGCGTTTCGAGCCGCCAAACAAGCCCTAACCGAATGCAAAGTCGCTTTATAACGAAATCGAACTATTGAGGTTTGCCCTCGCTGTAAGCATTCCAGCTCGTATTATGAGATCAAAAACACTTCATTCTATGCAAATACGCAAGATTCATGCGTTTCGAGCCGCCAAACAAGCCCCAAACGAATGCAAAGTCGCTTTATGACGAAATCAAACGATTGAGTTTTGCGCTCGCTGTAAGCATTCCAGCTCGTATTACGAGATCAAAAACACTTCATGCTATGCAAATACGCAAGATTCATGCGTTTCGAGCCGCCAAACAAGCCCCAAACGACTGCAAATCCGCTTTGTAACGAAATCGAACGATTGAGGTTTGCGATCGCTGTACGAGTTCGAGCTCGTACTATAAGACCAAAAACTTTTCATTCTATGCAAATACGCAAGATTCATGCGTTTCGAGCCGCCAAACAAGCCCCAAACGAATGCAAAGTCGCTTTAAAACGAAATCTAACGATTGAGTTTTGCCCTCGCTCTAAGCATTCCAGCTCGTATTATGAGATCAAAAACACTTCATTCTATGCAAATACGCAAGATTCATGCGTTTCGAGCCGCCAAACAAGCCCCAAACGAATGCAAAGTCGCTTTATAACGAAATCTAACGATTGAGTTTTGCGCTCGCTTTAAGCATTCCAGCTCGTATTATGAGATCAAAAACACTTCATTCTATGCAAATACGCAAGATTCATGCGTTTCGAGCCGCCAAACAAGCCCCAAACGAATGCAAAGTCGCTTTAAAACGAAATCTAACGATTGAGTTTTGCCCTCGCTCTAAGCATTCCAGCTCGTATTATGAGATCAAAAACACTTCATTCTATGCAAATACGCAAGATTCATGCGTTTCGAGCCGCCAAACAAGCCCCAAACGAATGCAAAGTCGCTTTAAAACGAAATCTAACGATTGAGTTTTGCCCTCGCTCTAAGCATTCCAGCTCGTATTATAACATCAAAAACTCTTCATTCTATGCAAATACGTAAGATTCATGCGTTTCGAGCCGCCAAACAAGCCCCAAACGAATGCAAAGTCGTTTTGTAACGAAATCGAACGATTGAGTTTTGCCCTCGCTCTAAGCATTCCAGCTCGTATTATGAGATCAAAAACACTTCATTCTATGCAAATACGCAAGATTCATGCGTTTTGAGCCGCCAAACAAGCCCCAAACGACTGCAAATCCGCTTTATAACGAAATCGAACGATTGAGTTTTGCGTTCGCTTTACAAGTTCGACATAGTATTATAACATCAAATACTCTTCATTCTATGCAAATAAATAAGATTCATGTGTTTCGAGCCCCCAAACAAGCCCCGAACGAACGCTAAGTCGCTTTACAACGATATCGAACATTTGAGTTTTGCGCTCGCTGTAGGCGTTCCAGCTCGTATTATGAGATCAAAAACACTTCATTCTATGCAACTACGTAAGATTCATGCGTTTCGAGCAGCCAAACAAGCCCCAAACGAATGCAAATTCGCCTCATAACGAAATCGAACGATTGAGTTTTGCGATCGCTGTACAAGTTCGACCTAGTATTATAACATCAAAAACTCTTCATTCTATGCAAATACGCAAGATTCATGCGTTTCGAGCCGCCAAACAAGCCCCAAACGAATGCAAAGTCGCTTTAAAACGAAATCTAACGATTGAGATTTGCCCTCGCTCTAAGCATTCCAGCTCGTATTATGAGATCAAAAACACTTCATTCTATGCAAATACGCAAGATTCATGCGTTTCGAGCCGCCAAACAAGCCCCAAACGAATGCAAAGTCGCTTTAAAACGAAATCTAACGATTGAGTTTTGCCCTCGCTCTAAGCATTCCAGCTCGTATTATGAGATCAAAAACACTTCATTCTATGCAAATACGCAAGATTCATGCGTTTCGAGCCGCCAAACAAGCCCCAAACGAATGCAAATCCGCTTTATAACGAAATCGAACGATTGAGTTTAGCGTTCGCTTTACAAGTTCGACATAGTATTATAACATCAAATACTCTTCATTCTATGCAAATAAATAAGATTCATGTGTTTCGAGCCCCCAAACAAGCCCCGAACGAACGCTCAGTCGCTTTACAACGATATCGAACATTTGAGTTTTGCGCTCGCTGTAGGCGTTCCAGCTCGTATTATGAGATCAAAAACTCTTCATTCTATGCAAATACGCAAGATTCATGCGTTTCGAGCCGCCAAACAAGCCCCAAACGAATGCAAAGTCGCTTTATAACGAAATCTAACGAATGAGTTTTGCGCTCGCTGTAAGCATTCCAGCTCGTATTATGAGATCAAAAACACTTCATTCTATGCAAATACGCAAGATTCATGCGTTTCGAGCCGCCAAACAAGCCCCAAACGAATGCAAAGTCGCTTTAAAACGAAATCTAACGATTGAGTTTTGCCCTCGCTCTAAGCATTCCAGCTCGTATTATGAGATCAAAAACACTTCATTCTATGCATATACGCAAGATTCATGCGTTTCGAGCCGCCAAACAAGCCCCAAACGAATGCAAATTCGCCTCATAACGAAATCGAACCATTGAGTTTTGCGTTCGCTGTACAAGTTCGACCTAGTATTATAACATCAAAAACTCTTCATTCTATGCAAATACGTAAGATTCATGCGTTTCGAGCCGACAAACAAGCCCCAAACGAATGCAGAGTCGCTTTGTAACGAAATCGAACGATCGAGGTTTGCGATCGCTGTACGAGTTCGAGCTCGTACTATAAGACCAAAAACTTTTCTTTCTATGCAAATACGTGAGATTCATGCGTTTCGAACCGCCAAACAAGCCCCAAACGGATGCAAAGTCGCTTTATAACGAAATCTAATGATTGAGTTTTTCGCTTGCTGTAAGCATTCCAGCTCGTATTATAAGGTAAGAAACCCTTCGTTCGATGTTAAAACGAGAGGTTTATGCATTTCGAGCCGCCAAACAAGCCCCAAACGAATGCAAAGTCGCTTTATAACGAAATCTAACGATTGAGGTTTGCGATCGCTGTAAGCATTCCAGCTCGTATTATAAGGTAAGAAACCCTTCGTTCGATGTTAAAACGAGAGATTCATGCGTTTCGAGCCGCCAAACAAGCTCCAAACGAATGCAAAGTCGCTTTATGACGAAATCAAACGATTGAGTTTTGCGCTCGCTGTAAGCATTCCAGCTCGTATTATGAGATCAAAAACACTTTATTCTATGCAAATACACAAGATTCATGCGTTTCGAGCCGCCAAACAAGCCCCAAACGACTGCAAATCCGCTTTGTAACGAAATCGAACGATTGAGGTTTGCGATCGCTGTACGAGTTCGAGCTCGTACTATAAGACCAAAAACTTTTCTTTCTATGCAAATACGTGAGATTCATGCGTTTCGAACCGCCAAACAAGCCCCAAACGGATGCAAAGTCGCTTTATAACGAAATCTAATGATTGAGTTTTGCGCTCGCTGTAAGCATTCCAGCTCGTATTATAAGGTAAGAAACCCTTCGTTCGATGTTAAAACGAGAGATTTATGCATTTCGAGCCGCCAAACAAGCCCCAAACGAATGCAAAGTCGCTTTATAACGAAATCTAACGATTGAGTTTTGCGCTCGGTGTAAGCATTCCAGCTCGTATTATGAGATCAAAAACACTTCATTCTATGCAAATACGCAAGATTCATGCGTTTCGAGCCGCCAAACAAGCCCCAAACGAATGCAAAGTCGCTTTAAAACGAAATCTAACGATTGAGTTTTGCCCTCGCTCTAAGCATTCCAGCTCGTATTATGAGATCAAAACTACTTCATTCTATGCATATACGCAAGATTCATGCGTTTCGAGCCGCCAAACAAGCCCCAAACGAATGCAAATTCGCCTCATAACGAAATCGAACCATTGAGTTTTGCGTTCGCTGTACAAGTTCGACCTAGTATTATAACATCAAAAACTCTTCATTCTATGCAAATACGTAAGATTCATGCGTTTCGAGCCGACAAACAAGCCCCAAACGAATGCAGAGTCGCTTTGTAACGAAATCGAACGATCGAGGTTTGCGATCGCTGTACGAGTTCGAGCTCGTACTATAAGACCAAAAACTTTTCTTTCTATGCAAATACGTGAGATTCATGCGTTTCGAACCGCCAAACAAGCCTCAAACGAATGCAAAGTCGCTTTATAACGAAATCTAATTATTGGATTTGCGCTCGCTGTAAGCATTCCAGCTCGTATTATGAGATCAAAAACACTTCATTCTATGCAAATACGCAAGATTCATGCGTTTCGAGCCGTCAAACAAGCCCCAAACGAATGCAAAGTCGCTTTATAACGAAATCGAACGATTGAGGTTTGCGCTTGATGTAAGTGTTCCTGCTCATATTATTAGGTAAGAAACCCTTCGTTCGATCTAAAAACACGAGATGTATGCGTTTCGAACAGCCAAAGAGGCCCGAAACGAATGCAAAGTCGCTTCGTAACGATATCGATCATTGGAGTTTTGCCCTCGCTGTAAGCATTCCAGCTCGTATTATGAGATTAAAAACACTTCATTCTATGCAAATACGCAAGATTCATGCGTTTCGAGCCGCCAAACAAACCCCAAACGAATGCAAAGTCGCTTTATAACGAAATCGAACGATTAAGGTTTGCCCTCGCTGTAAGCATTCCAGCTCGTATTATGAGATCAAAAACACTTCATTCTATGCAAATACGCAGAATTCATGCGTTTCAAGCCGCCAAACAAGCCCCAAACGAATGCAAAGTCGCTTTATAACGAAATCGAACTATTGAGGTTTGCCCTCGCTGTAAGCATTCCAGCTCGCATTATGAGATCAAAAACACTTCATTCTATGCAAATACGCAAGATTCATGCGTTTCGAGCCGCCAAACAAGCCCCAAACGAAAGCAAAGTCGCTTTATAACGAAATCAAACGATTGAGTTTTGCGCTCTCTGTAAGCATTCCAGCTCGTATTATGAGATCAAAAACACTTCATTCTATGCAAATACGCAAGATTCATGCGTTTCGAGCCGCCAAACAAGCCCTAACCGAATGCAAAGTCGCTTTATAACGAAATCGAACTATTGAGGTTTGCCCTCGCTGTAAGCATTCCAGCTCGTATTATGAGATCAAAAACACTTCATTCTATGCAAATACGCAAGATTCATGCGTTTCGAGCCGCCAAACAAGCCCCAAACGAATGCAAAGTCGCTTTATGACGAAATCAAACGATTGAGTTTTGCGCTCGCTGTAAGCATTCCAGCTCGTATTACGATATCAAAAACACTTCATGCTATGCAAATACGCAAGATTCATGCGTTTCGAGCCGCCAAACAAGCCCCAAACGACTGCAAATCCGCTTTGTAACGAAATCGAACGATTGAGGTTTGCGATCGCTGTACGAGTTCGAGCTCGTACTATAAGACCAAAAACTTTTCATTCTATGCAAATACGCAAGATTCATGCGTTTCGAGCCGCCAAACAAGCCCCAAACGAATGCAAAGTCGCTTTAAAACGAAATCTAACGATTGAGTTTTGCCCTCGCTCTAAGCATTCCAGCTCGTATTATGAGATCAAAAACACTTCATTCTATGCAAATACGCAAGATTCATGCGTTTCGAGCCGCCAAACAAGCCCCAAACGAATGCAAAGTCGCTTTATAACGAAATCTAACGATTGAGTTTTGCGCTCGCTTTAAGCATTCCAGCTCGTATTATGAGATCAAAAACACTTCATTCTATGCAAATACGCAAGATTCATGCGTTTCGAGCCGCCAAACAAGCCCCAAACGAATGCAAAGTCGCTTTAAAACGAAATCTAACGATTGAGTTTTGCCCTCGCTCTAAGCATTCCAGCTCGTATTATGAGATCAAAAACACTTCATTCTATGCAAATACGCAAGATTCATGCGTTTCGAGCCGCCAAACAAGCCCCAAACGAATGCAAAGTCGCTTTAAAACGAAATCTAACGATTGAGTTTTGCCCTCGCTCTAAGCATTCCAGCTCGTATTATAACATCAAAAACTCTTCATTCTATGCAAATACGTAAGATTCATGCGTTTCGAGCCGCCAAACAAGCCCCAAACGAATGCAAAGTCGCTTTGTAACGAAATCGAACGATTGAGTTTTGCCCTCGCTCTAAGCATTCCAGCTCGTATTATGAGATCAAAAACACTTCATTCTATGCAAATACGCAAGATTCATGCGTTTTGAGCCGCCAAACAAGCCCCAAACGACTGCAAATCCGCTTTATAACGAAATCGAACGATTGAGTTTTGCGTTCGCTTTACAAGTTCGACATAGTATTATAACATCAAATACTCTTCATTCTATGCAAATAAATAAGATTCATGTGTTTCGAGCCCCCAAACAAGCCCCGAACGAACGCTAAGTCGCTTTACAACGATATCGAACATTTGAGTTTTGCGCTCGCTGTAGGCGTTCCAGCTCGTATTATGAGATCAAAAACACTTCATTCTATGCAAATACGTAAGATTCATGCGTTTCGAGCAGCCAAACAAGCCCCAAACGAATGCAAATTCGCCTCATAACGAAATCGAACGATTGAGTTTTGCGATCGCTGTACAAGTTCGACCTAGTATTATAACATCAAAAACTCTTCATTCTATGCAAATACGCAAGATTCATGCGTTTCGAGCCGCCAAACAAGCCCCAAACGAATGCAAAGTCGCTTTAAAACGAAATCTAACGATTGAGATTTGCCCTCGCTCTAAGCATTCCAGCTCGTATTATGAGATCAAAAACACTTCATTCTATGCAAATACGCAAGATTCATGCGTTTCGAGCCGCCAAACAAGCCCCAAACGAATGCAAAGTCGCTTTAAAACGAAATCTAACGATTGAGTTTTGCCCTCGCTCTAAGCATTCCAGCTCGTATTATGAGATCAAAAACACTTCATTCTATGCAAATACGCAAGATTCATGCGTTTCGAGCCGCCAAACAAGCCCCAAACGAATGCAAATCCGCTTTATAACGAAATCGAACGATTGAGTTTAGCGTTCGCTTTACAAGTTCGACATAGTATTATAACATCAAATACTCTTCATTCTATGCAAATAAATAAGATTCATGTGTTTCGAGCCCCCAAACAAGCCCCGAACGAACGCTCAGTCGCTTTACAACGATATCGAACATTTGAGTTTTGCGCTCGCTGTAGGCGTTCCAGGTCGTATTATGAGATCAAAAACTCTTCATTCTATGCAAATACGCAAGATTCATGCGTTTCGAGCCGCCAAACAAGCCCCAAACGAATGCAAAGTCGCTTTATAACGAAATCGAACGATTAAGGTTTGCCCTCGCTGTAAGCATTCCAGCTCGTGTTATGAGATCAAAAACACTTCATTCTATGCAAATACGCAAGGTTCATGCGTTTCGAGTCGCCAAACAATCCCCAAAACGAATGCAAAGTCGCTTTATAACGAAATCTAACGATTGAGTTTTGCGCTCGCTCTAAGCATTCCAGCTCGTATTATGAGATCAAAAACACTTCATTCTATGCAAATACGCAAGATTCATGCGTTTCGAGCCGCCAAACAAGCCCTAACCGAATGCAAAGTCGCTTTATAACGAAATCGAACTATTGAGGTTTGCCCTCGCTGTAAGCATTCCAGCTCGTATTATGAGATCAAAAACACTTCATTCTATGCAAATACGCAAGATTCATGCGTTTCGAGCCGCCAAACAAGCCCCAAACGAATGCAAAGTCGCTTTATGACGAAATCAAACGATTGAGTTTTGCGCTCGCTGTAAGCATTCCAGCTCGTATTACGAGATCAAAAACACTTCATGCTATGCAAATACGCAAGATTCATGCGTTTCGAGCCGCCAAACAAGCCCCAAACGACTGCAAATCCGCTTTGTAACGAAATCGAACGATTGAGGTTTGCGATCGCTGTACGAGTTCGAGCTCGTACTATAAGACCAAAAACTTTTCATTCTATGCAAATACGCAAGATTCATGCGTTTCGAGCCGCCAAACAAGCCCCAAACGAATGCAAAGTCGCTTTAAAACGAAATCTAACGATTGAGTTTTGCCCTCGCTCTAAGCATTCCAGCTCGTATTATGAGATCAAAAACACTTCATTCTATGCATATACGCAAGATTCATGCGTTTCGAGCCGCCAAACAAGCCCCAAACGAATGCAAATTCGCCTCATAACGAAATCGAACCATTGAGTTTTGCGTTCGCTGTACAAGTTCGACCTAGTATTATAACATCAAAAACTCTTCATTCTATGCAAATACGTAAGATTCATGCGTTTCGAGCCGACAAACAAGCCCCAAACGAATGCAGAGTCGCTTTGTAACGAAATCGAACGATCGAGGTTTGCGATCGCTGTACGAGTTCGAGCTCGTACTATAAGACCAAAAACTTTTCTTTCTATGCAAATACGTGAGATTCATGCGTTTCGAACCGCCAAACAAGCCCCAAACGGATGCAAAGTCGCTTTATAACGAAATCTAATGATTGAGTTTTTCGCTTGCTGTAAGCATTCCAGCTCGTATTATAAGGTAAGAAACCCTTCGTTCGATGTTAAAACGAGAGGTTTATGCATTTCGAGCCGCCAAACAAGCCCCAAACGAATGCAAAGTCGCTTTATAACGAAATCTAACGATTGAGGTTTGCGATCGCTGTAAGCATTCCAGCTCGTATTATAAGGTAAGAAACCCTTCGTTCGATGTTAAAACGAGAGATTCATGCGTTTCGAGCCGCCAAACAAGCTCCAAACGAATGCAAAGTCGCTTTATGACGAAATCAAACGATTGAGTTTTGCGCTCGCTGTAAGCATTCCAGCTCGTATTATGAGATCAAAAACACTTTATTCTATGCAAATACACAAGATTCATGCGTTTCGAGCCGCCAAACAAGCCCCGACGACTGCAAATCCGCTTTGTAACGAAATCGAACGATTGAGGTTTGCGATCGCTGTACGAGTTCGAGCTCGTACTATAAGACCAAAAACTTTTCTTTCTATGCAAATACGTGAGATTCATGCGTTTCGAACCGCCAAACAAGCCCCAAACGGATGCAAAGTCGCTTTATAACGAAATCTAATGATTGAGTTTTGCGATCGCTGTACGAGTTCGAGCTCGTACTATAAGACCAAAAACTTTTCTTTCTATGCAAATACGTGAGATTCATGCGTTTCGAACCGCCAAACAAGCCCCAAACGGATGCAAAGTCGCTTTATAACGAAATCTAATGATTGAGTTTTGCGCTCGCTGTAAGCATTCCAGCTCGTATTATAAGGTAAGAAACCCTTCGTTCGATGTTAAAACGAGAGATTTATGCATTTCGAGCCGCCAAACAAGCCCCAAACGAATGCAAAGTCGCTTTATAACGAAATCTAACGATTGAGTTTTGCGCTCGCTGTAAGCATTCCAGCTCGTATTATGAGATCAAAAACACTTCATTCTATGCATATACGCAAGATTCATGCGTTTCGAGCCGCCAAACAAGCCCCAAACGAATGCAAATTCGCCTCATAACGAAATCGAACCATTGAGTTTTGCGTTCGCTGTACAAGTTCGACCTAGTATTATAACATCAAAAACTCTTCATTCTATGCAAATACGTAAGATTCATGCGTTTCGAGCCGACAAACAAGCCCCAAACGAATGCAGAGTCGCTTTGTAACGAAATCGAACGATCGAGGTTTGCGATCGCTGTACGAGTTCGAGCTCGTACTATAAGACCAAAAACTTTTCTTTCTATGCAAATACGTGAGATTCATGCGTTTCGAACCGCCAAACAAGCCCCAAACGGATGCAAAGTCGCTTTATAACGAAATCTAATGATTGAGTTTTTCGCTTGCTGTAAGCATTCCAGCTCGTATTATAAGGTAAGAAACCCTTCGTTCGATGTTAAAACGAGAGGTTTATGCATTTCGAGCCGCCAAACAAGCCCCAAACGAATGCAAAGTCGCTTTATAACGAAATCTAACGATTGAGGTTTGCGATCGCTGTAAGCATTCCAGCTCGTATTATAAGGTAAGAAACCCTTCGTTCGATGTTAAAACGAGAGATTCATGCGTTTCGAGCCGCCAAACAAGCTCCAAACGAATGCAAAGTCGCTTTATGACGAAATCAAACGATTGAGTTTTGCGCTCGCTGTAAGCATTCCAGCTCGTATTATGAGATCAAAAACACTTTATTCTATGCAAATACACAAGATTCATGCGTTTCGAGCCGCCAAACAAGCCCCAAACGACTGCAAATCCGCTTTATAACGAAATCGAACGATCGAGGTTTGCGATCGCTGTACGAGTTCGAGCTCGTACTATAAGACCAAAAACACTTTATTCTATGCAAATACGTGAGATTCATGCGTTTCGAACCGCCAAACAAGCCCCAAACGAATGCAAAGTCGCTTTATGACGAAATCTAATGATTGAGTTTTTCGCTTGCTGTAAGCATTCCAGCTCGTATTATAAGGTAAGAAACCCTTCGTTCGATGTTAAAACGAGAGGTTTATGCATTTCGAGCCGCCAAACAAGCCCCAAACGAATGCAAAGTCGCTTTATAACGAAATCTAACGATTTAGGTTTGCGATCGCTGTAAGCATTCCAGCTCGTATTATAAGGTAAGAAACCCTTCGTTCGATGTTAAAACGAGAGATTCATGCGTTTCGAGCCGCCAAACAAGCTCCAAACGAATGCAAAGTCGCTTTATGACGAAATCAAACGATTGAGTTTTGCGCTCGCTGTAAGCATTCCAGCTCGTATTATGAGATCAAAAACACTTTATTCTATGCAAATAAACAAGATTCATGCGTTTCGAGCCGCCAAACAAGCCCCAAACGACTGCAAATCCGCTTTGTAACGAAATCGAACGATTGAGGTTTGCGATCGCTGTACGAGTTCGAGCTCGTACTATAAGACCAAAAACTTTTCTTTCTATGCAAATACGTGAGATTCATGCGTTTCGAACCGCCAAACAAGCCCCAAACGGATGCAAAGTCGCTTTATAACGAAATCTAATGATTGAGTTTTGCGCTCGCTGTAAGCATTCCAGCTCGTATTATGAGATCAAAAACACTTCATTCTATGCAAATACGCAAGATTCATGCGTTTCGAGCCGTCAAACAAGCCCCAAATGAATGCAAAGTCGCTTTATAACGAAATCTAACGATTGAGTTTTGCACTCGCTGTAAGCATTCCAGCTCGTATTATGAGATCAAAAACACTTCATTCTATGCAAATACGCAAGATTCATGCGTTTCGAGCCGCCAAACAAGCCCCAAACGAATGCAAATTCGCTTTAAAACGAAATCTAACGATTGAGTTTTGCCCTCGCTCTAAGCATTCCAGCTCGTATTATGAGATCAAAAACACTTCATTCTATGCATATACGCAAGATTCATGCGTTTCGAGCCGCCAAACAAGCCCCAAACGAATGCAAATTCGCCTCATAACGAAATCGAACCATTGAGTTTTGCGTTCGCTGTACAAGTTCGACCTAGTATTATAACATCAAAAACTCTTCATTCTATGCAAATACGTAAGATTCATGCGTTTCGAGCCGACAAACAAGCCCCAAACGAATGCAGAGTCGCTTTGTAACGAAATCGAACGATCGAGGTTTGCGATCGCTGTACGAGTTCGAGCTCGTACTATAAGACCAAAAACTTTTCTTTCTATGCAAATACGTGAGATTCATGCGTTTCGAACCGCCAAACAAGCCCCAAACGGATGCAAAGTCGCTTTATAACGAAATCTAATGATTGAGTTTTTCGCTTGCTGTAAGCATTCCAGCTCGTATTATAAGGTAAGAAACCCTTCGTTCGATGTTAAAACGAGAGGTTTATGCATTTCGAGCCGCCAAACAAGCCCCAAACGAATGCAAAGTCGCTTTATAACGAAATCTAACGATTGAGGTTTGCGATCGCTGTAAGCATTCCAGCTCGTATTATAAGGTAAGAAACCCTTCGTTCGATGTTAAAACGAGAGATTCATGCGTTTCGAGCCGCCAAACAAGCTCCAAACGAATGCAAAGTCGCTTTATGACGAAATCAAACGATTGAGTTTTGCGCTCGCTGTAAGCATTCCAGCTCGTATTATGAGATCAAAAACACTTTATTCTATGCAAATACACAAGATTCATGCGTTTCGAGCCGCCAAACAAGCCCCAAACGACTGCAAATCCGCTTTGTAACGAAATCGAACGATTGAGGTTTGCGATCGCTGTACGAGTTCGAGCTCGTACTATAAGACCAAAAACTTTTCTTTCTATGCAAATACGTGAGATTCATGCGTTTCGAACCGCCAAACAAGCCCCAAACGGATGCAAAGTCGCTTTATAACGAAATCTAATGATTGAGTTTTGCGATCGCTGTACGAGTTCGAGCTCGTACTATAAGACCAAAAACTTTTCTTTCTATGCAAATACGTGAGATTCATGCGTTTCGAACCGCCAAACAAGCCCCAAACGGATGCAAAGTCGCTTTATAACGAAATCTAATGATTGAGTTTTGCGCTCGCTGTAAGCATTCCAGCTCGTATTATAAGGTAAGAAACCCTTCGTTCGATGTTAAAACGAGAGATTTATGCATTTCGAGCCGCCAAACAAGCCCCAAACGAATGCAAAGTCGCTTTATAACGAAATCTAACGATTGAGATTTGCCCTCGCTCTAAGCATTCCAGCTCGTATTATGAGATCAAAAACACTTCATTCTATGCAAATACGCAAGATTCATGCGTTTCGAGCCGCCAAACAAGCCCCAAACGAATGCAAAGTCGCTTTAAAACGAAATCTAACGATTGAGTTTTGCCCTCGCTCTAAGCATTCCAGCTCGTATTATGAGATCAAAAACACTTCATTCTATGCAAATACGCAAGATTCATGCGTTTCGAGCCGCCAAACAAGCCCCAAACGAATGCAAAGTCGCTTTAAAACGAAATCTAACGATTGAGTTTTGCCCTCGCTCTAAGCATTCCAGCTCGTATTATGAGATCAAAAACACTTCATTCTATGCAAATACGCAAGATTCATGCGTTTCGAGCCGCCAAACAAGCCCCAAACGAATGCAAATTCGCCTCATAACGAAATCGAACGATTGAGTTTTGCGTTCGCTGTACAAGTTCGACCTAGTATTATAACATCAAAAACTCTTCATTCTATGCAAATACGTAAGATTCATGCGTTTCGAGCCGCCAAACAAGCCCCAAACGAATGCAGAGTCGCTTTGTAACGAAATCGAACGATCGAGGTTTGCGATCGCTGTACGAGTTCGAGCTCGTACTATAAGACCAAAAACTTTTCTTTCTATGCAAATACGTGAGATTCATGCGTTTCGAACCGCCAAACAAGCCCCAAACGGATGCAAAGTCGCTTTATAACGAAATCGAACGATTGAGTTTAGCGTTCGCTTTACAAGTTCGACATAGTATTATAACATCAAATACTCTTCATTCTATGCAAATAAATAAGATTCATGTGTTTCGAGCCCCAAAACAAGCCCCGAACGAACGCTAAGTCGCTTTACAACGATATCGAACATTTGAGTTTTGCGCTCGCTGTAGGCGTTCCAGCTCGTATTATGAGATCAAAAACACTTCATTCTATGCAAATACGTAAGATTCATGCGTTTCGAGCAGCCAAACAAGCCCCAAACGAATGCAAATTCGCCTCATAACGAAATCGAACGATTGAGTTTTGCGATCGCTGTACAAGTTCGACCTAGTATTATAACATCAAAAACTCTTCATTCTATGCAAATACGCAAGATTCATGCGTTTCGAGCCGCCAAACAAGCCCCAAACGAATGCAAAGTCGCTTTAAAACGAAATCTAACGATTGAGATTTGCCCTCGCTCTAAGCATTCCAGCTCGTATTATGAGATCAAAAACACTTCATTCTATGCAAATACGCAAGATTCATGCGTTTCGAGCCGCCAAACAAGCCCCAAACGAATGCAAAGTCGCTTTAAAACGAAATCTAACGATTGAGTTTTGCCCTCGCTCTAAGCATTCCAGCTCGTATTATGAGATCAAAAACACTTCATTCTATGCAAATACGCAAGATTCATGCGTTTCGAGCCGCCAAACAAGCCCCAAACGAATGCAAATTCGCCTCATAACGAAATCGAACGATTGAGTTTTGCGTTCGCTGTACAAGTTCGACCTAGTATTATAACATCAAAAACTCTTCATTCTATGCAAATACGTAAGATTCATGCGTTTCGAGCCGCCAAACAAGCCCCAAACGAATGCAGAGTCGCTTTGTAACGAAATCGAACGATCGAGGTTTGCGATCGCTGTACGAGTTCGAGCTCGTACTATAAGACCAAAAACTTTTCTTTCTATGCAAATACGTGAGATTCATGCGTTTCGAACCGCCAAACAAGCCCCAAACGGATGCAAAGTCGCTTTATAACGAAATCTAATGATTGAGTTTTGCGCTCGCTGTAAGCATTCCAGCTCGTATTATAAGGTAAGAAACCCTTCGTTCGATGTTAAAACGAGAGATTTATGCATTTCGAGCCGCCAAACAAGCCCCAAACGAATGCAAAGTCGCTTTATAACGAAATCTAACGATTGAGTTTTGCGCTCGCTGTAAGCATTCCAGCTCGTATTATGAGATCAAAAACACTTCATTTTATGCAAATAAACAAGATTCATGCGTTTCGAGCCGCCAAACAAGCCCCAAACGACTGCAAATCCGCTTTGTAACGAAATCGAACGATTGAGGTTTGCGATCGCTGTACGAGTTCGAGCTCGTACTATAAGACCAAAAACTTTTCTTTCTATGCAAATACGTGAGATTCATGCGTTTCGAACCGCCAAACAACCCCCAAACGGATGCAAAGTCGCTTTATAACGAAATCTAATGATTGAGTTTTTCGCTTGCTGTAAGCATTCCAGCTCGTATTATAAGGTAAGAAACCCTTCGTTCGATGTTAAAACGAGAGGTTTATGCATTTCGAGCCGCCAAACAAGCCCCAAACGAATGCAAAGTCGCTTTATAACGAAATCTAACGATTGAGGTTTGCGATCGCTGTAAGCATTCCAGCTCGTATTATAAGGTAAGAAACCCTTCGTTCGATGTTAAAACGAGAGATTCATGCGTTTCGAGCCGCCAAACAAGCTCCAAACGAATGCAAAGTCGCTTTATGACGAAATCAAACGATTGAGTTTTGCGCTCGCTGTAAGCATTCCAGCTCGTATTATGAGATCAAAAACACTTTATTCTATGCAAATACACAAGATTCATGCGTTTCGAGCCGCCAAACAAGCCCCAAACGACTGCAAATCCGCTTTGTAACGAAATCGAACGATTGAGGTTTGCGATCGCTGTACGAGTTCGAGCTCGTACTATAAGACCAAAAACTTTTCTTTCTATGCAAATACGTGAGATTCATGCGTTTCGAACCGCCAAACAAGCCCCAAACGGATGCAAAGTCGCTTTATAACGAAATCTAATGATTGAGTTTTGCGCTCGCTGTAAGCATTCCAGCTCGTATTATAAGGTAAGAAACCCTTCGTTCGATGTTAAAACGAGAGATTTATGCATTTCGAGCCGCCAAACAAGCCCCAAACGAATGCAAAGTCGCTTTATAACGAAATCTAACGATTGAGTTTTGCGCTCGGTGTAAGCATTCCAGCTCGTATTATGAGATCAAAAACACTTCATTCTATGCAAATACGCAAGATTCATGCGTTTCGAGCCGCCAAACAAGCCCCAAACGAATGCAAAGTCGCTTTAAAACGAAATCTAACGATTGAGTTTTGCCCTCGCTCTAAGCATTCCAGCTCGTATTATGAGATCAAAACCACTTCATTCTATGCATATACGCAAGATTCATGCGTTTCGAGCCGCCAAACAAGCCCCAAACGAATGCAAATTCGCCTCATAACGAAATCGAACCATTGAGTTTTGCGTTCGCTGTACAAGTTCGACCTAGTATTATAACATCAAAAACTCTTCATTCTATGCAAATACGTAAGATTCATGCGTTTCGAGCCGACAAACAAGCCCCAAACGAATGCAGAGTCGCTTTGTAACGAAATCGAACGATCGAGGTTTGCGATCGCTGTACGAGTTCGAGCTCGTACTATAAGACCAAAAACTTTTCTTTCTATGCAAATACGTGAGATTCATGCGTTTCGAACCGCCAAACAAGCCCCAAACGGTTGCAAAGTCGCTTTATAACGAAATCTAATGATTGAGTTTTGCGCTCGCTGTAAGCATTCCAGCTCGTATTATAAGGTAAGAAACCCTTCGTTCGATGTTAAAACGAGAGATTTATGCATTTCGAGCCGCCAAACAAGCCCCAAACGAATGCAAAGTCGCTTTATAACGAAATCTAACGATTGAGTTTTGCGCTCGGTGTAAGCATTCCAGCTCGTATTATGAGATCAAAAACACTTCATTCTATGCAAATACGCAAGATTCATGCGTTTCGAGCCGCCAAACAAGCCCCAAACGAATGCTAAGTCGCTTTAAAACGAAATCTAACGATTGAGTTTTGCCCTCGCTCTAAGCATTCCAGCTCGTATTATGAGATCAAAACCACTTCATTCTATGCATATACGCAAGATTCATGCGTTTCGAGCCGCCAAACAAGCCCCAAACGAATGCAAATTCGCCTCATAACGAAATCGAACCATTGAGTTTTGCGTTCGCTGTACAAGTTCGACCTAGTATTATAACATCAAAAACTCTTCATTCTATGCAAATACGTAAGATTCATGCGTTTCGAGCCGACAAACAAGCCCCAAACGAATGCAGAGTCGCTTTGTAACGAAATCGAACGATCGAGGTTTGCGATCGCTGTACGAGTTCGAGCTCGTACTATAAGACCAAAAACTTTTCTTTCTATGCAAATACGTGAGATTCATGCGTTTCGAACCGCCAAACAAGCCCCAAACGGATGCAAAGTCGCTTTATAACGAAATCTAATGATTGAGTTTTTCGCTTGCTGTAAGCATTCCAGCTCGTATTATAAGGTAAGAAACCCTTCGTTCGATGTTAAAACGAGAGGTTTATGCATTTCGAGCCGCCAAACAAGCCCCAAACGAATGCAAAGTCGCTTTATAACGAAATCTAACGATTGAGGTTTGCGATCGCTGTAAGCATTCCAGCTCGTATTATAAGGTAAGAAACCCTTCGTTCGATGTTAAAACGAGAGATTCATGCGTTTCGAGCCGCCAAACAAGCTCCAAACGAATGCAAAGTCGCTTTATGACGAAATCAAACGATTGAGTTTTGCGCTCGCTGTAAGCATTCCAGCTCGTATTATGAGATCAAAAACACTTTATTCTATGCAAATACACAAGATTCATGCGTTTCGAGCCGCCAAACAAGCCCCGACGACTGCAAATCCGCTTTGTAACGAAATCGAACGATTGAGGTTTGCGATCGCTGTACGAGTTCGAGCTCGTACTATAAGACCAAAAACTTTTCTTTCTATGCAAATACGTGAGATTCATGCGTTTCGAACCGCCAAACAAGCCCCAAACGGATGCAAAGTCGCTTTATAACGAAATCTAATGATTGAGTTTTGCGATCGCTGTACGAGTTCGAGCTCGTACTATAAGACCAAAAACTTTTCTTTCTATGCAAATACGTGAGATTCATGCGTTTCGAACCGCCAAACAAGCCCCAAACGGATGCAAAGTCGCTTTATAACGAAATCTAATGATTGAGTTTTGCGCTCGCTGTAAGCATTCCAGCTCGTATTATAAGGTAAGAAACCCTTCGTTCGATGTTAAAACGAGAGATTTATGCATTTCGAGCCGCCAAACAAGCCCCAAACGAATGCAAAGTCGCTTTATAACGAAATCTAACGATTGAGTTTTGCGCTCGCTGTAAGCATTCCAGCTCGTATTATGAGATCAAAAACACTTCATTCTATGCATATACGCAAGATTCATGCGTTTCGAGCCGCCAAACAAGCCCCAAACGAATGCAAATTCGCCTCATAACGAAATCGAACCATTGAGTTTTGCGTTCGCTGTACAAGTTCGACCTAGTATTATAACATCAAAAACTCTTCATTCTATGCAAATACGTAAGATTCATGCGTTTCGAGCCGACAAACAAGCCCCAAACGAATGCAGAGTCGCTTTGTAACGAAATCGAACGATCGAGGTTTGCGATCGCTGTACGAGTTCGAGCTCGTACTATAAGACCAAAAACTTTTCTTTCTATGCAAATACGTGAGATTCATGCGTTTCGAACCGCCAAACAAGCCCCAAACGGATGCAAAGTCGCTTTATAACGAAATCTAATGATTGAGTTTTTCGCTTGCTGTAAGCATTCCAGCTCGTATTATAAGGTAAGAAACCCTTCGTTCGATGTTAAAACGAGAGGTTTATGCATTTCGAGCCGCCAAACAAGCCCCAAACGAATGCAAAGTCGCTTTATAACGAAATCTAACGATTGAGGTTTGCGATCGCTGTAAGCATTCCAGCTCGTATTATAAGGTAAGAAACCCTTCGTTCGATGTTAAAACGAGAGATTCATGCGTTTCGAGCCGCCAAACAAGCTCCAAACGAATGCAAAGTCGCTTTATGACGAAATCAAACGATTGAGTTTTGCGCTCGCTGTAAGCATTCCAGCTCGTATTATGAGATCAAAAACACTTTATTCTATGCAAATACACAAGATTCATGCGTTTCGAGCCGCCAAACAAGCCCCAAACGACTGCAAATCCGCTTTATAACGAAATCGAACGATCGAGGTTTGCGATCGCTGTACGAGTTCGAGCTCGTACTATAAGACCAAAAACACTTTATTCTATGCAAATACGTGAGATTCATGCGTTTCGAACCGCCAAACAAGCCCCAAACGAATGCAAAGTCGCTTTATGACGAAATCTAATGATTGAGTTTTTCGCTTGCTGTAAGCATTCCAGCTCGTATTATAAGGTAAGAAACCCTTCGTTCGATGTTAAAACGAGAGGTTTATGCATTTCGAGCCGCCAAACAAGCCCCAAACGAATGCAAAGTCGCTTTATAACGAAATCTAACGATTTAGGTTTGCGATCGCTGTAAGCATTCCAGCTCGTATTATAAGGTAAGAAACCCTTCGTTCGATGTTAAAACGAGAGATTCATGCGTTTCGAGCCGCCAAACAAGCTCCAAACGAATGCAAAGTCGCTTTATGACGAAATCAAACGATTGAGTTTTGCGCTCGCTGTAAGCATTCCAGCTCGTATTATGAGATCAAAAACACTTTATTCTATGCAAATAAACAAGATTCATGCGTTTCGAGCCGCCAAACAAGCCCCAAACGACTGCAAATCCGCTTTGTAACGAAATCGAACGATTGAGGTTTGCGATCGCTGTACGAGTTCGAGCTCGTACTATAAGACCAAAAACTTTTCTTTCTATGCAAATACGTGAGATTCATGCGTTTCGAACCGCCAAACAAGCCCCAAACGGATGCAAAGTCGCTTTATAACGAAATCTAATGATTGAGTTTTGCGCTCGCTGTAAGCATTCCAGCTCGTATTATGAGATCAAAAACACTTCATTCTATGCAAATACGCAAGATTCATGCGTTTCGAGCCGTCAAACAAGCCCCAAATGAATGCAAAGTCGCTTTATAACGAAATCTAACGATTGAGTTTTGCACTCGCTGTAAGCATTCCAGCTCGTATTATGAGATCAAAAACACTTCATTCTATGCAAATACGCAAGATTCATGCGTTTCGAGCCGCCAAACAAGCCCCAAACGAATGCAAATTCGCTTTAAAACGAAATCTAACGATTGAGTTTTGCCCTCGCTCTAAGCATTCCAGCTCGTATTATGAGATCAAAAACACTTCATTCTATGCATATACGCAAGATTCATGCGTTTCGAGCCGCCAAACAAGCCCCAAACGAATGCAAATTCGCCTCATAACGAAATCGAACCATTGAGTTTTGCGTTCGCTGTACAAGTTCGACCTAGTATTATAACATCAAAAACTCTTCATTCTATGCAAATACGTAAGATTCATGCGTTTCGAGCCGACAAACAAGCCCCAAACGAATGCAGAGTCGCTTTGTAACGAAATCGAACGATCGAGGTTTGCGATCGCTGTACGAGTTCGAGCTCGTACTATAAGACCAAAAACTTTTCTTTCTATGCAAATACGTGAGATTCATGCGTTTCGAACCGCCAAACAAGCCCCAAACGGATGCAAAGTCGCTTTATAACGAAATCTAATGATTGAGTTTTTCGCTTGCTGTAAGCATTCCAGCTCGTATTATAAGGTAAGAAACCCTTCGTTCGATGTTAAAACGAGAGGTTTATGCATTTCGAGCCGCCAAACAAGCCCCAAACGAATGCAAAGTCGCTTTATAACGAAATCTAACGATTGAGGTTTGCGATCGCTGTAAGCATTCCAGCTCGTATTATAAGGTAAGAAACCCTTCGTTCGATGTTAAAACGAGAGATTCATGCGTTTCGAGCCGCCAAACAAGCTCCAAACGAATGCAAAGTCGCTTTATGACGAAATCAAACGATTGAGTTTTGCGCTCGCTGTAAGCATTCCAGCTCGTATTATGAGATCAAAAACACTTTATTCTATGCAAATACACAAGATTCATGCGTTTCGAGCCGCCAAACAAGCCCCAAACGACTGCAAATCCGCTTTGTAACGAAATCGAACGATTGAGGTTTGCGATCGCTGTACGAGTTCGAGCTCGTACTATAAGACCAAAAACTTTTCTTTCTATGCAAATACGTGAGATTCATGCGTTTCGAACCGCCAAACAAGCCCCAAACGGATGCAAAGTCGCTTTATAACGAAATCTAATGATTGAGTTTTGCGCTCGCTGTAAGCATTCCAGCTCGTATTATAAGGTAAGAAACCCTTCGTTCGATGTTAAAACGAGAGATTTATGCATTTCGAGCCGCCAAACAAGCCCCAAACGAATGCAAAGTCGCTTTATAACGAAATCTAACGATTGAGTTTTGCGCTCGGTGTAAGCATTCCAGCTCGTATTATGAGATCAAAAACACTTCATTCTATGCAAATACGCAAGATTCATGCGTTTCGAGCCGCCAAACAAGCCCCAAACGAATGCAAAGTCGCTTTAAAACGAAATCTAACGATTGAGTTTTGCCCTCGCTCTAAGCATTCCAGCTCGTATTATGAGATCAAAACCACTTCATTCTATGCATATACGCAAGATTCATGCGTTTCGAGCCGCCAAACAAGCCCCAAACGAATGCAAATTCGCCTCATAACGAAATCGAACCATTGAGTTTTGCGTTCGCTGTACAAGTTCGACCTAGTATTATAACATCAAAAACTCTTCATTCTATGCAAATACGTAAGATTCATGCGTTTCGAGCCGACAAACAAGCCCCAAACGAATGCAGAGTCGCTTTGTAACGAAATCGAACGATCGAGGTTTGCGATCGCTGTACGAGTTCGAGCTCGTACTATAAGACCAAAAACTTTTCTTTCTATGCAAATACGTGAGATTCATGCGTTTCGAACCGCCAAACAAGCCTCAAACGAATGCAAAGTCGCTTTATAACGAAATCTAATTATTGGATTTGCGCTCGCTGTAAGCATTCCAGCTCGTATTATGAGATCAAAAACACTTCATTCTATGCAAATACGCAAGATTCATGCGTTTCGAGCCGTCAAACAAGCCCCAAACGAATGCAAAGTCGCTTTATAACGAAATCTAACGATTGAGTTTTGCACTCGCTCTAAGCATTCCAGCTCGTATTATGAAATCAAAAACACTTCATTCTATGCAAATACGCAAGATTCATGCGTTTCGAGCCGCCAAACAAGCCCCAAACGAATGCAAAGTCGCTTTATAACGAAATCGAACGATTGAGGTTTGCGCTTGATGTAAGTGTTCCTGCTCATATTATTAGGTAAGAAACCCTTCGATCGATCTAAAAACACGAGATGTATGCGTTTCGAACAGCCAAAGAGGCCCGAAACGAATGCAAAGTCGCTTCGTAACGATATCGAACATTGGAGTTTTGCCCTCGCTGTAAGCATTCCAGCTCGTATTATGAGATTAAAAACACTTCATTCTATGCAAATACGCAAGATTCATGCGTTTCGAGCCGCCAAACAAACCCCAAACGAATGCAAAGTCGCTTTATAACGAAATCGAACGATTAAGGTTTGCCCTCGCTGTAAGCATTCCAGCTCGTATTATGAGATCAAAAACACTTCATTCTATGCAAATACGCAGAATTCATGCGTTTCAAGCCGCCAAACAAGCCCCAAACGAATGCAAAGTCGCTTTATAACGAAATCGAACTATTGAGGTTTGCCCTCGCTGTAAGCATTCCAGCTCGCATTATGAGATCAAAAACACTTCATTCTATGCAAATACGCAAGATTCATGCGTTTCGAGCCGCCAAACAAGCCCCAAACGAATGCAAAGTCGCTTTATAACGAAATCGAACGATTGAGTTTTGCGCTCGCTGTAAGCATTCCAGCTCGTATTATAAGGTAAGAAACCCTTCGTTCGATGTTAAAATGAGAGATTTATGCATTTCGAGCCGCCAAACAAGCCCCAAACGAATGCAAAGTCGCTTTAAAACGAAATCTAACGATTGAGTTTTGCCCTCGCTCTAAGCATTCCAGCTCGTATTATGAGATCAAAAACACTTCATTCTATGCAAATACGCAAGATTCATGCGTTTTGAGCCGCCAAACAAGCCCCAAACGACTGCAAATCCGCTTTATAACGAAATCGAACGATTGAGTTTAGCGTTCGCTTTACAAGTTCGACATAGTATTATAACATCAAATACTCTTCATTCTATGCAAATAAATAAGATTCATGTGTTTCGAGCCCCCAAACAAGCCCCGAACGAACGCTAAGTCGCTTTACAACGATATCGAACATTTGAGTTTTGCGCTCGCTGTAGGCGTTCCAGCTCGTATTATGAGATCAAAAACACTTCATTCTATGCAAATACGTAAGATTCATGCGTTTCGAGCAGCCAAACAAGCCCCAAACGAATGCAAATTCGCCTCATAACGAAATCGAACGATTGAGTTTTGCGATCGCTGTACAAGTTCGACCTAGTATTATAACATCAAAAACTCTTCATTCTATGCAAATACGCAAGATTCATGCGTTTCGAGCCGCCAAACAAGCCCCAAACGAATGCAAAGTCGCTTTAAAACGAAATCTAACGATTGAGATTTGCCCTCGCTCTAAGCATTCCAGCTCGTGTTATGAGATCAAAAACACTTCATTCTATGCAAATACGCAAGATTCATGCGTTTCGAGCCGCCAAACAAGCCCCAAACGACTGCAAATCCGCTTTGTAACGAAATCGAACGATTGAGGTTTGCGATCGCTGTACGAGTTCGAGCTCGTACTATAAGACCAAAAACTTTTCTTTCTATGCAAATACGTGAGATTCATGCGTTTCAAGCCGCCAAACAAGCCCCAAACGAATGCAAAGTCGCTTTATAACGAAATCGAACTATTGAGGTTTGCCCTCGCTGTAAGCATTCCAGCTCGCATTATGAGATCAAAAACACTTCATTCTATGCAAATACGCAAGATTCATGCGTTTCGAGCCGCCAAACAAGCCCCAAACGAAAGCAAAGTCGCTTTATAACGAAATCAAACGATTGAGTTTTGCGCTCTCTGTAAGCATTCCAGCTCGTATTATGAGATCAAAAACACTTCATTCTATGCAAATACGCAAGATTCATGCGTTTCGAGCCGCCAAACAAGCCCTAACCGAATGCAAAGTCGCTTTATAACGAAATCGAACTATTGAGGTTTGCCCTCGCTGTAAGCATTCCAGCTCGTATTATGAGATCAAAAACACTTCATTCTATGCAAATACGCAAGATTCATGCGTTTCGAGCCGCCAAACAAGCCCCAAACGAATGCAAAGTCGCTTTATGACGAAATCAAACGATTGAGTTTTGCGCTCGCTGTAAGCATTCCAGCTCGTATTACGATATCAAAAACACTTCATGCTATGCAAATACGCAAGATTCATGCGTTTCGAGCCGCCAAACAAGCCCCAAACGACTGCAAATCCGCTTTGTAACGAAATCGAACGATTGAGGTTTGCGATCGCTGTACGAGTTCGAGCTCGTACTATAAGACCAAAAACTTTTCATTCTATGCAAATACGCAAGATTCATGCGTTTCGAGCCGCCAAACAAGCCCCAAACGAATGCAAAGTCGCTTTAAAACGAAATCTAACGATTGAGTTTTGCCCTCGCTCTAAGCATTCCAGCTCGTATTATGAGATCAAAAACACTTCATTCTATGCAAATACGCAAGATTCATGCGTTTCGAGCCGCCAAACAAGCCCCAAACGAATGCAAAGTCGCTTTATAACGAAATCTAACGATTGAGTTTTGCGCTCGCTTTAAGCATTCCAGCTCGTATTATGAGATCAAAAACACTTCATTCTATGCAAATACGCAAGATTCATGCGTTTCGAGCCGCCAAACAAGCCCCAAACGAATGCAAAGTCGCTTTAAAACGAAATCTAACGATTGAGTTTTGCCCTCGCTCTAAGCATTCCAGCTCGTATTATGAGATCAAAAACACTTCATTCTATGCAAATACGCAAGATTCATGCGTTTCGAGCCGCCAAACAAGCCCCAAACGAATGCAAAGTCGCTTTAAAACGAAATCTAACGATTGAGTTTTGCCCTCGCTCTAAGCATTCCAGCTCGTATTATAACATCAAAAACTCTTCATTCTATGCAAATACGTAAGATTCATGCGTTTCGAGCCGCCAAACAAGCCCCAAACGAATGCAAAGTCGCTTTGTAACGAAATCGAACGATTGAGTTTTGCCCTCGCTCTAAGCATTCCAGCTCGTATTATGAGATCAAAAACACTTCATTCTATGCAAATACGCAAGATTCATGCGTTTTGAGCCGCCAAACAAGCCCCAAACGACTGCAAATCCGCTTTATAACGAAATCGAACGATTGAGTTTTGCGTTCGCTTTACAAGTTCGACATAGTATTATAACATCAAATACTCTTCATTCTATGCAAATAAATAAGATTCATGTGTTTCGAGCCCCCAAACAAGCCCCGAACGAACGCTAAGTCGCTTTACAACGATATCGAACATTTGAGTTTTGCGCTCGCTGTAGGCGTTCCAGCTCGTATTATGAGATCAAAAACACTTCATTCTATGCAAATACGTAAGATTCATGCGTTTCGAGCAGCCAAACAAGCCCCAAACGAATGCAAATTCGCCTCATAACGAAATCGAACGATTGAGTTTTGCGATCGCTGTACAAGTTCGACCTAGTATTATAACATCAAAAACTCTTCATTCTATGCAAATACGCAAGATTCATGCGTTTCGAGCCGCCAAACAAGCCCCAAACGAATGCAAAGTCGCTTTAAAACGAAATCTAACGATTGAGATTTGCCCTCGCTCTAAGCATTCCAGCTCGTATTATGAGATCAAAAACACTTCATTCTATGCAAATACGCAAGATTCATGCGTTTCGAGCCGCCAAACAAGCCCCAAACGAATGCAAAGTCGCTTTAAAACGAAATCTAACGATTGAGTTTTGCCCTCGCTCTAAGCATTCCAGCTCGTATTATGAGATCAAAAACACTTCATTCTATGCAAATACGCAAGATTCATGCGTTTCGAGCCGCCAAACAAGCCCCAAACGAATGCAAATCCGCTTTATAACGAAATCGAACGATTGAGTTTAGCGTTCGCTTTACAAGTTCGACATAGTATTATAACATCAAATACTCTTCATTCTATGCAAATAAATAAGATTCATGTGTTTCGAGCCCCCAAACAAGCCCCGAACGAACGCTCAGTCGCTTTACAACGATATCGAACATTTGAGTTTTGCGCTCGCTGTAGGCGTTCCAGGTCGTATTATGAGATCAAAAACTCTTCATTCTATGCAAATACGCAAGATTCATGCGTTTCGAGCCGCCAAACAAGCCCCAAACGAATGCAAAGTCGCTTTATAACGAAATCGAACGATTAAGGTTTGCCCTCGCTGTAAGCATTCCAGCTCGTGTTATGAGATCAAAAACACTTCATTCTATGCAAATACGCAAGGTTCATGCGTTTCGAGTCGCCAAACAATCCCCAAAACGAATGCAAAGTCGCTTTATAACGAAATCTAACGATTGAGTTTTGCGCTCGCTCTAAGCATTCCAGCTCGTATTATGAGATCAAAAACACTTCATTCTATGCAAATACGCAAGATTCATGCGTTTCGAGCCGCCAAACAAGCCCTAACCGAATGCAAAGTCGCTTTATAACGAAATCGAACTATTGAGGTTTGCCCTCGCTGTAAGCATTCCAGCTCGTATTATGAGATCAAAAACACTTCATTCTATGCAAATACGCAAGATTCATGCGTTTCGAGCCGCCAAACAAGCCCCAAACGAATGCAAAGTCGCTTTATGACGAAATCAAACGATTGAGTTTTGCGCTCGCTGTAAGCATTCCAGCTCGTATTACGAGATCAAAAACACTTCATGCTATGCAAATACGCAAGATTCATGCGTTTCGAGCCGCCAAACAAGCCCCAAACGACTGCAAATCCGCTTTGTAACGAAATCGAACGATTGAGGTTTGCGATCGCTGTACGAGTTCGAGCTCGTACTATAAGACCAAAAACTTTTCATTCTATGCAAATACGCAAGATTCATGCGTTTCGAGCCGCCAAACAAGCCCCAAACGAATGCAAAGTCGCTTTAAAACGAAATCTAACGATTGAGTTTTGCCCTCGCTCTAAGCATTCCAGCTCGTATTATGAGATCAAAAACACTTCATTCTATGCAAATACGCAAGATTCATGCGTTTCGAGCCGCCAAACAAGCCCCAAACGAATGCAAAGTCGCTTTATAACGAAATCTAACGATTGAGTTTTGCGCTCGCTTTAAGCATTCCAGCTCGTATTATGAGATCAAAAACACTTCATTCTATGCAAATACGCAAGATTCATGCGTTTCGAGCCGCCAAACAAGCCCCAAACGAATGCAAAGTCGCTTTAAAACGAAATCTAACGATTGAGTTTTGCCCTCGCTCTAAGCATTCCAGCTCGTATTATGAGATCAAAAACACTTCATTCTATGCAAATACGCAAGATTCATGCGTTTCGAGCCGCCAAACAAGCCCCAAACGAATGCAAATCCGCTTTATAACGAAATCGAACGATTGAGTTTAGCGTTCGCTTTACAAGTTCGACATAGTATTATAACATCAAATACTCTTCATTCTATGCAAATAAATAAGATTCATGTGTTTCGAGCCCCCAAACAAGCCCCGAACGAACGCTCAGTCGCTTTACAACGATATCGAACATTTGAGTTTTGCGCTCGCTGTAGGCGTTCCAGCTCGTATTATGAGATCAAAAACTCTTCATTCTATGCAAATACGCAAGATTCATGCGTTTCGAGCCGCCAAACAAGCCCCAAACGAATGCAAAGTCGCTTTATAACGAAATCGAACGATTAAGGTTTGCCCTCGCTGTAAGCATTCCAGCTCGTGTTATGAGATCAAAAACACTTCATTCTATGCAAATACGCAAGGTTCATGCGTTTCGAGTCGCCAAACAATCCCCAAAACGAATGCAAAGTCGCTTTATAACGAAATCTAACGATTGAGTTTTGCGCTCGCTCTAAGCATTCCAGCTCGTATTATGAGATCAAAAACACTTCATTCTATGCAAATACGCAAGATTCATGCGTTTCGAGCCGCCAAACAAGCCCTAACCGAATGCAAAGTCGCTTTATAACGAAATCGAACTATTGAGGTTTGCCCTCGCTGTAAGCATTCCAGCTCGTATTATGAGATCAAAAACACTTCATTCTATGCAAATACGCAAGATTCATGCGTTTCGAGCCGCCAAACAAGCCCCAAACGAATGCAAAGTCGCTTTATGACGAAATCAAACGATTGAGTTTTGCGCTCGCTGTAAGCATTCCAGCTCGTATTACGAGATCAAAAACACTTCATGCTATGCAAATACGCAAGATTCATGCGTTTCGAGCCGCCAAACAAGCCCCAAACGACTGCAAATCCGCTTTGTAACGAAATCGAACGATTGAGGTTTGCGATCGCTGTACGAGTTCGAGCTCGTACTATAAGACCAAAAACTTTTCATTCTATGCAAATACGCAAGATTCATGCGTTTCGAGCCGCCAAACAAGCCCCAAACGAATGCAAAGTCGCTTTAAAACGAAATCTAACGATTGAGTTTTGCCCTCGCTCTAAGCATTCCAGCTCGTATTATGAGATCAAAAACACTTCATTCTATGCAAATACGCAAGATTCATGCGTTTCGAGCCGCCAAACAAGCCCCAAACGAATGCAAATTCGCTTTAAAACGAAATCTAACGATTGAGTTTTGCCCTCGCTCTAAGCATTCCAGCTCGTATTATGAGATCAAAAACACTTCATTCTATGCATATACGCAAGATTCATGCGTTTCGAGCCGCCAAACAAGCCCCAAACGAATGCAAATTCGCCTCATAACGAAATCGAACCATTGAGTTTTGCGTTCGCTGTACAAGTTCGACCTAGTATTATAACATCAAAAACTCTTCATTCTATGCAAATACGTAAGATTCATGCGTTTCGAGCCGACAAACAAGCCCCAAACGAATGCAGAGTCGCTTTGTAACGAAATCGAACGATCGAGGTTTGCGATCGCTGTACGAGTTCGAGCTCGTACTATAAGACCAAAAACTTTTCTTTCTATGCAAATACGTGAGATTCATGCGTTTCGAACCGCCAAACAAGCCCCAAACGGATGCAAAGTCGCTTTATAACGAAATCTAATGATTGAGTTTTTCGCTTGCTGTAAGCATTCCAGCTCGTATTATAAGGTAAGAAACCCTTCGTTCGATGTTAAAACGAGAGGTTTATGCATTTCGAGCCGCCAAACAAGCCCCAAACGAATGCAAAGTCGCTTTATAACGAAATCTAACGATTGAGGTTTGCGATCGCTGTAAGCATTCCAGCTCGTATTATAAGGTAAGAAACCCTTCGTTCGATGTTAAAACGAGAGATTCATGCGTTTCGAGCCGCCAAACAAGCTCCAAACGAATGCAAAGTCGCTTTATGACGAAATCAAACGATTGAGTTTTGCGCTCGCTGTAAGCATTCCAGCTCGTATTATGAGATCAAAAACACTTTATTCTATGCAAATACACAAGATTCATGCGTTTCGAGCCGCCAAACAAGCCCCAAACGACTGCAAATCCGCTTTGTAACGAAATCGAACGATTGAGGTTTGCGATCGCTGTACGAGTTCGAGCTCGTACTATAAGACCAAAAACTTTTCTTTCTATGCAAATACGTGAGATTCATGCGTTTCGAACCGCCAAACAAGCCCCAAACGGATGCAAAGTCGCTTTATAACGAAATCTAATGATTGAGTTTTGCGCTCGCTGTAAGCATTCCAGCTCGTATTATAAGGTAAGAAACCCTTCGTTCGATGTTAAAACGAGAGATTTATGCATTTCGAGCCGCCAAACAAGCCCCAAACGAATGCAAAGTCGCTTTATAACGAAATCTAACGATTGAGTTTTGCGCTCGGTGTAAGCATTCCAGCTCGTATTATGAGATCAAAAACACTTCATTCTATGCAAATACGCAAGATTCATGCGTTTCGAGCCGCCAAACAAGCCCCAAACGAATGCAAAGTCGCTTTAAAACGAAATCTAACGATTGAGTTTTGCCCTCGCTCTAAGCATTCCAGCTCGTATTATGAGATCAAAACCACTTCATTCTATGCATATACGCAAGATTCATGCGTTTCGAGCCGCCAAACAAGCCCCAAACGAATGCAAATTCGCCTCATAACGAAATCGAACCATTGAGTTTTGCGTTCGCTGTACAAGTTCGACCTAGTATTATAACATCAAAAACTCTTCATTCTATGCAAATACGTAAGATTCATGCGTTTCGAGCCGACAAACAAGCCCCAAACGAATGCAGAGTCGCTTTGTAACGAAATCGAACGATCGAGGTTTGCGATCGCTGTACGAGTTCGAGCTCGTACTATAAGACCAAAAACTTTTCTTTCTATGCAAATACGTGAGATTCATGCGTTTCGAACCGCCAAACAAGCCTCAAACGAATGCAAAGTCGCTTTATAACGAAATCTAATTATTGGATTTGCGCTCGCTGTAAGCATTCCAGCTCGTATTATGAGATCAAAAACACTTCATTCTATGCAAATACGCAAGATTCATGCGTTTCGAGCCGTCAAACAAGCCCCAAACGAATGCAAAGTCGCTTTATAACGAAATCTAACGATTGAGTTTTGCACTCGCTCTAAGCATTCCAGCTCGTATTATGAAATCAAAAACACTTCATTCTATGCAAATACGCAAGATTCATGCGTTTCGAGCCGCCAAACAAGCCCCAAACGAATGCAAAGTCGCTTTATAACGAAATCGAACGATTGAGGTTTGCGCTTGATGTAAGTGTTCCTGCTCATATTATTAGGTAAGAAACCCTTCGTTCGATCTAAAAACACGAGATGTATGCGTTTCGAACAGCCAAAGAGGCCCGAAACGAATGCAAAGTCGCTTCGTAACGATATCGAACATTGGAGTTTTGCCCTCGCTGTAAGCATTCCAGCTCGTATTATGAGATTAAAAACACTTCATTCTATGCAAATACGCAAGATTCATGCGTTTCGAGCCGCCAAACAAACCCCAAACGAATGCAAAGTCGCTTTATAACGAAATCGAACTATTGAGGTTTGCCCTCGCTGTAAGCATTCCAGCTCGCATTATGAGATCAAAAACACTTCATTCTATGCAAATACGCAAGATTCATGCGTTTCGAGCCGCCAAACAAGCCCCAAACGAAAGCAAAGTCGCTTTATAACGAAATCAAACGATTGAGTTTTGCGCTCGCTGTAAGCATTCCAGCTCGTATTATGAAATCAAAAACACTTCATTCTATGCAAATACGCAAGATTCATGCGTTTCGAGCCGCCAAACAAGCCCCAAACGAATGCAAAGTCGCTTTATAACGAAAGCGAACGATTGAGTTTTGCGCTCGCTGTACGAGATCGAGCTCGTATTATAACATCAAACCACTTCATTCTATGCATATACGCAAGATTCATGCGTTTCGAGCCGCCAAACAAGCCCCAAACGAATGCAAAGTCGCTTTATGACGAAATCAAACGATTGAGTTTTGCGCTCGCTGTAAGCATTCCAGCTCGTATTACGAGATCAAAAACACTTCATGCTATGCAAATACGCAAGATTCATGCGTTTCGAGCCGCCAAACAAGCCCCAAACGAACGCTAAGTCGCTCTACAACGATATCGAACATTTGAGTTTTGCGCTCGCTGTAGGCGTTCCAGCTCGTATTATGAGATCAAAAACACTTCATTCTATGCAAATACGCAAGATTCATGCGTTTCGAGCCGCCAAACAAGCCCCAAACGAATGCAAAGTCGCTTTATAACGAAATCGAACGATTGAGTTTTGCGCTCGCTGTAAGCATTCCAGCTCGTATTATAAGGTAAGAAACCCTTCGTTCGATGTTAAAATGAGAGATTTATGCATTTCGAGCCGCCAAACAAGCCCCAAACGAATGCAAAGTCGCTTTAAAACGAAATCTAACGATTGAGTTTTGCCCTCGCTCTAAGCATTCCAGCTCGTATTATGAGATCAAAAACACTTCATTCTATGCAAATACGCAAGATTCATGCGTTTTGAGCCGCCAAACAAGCCCCAAACGACTGCAAATCCGCTTTATAACGAAATCGAACGATTGAGTTTAGCGTTCGCTTTACAAGTTCGACATAGTATTATAACATCAAATACTCTTCATTCTATGCAAATAAATAAGATTCATGTGTTTCGAGCCCCCAAACAAGCCCCGAACGAACGCTAAGTCGCTTTACAACGATATCGAACATTTGAGTTTTGCGCTCGCTGTAGGCGTTCCAGCTCGTATTATGAGATCAAAAACACTTCATTCTATGCAAATACGTAAGATTCATGCGTTTCGAGCAGCCAAACAAGCCCCAAACGAATGCAAATTCGCCTCATAACGAAATCGAACGATTGAGTTTTGCGATCGCTGTACAAGTTCGACCTAGTATTATAACATCAAAAACTCTTCATTCTATGCAAATACGCAAGATTCATGCGTTTCGAGCCGCCAAACAAGCCCCAAACGAATGCAAAGTCGCTTTAAAACGAAATCTAACGATTGAGATTTGCCCTCGCTCTAAGCATTCCAGCTCGTGTTATGAGATCAAAAACACTTCATTCTATGCAAATACGCAAGATTCATGCGTTTCGAGCCGCCAAACAAGCCCCAAACGACTGCAAATCCGCTTTGTAACGAAATCGAACGATTGAGGTTTGCGATCGCTGTACGAGTTCGAGCTCGTACTATAAGACCAAAAACTTTTCTTTCTATGCAAATACGTGAGATTCATGCGTTTCGAACCGCCAAACAAGCCCCAAACGGATGCAAAGTCGCTTTATAACGAAATCTAATGATTGAGTTTTGCGCTCGCTGTAAGCATTCCAGCTCGTATTATAAGGTAAGAAACCCTTCGTTCGATGTTAAAACGAGAGATTTATGCATTTCGAGCCGCCAAACAAGCCCCAAACGAATGCAAAGTCGCTTTATAACGAAATCTAACGATTGAGTTTTGCGCTCGGTGTAAGCATTCCAGCTCGTATTATGAGATCAAAAACACTTCATTCTATGCAAATACGCAAGATTCATGCGTTTCGAGCCGCCAAACAAGCCCCAAACGAATGCAAAGTCGCTTTAAAACGAAATCTAACGATTGAGTTTTGCCCTCGCTCTAAGCATTCCAGCTCGTATTATGAGATCAAAACCACTTCATTCTATGCATATACGCAAGATTCATGCGTTTCGAGCCGCCAAACAAGCCCCAAACGAATGCAAATTCGCCTCATAACGAAATCGAACCATTGAGTTTTGCGTTCGCTGTACAAGTTCGACCTAGTATTATAACATCAAAAACTCTTCATTCTATGCAAATACGTAAGATTCATGCGTTTCGAGCCGACAAACAAGCCCCAAACGAATGCAGAGTCGCTTTGTAACGAAATCGAACGATCGAGGTTTGCGATCGCTGTACGAGTTCGAGCTCGTACTATAAGACCAAAAACTTTTCTTTCTATGCAAATACGTGAGATTCATGCGTTTCGAACCGCCAAACAAGCCTCAAACGAATGCAAAGTCGCTTTATAACGAAATCTAATTATTGGATTTGCGCTCGCTGTAAGCATTCCAGCTCGTATTATGAGATCAAAAACACTTCATTCTATGCAAATACGCAAGATTCATGCGTTTCGAGCCGTCAAACAAGCCCCAAACGAATGCAAAGTCGCTTTATAACGAAATCTAACGATTGAGTTTTGCACTCGCTCTAAGCATTCCAGCTCGTATTATGAAATCAAAAACACTTCATTCTATGCAAATACGCAAGATTCATGCGTTTCGAGCCGCCAAACAAGCCCCAAACGAATGCAAAGTCGCTTTATAACGAAATCGAACGATTGAGGTTTGCGCTTGATGTAAGTGTTCCTGCTCATATTATTAGGTAAGAAACCCTTCGTTCGATCTAAAAACACGAGATGTATGCGTTTCGAACAGCCAAAGAGGCCCGAAACGAATGCAAAGTCGCTTCGTAACGATATCGAACATTGGAGTTTTGCCCTCGCTGTAAGCATTCCAGCTCGTATTATGAGATTAAAAACACTTCATTCTATGCAAATACGCAAGATTCATGCGTTTCGAGCCGCCAAACAAACCCCAAACGAATGCAAAGTCGCTTTATAACGAAATCGAACGATTAAGGTTTGCCCTCGCTGTAAGCATTCCAGCTCGTATTATGAGATCAAAAACACTTCATTCTATGCAAATACGCAGAATTCATGCGTTTCAAGCCGCCAAACAAGCCCCAAACGAATGCAAAGTCGCTTTATAACGAAATCGAACTATTGAGGTTTGCCCTCGCTGTAAGCATTCCAGCTCGCATTATGAGATCAAAAACACTTCATTCTATGCAAATACGCAAGATTCATGCGTTTCGAGCCGCCAAACAAGCCCCAAACGAAAGCAAAGTCGCTTTATAACGAAATCAAACGATTGAGTTTTGCGCTCGCTGTAAGCATTCCAGCTCGTATTATGAGATCAAAAACACTTCATTCTATGCAAATACGCAAGATTCATGCGTTTCGAGCCGCCAAACAAGCCCTAACCGAATGCAAAGTCGCTTTATAACGAAATCGAACTATTGAGGTTTGCCCTCGCTGTAAGCATTCCAGCTCGTATTATGAGATCAAAAACACTTCATTCTATGCAAATACGCAAGATTCATGCGTTTCGAGCCGCCAAACAAGCCCCAAACGAATGCAAAGTCGCTTTATGACGAAATCAAACGATTGAGTTTTGCGCTCGCTGTAAGCATTCCAGCTCGTATTACGAGATCAAAAACACTTCATGCTATGCAAATACGCAAGATTCATGCGTTTCGAGCCGCCAAACAAGCCCCAAACGACTGCAAATCCGCTTTAAAACGAAATCTAACGATTGAGTTTTGCCCTCGCTCTAAGCATTCCAGCTCGTATTATGAGATCAAAACCACTTCATTCTATGCATATACGCAAGATTCATGCGTTTCGAGCCGCCAAACAAGCCCCAAACGAATGCAAATTCGCCTCATAACGAAATCGAACCATTGAGTTTTGCGTTCGCTGTACAAGTTCGACCTAGTATTATAACATCAAAAACTCTTCATTCTATGCAAATACGTAAGATTCATGCGTTTCGAGCCGACAAACAAGCCCCAAACGAATGCAGAGTCGCTTTGTAACGAAATCGAACGATCGAGGTTTGCGATCGCTGTACGAGTTCGAGCTCGTACTATAAGACCAAAAACTTTTCTTTCTATGCAAATACGTGAGATTCATGCGTTTCGAACCGCCAAACAAGCCTCAAACGAATGCAAAGTCGCTTTATAACGAAATCTAATTATTGGATTTGCGCTCGCTGTAAGCATTCCAGCTCGTATTATGAGATCAAAAACACTTCATTCTATGCAAATACGCAAGATTCATGCGTTTCGAGCCGTCAAACAAGCCCCAAACGAATGCAAAGTCGCTTTATAACGAAATCTAACGATTGAGTTTTGCACTCGCTCTAAGCATTCCAGCTCGTATTATGAAATCAAAAACACTTCATTCTATGCAAATACGCAAGATTCATGCGTTTCGAGCCGCCAAACAAGCCCCAAACGAATGCAAAGTCGCTTTATAACGAAATCGAACGATTGAGGTTTGCGCTTGATGTAAGTGTTCCTGCTCATATTATTAGGTAAGAAACCCTTCGTTCGATCTAAAAACACGAGATGTATGCGTTTCGAACAGCCAAAGAGGCCCGAAACGAATGCAAAGTCGCTTCGTAACGATATCGAACATTGGAGTTTTGCCCTCGCTGTAAGCATTCCAGCTCGTATTATGAGATTAAAAACACTTCATTCTATGCAAATACGCAAGATTCATGCGTTTCGAGCCGCCAAACAAACCCCAAACGAATGCAAAGTCGCTTTATAACGAAATCGAACGATTAAGGTTTGCCCTCGCTGTAAGCATTCCAGCTCGTATTATGAGATCAAAAACACTTCATTCTATGCAAATACGCAGAATTCATGCGTTTCAAGCCGCCAAACAAGCCCCAAACGAATGCAAAGTCGCTTTATAACGAAATCGAACTATTGAGGTTTGCCCTCGCTGTAAGCATTCCAGCTCGCATTATGAGATCAAAAACACTTCATTCTATGCAAATACGCAAGATTCATGCGTTTCGAGCCGCCAAACAAGCCCCAAACGAAAGCAAAGTCGCTTTATAACGAAATCAAACGATTGAGTTTTGCGCTCGCTGTAAGCATTCCAGCTCGTATTATGAGATCAAAAACACTTCATTCTATGCAAATACGCAAGATTCATGCGTTTCGAGCCGCCAAACAAGCCCTAACCGAATGCAAAGTCGCTTTATAACGAAATCGAACTATTGAGGTTTGCCCTCGCTGTAAGCATTCCAGCTCGTATTATGAGATCAAAAACACTTCATTCTATGCAAATACGCAAGATTCATGCGTTTCGAGCCGCCAAACAAGCCCCAAACGAATGCAAAGTCGCTTTATGACGAAATCAAACGATTGAGTTTTGCGCTCGCTGTAAGCATTCCAGCTCGTATTACGAGATCAAAAACACTTCATGCTATGCAAATACGCAAGATTCATGGGTTTCGAGCCGCCAAACAAGCCCCAAACGACTGCAAATCCGCTTTGTAACGAAATCGAACGATTGAGGTTTGCGATCGCTGTACGAGTTCGAGCTCGTACTATAAGACCAAAAACTTTTCATTCTATGCAAATACGCAAGATTCATGCGTTTCGAGCCGCCAAACAAGCCCCAAACGAATGCAAAGTCGCTTTAAAACGAAATCTAACGATTGAGTTTTGCCCTCGCTCTAAGCATTCCAGCTCGTATTATGAGATCAAAAACACTTCATTCTATGCAAATACGCAAGATTCATGCGTTTCGAGCCGCCAAACAAGCCCCAAACGAATGCAAAGTCGCTTTATAACGAAATCTAACGATTGAGTTTTGCGCTCGCTTTAAGCATTCCAGCTCGTATTATGAGATCAAAAACACTTCATTCTATGCAAATACGCAAGATTCATGCGTTTCGAGCCGCCAAACAAGCCCCAAACGAATGCAAAGTCGCTTTAAAACGAAATCTAACGATTGAGTTTTGCCCTCGCTCTAAGCATTCCAGCTCGTATTATGAGATCAAAAACACTTCATTCTATGCAAATACGCAAGATTCATGCGTTTCGAGCCGCCAAACAAGCCCCAAACGAATGCAAAGTCGCTTTAAAACGAAATCTAACGATTGAGTTTTGCCCTCGCTCTAAGCATTCCAGCTCGTATTATAACATCAAAAACTCTTCATTCTATGCAAATACGTAAGATTCATGCGTTTCGAGCCGCCAAACAAGCCCCAAACGAATGCAAAGTCGTTTTGTAACGAAATCGAACGATTGAGTTTTGCCCTCGCTCTAAGCATTCCAGCTCGTATTATGAGATCAAAAACACTTCATTCTATGCAAATACGCAAGATTCATGCGTTTTGAGCCGCCAAACAAGCCCCAAACGACTGCAAATCCGCTTTATAACGAAATCGAACGATTGAGTTTTGCGTTCGCTTTACAAGTTCGACATAGTATTATAACATCAAATACTCTTCATTCTATGCAAATAAATAAGATTCATGTGTTTCGAGCCCCCAAACAAGCCCCGAACGAACGCTAAGTCGCTTTACAACGATATCGAACATTTGAGTTTTGCGCTCGCTGTAGGCGTTCCAGCTCGTATTATGAGATCAAAAACACTTCATTCTATGCAAATACGTAAGATTCATGCGTTTCGAGCAGCCAAACAAGCCCCAAACGAATGCAAATTCGCCTCATAACGAAATCGAACGATTGAGTTTTGCGATCGCTGTACAAGTTCGACCTAGTATTATAACATCAAAAACTCTTCATTCTATGCAAATACGCAAGATTCATGCGTTTCGAGCCGCCAAACAAGCCCCAAACGAATGCAAAGTCGCTTTAAAACGAAATCTAACGATTGAGATTTGCCCTCGCTCTAAGCATTCCAGCTCGTATTATGAGATCAAAAACACTTCATTCTATGCAAATACGCAAGATTCATGCGTTTCGAGCCGCCAAACAAGCCCCAAACGAATGCAAAGTCGCTTTAAAACGAAATCTAACGATTGAGTTTTGCCCTCGCTCTAAGCATTCCAGCTCGTATTATGAGATCAAAAACACTTCATTCTATGCAAATACGCAAGATTCATGCGTTTCGAGCCGCCAAACAAGCCCCAAACGAATGCAAATCCGCTTTATAACGAAATCGAACGATTGAGTTTAGCGTTCGCTTTACAAGTTCGACATAGTATTATAACATCAAATACTCTTCATTCTATGCAAATAAATAAGATTCATGTGTTTCGAGCCCCCAAACAAGCCCCGAACGAACGCTCAGTCGCTTTACAACGATATCGAACATTTGAGTTTTGCGCTCGCTGTAGGCGTTCCAGCTCGTATTATGAGATCAAAAACTCTTCATTCTATGCAAATACGCAAGATTCATGCGTTTCGAGCCGCCAAACAAGCCCCAAACGAATGCAAAGTCGCTTTATAACGAAATCTAACGAATGAGTTTTGCGCTCGCTGTAAGCATTCCAGCTCGTATTATGAGATCAAAAACACTTCATTCTATGCAAATACGCAAGATTCATGCGTTTCGAGCCGCCAAACAAGCCCCAAACGAATGCAAAGTCGCTTTAAAACGAAATCTAACGATTGAGTTTTGCCCTCGCTCTAAGCATTCCAGCTCGTATTATGAGATCAAAAACACTTCATTCTATGCATATACGCAAGATTCATGCGTTTCGAGCCGCCAAACAAGCCCCAAACGAATGCAAATTCGCCTCATAACGAAATCGAACCATTGAGTTTTGCGTTCGCTGTACAAGTTCGACCTAGTATTATAACATCAAAAACTCTTCATTCTATGCAAATACGTAAGATTCATGCGTTTCGAGCCGACAAACAAGCCCCAAACGAATGCAGAGTCGCTTTGTAACGAAATCGAACGATCGAGGTTTGCGATCGCTGTACGAGTTCGAGCTCGTACTATAAGACCAAAAACTTTTCTTTCTATGCAAATACGTGAGATTCATGCGTTTCGAACCGCCAAACAAGCCCCAAACGGATGCAAAGTCGCTTTATAACGAAATCTAATGATTGAGTTTTTCGCTTGCTGTAAGCATTCCAGCTCGTATTATAAGGTAAGAAACCCTTCGTTCGATGTTAAAACGAGAGGTTTATGCATTTCGAGCCGCCAAACAAGCCCCAAACGAATGCAAAGTCGCTTTATAACGAAATCTAACGATTGAGGTTTGCGATCGCTGTAAGCATTCCAGCTCGTATTATAAGGTAAGAAACCCTTCGTTCGATGTTAAAACGAGAGATTCATGCGTTTCGAGCCGCCAAACAAGCTCCAAACGAATGCAAAGTCGCTTTATGACGAAATCAAACGATTGAGTTTTGCGCTCGCTGTAAGCATTCCAGCTCGTATTATGAGATCAAAAACACTTTATTCTATGCAAATACACAAGATTCATGCGTTTCGAGCCGCCAAACAAGCCCCAAACGACTGCAAATCCGCTTTGTAACGAAATCGAACGATTGAGGTTTGCGATCGCTGTACGAGTTCGAGCTCGTACTATAAGACCAAAAACTTTTCTTTCTATGCAAATACGTGAGATTCATGCGTTTCGAACCGCCAAACAAGCCCCAAACGGATGCAAAGTCGCTTTATAACGAAATCTAATGATTGAGTTTTGCGCTCGCTGTAAGCATTCCAGCTCGTATTATAAGGTAAGAAACCCTTCGTTCGATGTTAAAACGAGAGATTTATGCATTTCGAGCCGCCAAACAAGCCCCAAACGAATGCAAAGTCGCTTTATAACGAAATCTAACGATTGAGTTTTGCGCTCGGTGTAAGCATTCCAGCTCGTATTATGAGATCAAAAACACTTCATTCTATGCAAATACGCAAGATTCATGCGTTTCGAGCCGCCAAACAAGCCCCAAACGAATGCAAAGTCGCTTTAAAACGAAATCTAACGATTGAGTTTTGCCCTCGCTCTAAGCATTCCAGCTCGTATTATGAGATCAAAACTACTTCATTCTATGCATATACGCAAGATTCATGCGTTTCGAGCCGCCAAACAAGCCCCAAACGAATGCAAATTCGCCTCATAACGAAATCGAACCATTGAGTTTTGCGTTCGCTGTACAAGTTCGACCTAGTATTATAACATCAAAAACTCTTCATTCTATGCAAATACGTAAGATTCATGCGTTTCGAGCCGACAAACAAGCCCCAAACGAATGCAGAGTCGCTTTGTAACGAAATCGAACGATCGAGGTTTGCGATCGCTGTACGAGTTCGAGCTCGTACTATAAGACCAAAAACTTTTCTTTCTATGCAAATACGTGAGATTCATGCGTTTCGAACCGCCAAACAAGCCTCAAACGAATGCAAAGTCGCTTTATAACGAAATCTAATTATTGGATTTGCGCTCGCTGTAAGCATTCCAGCTCGTATTATGAGATCAAAAACACTTCATTCTATGCAAATACGCAAGATTCATGCGTTTCGAGCCGTCAAACAAGCCCCAAACGAATGCAAAGTCGCTTTATAACGAAATCTAACGATTGAGTTTTGCACTCGCTCTAAGCATTCCAGCTCTTATTATGAAATCAAAAACACTTCATTCTATGCAAATACGCAAGATTCATGCGTTTCGAGCCGCCAAACAAGCCCCAAACGAATGCAAAGTCGCTTTATAACGAAATCGAACGATTGAGGTTTGCGCTTGATGTAAGTGTTCCTGCTCATATTATTAGGTAAGAAACCCTTCGTTCGATCTAAAAACACGAGATGTATGCGTTTCGAACAGCCAAAGAGGCCCGAAACGAATGCAAAGTCGCTTCGTAACGATATCGATCATTGGAGTTTTGCCCTCGCTGTAAGCATTCCAGCTCGTATTATGAGATTAAAAACACTTCATTCTATGCAAATACGCAAGATTCATGCGTTTCGAGCCGCCAAACAAACCCCAAACGAATGCAAAGTCGCTTTATAACGAAATCGAACGATTAAGGTTTACCCTCGCTGTAAGCATTCCAGCTCGTATTATGAGATCAAAAACACTTCATTCTATGCAAATACGCAGAATTCATGCGTTTCAAGCCGCCAAACAAGCCCCAAACGAATGCAAAGTCGCTTTATAACGAAATCGAACTATTGAGGTTTGCCCTCGCTGTAAGCATTCCAGCTCGCATTATGAGATCAAAAACACTTCATTCTATGCAAATACGCAAGATTCATGCGTTTCGAGCCGCCAAACAAGCCCCAAACGAAAGCAAAGTCGCTTTATAACGAAATCAAACGATTGAGTTTTGCGCTCTCTGTAAGCATTCCAGCTCGTATTATGAGATCAAAAACACTTCATTCTATGCAAATACGCAAGATTCATGCGTTTCGAGCCGCCAAACAAGCCCTAACCGAATGCAAAGTCGCTTTATAACGAAATCGAACTATTGAGGTTTGCCCTCGCTGTAAGCATTCCAGCTCGTATTATGAGATCAAAAACACTTCATTCTATGCAAATACGCAAGATTCATGCGTTTCGAGCCGCCAAACAAGCCCCAAACGAATGCAAAGTCGCTTTATGACGAAATCAAACGATTGAGTTTTGCGCTCGCTGTAAGCATTCCAGCTCGTATTACGATATCAAAAACACTTCATGCTATGCAAATACGCAAGATTCATGCGTTTCGAGCCGCCAAACAAGCCCCAAACGACTGCAAATCCGCTTTGTAACGAAATCGAACGATTGAGGTTTGCGATCGCTGTACGAGTTCGAGCTCGTACTATAAGACCAAAAACTTTTCATTCTATGCAAATACGCAAGATTCATGCGTTTCGAGCCGCCAAACAAGCCCCAAACGAATGCAAAGTCGCTTTAAAACGAAATCTAACGATTGAGTTTTGCCCTCGCTCTAAGCATTCCAGCTCGTATTATGAGATCAAAAACACTTCATTCTATGCAAATACGCAAGATTCATGCGTTTCGAGCCGCCAAACAAGCCCCAAACGAATGCAAAGTCGCTTTATAACGAAATCTAACGATTGAGTTTTGCGCTCGCTTTAAGCATTCCATCTCGTATTATGAGATCAAAAACACTTCATTCTATGCAAATACGCAAGATTCATGCGTTTCGAGCCGCCAAACAAGCCCCAAACGAATGCAAAGTCGCTTTAAAACGAAATCTAACGATTGAGTTTTGCCCTCGCTCTAAGCATTCCAGCTCGTATTATGAGATCAAAAACACTTCATTCTATGCAAATACGCAAGATTCATGCGTTTCGAGCCGCCAAACAAGCCCCAAACGAATGCAAAGTCGCTTTAAAACGAAATCTAACGATTGAGTTTTGCCCTCGCTCTAAGCATTCCAGCTCGTATTATAACATCAAAAACTCTTCATTCTATGCAAATACGTAAGATTCATGCGTTTCGAGCCGCCAAACAAGCCCCAAACGAATGCAAAGTCGCTTTGTAACGAAATCGAACGATTGAGTTTTGCCCTCGCTCTAAGCATTCCAGCTCGTATTATGAGATCAAAAACACTTCATTCTATGCAAATACGCAAGATTCATGCGTTTTGAGCCGCCAAACAAGCCCCAAACGACTGCAAATCCGCTTTATAACGAAATCGAACGATTGAGTTTTGCGTTCGCTTTACAAGTTCGACATAGTATTATAACATCAAATACTCTTCATTCTATGCAAATAAATAAGATTCATGTGTTTCGAGCCCCCAAACAAGCCCCGAACGAACGCTAAGTCGCTTTACAACGATATCGAACATTTGAGTTTTGCGCTCGCTGTAGGCGTTCCAGCTCGTATTATGAGATCAAAAACACTTCATTCTATGCAAATACGTAAGATTCATGCGTTTCGAGCAGCCAAACAAGCCCCAAACGAATGCAAATTCGCCTCATAACGAAATCGAACGATTGAGTTTTGCGATCGCTGTACAAGTTCGACCTAGTATTATAACATCAAAAACTCTTCATTCTATGCAAATACGCAAGATTCATGCGTTTCGAGCCGCCAAACAAGCCCCAAACGAATGCAAAGTCGCTTTAAAACGAAATCTAACGATTGAGATTTGCCCTCGCTCTAAGCATTCCAGCTCGTATTATGAGATCAAAAACACTTCATTCTATGCAAATACGCAAGATTCATGCGTTTCGAGCCGCCAAACAAGCCCCAAACGAATGCAAAGTCGCTTTAAAACGAAATCTAACGATTGAGTTTTGCCCTCGCTCTAAGCATTCCAGCGCGTATTATGAGATCAAAAACACTTCATTCTATGCAAATACGCAAGATTCATGCGTTTCGAGCCGCCAAACAAGCCCCAAACGAATGCAAATCCGCTTTATAACGAAATCGAACGATTGAGTTTAGCGTTCGCTTTACAAGTTCGACATAGTATTATAACATCAAATACTCTTCATTCTATGCAAATAAATAAGATTCATGTGTTTCGAGCCCCCAAACAAGCCCCGAACGAACGCTCAGTCGCTTTACAACGATATCGAACATTTGAGTTTTGCGCTCGCTGTAGGCGTTCCAGCTCGTATTATGAGATCAAAAACTCTTCATTCTATGCAAATACGCAAGATTCATGCGTTTCGAGCCGCCAAACAAGCCCCAAACGAATGCAAAGTCGCTTTATAACGAAATCGAACGATTAAGGTTTGCCCTCGCTGTAAGCATTCCAGCTCGTGTTATGAGATCAAAAACACTTCATTCTATGCAAATACGCAAGGTTCATGCGTTTCGAGTCGCCAAACAATCCCCAAAACGAATGCAAAGTCGCTTTATAACGAAATCTAACGATTGAGTTTTGCGCTCGCTCTAAGCATTCCAGCTCGTATTATGAGATCAAAAACACTTCATTCTATGCAAATACGCAAGATTCATGCGTTTCGAGCCGCCAAACAAGCCCTAACCGAATGCAAAGTCGCTTTATAACGAAATCGAACTATTGAGGTTTGCCCTCGCTGTAAGCATTCCAGCTCGTATTATGAGATCAAAAACACTTCATTCTATGCAAATACGCAAGATTCATGCGTTTCGAGCCGCCAAACAAGCCCCAAACGAATGCAAAGTCGCTTTATGACGAAATCAAACGATTGAGTTTTGCGCTCGCTGTAAGCATTCCAGCTCGTATTACGAGATCAAAAACACTTCATGCTATGCAAATACGCAAGATTCATGCGTTTCGAGCCGCCAAACAAGCCCCAAACGACTGCAAATCCGCTTTGTAACGAAATCGAACGATTGAGGTTTGCGATCGCTGTACGAGTTCGAGCTCGTACTATAAGACCAAAAACTTTTCATTCTATGCAAATACGCAAGATTCATGCGTTTCGAGCCGCCAAACAAGCCCCAAACGAATGCAAAGTCGCTTTAAAACGAAATCTAACGATTGAGTTTTGCCCTCGCTCTAAGCATTCCAGCTCGTATTATGAGATCAAAAACACTTCATTCTATGCAAATACGCAAGATTCATGCGTTTCGAGCCGCCAAACAAGCCCCAAACGAATGCAAAGTCGCTTTATAACGAAATCTAACGATTGAGTTTTGCGCTCGCTTTAAGCATTCCAGCTCGTATTATGAGATCAAAAACACTTCATTCTATGCAAATACGCAAGATTCATGCGTTTCGAGCCGCCAAACAAGCCCCAAACGAATGCAAAGTCGCTTTAAAACGAAATCTAACGATTGAGTTTTGCCCTCGCTCTAAGCATTCCAGCTCGTATTATGAGATCAAAAACACTTCATTCTATGCAAATACGCAAGATTCATGCGTTTCGAGCCGCCAAACAAGCCCCAAACGAATGCAAATCCGCTTTATAACGAAATCGAACGATTGAGTTTAGCGTTCGCTTTACAAGTTCGACATAGTATTATAACATCAAATACTCTTCATTCTATGCAAATAAATAAGATTCATGTGTTTCGAGCCCCCAAACAAGCCCCGAACGAACGCTCAGTCGCTTTACAACGATATCGAACATTTGAGTTTTGCGCTCGCTGTAGGCGTTCCAGCTCGTATTATGAGATCAAAAACTCTTCATTCTATGCAAATACGCAAGATTCATGCGTTTCGAGCCGCCAAACAAGCCCCAAACGAATGCAAAGTCGCTTTATAACGAAATCGAACGATTAAGGTTTGCCCTCGCTGTAAGCATTCCAGCTCGTGTTATGAGATCAAAAACACTTCATTCTATGCAAATACGCAAGGTTCATGCGTTTCGAGTCGCCAAACAATCCCCAAAACGAATGCAAAGTCGCTTTATAACGAAATCTAACGATTGAGTTTTGCGCTCGCTCTAAGCATTCCAGCTCGTATTATGAGATCAAAAACACTTCATTCTATGCAAATACGCAAGATTCATGCGTTTCGAGCCGCCAAACAAGCCCTAACCGAATGCAAAGTCGCTTTATAACGAAATCGAACTATTGAGGTTTGCCCTCGCTGTAAGCATTCCAGCTCGTATTATGAGATCAAAAACACTTCATTCTATGCAAATACGCAAGATTCATGCGTTTCGAGCCGCCAAACAAGCCCCAAACGAATGCAAAGTCGCTTTATGACGAAATCAAACGATTGAGTTTTGCGCTCGCTGTAAGCATTCCAGCTCGTATTACGAGATCAAAAACACTTCATGCTATGCAAATACGCAAGATTCATGCGTTTCGAGCCGCCAAACAAGCCCCAAACGACTGCAAATCCGCTTTGTAACGAAATCGAACGATTGAGGTTTGCGATCGCTGTACGAGTTCGAGCTCGTACTATAAGACCAAAAACTTTTCATTCTATGCAAATACGCAAGATTCATGCGTTTCGAGCCGCCAAACAAGCCCCAAACGAATGCAAAGTCGCTTTAAAACGAAATCTAACGATTGAGTTTTGCCCTCGCTCTAAGCATTCCAGCTCGTATTATGAGATCAAAAACACTTCATTCTATGCAAATACGCAAGATTCATGCGTTTCGAGCCGCCAAACAAGCCCCAAACGAATGCAAAGTCGCTTTATAACGAAATCTAACGATTGAGTTTTGCGCTCGCTGTAAGCATTCCAGCTCGTATTATGAGATCAAAAACACTTCATTCTATGCAAATACGCAAGATTCATGCGTTTCGAGCCGCCAAACAAGCCCCAAACGAATGCAAAGTCGCTTTAAAACGAAATCTAACGATTGAGTTTTGCCCTCGCTCTAAGCATTCCAGCTCGTATTATGAGATCAAAAACACTTCATTCTATGCAAATACGCAAGATTCATGCGTTTCGAGCCGCCAAACAAGCCCCAAACGAATGCAAAGTCGCTTTAAAACGAAATCTAACGATTGAGTTTTGCCCTCGCTCTAAGCATTCCAGCTCGTATTATAACATCAAAAACTCTTCATTCTATGCAAATACGTAAGATTCATGCGTTTCGAGCCGCCAAACAAGCCCCAAACGAATGCAAAGTCGCTTTGTAACGAAATCGAACGATTGAGGTTTGCGATCGCTGTACGACGAGTTCCAGCTTGTACTATAAGACCAAAAACTTTTCTTTCTATGCAAATACGTGAGATTCATGCGTTTCGAACCGCCAAACAAGCCTCAAACGAATGCAAAGTCGCTTTATAACGAAATCTAATGATTGAGTTTTGCGCTCGCTGTAAGCATTCCAGCTCGTATTATAAGGTAAGAAACCCTTCGTTCGATGTTAAAACGAGAGATTTATGCATTTCGAGCCGCCAAACAAGCCCCAAACGAATGCAAAGTCGCTTTAAAACGAAATCTAACGATTGAGTTTTGCCCTCGCTCTAAGCATTCCAGCTCGTATTATGAGATCAAAAACACTTCATTCTATGCAAATACGCAAGATTCATGCGTTTCGAGCCGCCAAACAAGCCCCAAACGAATGCAAAGTCGCTTTATAACGAAATCGAACGATTGAGTTTTGCGTTCGCTGTACAAGTTCGACCTAGTATTATAACATCAAAAACTCTTCATTCTATGCAAATACGTAAGATTCATGTGTTTCGAGCCGCCAAACAAGCCCCGAACGAACGCTAAGTCGCTCTACAACGATATCGAACATTTGAGTTTTGCGCTCGCTGTAGGCGTTCCAGCTCGTATTATGAGATCAAAAACACTTCATTCTATGCAAATACGCAAGATTCATGCGTTTCGAGCCGCCAAACAAGCCCCAAACGAATGCAAAGTCGCTTTATAACGAAATCGAACGATTGAGTTTTGCGCTCGCTGTAAGCATTCCAGCTCGTATTATAAGGTAAGAAACCCTTCGTTCGATGTTAAAATGAGAGATTTATGCATTTCGAGCCGCCAAACAAGCCCCAAACGAATGCAAAGTCGCTTTAAAACGAAATCTAACGATTGAGTTTTGCCCTCGCTCTAAGCATTCCAGCTCGTATTATGAGATCAAAAACACTTCATTCTATGCAAATACGCAAGATTCATGCGTTTTGAGCCGCCAAACAAGCCCCAAACGACTGCAAATCCGCTTTATAACGAAATCGAACGATTGAGTTTAGCGTTCGCTTTACAAGTTCGACATAGTATTATAACATCAAATACTCTTCATTCTATGCAAATAAATAAGATTCATGTGTTTCGAGCCCCCAAACAAGCCCCGAACGAACGCTAAGTCGCTTTACAACGATATCGAACATTTGAGTTTTGCGCTCGCTGTAGGCGTTCCAGCTCGTATTATGAGATCAAAAACACTTCATTCTATGCAAATACGTAAGATTCATGCGTTTCGAGCAGCCAAACAAGCCCCAAACGAATGCAAATTCGCCTCATAACGAAATCGAACGATTGAGTTTTGCGATCGCTGTACAAGTTCGACCTAGTATTATAACATCAAAAACTCTTCATTCTATGCAAATACGCAAGATTCATGCGTTTCGAGCCGCCAAACAAGCCCCAAACGAATGCAAAGTCGCTTTAAAACGAAATCTAACGATTGAGATTTGCCCTCGCTCTAAGCATTCCAGCTCGTATTATGAGATCAAAAACACTTCATTCTATGCAAATACGCAAGATTCATGCGTTTCGAGCCGCCAAACAAGCCCCAAACGAATGCAAAGTCGCTTTAAAACGAAATCTAACGATTGAGTTTTGCCCTCGCTCTAAGCATTCCAGCTCGTATTATGAGATCAAAAACACTTCATTCTATGCAAATACGCAAGATTCATGCGTTTCGAGCCGCCAAACAAGCCCCAAACGAATGCAAATTCGCCTCATAACGAAATCGAACGATTGAGTTTTGCGTTCGCTGTACAAGTTCGACCTAGTATTATAACATCAAAAACTCTTCATTCTATGCAAATACGTAAGATTCATGCGTTTCGAGCCGCCAAACAAGCCCCAAACGAATGCAGAGTCGCTTTGTAACGAATTCGAACGATCGAGGTTTGCGATCGCTGTACGAGTTCGAGCTCGTACTATAAGACCAAAAACTTTTCTTTCTATGCAAATACGTGAGATTCATGCGTTTCGAACCGCCAAACAAGCCCCAAACGGATGCAAAGTCGCTTTATAACGAAATTGAACGATTGAGTTTAGCGTTCGCTTTAAAAGTTCGACATAGTATTATAACATCAAATACTCTTCATTCTATGCAAATAAATAAGATTCATGTGTTTCGAGCCCCCAAACAAGCCCCGAACGAACGCTAAGTCGCTTTACAACGATATCGAACATTTGAGTTTTGCGCTCGCTGTAGGCGTTCCAGCTCGTATAATGAGATCAAAAACACTTCATTCTATGCAAATACGTAAGATTCATGCGTTTCGAGCAGCCAAACAAGCCCCAAACGAATGCAAATTCGCCTCATAACGAAATCGAACGATTGAGTTTTGCGATCGCTGTACAAGTTCGACCTAGTATTATAACATCAAAAACTCTTCATTCTATGCAAATACGCAAGATTCATGCGTTTCGAGCCGCCAAACAAGCCCCAAACGAATGCAAAGTCGCTTTAAAACGAAATCTAACGATTGAGATTTGCCCTCGCTCTAAGCATTCCAGCTCGTATTATGAGATCAAAAACACTTCATTCTATGCAAATACGCAAGATTCATGCGTTTCGAGCCGCCAAACAAGCCCCAAACGAATGCAAAGTCGCTTTAAAACGAAATCTAACGATTGAGTTTTGCCCTCGCTCTAAGCATTCCAGCTCGTATTATGAGATCAAAAACACTTCATTCTATGCAAATACGCAAGATTCATGCGTTTCGAGCCGCCAAACAAGCCCCAAACGAATGCAAATTCGCCTCATAACGAAATCGAACGATTGAGTTTTGCGTTCGCTGTACAAGTTCGACCTAGTATTATAACATCAAAAACTCTTCATTCTATGCAAATACGTAAGATTCATGCGTTTCGAGCCGCCAAACAAGCCCCAAACGAATGCAGAGTCGCTTTGTAACGAAATCGAACGATCGAGGTTTGCGATCGCTGTACGAGTTCGAGCTCGTACTATAAGACCAAAAACTTTTCTTTCTATGCAAATACGTGAGATTCATGCGTTTCGAACCGCCAAACAAGCCCCAAACGGATGCAAAGTCGCTTTATAACGAAATCTAATGATTGAGTTTTGCGCTCGCTGTAAGCATTCCAGCTCGTATTATAAGGTAAGAAACCCTTCGTTCGATGTTAAAACGAGAGATTTATGCATTTCGAGCCGCCAAACAAGCCCCAAACGAATGCAAAGTCGCTTTATAACGAAATCTAACGATTGAGTTTTGCGCTCGCTGTAAGCATTCCAGCTCGTATTATGAGATCAAAAACACTTCATTCTATGCAAATACGCAAGATTCATGCGTTTCGAGCCGCCAAACAAGCCCCAAACGACTGCAAATCCGCTTTATAACGAAATCGAACGATCGAGGTTTGCGATCGCTGTACGAGTTCGAGCTCGTACTATAAGACCAAAAACACTTTATTCTATGCAAATACGTGAGATTCATGCGTTTCGAACCGCCAAACAAGCCCCAAACGAATGCAAAGTCGCTTTATGACGAAATCTAATGATTGAGTTTTTCGCTTGCTGTAAGCATTCCAGCTCGTATTATAAGGTAAGAAACCCTTCGTTCGATGTTAAAACGAGAGGTTTATGCATTTCGAGCCGCCAAACAAGCCCCAAACGAATGCAAAGTCGCTTTATAACGAAATCTAACGATTTAGGTTTGCGATCGCTGTAAGCATTCCAGCTCGTATTATAAGGTAAGAAACCCTTCGTTCGATGTTAAAACGAGAGATTCATGCGTTTCGAGCCGCCAAACAAGCTCCAAACGAATGCAAAGTCGCTTTATGACGAAATCAAACGATTGAGTTTTGCGCTCGCTGTAAGCATTCCAGCTCGTATTATGAGATCAAAAACACTTTATTCTATGCAAATAAACAAGATTCCTGCGTTTCGAGCCGCCAAACAAGCCCCAAACGACGGCAAATCCGCTTTGTAACGAAATCGAACGATTGAGGTTTGCGATCGCTGTACGAGTTCGAGCTCGTACTATAAGACCAAAAACTTTTCTTTCTATGCAAATACGTGAGATTCATGCGTTTCGAACCGCCAAACAAGCCCCAAACGGATGCAAAGTCGCTTTATAACGAAATCTAATGATTGAGTTTTGCGCTCGCTGTAAGCATTCCAGCTCGTATTATAAGGTAAGAAACCCTTCGTTCGATGTTAAAACGAGAGATTTATGCATTTCGAGCCGCCAAACAATCCCCAAAACGAATGCAAAGTCGCTTTATAACGAAATCTAACGATTGAGTTTTGCGCTCGCTCTAAGCATTCCAGCTCGTATTATGAGATCAAAAACACTTCATTCTATGCAAATACGCAAGATTCATGCGTTTCGAGCCGCCAAACAAGCCCTAACCGAATGCAAAGTCGCTTTATAACGAAATCGAACTATTGAGGTTTGCCCTCGCTGTAAGCATTCCAGCTCGTATTATGAGATCAAAAACACTTCATTCTATGCAAATACGCAAGATTCATGCGTTTCGAGCCGCCAAACAAGCCCCAAACGAATGCAAAGTCGCTTTATGACGAAATCAAACGATTGAGTTTTGCGCTCGCTGTAAGCATTCCAGCTCGTATTACGAGATCAAAAACACTTCATGCTATGCAAATACGCAAGATTCATGCGTTTCGAGCCGCCAAACAAGCCCCAAACGACTGCAAATCCACTTTGTAACGAAATCGAACGATTGAGGTTTGCGATCGCTGTACGAGTTCGAGCTCGTACTATAAGACCAAAAACTTTTCTTTCTATGCAAATACGTGAGATTCATGCGTTTCGAACCGCCAAACAAGCCCCAAACGGATGCAAAGTCGCTTTATAACGAAATCTAATGATTGAGTTTTGCGCTCGCTGTAAGCATTCCAGCTCGTATTATAAGGTAAGAAACCCTTCGTTCGATGTTAAAACGAGAGATTTATGCATTTCGAGCCGCCAAACAAGCCCCAAACGAATGCAAAGTCGCTTTATAACGAAATCTAACGATTGAGTTTTGCGCTCGGTGTAAGCATTCCAGCTCGTATTATGAGATCAAAAACACTTCATTCTATGCAAATACGCAAGATTCATGCGTTTCGAGCCGCCAAACAAGCCCCAAACGAATGCAAAGTCGCTTTAAAACGAAATCTAACGATTGAGTTTTGCCCTCGCTCTAAGCATTCCAGCTCGTATTATGAGATCAAAACCACTTCATTCTATGCATATACGCAAGATTCATGCGTTTCGAGCCGCCAAACAAGCCCCAAACGAATGCAAATTCGCCTCATAACGAAATCGAACCATTGAGTTTTGCGTTCGCTGTACAAGTTCGACCTAGTATTATAACATCAAAAACTCTTCATTCTATGCAAATACGTAAGATTCATGCGTTTCGAGCCGACAAACAAGCCCCAAACGAATGCAGAGTCGCTTTGTAACGAAATCGAACGATCGAGGTTTGCGATCGCTGTACGAGTTCGAGCTCGTACTATAAGACCAAAAACTTTTCTTTCTATGCAAATACGTGAGATTCATGCGTTTCGAACCGCCAAACAAGCCTCAAACGAATGCAAAGTCGCTTTATAACGAAATCTAATTATTGGATTTGCGCTCGCTGTAAGCATTCCAGCTCGTATTATGAGATCAAAAACACTTCATTCTATGCAAATACGCAAGATTCATGCGTTTCGAGCCGTCAAACAAGCCCCAAACGAATGCAAAGTCGCTTTATAACGAAATCGAACGATTGAGTTTTGCACTCGCTCTAAGCATTCCAGCTCGTATTATGAAATCAAAAACAGTTCATTCTATGCAAATACGCAAGATTCATGCGTTTCGAGCCGCCAAACAAGCCCCAAACGAATGCAAAGTCGCTTTATAACGAAATCGAACGATTGAGGTTTGCGCTTGATGTAAGTGTTCCTGCTCATATTATTAGGTAAGAAACCCTTCGTTCGATCTAAAAACACGAGATGTATGCGTTTCGAACAGCCAAAGAGGCCCGAAACGAATGCAAAGTCGCTTCGTAACGATATCGAACATTGGAGTTTTGCCCTCGCTGTAAGCATTCCAGCTCGTATTATGAGATTAAAAACACTTCATTCTATGCAAATACGCAAGATTCATGCGTTTCGAGCCGCCAAACAAACCCCAAACGAATGCAAAGTCGCTTTATAACGAAATCGAACGATTAAGGTTTGCCCTCGCTGTAAGCATTCCAGCTCGTATTATGAGATCAAAAACACTTCATTCTATGCAAATACGCAAGATTCATGCGTTTCAAGCCGCCAAACAAGCCCCAAACGAATGCAAAGTCGCTTTATAACGAAATCGAACTATTGAGGTTTGCCCTCGCTGTAAGCATTCCAGCTCGCATTATGAGATCAAAAACACTTCATTCTATGCAAATACGCAAGATTCATGCGTTTCGAGCCGCCAAACAAGCCCCAAACGAAAGCAAAGTCGCTTTATAACGAAATCAAACGATTGAGTTTTGCGCTCGCTGTAAGCATTCCAGCTCGTATTATGAAATCAAAAACACTTCATTCTATGCAAATACGCAAGATTCATGCGTTTCGAGCCGCCAAACAAGCCCCAAACGAATGCAAAGTCGCTTTATAACGAAAGCGAACGATTGAGTTTTGCGCTCGCTGTACGAGATCGAGCTCGTATTATAACATCAAACCACTTCATTCTATGCATATACGCAAGATTCATGCGTTTCGAGCCGCCAAACAAGCCCCAAACGAATGCAAAGTCGCTTTATGACGAAATCAAACGATTGAGTTTTGCGCTCGCTGTAAGCATTCCAGCTCGTATTACGAGATCAAAAACACTTCATGCTATGCAAATACGCAAGATTCATGCGTTTCGAGCCGCCAAACAAGCCCCAAACGACTGCAAATCCGCTTTGTAACGAAATCGAACGATTGAGGTTTGCGATCGCTGTACGAGTTCGAGCTCGTACTATAAGACCAAAAACTTTTCATTCTATGCAAATACGCAAGATTCATGCGTTTCGAGCCGCCAAACAAGCCCCAAACGAATGCAAAGTCGCTTTAAAACGAAATCTAACGATTGAGTTTTGCCCTCGCTCTAAGCATTCCAGCTCGTATTATGAGATCAAAAACACTTCATTCTATGCAAATACGCAAGATTCATGCGTTTCGAGCCGCCAAACAAGCCCCAAACGAATGCAAAGTCGCTTTATAACGAAATCTAACGAATGAGTTTTGCGCTCGCTGTAAGCATTCCAGCTCGTATTATGAGATCAAAAACACTTCATTCTATGCAAATACGCAAGATTCATGCGTTTCGAGCCGCCAAACAAGCCCCAAACGAATGCAAAGTCGCTTTAAAACGAAATCTAACGATTGAGTTTTGCCCTCGCTCTAAGCATTCCAGCTCGTATTATAACATCAAAAACTCTTCATTCTATGCAAATACGTAAGATTCATGCGTTTCGAGCCGCCAAACAAGCCCCAAACGAATGCAAAGTCGCTTTGTAACGAAATCGAACGATTGAGGTTTGCGATCGCTGTACGACGAGTTCCAGCTTGTACTATAAGACCAAAAACTTTTCTTTCTATGCAAATACGTGAGATTCATGCGTTTCGAACGGCCAAACAAGCCTCAAACGAATGCAAAGTCGCTTTATAACGAAATCTAATGATTGAGTTTTGCGCTCGCTGTAAGCATTCCAGCTCGTATTATAAGGTAAGAAACCCTTCGTTCGATGTTAAAACGAGAGATTTATGCATTTCGAGCCGCCAAACAAGCCCCAAACGAATGCAAAGTCGCTTTAAAACGAAATCTAACGATTGAGTTTTGCCCTCGCTGTACGAGATCGAGCTCGTATTATAACATCAAACCACTTCATTCTATGCATATACGCAAGATTCATGCGTTTCGAGCCGCCAAACAAGCCCCAAACGAATGCAAAGTCGCTTTATGACGAAATCAAACGATTGAGTTTTGCGCTCGCTGTAAGCATTCCAGCTCGTATTACGAGATCAAAAACACTTCATGCTATGCAAATACGCAAGATTCATGCGTTTCGAGCCGCCAAACAAGCCCCAAACGACTGCAAATCCGCTTTGTAACGAAATCGAACGATTGAGGTTTGCGATCGCTGTACGAGTTCGAGCTCGTACTATAAGACCAAAAACTTTTCATTCTATGCAAATACGCAAGATTCATGCGTTTCGAGCCGCCAAACAAGCCCCAAACGAATGCAAAGTCGCTTTAAAACGAAATCTAACGATTGAGTTTTGCCCTCGCTCTAAGCATTCCAGCTCGTATTATGAGATCAAAAACACTTCATTCTATGCAAATACGCAAGATTCATGCGTTTCGAGCCGCCAAACAAGCCCCAAACGAATGCAAAGTCGCTTTATAACGAAATCTAACGAATGAGTTTTGCGCTCGCTGTAAGCATTCCAGCTCGTATTATGAGATCAAAAACACTTCATTCTATGCAAATACGCAAGATTCATGCGTTTCGAGCCGCCAAACAAGCCCCAAACGAATGCAAAGTCGCTTTAAAACGAAATCTAACGATTGAGTTTTGCCCTCGCTCTAAGCATTCCAGCTCGTATTATAACATCAAAAACTCTTCATTCTATGCAAATACGTAAGATTCATGCGTTTCGAGCCGCCAAACAAGCCCCAAACGAATGCAAAGTCGCTTTGTAACGAAATCGAACGATTGAGGTTTGCGATCGCTGTACGACGAGTTCCAGCTTGTACTATAAGACCAAAAACTTTTCTTTCTATGCAAATACGTGAGATTCATGCGTTTCGAACGGCCAAACAAGCCTCAAACGAATGCAAAGTCGCTTTATAACGAAATCTAATGATTGAGTTTTGCGCTCGCTGTAAGCATTCCAGCTCGTATTATAAGGTAAGAAACCCTTCGTTCGATGTTAAAACGAGAGATTTATGCATTTCGAGCCGCCAAACAAGCCCCAAACGAATGCAAAGTCGCTTTAAAACGAAATCTAACGATTGAGTTTTGCCCTCGCTCTAAGCATTCCAGCTCGTATTATGAGATCAAAAACACTTCATTCTATGCAAATACGCAAGATTCATGCGTTTCGAGCCGCCAAACAAGCCCCAAACGAATGCAAAGTCGCTTTATAACGAAATCGAACGATTGAGTTTTGCGTTCGCTGTACAAGTTCGACCTAGTATTATAACATCAAAAACTCTTCATTCTATGCAAATACGTAAGATTCATGTGTTTCGAGCCGCCAAACAAGCCCCGAACGAACGCTAAGTCGCTCTACAACGATATCGAACATTTGAGTTTTGCGCTCGCTGTAGGCGTTCCAGCTCGTATTATGAGATCAAAAACACTTCATTCTATGCAAATACGCAAGATTCATGCGTTTCGAGCCGCCAAACAAGCCCCAAACGAATGCAAAGTCGCTTTATAACGAAATCGAACGATTGAGTTTTGCGCTCGCTGTAAGCATTCCAGCTCGTATTATAAGGTAAGAAACCCTTCGTTCGATGTTAAAATGAGAGATTTATGCATTTCGAGCCGCCAAACAAGCCCCAAACGAATGCAAAGTCGCTTTAAAACGAAATCTGACGATTGAGTTTTGCCCTCGCTCTAAGCATTCCAGCTCGTATTATGAGATCAAAAACACTTCATTCTATGCAAATACGCAAGATTCATGCGTTTTGAGCCGCCAAACAAGCCCCAAACGACTGCAAATCCGCTTTATAACGAAATCGAACGATTGAGTTTAGCGTTCGCTTTACAAGTTCGACATAGTATTATAACATCAAATACTCTTCATTCTATGCAAATAAATAAGATTCATGTGTTTCGAGCCCCCAAACAAGCCCCGAACGAACGCTAAGTCGCTTTACAACGATATCGAACATTTGAGTTTTGCGCTCGCTGTAGGCGTTCCAGCTCGTATTATGAGATCAAAAACACTTCATTCTATGCAAATACGTAAGATTCATGCGTTTCGAGCAGCCAAACAAGCCCCAAACGAATGCAAATTCGCCTCATAACGAAATCGAACGATTGAGTTTTGCGATCGCTGTACAAGTTCGACCTAGTATTATAACATCAAAAACTCTTCATTCTATGCAAATACGCAAGATTCATGCGTTTCGAGCCGCCAAACAAGCCCCAAACGAATGCAAAGTCGCTTTAAAACGAAATCTAACGATTGAGATTTGCCCTCGCTCTAAGCATTCCAGCTCGTATTATGAGATCAAAAACACTTCATTCTATGCAAATACGCAAGATTCATGCGTTTCGAGCCGCCAAACAAGCCCCAAACGAATGCAAAGTCGCTTTAAAACGAAATCTAACGATTGAGTTTTGCCCTCGCTCTAAGCATTCCAGCTCGTATTATGAGATCAAAAACACTTCATTCTATGCAAATACGCAAGATTCATGCGTTTCGAGCCGCCAAACAAGCCCCAAACGAATGCAAATTCGCCTCATAACGAAATCGAACGATTGAGTTTTGCGTTCGCTGTACAAGTTCGACCTTGTATTATAACATCAAAAACTCTTCATTCTATGCAAATACGTAAGATTCATGCGTTTCGAGCCGCCAAACAAGCCCCAAACGAATGCAGAGTCGCTTTGTAACGAAATCGAACGATTGAGTTTTGCGTTCGCTGTACAAGTTCGACCTTGTATTATAACATCAAAAACTCTTCATTCTATGCAAATACGTAAGATTCATGCGTTTCGAGCCGCCAAACAAGCCCCAAACGAATGCAGAGTCGCTTTGTAACGAAATCGAACGATCGAGGTTTGCGATCGCTGTACGAGTTCGAGCTCGTACTATAAGACCAAAAACTTTTCTTTCTATGCAAATACGTGAGATTCATGCGTTTCGAACCGCCAAACAAGCCCCAAACGGATGCAAAGTCGCTTTATAACGAAATCTAATGATTGAGTTTTGCGCTCGCTGTAAGCATTCCAGCTCGTATTATAAGGTAAGAAACCCTTCGTTCGATGTTAAAACGAGAGATTTATGCATTTCGAGCCGCCAAACAAGCCCCAAACGAATGCAAAGTCGCTTTATAACGAAATCTAACGATTGAGTTTTGCGCTCGCTGTAAGCATTCCAGCTCGTATTATGAGATCAAAAACACTTCATTCTATGCAAATACGCAAGATTCATGCGTTTCGAGCCGCCAAACAAGCCCCAAACGACTGCAAATCCGCTTTATAACGAAATCGAACGATCGAGGTTTGCGATCGCTGTACGAGTTCGAGCTCGTACTATAAGACCAAAAACACTTTATTCTATGCAAATACGTGAGATTCATGCGTTTCGAACCGCCAAACAAGCCCCAAACGAATGCAAAGTCGCTTTATGACGAAATCTAATGATTGAGTTTTTCGCTTGCTGTAAGCATTCCAGCTCGTATTATAACGTAAGAAACCCTTCGTTCGATGTTAAAACGAGAGGTTTATGCATTTCGAGCCGCCAAACAAGCCCCAAACGAATGCAAAGTCGCTTTATAACGAAATCTAACGATTGAGGTTTGCGATCGCTGTAAGCATTCCAGCTCGTATTATAAGGTAAGAAACCCTTCGTTCGATGTTAAAACGAGAGATTCATGCGTTTCGAGCCGCCAAACAAGCTCCAAACGAATGCAAAGTCGCTTTATGACGAAATCAAACGATTGAGTTTTGCGCTCGCTGTAAGCATTCCACCTCGTATTATGAGATCAAAAACACTTTATTCTATGCAAATAAACAAGATTCATGCGTTTCGAGCCGCCAAACAAGCCCCAAACGACTGCAAATCCGCTTTGTAACGAAATCGAACGATTGAGGTTTGCGATCGCTGTACGAGTTCGAGCTCGTACTATAAGACCAAAAACTTTTCTTTCTATGCAAATACGTGAGATTCATGCGTTTCGAACCGCCAAACAAGCCCCAAACGGATGCAAAGTCGCTTTATAACGAAATCTAATGATTGAGTTTTGCGCTCGCTGTAAGCATTCCAGCTCGTATTATAAGGTAAGAAACCCTTAGTTCGATGTTAAAACGAGAGATTTATGCATTTCGAGCCGCCAAACAATCCCCAAAACGAATGCAAAGTCGCTTTATAACGAAATCTAACGATTGAGTTTTGCGCTCGCTCTAAGCATTCCAGCTCGTATTATGAGATCAAAAACACTTCATTCTATGCAAATACGCAAGATTCATGCGTTTCGAGCCGCCAAACAAGCCCCAAACGAATGCAAAGTCGCTTTAAAACGAAATCTAACGATTGAGTTTTGCCCTCGCTCTAAGCATTCCAGCTCGTATTATGAGATCAAAAACACTTCATTCTATGCAAATACGCAAGATTCATGCGTTTCGAGCCGCCAAACAAGCCCCAAACGAATGCAAAGTCGCTTTATAACGAAATCTAACGATTGAGTTTTGCGCTCGCTGTAAGCATTCCAGCTCGTATTATGAGATCAAAAACACTTCATTCTATGCAAATACGCAAGATTCATGCGTTTCGAGCCGCCAAACAAGCCCCAAACGAATGCAAAGTCGCTTTAAAACGAAATCTAACGATTGAGTTTTGCCCTCGCTCTAAGCATTCCAACTCGTATTATGAGATCAAAAACACTTCATTCTATGCAAATACGCAAGATTCATGCGTTTCGAGCCGCCAAACAAGCCCCAAACGAATGCAAAGTCGCTTTAAAACGAAATCTAACGATTGAGTTTTGCCCTCGCTCTAAGCATTCCAGCTCGTATTATAACATCAAAAACTCTTCATTCTATGCAAATACGTAAGATTCATGCGTTTCGAGCCGCCAAACAAGCCCCAAACGAATGCAAAGTCGCTTTGTAACGAAATCGAACGATTGAGGTTTGCGATCGCTGTACGACGAGTTCCAGCTTGTACTATAAGACCAAAAACTGTTCTTTCTATGCAAATACGTGAGATTCATGCGTTTCGAACCGCCAAACAAGCCTCAAACGAATGCAAAGTCGCTTTATAACGAAATCTAATGATTGAGTTTTGCGCTCGCTGTAAGCATTCCAGCTCGTATTATAAGGTAAGAAACCCTTCGTTCGATGTTAAAACGAGAGATTTATGCATTTCGAGCCGCCAAACAAGCCCCAAACGAATGCAAAGTCGCTTTAAAACGAAATCTAACGATTGAGTTTTGCCCTCGCTCTAAGCATTCCAGCTCGTATTATGAGATCAAAAACACTTCATTCTATGCAAATACGCAAGATTCATGCGTTTTGAGCCGCCAAACAAGCCCCAAACGACTGCAAATCCGCTTTATAACGAAATCGAACGATTGAGTTTAGCGTTCGCTTTACAAGTTCGACATAGTATTATAACATCAAATACTCTTCATTCTATGCAAATAAATAAGATTCATGTGTTTCGAGCCCCCAAACAAGCCCCGAACGAACGCTAAGTCGCTTTACAACGATATCGAACATTTGAGTTTTGCGCTCGCTGTAGGCGTTCCAGCTCGTATTATGAGATCAAAAACACTTCATTCTATGCAAATACGTAAGATTCATGCGTTTCGAGCAGCCAAACAAGCCCCAAACGAATGCAAATTCGCCTCATAACGAAATCGAACGATTGAGTTTTGCGATCGCTGTACAAGTTCGACCTAGTATTATAACATCAAAAACTCTTCATTCTATGCAAATACGCAAGATTCATGCGTTTCGAGCCGCCAAACAAGCCCCAAACGAATGCAAAGTCGCTTTAAAACGAAATCTAACGATTGAGTTTTGCCCTCGCTCTAAGCATTCCAGCTCGTATTATGAGATCAAAAACACTTCATTCTATGCAAATACGCAAGATTCATGCGTTTCGAGCCGCCAAACAAGCCCCAAACGAATGCAAAGTCGCTTTATAACGAAAGCGAACGATTGAGTTTTGCGCTCGCTGTACGAGATCGAGCTAGTATTATAACATCAAACCACTTCATTCTATGCATATACGCAAGATTCATGCGTTTCGAGCCGCCAAACAAGCCCCAAACGAATGCAAAGTCGCTTTATGACGAAATCAAACGATTGAGTTTTGCGCTCGCTGTAAGCATTCCAGCTCGTATTATGAGATCAAAAACACTTCATTCTATACAAATAAACAAGATTCATGCGTTTCGAGCCGCCAAACAAGCCCCAAACGACTGCAAATCCGCCTCATAACGAAATCGAACGATTGAGTTTTGCGTTCGCTGTACAAGTTCGACCTAGTATTATAACATCAAAAACTCTTCATTCTATGCAAATACGTAAGATTCATGCGTTTCGAGCCGCCAAACAAGCCCCAAACGGATGCAGAGTCGCTTTGTAACGAAATCGAACGATCGAGGTTTGCGATCGCTGTACGAGTTCGAGCTCGTACTATAAGACCAAAAACTTTTCTTTCTATGCAAATACGTGAGATTCATGCGTTTCGAACCGCCAAACAAGCCCCAAACGGATGCAAAGTCGCTTTATAACGAAATCTAATGATTGAGTTTCGCGCTCGCTGTAAGCATTCCAGCTCGTATTATAAGGTAAGAAACCCTTCGTTCGATGTTAAAACGAGAGATTTATGCATTTCGAGCCGCCAAACAAGCCCCAAACGAATGCAAAGTCGCTTTATAACGAAATCTAACGATTGAGTTTTGCGCTCGGTGTAAGCATTCCAGCTCGTATTATGAGATCAAAAACACTTCATTCTATGCAAATACGCAAGATTCATGCGTTTCGAGCCGTCAAACAAGCCCCAAACGAATGCAAAGTCGCTTTATAACGAAATCTAACGATTGAGTTTTGCACTCGCTCTAAGCATTCCAGCTCGTATTATGAAATCAAAAACACTTCATTCTATGCAAATACGCAAGATTCATGCGTTTCGAGCCGCCAAACAAGCCCCAAACGAATGCAAAGTCGCTTTATAACGAAATCGAACGATTGAGGTTTGCGCTTGATGTAAGTGTTCCTGCTCATATTATTAGGTAAGAAACCCTTCGTGCTATGCAAATACGCAAGATTCATGCGTTTCGAGCCGCCAAACAAGCCCCAAACGACTGCAAATCCGCTTTGTAACGAAATCGAACGATTGAGGTTTGCGACCGCTGTACGAGTTCGAGCTCGTACTATAAGACCAAAAACTTTTCATTCTATGCAAATACGCAAGATTCATGCGTTTCGAGCCGCCAAACAAGCCCCAAACGAATGCAAAGTCGCTTTAAAACGAAATCTAACGATTGAGTTTTGCCCTCGCTCTAAGCATTCCAGCTCGTATTATGAGATCAAAAACACTTCATTCTATGCAAATACGCAAGATTCATGCGTTTCGAGCCGCCAAACAAGCCCCAAACGAATGCAAAGTCGCTTTATAACGAAATCTAACGATTGAGTTTTGCGCTCGCTGTAAGCATTCCAGCTCGTATTATGAGATCAAAAACACTTCATTCTATGCAAATACGCAAGATTCATGCGTTTCGAGCCGCCAAACAAGCCCCAAACGAATGCAAAGTCGCTTTAAAACGAAATCTAACGATTGAGTTTTGCCCTCGCTCTAAGCATTCCAACTCGTATTATGAGATCAAAAACACTTCATTCTATGCAAATACGCAAGATTCATGCGTTTCGAGCCGCCAAACAAGCCCCAAACGAATGCAAAGTCGCTTTAAAACGAAATCTAACGATTGAGTTTTGCCCTCGCTCTAAGCATTCCAGCTCGTATTATAACATCAAAAACTCTTCATTCTATGCAAATACGTAAGATTCATGCGTTTCGAGCCGCCAAACAAGCCCCAAACGAATGCAAAGTCGCTTTGTAACGAAATCGAACGATTGAGGTTTGCGATCGCTGTACGACGAGTTCCAGCTTGTACTATAAGACCAAAAACTGTTCTTTCTATGCAAATACGTGAGATTCATGCGTTTCGAACCGCCAAACAAGCCTCAAATGAATGCAAAGTCGCTTTATAACGAAATCTAATGATTGAGTTTTGCGCTCGCTGTAAGCATTCCAGCTCGTATTATAAGGTAAGAAACCCTTCGTTCGATGTTAAAACGAGAGATTTATGCATTTCGAGCCGCCAAACAAGCCCCAAACGAATGCAAAGTCGCTTTAAAACGAAATCTAACGATTGAGTTTTGCCCTCGCTCTAAGCATTCCAGCTCGTATTATGAGATCAAAAACACTTCATTCTATGCAAATACGCAAGATTCATGCGTTTTGAGCCGCCAAACAAGCCCCAAACGACTGCAAATCCGCTTTATAACGAAATCGAACGATTGAGTTTAGCGTTCGCTTTACAAGTTCGACATAGTATTATAACATCAAATACTCTTCATTCTATGCAAATAAATAAGATTCATGTGTTTCGAGCCCCCAAACAAGCCCCGAACGAACGCTAAGTCGCTTTACAACGATATCGAACATTTGAGTTTTGCGCTCGCTGTAGGCGTTCCAGCTCGTATTATGAGATCAAAAACACTTCATTCTATGCAAATACGTAAGATTCATGCGTTTCGAGCAGCCAAACAAGCCCCAAACGAATGCAAATTCGCCTCATAACGAAATCGAACGATTGAGTTTTGCGATCGCTGTACAAGTTCGACCTAGTATTATAACATCAAAAACTCTTCATTCTATGCAAATACGCAAGATTCATGCGTTTCGAGCCGCCAAACAAGCCCCAAACGAATGCAAAGTCGCTTTAAAACGAAATCTAACGATTGAGTTTTGCCCTCGCTCTAAGCATTCCAGCTCGTATTATGAGATCAAAAACACTTCATTCTATGCAAATACGCAAGATTCATGCGTTTCGAGCCGCCAAACAAGCCCCAAACGAATGCAAAGTCGCTTTATAACGAAAGCGAACGATTGAGTTTTGCGCTCGCTGTACGAGATCGAGCTAGTATTATAACATCAAACCACTTCATTCTATGCATATACGCAAGATTCATGCGTTTCGAGCCGCCAAACAAGCCCCAAACGAATGCAAAGTCGCTTTATGACGAAATCAAACGATTGAGTTTTGCGCTCGCTGTAAGCATTCCAGCTCGTATTATGAGATCAAAAACACTTCATTCTATACAAATAAACAAGATTCATGCGTTTCGAGCCGCCAAACAAGCCCCAAACGACTGCAAATCCGCCTCATAACGAAATCGAACGATTGAGTTTTGCGTTCGCTGTACAAGTTCGACCTAGTATTATAACATCAAAAACTCTTCATTCTATGCAAATACGTAAGATTCATGCGTTTCGAGCCGCCAAACAAGCCCCAAACGGATGCAGAGTCGCTTTGTAACGAAATCGAACGATCGAGGTTTGCGATCGCTGTACGAGTTCGAGCTCGTACTATAAGACCAAAAACTTTTCTTTCTATGCAAATACGTGAGATTCATGCGTTTCGAACCGCCAAACAAGCCCCAAACGGATGCAAAGTCGCTTTATAACGAAATCTAATGATTGAGTTTCGCGCTCGCTGTAAGCATTCCAGCTCGTATTATAAGGTAAGAAACCCTTCGTTCGATGTTAAAACGAGAGATTTATGCATTTCGAGCCGCCAAACAAGCCCCAAACGAATGCAAAGTCGCTTTATAACGAAATCTAACGATTGAGTTTTGCGCTCGGTGTAAGCATTCCAGCTCGTATTATGAGATCAAAAACACTTCATTCTATGCAAATACGCAAGATTCATGCGTTTCGAGCCGTCAAACAAGCCCCAAACGAATGCAAAGTCGCTTTATAACGAAATCTAACGATTGAGTTTTGCACTCGCTCTAAGCATTCCAGCTCGTATTATGAAATCAAAAACACTTCATTCTATGCAAATACGCAAGATTCATGCGTTTCGAGCCGCCAAACAAGCCCCAAACGAATGCAAAGTCGCTTTATAACGAAATCGAACGATTGAGGTTTGCGCTTGATGTAAGTGTTCCTGCTCATATTATTAGGTAAGAAACCCTTCGTTCGATCTAAAAACACGAGATGTATGCGTTTCGAACAGCCAAAGAGGCCCGAAACGAATGCAAAGTCGCTTCGTAACGATATCGAACATTGGAGTTTTGCCCTCGCTGTAAGCATTCCAGCTCGTATTATGAGATTAAAAACACTTCATTCTATGCAAATACGCAAGATTCATGCGTTTCGAGCCGCCAAACAAGCCCCAAACGAAAGCAAAGTCGCTTTATAACGAAATCAAACGATTGAGTTTTGCGCTCGCTGTAAGCATTCCAGCTCGTATTATGAAATCAAAAACACTTCATTCTATGCAAATACGCAAGATTCATGCGTTTCGAGCCGCCAAACAAGCCCCAAACGAATGCAAAGTCGCTTTATAACGAAAGCGAACGATTGAGTTTTGCGCTCGCTGTACGAGATCGAGCTCGTATTATAACATCAAACCACTTCATTCTATGCATATACGCAAGATTCATGCGTTTCGAGCCGCCAAACAAGCCCCAAACGATTGCAAAGTCGCTTTATGACGAAATCAAACGATTGAGTTTTGCGCTCGCTGTAAGCATCCCAGCTCGTATTATGAGATCAAAAACACTTCATTCTATGCAAATACGCAAGATTCATGCGTTTCGAGCCGTCAAACAAGCCCCAAACGAATGCAAAGTCGCTTTATAACGAAATCTAACGATTGAGTTTTGCACTCGCTCTAAGCATTCCAGCTCGTATTATGAAATCAAAAACACTTCATTCTATGCAAATACGCAAGATTCATGCGTTTCGAGCCGCCAAACAAGCCCCAAACGAATGCAAAGTCGCTTTATAACGAAATCGAACGATTGAGGTTTGCGCTTGATGTAAGTGTTCCTGCTCATATTATTAGGTAAGAAACCCTTCGTTCGATCTAAAAACACGAGATGTATGCGTTTCGAACAGCCAAAGAGGCCCGAAACGAATGCAAAGTCGCTTCGTAACGATATCGAACATTGGAGTTTTGCCCTCGCTGTAAGCATTCCAGCTCGTATTATGAGATTAAAAACACTTCATTCTATGCAAATACGCAAGATTCATGCGTTTCGAGCCGCCAAACAAGCCCCAAACGAAAGCAAAGTCGCTTTATAACGAAATCAAACGATTGAGTTTTGCGCTCGCTGTAAGCATTCCAGCTCGTATTATGAAATCAAAAACACTTCATTCTATGCAAATACGCAAGATTCATGCGTTTCGAGCCGCCAAACAAGCCCCAAACGAATGCAAAGTCGCTTTATAACGAAAGCGAACGATTGAGTTTTGCGCTCGCTGTACGAGATCGAGCTCGTATTATAACATCAAACCACTTCATTCTATGCATATACGCAAGATTCATGCGTTTCGAGCCGCCAAACAAGCCCCAAACGATTGCAAAGTCGCTTTATGACGAAATCAAACGATTGAGTTTTGCGCTCGCTGTAAGCATCCCAGCTCGTATTATGAGATCAAAAACACTTCATTCTATGCAAATAAACAAGATTCATGCGTTTCGAGCCGCCAAACAAGCCCCAAACGACTGCAAATCCGCCTCATAACGAAATCGAACGATTGAGTTTTGCGTTCGCTGTCCAAGTTCGACCTAGTATTATAACATCAAAAACTCTTCATTCTATGCAAATACGTAAGATTCATGCGTTTCGAGCCGCCAAACAAGCCCCAAACGGATGCAGAGTCGCTTTGTAACGAAATCGAACGATCGAGGTTTGCGATCGCTGTACGAGTTCGAGCTCGTACTATAAGACCAAAAACTTTTCTTTCTATGCAAATACGTGAGATTCATGCGTTTCGAACCGCCAAACAAGCCCCAAACGGATGCAAAGTCGCTTTATAACGAAATCTAATGATTGAGTTTTGCGCTCGCTGTAAGCATTCCAGCTCGTATTATAAGGTAAGAAACCCTTCGTTCGATGTTAAAACGAGAGATTTATGCATTTCGAGCCGCCAAACAAGCCCCAAACGAATGCAAAGTCGCTTTATAACGAAATCTAACGATTGAGTTTTGCGCTCGCTGTAAGCATTCCAGCTCGTATTATGAGATCAAAAACACTTCATTCTATGCAAATACGCAAGATTCATGCGTTTCGAGCCGCCAAACAAGCCCCAAACGACTGCAAATCCGCTTTATAACGAAATCGAACGATCGAGGTTTGCGATCGCTGTACGAGTTCGAGCTCGTACTATAAGACCAAAAACACTTTATTCTATGCAAATACGCAAGATTCATGCGTTTCGAGCCGCCAAACAAGCCCCAAACGAATGCAAAGTCGCTTTATGACGAAATCAAACGATTGAGTTTTGCGCTCGCTGTAAGCATTCCAGCTCGTATTATGAGATCAAAAACACTTCATTCTATGCAAATAAACAAGATTCATGCGTTTCGAGCCGCCAAACAAGCCCCAAACGACTGCAAATCCGCTTTGTAACGAAATCGAACGATTGAGGTTTGCGATCGCTGTACGAGTTCGAGCTCGTACTATAAGACCAAAAACTTTTCTTTCTATGCAAATACGTGAGATTCATGCGTTTCGAACCGCCAAACAAGCCCCAAACGGATGCAAAGTCGCTTTATAACGAAATCTAATGATTGAGTTTTTCGCTTGCTGTAAGCATTCCAGCTCGTATTATAAGGTAAGAAACCCTTCGTTCGATGTTAAAACGAGAGGTTTATGCATTTCGAGCCGCCAAACAAGCCCCAAACGAATGCAAAGTCGCTTTATAACGAAATCTAACGATTGAGGTTTGCGATCGCTGTAAGCATTCCAGCTCGTATTATAAGGTAAGAAACCCTTCGTTCGATGTTAAAACGAGAGATTCATGCGTTTCGAGCCGCCAAACAAGCTCCAAACGAATGCAAAGTCGCTTTATGACGAAATCAAACGATTGAGTTTTGCGCTCGCTGTAAGCATTCCAGCTCGTATTATGAGATCAAAAACACTTTATTCTATGCAAATACACAAGATTCATGCGTTTCGAGCTGCCAAACAAGCCCCAAACGACTGCAAATCCGCTTTGTAACGAAATCGAACGATTGAGGTTTGCGATCGCTGTACGAGTTCGAGCTCGTACTATAAGACCAAAAACTTTTCTTTCTATGCAAATACGTGAGATTCATGCGTTTCGAACCGCCAAACAAGCCCCAAACGGATGCAAAGTCGCTTTATAACGAAATCTAATGATTGAGTTTTGCGCTCGCTGTAAGCATTCCAGCTCGTATTATAAGGTAAGAAACCCTTCGTTCGATGTTAAAACGAGAGATTTATGCATTTCGAGCCGCCAAACAAGCCCCAAACGAATGCAAAGTCGCTTTATAACGAAATCTAACGATTGAGTTTTGCGCTCGGTGTAAGCATTCCAGCTCGTATTATGAGATCAAAAACACTTCATTCTATGCAAATACACAAGATTCATGCGTTTCGAGCTGCCAAACAAGCCCCAAACGACTGCAAATCCGCTTTGTAACGAAATCGAACGATTGAGGTTTGCGATCGCTGTACGAGTTCGAGCTCGTACTATAAGACCAAAAACTTTTCTTTCTATGCAAATACGTGAGATTCATGCGTTTCGAACCGCCAAACAAGCCCCAAACGGATGCAAAGTCGCTTTATAACGAAATCTAATGATTGAGTTTTGCGCTCGCTGTAAGCATTCCAGCTCGTATTATAAGGTAAGAAACCCTTCGTTCGATGTTAAAACGAGAGATTTATGCATTTCGAGCCGCCAAACAAGCCCCAAACGAATGCAAAGTCGCTTTATAACGAAATCTAACGATTGAGTTTTGCGCTCGGTGTAAGCATTCCAGCTCGTATTATGAGATCAAAAACACTTCATTCTATGCAAATACGCAAGATTCATGCGTTTCGAGCCGCCAAACAAGCCCCAAACGAATGCAAAGTCGCTTTAAAACGAAATCTAACGATTGAGATTTGCCCTCGCTCTAAGCATTCCAGCTCGTATTATGAGATCAAAACCACTTCATTCTATGCATATACGCAAGATTCATGCGTTTCGAGCCGCCAAACAAGCCCCAAACGAATGCAAATTCGCCTCATAACGAAATCGAACCATTGAGTTTTGCGTTCGCTGTACAAGTTCGACCTAGTATTATAACATCAAAAACTCTTCATTCTATGCAAATACGTAAGATTCATGCGTTTCGAACCGCCAAACAAGCCCCAAACGAATGCAGATTCGCTTTGTAACGAAATCGAACGATCGAGGTTTGCGATCGCTGTACGAGTTCGAGCTCGTACTATAAGACCAAAAACTTTTTTTTCTATGCAAATACGTGAGATTCATGCGTTTCGAACCGCCAAACAAGCCTCAAACGAATGCAAAGTCGCTTTATAACGAAATCTAATGATTGAGTTTTGCGCTCGCTGTAAGCATTCCAGCTCGTATTATGAGATCAAAAACACTTCATTCTATGCAAATACGCAAGATTCATGCGTTTCGAGCCGTCAAACAAGCCCCAAACGAATGCAAAGTCGCTTTATAACGAAATCTAACGATTGAGTTTTGCACTCGCTCTAAGCATTCCATCTCGTATTATGAAATCAAAAACACTTCATTCTATGCAAATACGCAAGATTCATGCGTTTCGAGCCGCCAAACAAGCCCCAAACGAATGCAAAGTCGCTTTATAACGAAATCGAACGATTGAGGTTTGCGCTTGATGTAAGTGTTCCTGCTCATATTATTAGGTAAGAAACCCTTCGTTCGATCTAAAAACACGAGATGTATGCGTTTCGAACAGCCAAAGAGGCCCGAAACGAATGCAAAGTCGCTTCGTAACGATATCGAACATTGGAGTTTTGCCCTCGCTGTAAGCATTCCAGCTCGTATTATGAGATCAAAAACACTTCATTCTATGCAAATACGCAAGATTCATGCGTTTCAAGCCGCCAAACAAGCCCCAAACGAATGCAAAGTCGCTTTATAACGAAATCGAACTATTGAGGTTTGCCCTCGCTGTAAGCATTCCAGCTCGCATTATGAGATCAAAAACACTTCATTCTATGCAAATACGCAAGATTCATGCGTTTCGAGCCGCCAAACAAGCCCCAAACGAAAGCAAAGTCGCTTTATAACGAAATCAAACGATTGAGTTTTGCGCTCGCTGTAAGCATTCCAGCTCGTATTATGAAATCAAAAACACTTCATTCTATGCAAATACGCAAGATTCATGCGTTTCGAGCCGCCAAACAAGCCCCAAACGAATGCAAAGTCGCTTTATAACGAAAGCGAACGATTGAGTTTTGCGCTCGCTGTACGAGATCGAGCTCGTATTATAACATCAAACCACTTCATTCTATGCATATACGCAAGATTCATGCGTTGCGAGCCGCCAAATAAGCCCCAAACGAATGCAAAGTCGCTTTATGACGAAATCAAACGATTGAGTTTTGCGCTCGCTGTAAGCATTCCAGCTCGTATTATGAGATCAAAAACACTTCATTCTATGCAAATAAACAAGATTCATGCGTTTCGAGCCGCCAAACAAGCCCCAAACGACTGCAAATCCGCTTTGTAACGAAATCGAACGATTGAGGTTTGCGATCGCTGTACGAGTTCGAGCTCGTACTATAAGACCAAAAACTTTTCTTTCTATGCAAATACGTGAGATTCATGCGTTTCGAACCGCCAAACAAGCCCCAAACGGATGCAAAGTCGCTTTATAACGAAATCTAACGATTGAGTTTCGCGCTCGCTGTAAGCATTCCAGCTCGTATTATAAGGTAAGAAACCCTTCGTTCGATGTTAAAACGAGAGATTTATGCATTTCGAGCCGCCAAACAAGCCCCAAACGAATGCAAAGTCGCTTTATAACGAAATCTAACGATTGAGTTTTGCGCTCGCTGTAAGCATTCCAGCTCGTATTATGAGATCAAAAACACTTCATTCTATGCAAATACGCAAGATTCATGCGTTTCGAGCCGCCAAACAAGCCCCAAACGACTGCAAATCCGCTTTATAACGAAATCGAACGATCGAGGTTTGCGATCGCTGTACGAGTTCGAGCTCGTACTATAAGACCAAAAACACTTTATTCTATGCAAATACGCAAGATTCATGCGTTTCGAGCCGCCAAACAAGCCCCAAACGAATGCAAAGTCGCTTTATGACGAAATCAAACGATTGAGTTTTGCGCTCGCTGTAAGCATTCCAGCTCGTATTATGAGATCAAAAACACTTCATTCTATGCAAATAAACAAGATTCATGCGTTTCGAGCCGCCAAACAAGCCCCAAACGACTGCAAATCCGCTTTGTAACGAAATCGAACGATTGAGGTTTGCGATCGCTGTACGAGTTCGAGCTCGTACTATAAGACCAAAAACTTTTCTTTCTATGCAAATACGTGAGATTCATGCGTTTCGAACCGCCAAACAAGCCCCAAACGGATGCAAAGTCGCTTTATAACGAAATCTAATGATTGAGTTTTTCGCTTGCTGTAAGCATTCCAGCTCGTATTATAAGGTAAGAAACCCTTCGTTCGATGTTAAAACGAGAGGTTTATGCATTTCGAGCCGCCAAACAAGCCCCAAACGAATGCAAAGTCGCTTTATAACGAAATCTAACGATTGAGGTTTGCGATCGCTGTAAGCATTCCAGCTCGTATTATAAGGTAAGAAACCCTTCGTTCGATGTTAAAACGAGAGATTCATGCGTTTCGAGCCGCCAAACAAGCTCCAAACGAATGCAAAGTCGCTTTATGACGAAATCAAACGATTGAGTTTTGCGCTCGCTGTAAGCATTCCAGCTCGTATTATGAGATCAAAAACACTTTATTCTATGCAAATACACAAGATTCATGCGTTTCGAGCTGCCAAACAAGCCCCAAACGACTGCAAATCCGCTTTGTAACGAAATCGAACGATTGAGGTTTGCGATCGCTGTACGAGTTCGAGCTCGTACTATAAGACCAAAAACTTTTCTTTCTATGCAAATACGTGAGATTCATGCGTTTCGAACCGCCAAACAAGCCCCAAACGGATGCAAAGTCGCTTTATAACGAAATCTAATGATTGAGTTTTGCGCTCGCTGTAAGCATTCCAGCTCGTATTATAAGGTAAGAAACCCTTCGTTCGATGTTAAAACGAGAGATTTATGCATTTCGAGCCGCCAAACAAGCCCCAAACGAATGCAAAGTCGCTTTATAACGAAATCTAACGATTGAGTTTTGCGCTCGGTGTAAGCATTCCAGCTCGTATTATGAGATCAAAAACACTTCATTCTATGCAAATACACAAGATTCATGCGTTTCGAGCTGCCAAACAAGCCCCAAACGACTGCAAATCCGCTTTGTAACGAAATCGAACGATTGAGGTTTGCGATCGCTGTACGAGTTCGAGCTCGTACTATAAGACCAAAAACTTTTCTTTCTATGCAAATACGTGAGATTCATGCGTTTCGAACCGCCAAACAAGCCCCAAACGGATGCAAAGTCGCTTTATAACGAAATCTAATGATTGAGTTTTGCGCTCGCTGTAAGCATTCCAGCTCGTATTATAAGGTAAGAAACCCTTCGTTCGATGTTAAAACGAGAGATTTATGCATTTCGAGCCGCCAAACAAGCCCCAAACGAATGCAAAGTCGCTTTATAACGAAATCTAACGATTGAGTTTTGCGCTCGGTGTAAGCATTCCAGCTCGTATTATGAGATCAAAAACACTTCATTCTATGCAAATACGCAAGATTCATGCGTTTCGAGCCGCCAAACAAGCCCCAAACGAATGCAAAGTCGCTTTAAAACGAAATCTAACGATTGAGATTTGCCCTCGCTCTAAGCATTCCAGCTCGTATTATGAGATCAAAACCACTTCATTCTATGCATATACGCAAGATTCATGCGTTTCGAGCCGCCAAACAAGCCCCAAACGAATGCAAATTCGCCTCATAACGAAATCGAACCATTGAGTTTTGCGTTCGCTGTACAAGTTCGACCTAGTATTATAACATCAAAAACTCTTCATTCTATGCAAATACGTAAGATTCATGCGTTTCGAACCGCCAAACAAGCCCCAAACGAATGCAGATTCGCTTTGTAACGAAATCGAACGATCGAGGTTTGCGATCGCTGTACGAGTTCGAGCTCGTACTATAAGACCAAAAACTTTTTTTTCTATGCAAATACGTGAGATTCATGCGTTTCGAACCGCCAAACAAGCCTCAAACGAATGCAAAGTCGCTTTATAACGAAATCTAATGATTGAGTTTTGCGCTCGCTGTAAGCATTCCAGCTCGTATTATGAGATCAAAAACACTTCATTCTATGCAAATACGCAAGATTCATGCGTTTCGAGCCGTCAAACAAGCCCCAAACGAATGCAAAGTCGCTTTATAACGAAATCTAACGATTGAGTTTTGCACTCGCTCTAAGCATTCCATCTCGTATTATGAAATCAAAAACACTTCATTCTATGCAAATACGCAAGATTCATGCGTTTCGAGCCGCCAAACAAGCCCCAAACGAATGCAAAGTCGCTTTATAACGAAATCGAACGATTGAGGTTTGCGCTTGATGTAAGTGTTCCTGCTCATATTATTAGGTAAGAAACCCTTCGTTCGATCTAAAAACACGAGATGTATGCGTTTCGAACAGCCAAAGAGGCCCGAAACGAATGCAAAGTCGCTTCGTAACGATATCGAACATTGGAGTTTTGCCCTCGCTGTAAGCATTCCAGCTCGTATTATGAGATCAAAAACACTTCATTCTATGCAAATACGCAAGATTCATGCGTTTCAAGCCGCCAAACAAGCCCCAAACGAATGCAAAGTCGCTTTATAACGAAATCGAACTATTGAGGTTTGCCCTCGCTGTAAGCATTCCAGCTCGCATTATGAGATCAAAAACACTTCATTCTATGCAAATACGCAAGATTCATGCGTTTCGAGCCGCCAAACAAGCCCCAAACGAAAGCAAAGTCGCTTTATAACGAAATCAAACGATTGAGTTTTGCGCTCGCTGTAAGCATTCCAGCTCGTATTATGAAATCAAAAACACTTCATTCTATGCAAATACGCAAGATTCATGCGTTTCGAGCCGCCAAACAAGCCCCAAACGAATGCAAAGTCGCTTTATAACGAAAGCGAACGATTGAGTTTTGCGCTCGCTGTACGAGATCGAGCTCGTATTATAACATCAAACCACTTCATTCTATGGATATACGCAAGATTCATGCGTTGCGAGCCGCCAAATAAGCCCCAAACGAATGCAAAGTCGCTTTATGACGAAATCAAACGATTGAGTTTTGCGCTCGCTGTAAGCATTCCAGCTCGTATTATGAGATCAAAAACACTTCATTCTATGCAAATAAACAAGATTCATGCGTTTCGAGCCGCCAAACAAGCCCCAAACGACTGCAAATCCGCTTTGTAACGAAATCGAACGATTGAGGTTTGCGATCGCTGTACGAGTTCGAGCTCGTACTATAAGACCAAAAACTTTTCTTTCTATGCAAATACGTGAGATTCATGCGTTTCGAACCGCCAAACAAGCCCCAAACGGATGCAAAGTCGCTTTATAACGAAATCTAACGATTGAGTTTCGCGCTCGCTGTAAGCATTCCAGCTCGTATTATAAGGTAAGAAACCCTTCGTTCGATGTTAAAACGAGAGATTTATGCATTTCGAGCCGCCAAACAAGCCCCAAACGAATGCAAAGTCGCTTTATAACGAAATCTAACGATTGAGTTTTGCGCTCGCTGTAAGCATTCCAGCTCGTATTATGAGATCAAAAACACTTCATTCTATGCAAATACGCAAGATTCATGCGTTTCGAGCCGCCAAACAAGCCCCAAACGACTGCAAATCCGCTTTATAACGAAATCGAACGATCGAGGTTTGCGATCGCTGTACGAGTTCGAGCTCGTACTATAAGACCAAAAACACTTTATTCTATGCAAATACGCAAGATTCATGCGTTTCGAGCCGCCAAACAAGCCCCAAACGAATGCAAAGTCGCTTTATGACGAAATCAAACGATTGAGGTTTGCGATCGCTGTACGAGTTCGAGCTCGTACTATAAGACCAAAAACTTTTCTTTCTATGCAAATACGTGAGATTCATGCGTTTCGAACCGCCAAACAAGCCCCAAACGGATGCAAAGTCGCTTTATAACGAAATCTAATGATTGAGTTTTTCGCTTGCTGTAAGCATTCCAGCTCGTATTATAAGGTAAGAAACCCTTCGTTCGATGTTAAAACGAGAGGTTTATGCATTTCGAGCCGCCAAACAAGCCCCAAACGAATGCAAAGTCGCTTTATAACGAAATCTAACGATTGAGGTTTGCGATCGCTGTAAGCATTCCAGCTCGTATTATAAGGTAAGAAACCCTTCGTTCGATGTTAAAACGAGAGATTCATGCGTTTCGAGCCGCCAAACAAGCTCCAAACGAATGCAAAGTCGCTTTATGACGAAATCAAACGATTGAGTTTTGCGCTCGCTGTAAGCATTCCAGCTCGTTATATGAGATCAAAAACACTTTATTCTATGCAAATACACAAGATTCATGCGTTTCGAGCTGCCAAACAAGCCCCAAACGACTGCAAATCCGCTTTGTAACGAAATCGAACGATTGAGGTTTGCGATCGCTGTACGAGTTCGAGCTCGTACTATAAGACCAAAAACTTTTCTTTCTATGCAAATACGTGAGATTCATGCGTTTCGAACCGCCAAACAAGCCCCAAACGGATGCAAAGTCGCTTTATAACGAAATCTAATGATTGAGTTTTGCGCTCGCTGTAAGCATTCCAGCTCGTATTATAAGGTAAGAAACCCTTCGTTCGATGTTAAAACGAGAGATTTATGCATTTCGAGCCGCCAAACAAGCCCCAAACGAATGCAAAGTCGCTTTATAACGAAATCTAACGATTGAGTTTTGCGCTCGGTGTAAGCATTCCAGCTCGTATTATGAGATCAAAAACACTTCATTCTATGCAAATACACAAGATTCATGCGTTTCGAGCTGCCAAACAAGCCCCAAACGACTGCAAATCCGCTTTGTAACGAAATCGAACGATTGAGGTTTGCGATCGCTGTACGAGTTCGAGCTCGTACTATAAGACCAAAAACTTTTCTTTCTATGCAAATACGTGAGATTCATGCGTTTCGAACCGCCAAACAAGCCCCAAACGGATGCAAAGTCGCTTTATAACGAAATCTAATGATTGAGTTTTGCGCTCGCTGTAAGCATTCCAGCTCGTATTATAAGGTAAGAAACCCTTCGTTCGATGTTAAAACGAGAGATTTATGCATTTCGAGCCGCCAAACAAGCCCCAAACGAATGCAAAGTCGCTTTATAACGAAATCTAACGATTGAGTTTTGCGCTCGGTGTAAGCATTCCAGCTCGTATTATGAGATCAAAAACACTTCATTCTATGCAAATACGCAAGATTCATGCGTTTCGAGCCGCCAAACAAGCCCCAAACGAATGCAAAGTCGCTTTAAAACGAAATCTAACGATTGAGATTTGCCCTCGCTCTAAGCATTCCAGCTCGTATTATGAGATCAAAACCACTTCATTCTATGCATATACGCAAGATTCATGCGTTTCGAGCCGCCAAACAAGCCCCAAACGAATGCAAAGTCGCTTTATAACGAAATCGAACGATTGAGGTTTGCGCTTGATGTAAGTGTTCCTGCTCATATTATTAGGTAAGAAACCCTTCGTTCGATCTAAAAACACGAGATGTATGCGTTTCGAACAGCCAAAGAGGCCCGAAACGAATGCAAAGTCGCTTCGTAACGATATCGAACATTGGAGTTTTGCCCTCGCTGTAAGCATTCCAGCTCGTATTATGAGATCAAAAACACTTCATTCTATGCAAATACGCAAGATTCATGCGTTTCAAGCCGCCAAACAAGCCCCAAACGAATGCAAAGTCGCTTTATAACGAAATCGAACTATTGAGGTTTGCCCTCGCTGTAAGCATTCCAGCTCGCATTATGAGATCAAAAACACTTCATTCTATGCAAATACGCAAGATTCATGCGTTTCGAGCCGCCAAACAAGCCCCAAACGAAAGCAAAGTCGCTTTATAACGAAATCAAACGATTGAGTTTTGCGCTCGCTGTAAGCATTCCAGCTCGTATTATGAAATCAAAAACACTTCATTCTATGCAAATACGCAAGATTCATGCGTTTCGAGCCGCCAAACAAGCCCCAAACGAATGCAAAGTCGCTTTATAACGAAAGCGAACGATTGAGTTTTGCGCTCGCTGTACGAGATCGAGCTCGTATTATAACATCAAACCACTTCATTCTATGCATATACGCAAGATTCATGCGTTGCGAGCCGCCAAACAAGCCCCAAACGAATGCAAAGTCGCTTTATGACGAAATCAAACGATTGAGTTTTGCGCTCGCTGTAAGCATTCCAGCTCGTATTATGAGATCAAAAACACTTCATTCTATGCAAATAAACAAGATTCATGCGTTTCGAGCCGCCAAACAAGCCCCAAACGACTGCAAATCCGCTTTGTAACGAAATCGAACGATTGAGGTTTGCGATCGCTGTACGAGTTCGAGCTCGTACTATAAGACCAAAAACTTTTCTTTCTATGCAAATACGTGAGATTCATGCGTTTCGAACCGCCAAACAAGCCCCAAACGGATGCAAAGTCGCTTTATAACGAAATCTAATGATTGAGTTTTTCGCTTGCTGTAAGCATTCCAGCTCGTATTATAAGGTAAGAAACCCTTCGTTCGATGTTAAAACGAGAGATTTATGCATTTCGAGCCGCCAAACAAGCCCCAAACGAATGCAAAGTCGCTTTATAACGAAATCTAACGATTGAGGTTTGCGATCGCTGTAAGCATTCCAGCTCGTATTATAAGGTAAGAAACCCTTCGTTCGATGTTAAAACGAGAGATTCATGCGTTTCGAGCCGCCAAACAAGCCCCAAACGAATGCAAAGTCGCTTCATGACGAAATCAAACGATTGAGTTTTGCGCTCGCTGTAAGCATTCCAGCTCGTATTATGAGATCAAAAACACTTTATTCTATGCAAATACACAAGATTCATGCGTTTCGAGCCGCCAAACAAGCCCCAAACGACTGCAAATCCGCTTTGTAACGAAATCGAACGATTGAGGTTTGCGATCGCTGTACGAGTTCGAGCTCGTACTATAAGACCAAAAACTTTTCTTTCTATGCAAATACGTGAGATTCATGCGTTTCGAACCGCCAAACAAGCCTCAAACGAATGCAAAGTCGCTTTATAACGAAATCTAATGATTGAGTTTTGCGCTCGCTGTAAGCATTCCAGCTCGTATTATAAGGTAAGAAACCCTTCGTTCGATGTTAAAACGAGAGATTTATGCATTTCGAGCCGCCAAACAAGCCCCAAACGAATGCAAAGTCGCTTTAAAACGAAATCTAACGATTGAGTTTTGCCCTCGCTCTAAGCATTCCAGCTCGTATTATGAGATCAAAAACACTTCATTCTATGCAAATACGCAAGATTCATGCGTTTTGAGCCGCCAAACAAGCCCCAAACGACTGCAAATCCGCTTTATAACGAAATCGAACGATTGAGTTTAGCGTTCGCTTTACAAGTTCGACATAGTATTATAACATCAAATACTCTTCATTCTATGCAAATAAATAAGATTCATGTGTTTCGAGCCCCCAAACAAGCCCCGAACGAACGCTAAGTCGCTTTACAACGATATCGAACATTTGAGTTTTGCGCTCGCTGTAGGCGTTCCAGCTCGTATTATGAGATCAAAAACACTTCATTCTATGCAAATACGTAAGATTCATGCGTTTCGAGCAGCCAAACAAGCCCCAAACGAATGCAAATTCGCCTCATAACGAAATCGAACGATTGAGTTTTGCGATCGCTGTACAAGTTCGACCTAGTATTATAACATCAAAAACTCTTCATTCTATGCAAATACGCAAGATTCATGCGTTTCGATCCGCCAAACAAGCCCCAAACGAATGCAAAGTCGCTTTAAAACGAAATCTAACGATTGAGTTTTGCCCTCGCTCTAAGCATTCCAGCTCGTATTATGAGATCAAAAACACTTCATTCTATGCAAATACGCAAGATTCATGCGTTTCGAGCCGCCAAACAAGCCCCAAACGAATGCAAAGTCGCTTTATAACGAAAGCGAACGATTGAGTTTTGCGCTCGCTGTACGAGATCGAGCTAGTATTATAACATCAAACCACTTCATTCTATGCATATACGCAAGATTCATGCGTTTCGAGCCGCCAAACAAGCCCCAAACGAATGCAAAGTCGCTTTATGACGAAATCAAACGATTGAGTTTTGCGCTCGCTGTAAGCATTCCAGCTCGTATTATGAGATCAAAAACACTTCATTCTATACAAATAAACAAGATTCATGCGTTTCGAGCCGCCAAACAAGCCCCAAACGACTGCAAATCCGCCTCATAACGAAATCGAACGATTGAGTTTTGCGTTCGCTGTACAAGTTCGACCTAGTATTATAACATCAAAAACTCTTCATTCTATGCAAATACGTAAGATTCATGCGTTTCGAGCCGCCAAACAAGCCCCAAACGGATGCAGAGTCGCTTTGTAACGAAATCGAACGATCGAGGTTTGCGATCGCTGTACGAGTTCGAGCTCGTACTATAAGACCAAAAACTTTTCTTTCTATGCAAATACGTGAGATTCATGCGTTTCGAACCGCCAAACAAGCCCCAAACGGATGCAAAGTCGCTTTATAACGAAATCTAATGATTGAGTTTCGCGCTCGCTGTAAGCATTCCAGCTCGTATTATAAGGTAAGAAACCCTTCGTTCGATGTTAAAACGAGAGATTTATGCATTTCGAGCCGCCAAACAAGCCCCAAACGAATGCAAAGTCGCTTTATAACGAAATCTAACGATTGAGTTTTGCGCTCGGTGTAAGCATTCCAGCTCGTATTATGAGATCAAAAACACTTCATTCTATGCAAATACGCAAGATTCATGCGTTTCGAGCCGTCAAACAAGCCCCAAACGAATGCAAAGTCGCTTTATAACGAAATCTAACGATTGAGTTTTGCACTCGCTCTAAGCATTCCAGCTCGTATTATGAAATCAAAAACACTTCATTCTATGCAAATACGCAAGATTCATGCGTTTCGAGCCGCCAAACAAGCCCCAAACGAATGCAAAGTCGCTTTATAACGAAATCGAACGATTGAGGTTTGCGCTTGATGTAAGTGTTCCTGCTCATATTATTAGGTAAGAAACCCTTCGTTCGATCTAAAAACACGAGATGTATGCGTTTCGAACAGCCAAAGAGGCCCGAAACGAATGCAAAGTCGCTTCGTAACGATATCGAACATTGGAGTTTTGCCCTCGCTGTAAGCATTCCAGCTCGTATTATGAGATTAAAAACACTTCATTCTATGCAAATACGCAAGATTCATGCGTTTCGAGCCGCCAAACAAGCCCCAAACGAAAGCAAAGTCGCTTTATAACGAAATCAAACGATTGAGTTTTGCGCTCGCTGTAAGCATTCCAGCTCGTATTATGAAATCAAAAACACTTCATTCTATGCAAATACGCAAGATTCATGCGTTTCGAGCCGCCAAACAAGCCCCAAACGAATGCAAAGTCGCTTTATAACGAAAGCGAACGATTGAGTTTTGCGCTCGCTGTACGAGATCGAGCTCGTATTATAACATCAAACCACTTCATTCTATGCATATACGCAAGATTCATGCGTTTCGAGCCGCCAAACAAGCCCCAAACGATTGCAAAGTCGCTTTATGACGAAATCAAACGATTGAGTTTCGCGCTCGCTGTAAGCATCCCAGCTCGTATTATGAGATCAAAAACACTTCATTCTATGCAAATACGCAAGATTCATGCGTTTCGAGCCGTCAAACAAGCCCCAAACGAATGCAAAGTCGCTTTATAACGAAATCTAACGATTGAGTTTTGCACTCGCTCTAAGCATTCCAGCTCGTATTATGAAATCAAAAACACTTCATTCTATGCAAATACGCAAGATTCATGCGTTTCGAGCCGCCAAACAAGCCCCAAACGAATGCAAAGTCGCTTTATAACGAAATCGAACGATTGAGGTTTGCGCTTGATGTAAGTGTTCCTGCTCATATTATTAGGTAAGAAACCCTTCGTTCGATCTAAAAACACGAGATGTATGCGTTTCGAACAGCCAAAGAGGCCCGAAACGAATGCAAAGTCGCTTCGTAACGATATCGAACATTGGAGTTTTGCCCTCGCTGTAAGCATTCCAGCTCGTATTATGAGATTAAAAACACTTCATTCTATGCAAATACGCAAGATTCATGCGTTTCGAGCCGCCAAACAAGCCCCAAACGAAAGCAAAGTCGCTTTATAACGAAATCAAACGATTGAGTTTTGCGCTCGCTGTAAGCATTCCAGCTCGTATTATGAAATCAAAAACACTTCATTCTATGCAAATACGCAAGATTCATGCGTTTCGAGCCGCCAAACAAGCCCCAAACGAATGCAAAGTCGCTTTATAACGAAAGCGAACGATTGAGTTTTGCGCTCGCTGTACGAGATCGAGCTCGTATTATAACATCAAACCACTTCATTCTATGCATATACGCAAGATTCATGCGTTTCGAGCCGCCAAACAAGCCCCAAACGATTGCAAAGTCGCTTTATGACGAAATCAAACGATTGAGTTTTGCGCTCGCTGTAAGCATCCCAGCTCGTATTATGAGATCAAAAACACTTCATTCTATGCAAATAAACAAGATTCATGCGTTTCGAGCTGCCAAACAAGCCCCAAACGACTGCAAATCCGCTTTGTAACGAAATCGAACGATTGAGGTTTGCGATCGCTGTACGAGTTCGAGCTCGTACTATAAGACCAAAAACTTTTCTTTCTATGCAAATACGTGAGATTCATGCGTTTCGAACCGCCAAACAAGCCCCAAACGGATGCAAAGTCGCTTTATAACGAAATCTAATGATTGAGTTTTGCGCTCGCTGTAAGCATTCCAGCTCGTATTATAAGGTAAGAAACCCTTCGTTCGATGTTAAAACGAGAGATTTATGCATTTCGAGCCGCCAAACAAGCCCCAAACGAATGCAAAGTCGCTTTATAACGAAATCTAACGATTGAGTTTTGCGCTCGGTGTAAGCATTCCAGCTCGTATTATGAGATCAAAAACACTTCATTCTATGCAAATACACAAGATTCATGCGTTTCGAGCTGCCAAACAAGCCCCAAACGACTGCAAATCCGCTTTGTAACGAAATCGAACGATTGAGGTTTGCGATCGCTGTACGAGTTCGAGCTCGTACTATAAGACCAAAAACTTTTCTTTCTATGCAAATACGTGAGATTCATGCGTTTCGAACCGCCAAACAAGCCCCAAACGGATGCAAAGTCGCTTTATAACGAAATCTAATGATTGAGTTTTGCGCTCGCTGTAAGCATTCCAGCTCGTATTATAAGGTAAGAAACCCTTCGTTCGATGTTAAAACGAGAGATTTATGCATTTCGAGCCGCCAAACAAGCCCCAAACGAATGCAAAGTCGCTTTATAACGAAATCTAACGATTGAGTTTTGCGCTCGGTGTAAGCATTCCAGCTCGTATTATGAGATCAAAAACACTTCATTCTATGCAAATACGCAAGATTCATGCGTTTCGAGCCGCCAAACAAGCCCCAAACGAATGCAAAGTCGCTTTAAAACGAAATCTAACGATTGAGATTTGCCCTCGCTCTAAGCATTCCAGCTCGTATTATGAGATCAAAACCACTTCATTCTATGCATATACGCAAGATTCATGCGTTTCGAGCCGCCAAACAAGCCCCAAACGAATGCAAATTCGCCTCATAACGAAATCGAACCATTGAGTTTTGCGTTCGCTGTACAAGTTCGACCTAGTATTATAACATCAAAAACTCTTCATTCTATGCAAATACGTAAGATTCATGCGTTTCGAACCGCCAAACAAGCCCCAAACGAATGCAGATTCGCTTTGTAACGAAATCGAACGATCGAGGTTTGCGATCGCTGTACGAGTTCGAGCTCGTACTATAAGACCAAAAACTTTTTTTTCTATGCAAATACGTGAGATTCATGCGTTTCGAACCGCCAAACAAGCCTCAAACGAATGCAAAGTCGCTTTATAACGAAATCTAATGATTGAGTTTTGCGCTCGCTGTAAGCATTCCAGCTCGTATTATGAGATCAAAAACACTTCATTCTATGCAAATACGCAAGATTCATGCGTTTCGAGCCGTCAAACAAGCCCCAAACGAATGCAAAGTCGCTTTATAACGAAATCTAACGATTGAGTTTTGCACTCGCTCTAAGCATTCCATCTCGTATTATGAAATCAAAAACACTTCATTCTATGCAAATACGCAAGATTCATGCGTTTCGAGCCGCCAAACAAGCCCCAAACGAATGCAAAGTCGCTTTATAACGAAATCGAACGATTGAGGTTTGCGCTTGATGTAAGTGTTCCTGCTCATATTATTAGGTAAGAAACCCTTCGTTCGATCTAAAAACACGAGATGTATGCGTTTCGAACAGCCAAAGAGGCCCGAAACGAATGCAAAGTCGCTTCGTAACGATATCGAACATTGGAGTTTTGCCCTCGCTGTAAGCATTCCAGCTCGTATTATGAGATCAAAAACACTTCATTCTATGCAAATACGCAAGATTCATGCGTTTCAAGCCGCCAAACAAGCCCCAAACGAATGCAAAGTCGCTTTATAACGAAATCGAACTATTGAGGTTTGCCCTCGCTGTAAGCATTCCAGCTCGCATTATGAGATCAAAAACACTTCATTCTATGCAAATACGCAAGATTCATGCGTTTCGAGCCGCCAAACAAGCCCCAAACGAAAGCAAAGTCGCTTTATAACGAAATCAAACGATTGAGTTTTGCGCTCGCTGTAAGCATTCCAGCTCGTATTATGAAATCAAAAACACTTCATTCTATGCAAATACGCAAGATTCATGCGTTTCGAGCCGCCAAACAAGCCCCAAACGAATGCAAAGTCGCTTTATAACGAAAGCGAACGATTGAGTTTTGCGCTCGCTGTACGAGATCGAGCTCGTATTATAACATCAAACCACTTCATTCTATGCATATACGCAAGATTCATGCGTTGCGAGCCGCCAAATAAGCCCCAAACGAATGCAAAGTCGCTTTATGACGAAATCAAACGATTGAGTTTTGCGCTCGCTGTAAGCATTCCAGCTCGTATTATGAGATCAAAAACACTTCATTCTATGCAAATAAACAAGATTCATGCGTTTCGAGCCGCCAAACAAGCCCCAAACGACTGCAAATCCGCTTTGTAACGAAATCGAACGATTGAGGTTTGCGATCGCTGTACGAGTTCGAGCTCGTACTATAAGACCAAAAACTTTTCTTTCTATGCAAATACGTGAGATTCATGCGTTTCGAACCGCCAAACAAGCCCCAAACGGATGCAAAGTCGCTTTATAACGAAATCTAACGATTGAGTTTCGCGCTCGCTGTAAGCATTCCAGCTCGTATTATAAGGTAAGAAACCCTTCGTTCGATGTTAAAACGAGAGATTTATGCATTTCGAGCCGCCAAACAAGCCCCAAACGAATGCAAAGTCGCTTTATAACGAAATCTAACGATTGAGTTTTGCGCTCGCTGTAAGCATTCCAGCTCGTATTATGAGATCAAAAACACTTCATTCTATGCAAATACGCAAGATTCATGCGTTTCGAGCCGCCAAACAAGCCCCAAACGACTGCAAATCCGCTTTATAACGAAATCGAACGATCGAGGTTTGCGATCGCTGTACGAGTTCGAGCTCGTACTATAAGACCAAAAACACTTTATTCTATGCAAATACGCAAGATTCATGCGTTTCGAGCCGCCAAACAAGCCCCAAACGAATGCAAAGTCGCTTTATGACGAAATCAAACGATTGAGTTTTGCGCTCGCTGTAAGCATTCCAGCTCGTATTATGAGATCAAAAACACTTCATTCTATGCAAATAAACAAGATTCATGCGTTTCGAGCCGCCAAACAAGCCCCAAACGACTGCAAATCCGCTTTGTAACGAAATCGAACGATTGAGGTTTGCGATCGCTGTACGAGTTCGAGCTCGTACTATAAGACCAAAAACTTTTCTTTCTATGCAAATACGTGAGATTCATGCGTTTCGAACCGCCAAACAAGCCCCAAACGGATGCAAAGTCGCTTTATAACGAAATCTAATGATTGAGTTTTTCGCTTGCTGTAAGCATTCCAGCTCGTATTATAAGGTAAGAAACCCTTCGTTCGATGTTAAAACGAGAGGTTTATGCATTTCGAGCCGCCAAACAAGCCCCAAACGAATGCAAAGTCGCTTTATAACGAAATCTAACGATTGAGGTTTGCGATCGCTGTAAGCATTCCAGCTCGTATTATAAGGTAAGAAACCCTTCGTTCGATGTTAAAACGAGAGATTCATGCGTTTCGAGCCGCCAAACAAGCTCCAAACGAATGCAAAGTCGCTTTATGACGAAATCAAACGATTGAGTTTTGCGCTCGCTGTAAGCATTCCAGCTCGTATTATGAGATCAAAAACACTTTATTCTATGCAAATACACAAGATTCATGCGTTTCGAGCTGCCAAACAAGCCCCAAACGACTGCAAATCCGCTTTGTAACGAAATCGAACGATTGAGGTTTGCGATCGCTGTACGAGTTCGAGCTCGTACTATAAGACCAAAAACTTTTCTTTCTATGCAAATACGTGAGATTCATGCGTTTCGAACCGCCAAACAAGCCCCAAACGGATGCAAAGTCGCTTTATAACGAAATCTAATGATTGAGTTTTGCGCTCGCTGTAAGCATTCCAGCTCGTATTATAAGGTAAGAAACCCTTCGTTCGATGTTAAAACGAGAGATTTATGCATTTCGAGCCGCCAAACAAGCCCCAAACGAATGCAAAGTCGCTTTATAACGAAATCTAACGATTGAGTTTTGCGCTCGGTGTAAGCATTCCAGCTCGTATTATGAGATCAAAAACACTTCATTCTATGCAAATACACAAGATTCATGCGTTTCGAGCTGCCAAACAAGCCCCAAACGACTGCAAATCCGCTTTGTAACGAAATCGAACGATTGAGGTTTGCGATCGCTGTACGAGTTCGAGCTCGTACTATAAGACCAAAAACTTTTCTTTCTATGCAAATACGTGAGATTCATGCGTTTCGAACCGCCAAACAAGCCCCAAACGGATGCAAAGTCGCTTTATAACGAAATCTAATGATTGAGTTTTGCGCTCGCTGTAAGCATTCCAGCTCGTATTATAAGGTAAGAAACCCTTCGTTCGATGTTAAAACGAGAGATTTATGCATTTCGAGCCGCCAAACAAGCCCCAAACGAATGCAAAGTCGCTTTATAACGAAATCTAACGATTGAGTTTTGCGCTCGGTGTAAGCATTCCAGCTCGTATTATGAGATCAAAAACACTTCATTCTATGCAAATACGCAAGATTCATGCGTTTCGAGCCGCCAAACAAGCCCCAAACGAATGCAAAGTCGCTTTATAACGAAATCGAACTATTGAGGTTTGCCCTCGCTGTAAGCATTCCAGCTCGCATTATGAGATCAAAAACACTTCATTCTATGCAAATACGCAAGATTCATGCGTTTCGAGCCGCCAAACAAGCCCCAAACGAAAGCAAAGTCGCTTTATAACGAAATCAAACGATTGAGTTTTGCGCTCGCTGTAAGCATTCCAGCTCGTATTATGAAATCAAAAACACTTCATTCTATGCAAATACGCAAGATTCATGCGTTTCGAGCCGCCAAACAAGCCCCAAACGAATGCAAAGTCGCTTTATAACGAAAGCGAACGATTGAGTTTTGCGCTCGCTGTACGAGATCGAGCTCGTATTATAACATCAAACCACTTCATTCTATGCATATACGCAAGATTCATGCGTTGCGAGCCGCCAAACAAGCCCCAAACGAATGCAAAGTCGCTTTATGACGAAATCAAACGATTGAGTTTTGCGCTCGCTGTAAGCATTCCAGCTCGTATTATGAGATCAAAAACACTTCATTCTATGCAAATAAACAAGATTCATGCGTTTCGAGCCGCCAAACAAGCCCCAAACGACTGCAAATCCGCTTTGTAACGAAATCGAACGATTGAGGTTTGCGATCGCTGTACGAGTTCGAGCTCGTACTATAAGACCAAAAACTTTTCTTTCTATGCAAATACGTGAGATTCATGCGTTTCGAACCGCCAAACAAGCCCCAAACGGATGCAAAGTCGCTTTATAACGAAATCTAATGATTGAGTTTTTCGCTTGCTGTAAGCATTCCAGCTCGTATTATAAGGTAAGAAACCCTTCGTTCGATGTTAAAACGAGAGATTTATGCATTTCGAGCCGCCAAACAAGCCCCAAACGAATGCAAAGTCGCTTTATAACGAAATCTAACGATTGAGGTTTGCGATCGCTGTAAGCATTCCAGCTCGTATTATAAGGTAAGAAACCCTTCGTTCGATGTTAAAACGAGAGATTCATGCGTTTCGAGCCGCCAAACAAGCCCCAAACGAATGCAAAGTCGCTTCATGACGAAATCAAACGATTGAGTTTTGCGCTCGCTGTAAGCATTCCAGCTCGTATTATGAGATCAAAAACACTTTATTCTATGCAAATACACAAGATTCATGCGTTTCGAGCCGCCAAACAAGCCCCAAACGACTGCAAATCCGCTTTGTAATGAAATCGAACGATTGAGGTTTGCGATCGCTGTACGAGTTCGAGCTCGTACTATAAGACCAAAAACTTTTCTTTCTATGCAAATACGTGAGATTCATGCGTTTCGAACCGCCAAACAAGCCTCAAACGAATGCAAAGTCGCTTTATAACGAAATCTAATGATTGAGTTTTGCGCTCGCTGTAAGCATTTCAGCTCGTATTATGAGATCAAAAACACTTCATTCTATGCAAATACGCAAGATTCATGCGTTTCGAGCCGTCAAACAAGCCCCAAACGAATGCAAAGTCGCTTTATAACGAAATCTAACGATTGAGTTTTGCGCTCGCTCTAAGCATTCCAGCTCGTATTATGAAATCAAAAACACTTCATTCTATGCAAATACGCAAGAGTCATGCGTTTCGAGCCGCCAAACAAGCCCCAAACGAATGTAAAGTCGCTTTATAACGAAATCTAATGATTGAGTTTTGCGCTCGCTGTAAGCATTCCAGCTCGTATTATGAGATCAAAAACACTTCATTCTATGCAAATACGCAAGATTCATGCGTTTCAAGCAGCCAAACAAGCCCCAAACGAATGCAAATTCGCCTCATAACGAAATCGAACGATTGAGTTTTGAGTTCGCTGTACAAGTTCGACCTAGTATTATAACATCAACAACACTCCATTCTATGCAAATACGCAAGATTCATGCGTTTCGAGCCGCCAAACAAGTCCCAAACGAATGCAAAGTCGCTTTGTAACGAAATCGAACGATTGAGGTTTGCGATCGCTGTACGAGTTCCAGCTCGTACTATAAGACCAAAAACTTTTCATTCTATGCAAATACGCAAGATTCATGCGTTTCGAGCCGCCAAACAAGCCCCAAACGAATGCAAAGTCGCTTTGTAACGAAATCGAATGATTGAGGTTTGCGATCGCTGTACGAGTTAAAGCTTTATAACGAAATCTAACGATTGAGTTTTGCGCTCGCTTTAAGCATTCCAGCTCGTATTATGAGATCAAAAACACTTCATTCTATGCAAATACGCAAGATTCATGCGTTTCGTGCCGTCAAACAAGCCCCAAACGAATGCAAAGTCGCTTTATAACGAAATCTAACGATTGAGTTTTGCGCTCGCTCTAAGCATTCCAGCTCGTATTATGAAATCAAAAACACTTCATTCTATGCAAATACGCAAGATTCATGCGTTTCGAGCCGCCAAACAAGCCCCAAACGAATGCAAAGTCGCTTTATAACGAAATCGAACGATTGAGGTTTGCGCTTGATGTAAGTGTTCCTGCTCATATTATTAGGTAAGAAACCCTTCGTTCGATCTAAAAACACGAGATGTATGCGTTTCGAACAGCCAAAGAGGCCCGAAACGAATGCAAAGTCGCTTCGTAACGATATCGAACATTGGAGTTTTGCCCTCGCTGTAAGCATTCCAGCTCGTATTATGAGATTAAAAACACTTCATTCTATGCAAATACGCAAGATTCATGCGTTTCGAGCCGCCAAACAAGCCCCAAACGAATGCAAAGTCGCTTTAAAACGAAATCTAACGATTGAGTTTTGCCCTCGCTCTAAGCATTCCAGCTCGTATTATAAGGTAAGAAACCCTTCGTTCGATGTTAAAACGAGATATTTATGCATTTCGAGCCGCCAAACAAGCCCCAAACGAATGCAAAGTCGCTTTATAACGAAATCTAACGATTGAGTTTTGCGCTCGCTGTAAGCATTCCAGCTCGTATTATGAGATCAAAAACACTTCATTCTATGCAAATACGCAAGATTCGTACGTTTCGAGCCGCCAAACAAGCCCCAAACGAATGCAAAGTCGCTTTAAAACGAAATCTAACGATTGAGTTTTGCCCTCGCTCTAAGCATTCCAGCTCGTATTATGAGATCAAAAACACTTCATTCTATGCAAATACGCAAGATTCATGCGTTTCGAGCCGCCAAACAAGCCCCAAACGAATGCAAAGTCGCTTTAAAACGAAATCTAACGATTGAGTTTTGCCCTCGCTCTAAGCATTCCAGCTCGTATTATAACATCAAAAACTCTTCATTCTATGCAAATACGTAAGATTCATGCGTTTCGAGCCGCCAAACAAGCCCCAAACGAATGCAAAGTCGCTTTGTAACGAAATCGAACGATTGAGGTTTGCGATCGCTGTACGAGTTCGCGCTCGTACTATAAGACCAAAAACACTTCATTCTATGCAAATACGCAAGATTCATGCGTTTCGAGCCGCCAAACAAGTCCCAAACGAATGCAAAGTCGCTTTGTAACGAAATCGAACGATTGAGGTTTGCGATCGCTGTAGGAGTTCCAGCTCGTATTATAAGATACGTAACCCTTCGTTCGATGTAAAAACACGAGATTGATGCGTTTCGAGCGGCCAAACAAGCCCCAAACGAATGCCAAGTCGTTTTCTAACGAAATTGAACGATTGAGGTTTGCGCTCGCTGTAGGCGTTCCAGCTCGTATTATAAGATCAACAACATTTCATTCTATGCAAATACGTGAGATTCATGCGTTTCGAACCGCCAAACAAGCCTCAAACGAATGCAAAGTCGCTTTATAACGAAATCTAATGATTGAGTTTTGCGCTCGCTGTAAGCATTCCAGCTCGTATTATAAGGTAAGAAACCCTTCGTTCGATGTTAAAACGAGAGATTTATGCATTTCGAGCCGCCAAACAAGCCCCAAATGAATGCAAAGTCGCTTTAAAACGAAATCTAACGATTGAGTTTTGCCCTCGCTCTAAGCATTCCAGCTCGTATTATGAGATCAAAAACACTTCATTCTATGCAAATACGCAAGATTCATGCGTTTCGAGCCGCCAAACAAGCCCCAAACGAATGCAAATTCGCTTTATAACGAAATCGAACGATTGAGTTTTGCGCTCGCTGTAAGCATTCCAGCTCGTATTATAAGGTAAGAAACCCTTCGTTCGATGTTAAAACGAGAGATTTATGCATTTCGAGCCGCCAAAAAAGCCCCAAACGAATGCAAAGTCGCTTTAAAACGAAATCTAACGATTGAGTTTTGCCCTCGCTCTAAGCATTCCAGCTCGTATTATGAGATCAAAAACACTTCATTCTATGCAAATACGCAAGATTCATGCGTTTTGAGCCGCCAAACAAGCCCCAAACGACTGCAAATCCGCTTTATAACGAAATCGAACGATTGAGTTTAGCGTTCGCTTTACAAGTTCGACATAGTATTATAACATCAAATACTCTTCATTCTATGCAAATACGTAAGATTCATGCGTTTCGAGCCGCCAAACAAGCCCCAAACGAATGCAAAGTCGCTTTGTAACGAAATCGAACGATTGAGGTTTGCGATCGCTGTAGGAGTTCCAGCTCGTATTATAAGATAAGTAACCCTTCGTTCGATGTAAAAACACGAGATTGATGCGTTTCGAGCAGCCAAACAAGCCCCAAACGAATGCAAATTCGCCTCATAACGAAATCGAACGATTGAGTTTTGCGTTCGCTGTACAAGTTCGACCTAGTATTATAACATCAAAAACACTTCATTCTATGCAAATACGCAAGATTCATGCGTTTAGAGCCGCCAAACAAGCCCCAAACGAATGCAAAGTCGCTTTAAAACGAAATCTAACGATTGAGTTTTGCCCTCGCTCTAAGCATTCCAGCTCGTATTATGAGATCAAAAACACTTCATTCTATGCAAATACGCAAGATTCATGCGTTTCGAGCCGCCAAACAAGCCCCAAACGAATGCAAAGTCGCTTTATAACGAAATCGAACGATTGAGGTTTCCGCTTGATGTGAGTGTTCCTCCTCGTATTATTAGGTAAGAAACCCTTCGTTCGATGTAAAAACACGAGATGTATGCGTTTCGAACAGCCAAAGAGGCCCGAAACGAATGCAAAGTCGCTTCGTAACGATATCGGACATTGGCGTTTTGCCCTCGCTGTAAGCATTCCAGCTCGTATTATGAGATTAAAAACACTTCATTCTATGCAAATACGCAACATTCATGCGTTTCGAGCCGCCAAACAAGCCCCAAACGAATGCAAAGTCGCTTTAAAACGAAATCTAACGATTGAGTTTTGCCCTCGCTCTAAGCATTCCAGCTCGTATTATAAGGTAAGAAACCCTTCGTTCGATGTTAAAACGAGATATTTATGCATTTCGAGCCGCCAAACAAGCCCCAAACGAATGCAAAGTCGCTTTATAACGAAATCTAACGATTGAGTTTTGCGCTCGCTGTAAGCATTCCAGCTCGTATTATGAGATCAAAAACACTTCATTCTATGCAAATACGCAAGATTCGTGCGTTTCGAGCCGCCAAACAAGCCCCAAACGAATGCAAAGTCGCTTTAAAACGAAATCTAACGATTGAGTTTTGCCCTCGCTCTAAGCATTCCAGCTCGTATTATGAGATCAAAAACACTTCATTCTATGCAAATACGCAAGATTCATGCGTTTCGAGCCGCCAAACAAGCCCCAAACGAATGCAAAGTCGCTTTAAAACGAAATCTAACGATTGAGTTTTGCCCTCGCTCTAAGCATTCCAGCTCGTATTATAACATCAAAAACTCTTCATTCTATGCAAATACGTAAGATTCATGCGTTTCGAGCCGCCAAACAAGCCCCAAACGAATGCAAAGTCGCTTTGTAACGAAATCGAACGATTGAGGTTTGCGATCGCTGTACGAGTTCGCGCTCGTACTATAAGACCAAAAACACTTCATTCTATGCAAATACGCAAGATTCATGCGTTTCGAGCCGCCAAACAAGTCCCAAACGAATGCAAAGTCGCTTTGTAACGAAATCGAACGATTGAGGTTTGCGATCGCTGTAGGAGTTCCAGCTCGTATTATAAGATACGTAACCCTTCGTTCGATGTAAAAACACGAGATTGATGCGTTTCGAGCGGCCAAACAAGCCCCAAACGAATGCCAAGTCGTTTTCTAACGAAATTGAACGATTGAGGTTTGCGCTCGCTGTAGGCGTTCCAGCTCGTATTATAAGATCAACAACATTTCATTCTATGCAAATACGTGAGATTCATGCGTTTCGAACCGCCAAACAAGCCTCAAACGAATGCAAAGTCGCTTTATAACGAAATCTAATGATTGAGTTTTGCGCTCGCTGTAAGCATTCCAGCTCGTATTATAAGGTAAGAAACCCTTCGTTCGATGTTAAAACGAGAGATTTATGCATTTCGAGCCGCCAAACAAGCCCCAAATGAATGCAAAGTCGCTTTAAAACGAAATCTAACGATTGAGTTTTGCCCTCGCTCTAAGCATTCCAGCTCGTATTATGAGATCAAAAACACTTCATTCTATGCAAATACGCAAGATTCATGCGTTTCGAGCCGCCAAACAAGCCCCAAACGAATGCAAATTCGCTTTATAACGAAATCGAACGATTGAGTTTTGCGCTCGCTGTAAGCATTCCAGCTCGTATTATAAGGTAAGAAACCCTTCGTTCGATGTTAAAACGAGAGATTTATGCATTTCGAGCCGCCAAAAAAGCCCCAAACGAATGCAAAGTCGCTTTAAAACGAAATCTAACGATTGAGTTTTGCCCTCGCTCTAAGCATTCCAGCTCGTATTATGAGATCAAAAACACTTCATTCTATGCAAATACGCAAGATTCATGCGTTTTGAGCCGCCAAACAAGCCCCAAACGACTGCAAATCCGCTTTATAACGAAATCGAACGATTGAGTTTAGCGTTCGCTTTACAAGTTCGACATAGTATTATAACATCAAATACTCTTCATTCTATGCAAATACGTAAGATTCATGCGTTTCGAGCCGCCAAACAAGCCCCAAACGAATGCAAAGTCGCTTTGTAACGAAATCGAACGATTGAGGTTTGCGATCGCTGTAGGAGTTCCAGCTCGTATTATAAGATAAGTAACCCTTCGTTCGATGTAAAAACACGAGATTGATGCGTTTCGAGCAGCCAAACAAGCCCCAAACGAATGCAAATTCGCCTCATAACGAAATCGAACGATTGAGTTTTGCGTTCGCTGTACAAGTTCGACCTAGTATTATAACATCAAAAACTCTTCATTCTATGCAAATACGTAAGATTCATGTGTTTCGAGCCGCCAAACAAGCCCCGAACGAACGCTAAGTCGCTTTACAACGATATCGAACATTTGAGTTTTGCGCTCGCTGTAGGCGTTCCAGCTCGTATTATGAGATCAAAAACACTTCATTCTATGCAAATACGCAAGATTCATGCGTTTAGAGCCGCCAAACAAGCCCCAAACGAATGCAAAGTCGCTTTAAAACGAAATCTAACGATTGAGTTTTGCCCTCGCTCTAAGCATTCCAGCTCGTATTATGAGATCAAAAACACTTCATTCTATGCAAATACGCAAGATTCATGCGTTTCGAGCCGCCAAACAAGCCCCAAACGAATGCAAAGTCGCTTTATAACGAAATCGAACGATTGAGGTTTCCGCTTGATGTGAGTGTTCCTCCTCGTATTATTAGGTAAGAAACCCTTCGTTCGATGTAAAAACACGAGATGTATGCGTTTCGAACAGCCAAAGAGGCCCGAAACGAATGCAAAGTCGCTTCGTAACGATATCGGACATTGGCGTTTTGCCCTCGCTGTAAGCATTCCAGCTCGTATTATGAGATTAAAAACACTTCATTCTATGCAAATACGCAACATTCATGCGTTTCGAGCCGCCAAACAAGCACCACACGAATGCAAAGTCGCTTTATGACGAAATCAAACGATTGAGTTTTCCGCTCGCTGTAAGCATTTCAGCTCGTATTATGAGATCAAAAACACTTCATGCTATGCAAATACGCAAGATTCATGCGTTTCGAGCCGCCAAACAAGCCCCAAACGACTGCAAATCCGCTTTGTAACGAAATCGAACGATTGAGGTTTGCGATCGCTGTACGAGTTCGAGCTCGTACTATAAGACCAAAAACTTTTCTTTCTATGCAAATACGTGAGATTTATGCGTTTCGAACCGCCAAACAAGCCCCAAACGGATGCAAAGTCGCATTATAACGAAATCTAATGATTGAGTTTTGCGCTCGCTGTAAGCATTCCAGCTCGTATTATAAGGTAAGAAACCCTTCGTTCGATGTTAAAACGAGAGATTTATGCATTTCGAGCCGCCAAACAAGCCCCAAACGAATGCAAAGTCGCTTTATAACGAAATCTAACGATTGAGTTTTGCGCTCGCTGTAAGCATTCCAGCTCGTATTATGAGATCAAAAACACTTCATTCTATGCAAATACGCAAGATTCATGCGTTTCGAGATGCCAAACAAGCCCCAAACGAATGCAAAGTCGCTTTAAAACGAAATCTAACGATTGAGTTTTGCCCTCGCTCTAAGCATTCCAGCTCGTATTATGAGATCAAAAACACTTCATTCTATGCAAATACGCAAGATTCATGCGTTTCGAGCCGCCAAACAAGCCCCAAACGAATGCAAAGTCGCTTTAAAACGAAATTTAACGATTGAGTTTTGCCCTCGCTCTAAGCATTCCAGCTCGTATTATAACATCAAAAACTCTTCATTCTATGCAAATACGTAAGATTCATGCGTTTCGAGCCGCCAAACAAGCCCCAAACGAATGCAAAGTCGCTTTGTAACGAAATCGAACGATTGAGATTTGCGATCGCTGTACGAGTTCGAGCTCGTACTATAAGACCAAAAACACTTCATTCTATGCAAATACGCAAGATTCATGCGTTTCGAGCCGCCAAACAGGCCTCAAACGAACGCAAAGTCGCTTTGTAACGAAATCGAACGATTGAGGTTTGCGATCGCTGTAGGAGTTCCAGCTCGTATTATAAGATACGTAACCCTTCGTTCGATGTAAAAACACGAGATTGATGCGTTTCGAGCGGCCAAACAAGCCCCAAACGAATGCAAAGTCGCTTTAAAACGAAATCTAACCATTGAGTTTTGCCCTCGCTCTAAGCATTCCAGCTCGTATTATGAGATCAAAAACACTTCATTCTATGCAAATACGCAAGATTCATGCGTTTTGAGCCGCCAAACAAGCCCCAAACGACTGCAAATCCGCTTTATAACGAAATCGAACGATTGAGTTTAGCGTTCGCTTTACAAGTTCGACATAGTATTATAACATCAAATACTCTTCATTCTATGCAAATAAATAAGATTCATGTGTTTCGAGCCCCCAAACAAGCCCCGAACGAACGCTAAGTCGCTTTACAACGATATCGAACATTTGAGTTTTGCGCTCGTTGTAGGCGTTCCAGCTCGTATTATGAGATCAAAAACACTTCATTCTATGCAAATACGTAAGATTCATGCGTTTCGAGCAGCCAAACAAGCCCCAAACGAATGCAAATTCGCCTCATAACGAAATCGAACGATTGAGTTTTGCGTTCGCAGTACAAGTTCGACCTAGTATTATAACATCAAAAACTCTTCATTCTATGCAAATGCGCAAGATTCATGCGTTTCGAGCCGCCAAACAAGCCCCAAACGAATGCAGAGTCGCTTTGTAACGAAATCGAACGATCGAGGTTTGCGATCGCTGTACGAGTTCGAGCTCGTACTATAAGACCAAAAACACTTCATTCTATGCAAATACGCAAGATTGAGTTTTGCGTTCGCAGTACAAGTTCGACCTAGTATTATAACATCAAAAACTCTTCATTCTATGCAAATGCGCAAGATTCATGCGTTTCGAGCCGCCAAACAAGCCCCAAACGAACGCAAAGTCGCTTTGTAACGAAATCGAACGATTGAGGTTTGCGATCGCTGTAGGAGTTCCAGCTCGTATTATAAGATAGGTAACCCTTCGTTCGATGTTAAAACGAGAGATTTATGCATTTCGAGCCGCCAAACAAGCCCCAAACGAATGCAAAGTCGCTTTATAACGAAATCTAACGATTGAGTTTTGCGCTCGCTGTAAGCATTCCAGCTCGTATTATGAGATCAAAAACACTTCATTCTATGCAAATACGCAAGATTCATGCGTTTCGAGCCGCCAAACAAGCCCCAAACGAATGCAAAGTCGCTTTAAAACGAAATCTAACGATTGAGTTTTGCCCTCGCTCTAAGCATTCCAGCTCGTATTATGAGATCAAAAACACTTCATTCTATGCAAATACGCAAGATTCATGCGTTTCGAGCCGCCAAACAAGCCCCAAACGACTGCAAATTCGCCTCATAACGAAATCGAACGATTGAGTTTTGCGTTCGCTGTACAAGTTCGACCTAGTATTATAACATCAAAAACTCTTCATTCTATGCAAATACGTAAGATTCATGCGTTTCGAGCCGCCAAACAAGCCCCAAACGAATGCAGAGTCGCTTTGTAACGAAATCGAACGATCGAGGTTTGCGATCGCTGTACGAGTTCGAGCTCGTACTATAGACCAAAAACTTTTCTTTCTATGCAAATACGTGAGATTCATGCGTTTCGAACCGCCAAACAAGCCCCAAACGGATGCAAAGTCGCTTTATAACGAAATCTAATGATTGAGTTTTGCGCTCGCTGTAAGCATTCCAGCTCGTATTATAAGGTAAGAAACCCTTCGTTCGATGTTAAAACGAGAGATTTATGCATTTCGAGCCGCCAAACAAGCCCCAAACGAATGCAAAGTCGCTTTATAACGAAATCTAACGATTGAGTTTTGCGCTCGCTGTAAGCATTCCAGCTCGTATTATGAGATCAAAAACACTTCATTCTATGCAAATACGCAAGATTCATGCGTTTCGAGCCGTCAAACAAGCCCCAAACGAATGCAAAGTCGCTTTATAACGAAATCTAACGATTGAGTTTTGCACTCGCTCTAAGCATTCCAGCTCGTATTATGAAATCAAAAACACTTCATTCTATGCAAATACGCAAGATTCATGCGTTTCGAGCCGCCAAACAAGCCCCAAACGAATGCAAAGTCGCTTTATAACGAAATCGAACGATTGAGGTTTGCTCTTGATGTAAGTGTTCCTGCTCATATTATTAGGTAAGAAACCCTTCGTTCGATCTAAAAACACGAGATGTATGCGTTTCGAACAGCCAAAGAGGCCCGAAACGAATGCAAAGTCGCTTCGTAACGATATCGAACATTGGAGTTTTGCCCTCGCTGTAAGCATTCCAGCTCGTATTATGAGATTAAAAACACTTCATTCTATGCAAATACGCAAGATTCATGCGCTTCGAGCCGTCAAACAAGCCCCAAACGAATGCAAAGTCGCTTTATAACGAAATCTAACGATTGAGTTTTGCGCTCGCTCTAAGCATTCCAGCTCGTATTATGAAATCAAAAACACTTCATTCTATGCAAATACGCAAGAGTCATGCGTTTCGAGCCGCCAAACAAGCCCCAAACGAATGTAAAGTCGCTTTATAACGAAATCTAATGATTGAGTTTTGCGCTCGCTGTAAGCATTCCAGCTCGTAATATGAGATCAAAAACACTTCATTCTATGCAAATACGCAAGATTCATGCGTTTCAAGCAGCCAAACAAGCCCCAAACGAATGCAAATTCGCCTCATAACGAAATCGAACGATTGAGTTTTGAGTTCGCTGTACAAGTTCGACCTAGTATTATAACATCAAAAACACTCCATTCTATGCAAATACGCAAGATTCATGCGTTTCGAGCCGCCAAACAAGTCCCAAACGAATGCAAAGTCGCTTTGTAACGAAATCGAACGATTGAGGTTTGCGATCGCTGTACGAGTTCCAGCTCGTACTATAAGACCAAAAACTTTTCATTCTATGCAAATACGCAAGATTCATGCGTTTCGAGCCGCCAAACAAGCCCCAAACGAATGCAAAGTCGCTTTGTAACGAAATCGAACGATTGAGGTTTGCGATCGCTGTACGAGTTAAAGCTTTATAACGAAATCTAACGATTGAGTTTTGCGCTCGCTTTAAGCATTCCAGCTCGTATTATGAGATCAAAAACACTTCATTCTATGCAAATACGCAAGATTCATGCGTTTCGAGCCGTCAAACAAGCCCCAAACGAATGCAAAGTCGCTTTATAACGAAATCTAACGATTGAGTTTTGCGCTCGCTGTAAGCATTCCAGCTCGTATTATGAGATCAAAAACACTTCATTCTATGCAAATACGCAAGATTCATGCGTTTCGAGCCGCCAAACAAGCCCCAAACGAATGCAAAGTCGCTTTAAAACGAAATCTAACGATTGAGATTTGCGATCGCTGTACGAGTTCGAGCTCGTACTATAAGACCAAAAACACTTCATTCTATGCAAATACGCAAGATTCATGCGTTTCGAGCCGCCAAACAAGCCCCAAACGAACGCAAAGTCGCTTTGTAACGAAATCGAACGATTGAGGTTTGCGATCGCTGTAGGAGTTCCAGCTCGTATTATAAGATAGGTAACCCTTCGTTCGATGTAAAAACACGAGATTGATGCGTTTCGAGCGGCCAAACAAGCCCCAAACGAATGCCAAGTCGTTTTCTAACGAAATTGAACGATTGAGGTTTGCGCTCGCTGTAGGCGTTCCAGCTCGTATTATAAGATCAACAACATTTCATTCTATGCAAATACGTAAGATTCATGCGTTTCGAGACGCCAAACAAGTCCCAAACGAATGCAAAGTCGCTTTGTAACGAAATCGAACGATTGAGGTTTGCGATCGCTGTACGACGAGTTCCAGCTCGTACTATAAGACCAAAAACTTTTCTTTCTATGCAAATACGTGAGATTCATGCGTTTCGAACCGCCAAACAAGCCTCAAACGAATGCAAAGTCGCTTTATAACGAAATCTAATGATTGAGTTTTGCGCTCGCTGTAAGCATTCCAGCTCGTATTATAAGGTAAGAAACCCTTCGTTCGATGTTAAAACGAGAGATTTATGCATTTCGAGCCGCCAAACAAGCCCCAAACGAATGCAAAGTCGCTTTATAACGAAATCTAACGATTGAGTTTTGCGCTCGCTGTAAGCATTCCAGCTCGTATTATGAGATCAAAAACACTTCATTCTATGCAAATACGCAAGATTCATGCGTTTCGAGCCGCCAAACAAGCCCCAAACGAAAGCAAAGTCGCTTTAAAACGAAATCTAACGATTGAGTTTTGCCCTCGCTCTAAGCATTCCAGCTCGTATTATGAGATCAAAAACACTTCATTCTATGCAAATACGCAAGATTCATGCGTTTCGAGCGGCCAAACAAGCCCTAAACGAATGCAAAGTCGCTTTATAACGAAATCGAACGGTTGAGTTTTGCGCTCGCTGTAAGCATTCCAGCTCGTATTATGAGATCAAACACACTTCATTCTATGCAAATACGCAAGATTCATGCGTTTCGAGCCGCCAAACAAGCCCCAAACGAATGCAAAGTCGCTTTAAAACGAAATCTAACGATTGAGTTTTGCCCTCGCTCTAAGCATTCCAGCTCGTATTATAAGGTAAGAAACCCTTCGTTCGATGTTAAAACGAGATATTTATGCATTTCGAGCCGCCAAACAAGCCCCAAACGAATGCAAAGTCGCTTTATAACGAAATCTAACGATAGAGTTTTGCGCTCGCTGTAAGCATTCCAGCTCGTATTATGAGATCAAAAACACTTCATTCTATGCAAATACGCAAGATTCATGCGTTTCGAGCCGCCAAACAAGCCCCAAACGAATGCAAAGTCGCTTTAAAACGAAATCTAACGATTGAGTTTTGCCCTCGCTCTAAGCATTCCAGCTCGTATTATGAGATCAAAAACACTTCATTCTATGCAAATACGCAAGATTCATGCGTTTCGAGCCGCCAAACAAGCCCCAAACGAATGCAAAGTCGCTTTAAAACGAAATCTAACGATTGAGTTTTGCCCTCGCTCTAAGCATTCCAGCTCGTATTATAACATCAAAAACTCTTCATTCTATGCAAATACGTAAGATTCATGCGTTTCGAGCCGCCAAACAAGCCCCAAACGAATGCAAAGTCGCTTTAAAACGAAATCTAACGATTGAGTTTTGCCCTCGCTCTAAGCATTCCAGCTCGTATTATGAGATCAAAAACACTTCATTCTATGCAAATACGCAAGATTCATGCGTTTTGAGCCGCCAAACAAGCCCCAAACGATTGCAAATCCGCTTTATAACGAAATCGAACGATTGAGTTTAGCGTTCGCTTTACAAGTTCGACATAGTATTATAACATCAAATACTCTTCATTCTATGCAAATACGTAAGATTCATGCGTTTCGAGCCGCCAAACAAGCCCCAAACGAATGCAAAGTCGCTTTGTAACGAAATCGAACGATTGAGTTTTGCGCTCGCTGTAGGAGTTCCAGCTCGTATTATAAGATAAGTAACCCTTCGTTCGATGTTAAAACGAGAGATTTATGCATTTCGAGCCGCCAAAAAAGCCCCAAACGAATGCAAAGTCGCTTTAAAACGAAATCTAACGATTGAGTTTTGCCCTCGCTCTAAGCATTCCAGCTCGTATTATGAGATCAAAAACACTTCATTCTATGCAAATACGCAAGATTCATGCGTTTTGAGCCGCCAAACAAGCCCCAAACGATTGCAAATCCGCTTTATAACGAAATCGAACGATTGAGTTTAGCGTTCGCTTTACAAGTTCGACATAGTATTATAACATCAAATACTCTTCATTCTATGCAAATACGTAAGATTCATGCGTTTCGAGCCGCCAAACAAGCCCCAAACGAATGCAAAGTCGCTTTGTAACGAAATCGAACGATTGAGGTTTGCGATCGCTGTAGGAGTTCCAGCTCGTATTATAAGATAAGTAACCCTTCGTTCGATGTAAAAACACGAGATTGATGCGTTTCGAGCAGCCAAACAAGCCCCAAACGAATGCAAATTCGCCTCATAACGAAATCGAACGATTGAGTTTTGCGTTCGCTGTACAAGTTCGACCTAGTATTATAACATCAAAAACTCTTCATTCTATGCAAATACGTAAGATTCATGTGTTTCGAGCCGCCAAACAAGCCCCGAACGAACGCTAAGTCGCTTTACAACGATATCGAACATTTGAGTTTTGCGCACGCTGTAGGCGTTCCAGCTCGTATTATGAGATCAAAAACACTTCATTCTATGCAAATACGCAAGATTCATGCGTTTAGAGCCGCCAAACAAGCCCCAAACGAATGCAAAGTCGCTTTAAAACGAAATCTAACGATTGAGTTTTGCCCTCGCTCTAAGCATTCCAGCTCGTATTATGAGATCAAAAACACTTCATTCTATGCAAATACGCAAGATTCATGCGTTTCGAGCCGCCAAACAAGCCCCAAACGAATGCAAACTCGCTTTATAACGAAATCTAACGATTGAGTTTTGCGCTCGCTGTAAGCATTCCAGCTCGTATTATGAGATCAAAAACACTTCATTCTATGCAAATACGCAAGATTCATGCGTTTCGAGCCGCCAAACAAGCCCCAAACGAAAGCAAAGTCGCTTTAAAACGAAATCTAACGATTGAGTTTTGCCCTCGCTCTAAGCATTCCAGCTCGTATTATGAGATCAAAAACACTTCATTCTATGCAAATACGCAAGATTCATGCGTTTCGAGCGGCCAAACAAGCCCTAAACGAATGCCTTTGCATTCGTTTAGGGCTTGTTTGGCCGCTTTATAACGAAATCGAACGGTTGAGTTTTGCGCTCGCTGTAAGCATTCCAGCTCGTATTATGAGATCAAAAACACTTCATTCTATGCAAATACGCAAGATTCATGCGTGTCGAGCCGCCAAACAAGCCCCAAACGAATGCAAAGTCGCTTTAAAACGAAATCTAACGATCGAGTTTTGCCCTCGCTCTAAGCATTCCAGCTCGTATTATAAGGTAAGAAACCCTTCGTTCGATGTTAAAACGAGATATTTATGCATTTCGAGCCGCCAAACAAGCCCCAAACGAATGCAAAGTCGCTTTATAACGAAATCTAACGATAGAGTTTTGCGCTCGCTGTAAGCATTCCAGCTCGTATTATGAGATCAAAAACACTTCATTCTATGCAAATACGCAAGATTCATGCGTTTCGAGCCGCCAAACAAGCCCCAAACGAATGCAAAGTCGCTTTAAAACGAAATCTAACGATTGAGTTTTGCCCTCGCTCTAAGCATTCCAGCTCGTATTATGAGATCAAAAACACTTCATTCTATGCAAATACGCAAGATTCATGCGTTTCGAGCCGCCAAACAAGCCCCAAACGAATGCAAAGTCGCTTTAAAACGAAATCTAACGATTGAGTTTTGCCCTCGCTCTAAGCATTCCAGCTCGTATTATAACATCAAAAACTCTTCATTCTATGCAAATACGTAAGATTCATGCGTTTCGAGCCGCCAAACAAGCCCCAAACGAATGCAAAGTCGCTTTATAACGAAATTGAACGATTGAGGTTTGCGCTTGATGTAAGTGTTCCTGCTCATATTATTAGGTAAGAAACCCTTCGTTCGATCTAAAAACACGAGATGTATGCGTTTCGAACAGCCAAAGAGGCCCGAAACGAATGCAAAGTCGCTTCGTAACGATATCGAACATTGGAGTTTTGCCCTCGCTGTAAGCATTCCAGCTCGTATTATAACATCAAAAACTCTTCATTCTATGCAAATACGTAAGATTCATGCGTTTCGAGCCGCCAAACAAGCCCCAAACGAATGCAAAGTCGCTTTGTAACGAAATCGAACGATTGAGGTTTGCGATCGCTGTACGAGTTCGCGCTCGTACTATAAGACCAAAAACACTTCATTCTATGCAAATACGCAAGATTCATGCGTTTCGAGCCGCCAAACAAGTCCCAAACGAATGCAAAGTCGCTTTGTAACGAAATCGAACGATTGAGGTTTGCGATCGCTGTAGGAGTTCCAGCTCGTATTATAAGATACGTAACTCTTCGTTCGATGTAAAAACACGAGATTGATGCGTTTCGAGCGGCCAAACAAGCCCCAAACGAATGCCAAGTCGTTTTCTAACGAAATTGAACGATTGAGGTTTGCGCTCGCTGTAGGCGTTCCAGCTCGTATTATAAGATCAACAACATTTCATTCTATGCAAATACGTAAGATTCATGCGTTTCGAGACGCCAAACAAGTCCCAAACGAATGCAAAGTCGCTTTGTAACGAAATCGAACGATTGAGGTTTGCGATCGCTGTAGGAGTTCCAGCTCGTATTATAAGATCAACAACATTTCATTCTATGCAAATACGTAAGATTCATGCGTTTCGAGACGCCAAACAAGTCCCAAACGAATGCAAAGTCGCTTTGTAACGAAATCGTACGATTGAGTTTTGCGCTCGCTGTAAGCATTCCAGCTCGTATTATAAGGTAAGAAACCCTTCGTTCGATGTTAAAACGAGAGATTTATGCATTTCGAGCCCCCAAAAAAGCCCCAAACGAATGCAAAGTCGCTTTAAAACGAAATCTAACGATTGAGTTTTGCCCTCGCTCTAAGCATTCCAGCTCGTATTATGAGATCAAAAACACTTCATTCTATGCAAATACGCAAGATTCATGCGTTTTGAGCCGCCAAACAAGCCCCAAACGATTGCAAATCCGCTTTATAACGAAATCGAACGATTGAGTTTAGCGTTCGCTTTACAAGTTCGACATAGTATTATAACATCAAATACTCTTCATTCTATGCAAATACGTAAGATTCATGCGTTTCGAGCCGCCAAACAAGCCCCAAACGAATGCAAAGTCGCTTTGTAACGAAATCGAACGATTGAGGTTTGCGATCGCTGTAGGAGTTCCAGCTCGTATTATAAGATAAGTAACCCTTCGTTCGATGTAAAAACACGAGATTGATGCGTTTCGAGCAGCCAAACAAGCCCCAAACGAATGCAAATTCGCCTCATAACGAAATCGAACGATTGAGTTTTGCGTTCGCTGTACAAGTTCGACCTAGTATTATAACATCAAAAACTCTTCATTCTATGCAAATACGTAAGATTCATGTGTTTCGAGCCGCCAAACAAGCCCCGAACGAACGCTAAGTCGCTTTACAACGATATCGAACATTTGAGTTTTGCGCTCGCTGTAGGCGTTCCAGCTCGTATTATGAGATCAAAAACACTTCATTCTATGCAAATACGCAAGATTCATGCGTTTAGAGCCGCCAAACAAGCCCCAAACGAATGCAAAGTCGCTTTAAAACGAAATCTAACGATTGAGTTTTGCCCTCGCTCTAAGCATTCCAGCTCGTATTATGAGATCAAAAACACTTCATTCTATGCAAATACGCAAGATTCATGCGTTTCGAGCCGCCAAACAAGCCCCAAACGAATGCAAAGTCGCTTTAAAACGAAATCTAACGATTGAGTTTTGCCCTCGCTCTAAGCATTCCAGCTCGTATTATGAGATCAAAAACACTTCATTCTATGCAAATACGCAAGATTCATGCGTTTCGAGCCGCCAAACAAGCCCCAAACGAATGCAAAGTCGCTTTAAAACGAAATCTAACGATTGAGTTTTGCCCTCGCTCTAAGCATTCCAGCTCGTATTATGAGATCAAAAACACTTCATTCTATGCAAATACGCAAGATTCATGCGTTTCGAGCCGCCAAACAAGCCCCAAACGACTGCAAATTCGCCTCATAACGAAATCGAACGATTGAGTTTTGCGTTCGCTGTACAAGTTCGACCTAGTATTATAACATCAAAAACTCTTCATTCTATGCAAATACGTAAGATTCATGCGTTTCGAGCCGCCAAACAAGCCCCAAACGAATGCAGAGTCGCTTTGTAACGAAATCGAACGATCGAGGTTTGCGATCGCTGTCCGAGTTCGAGCTCGTACTATAGACCAAAAACTTTTCTTTCTATGCAAATACGTGAGATTCATGCGTTTCGAACCGCCAAACAAGCCCCAAACGGATGCAAAGTCGCTTTATAACGAAATCTAATGATTGAGTTTTGCGCTCGCTGTAAGCATTCCAGCTCGTATTATAAGGTAAGAAACCCTTCGTTCGATGTTAAAACGAGAGATTTATGCATTTCGAGCCGCCAAACAAGCCCCAAACGAATGCAAAGTCGCTTTATAACGAAATCTAACGATTGAGTTTTGCGCTCGCTGTAAGCATTCCAGCTCGTATTATGAGATCAAAAACACTTCATTCTATGCAAATAAACAAGATTCATGCGTTTCGAGCCGCCAAACAAGCCCCAAACGACTGCAAATCCGCTTTGTAACGAAATCGAACGATTGAGGTTTGCGATCGCTGTACGAGTTCGAGCTCGTACTATAAGACCAAAAACTTTTCTTTCTATGCAAATACGTGAGATTCATGCGTTTCGAACCGCCAAACAAGCCCCAAACGGATGCAAAGTCGCTTTATAACGAAATCTAATGATTGAGTTTTTCGCTTGCTGTAAGCATTCCAGCTCGTATTATAAGGTAAGAAACCCTTCGTTCGATGTTAAAACGAGAGGTTTATGCATTTCGAGCCGCCAAACAAGCCCCAAACGAATGCAAAGTCGCTTTATAACGAAATCTAACGATTGAGGTTTGCGATCGCTGTAAGCATTCCAGCTCGTATTATAAGGTAAGAAACCCTTCGTTCGATGTTAAAACGAGAGATTCATGCGTTTCGAGCCGCCAAACAAGCTCCAAACGAATGCAAAGTCGCTTTATGACGAAATCAAACGATTGAGTTTTGCGCTCGCTGTAAGCATTCCCGCTCGTATTATGAGATCAAAAACACTTTATTCTATGCAAATACACAAGATTCATGCGTTTCGAGCCGCCAAACAAGCCCCAAACGACTGCAAATCCGCTTTGTAACGAAATAGAACGATTGAGGTTTGCGATCGCTGTACGAGTTCGAGCTCGTACTATAAGACCAAAAACTTTTCTTTCTATGCAAATACGTGAGATTCATGCGTTTCGAACCGCCAAACAAGCCCCAAACGGATGCAAAGTCGCTTTATAACGAAATCTAATGATTGAGTTTTGCGCTCGCTGTAAGCATTCCAGCTCGTATTATAAGGTAAGAAACCCTTCGTTCGATGTTAAAACGAGAGATTTATGCATTTCGAGCCGCCAAACAAGCCCCAAACGAATGCAAAGTCGCTTTATAACGAAATCTAACGATAGAGTTTTGCGCTCGGTGTAAGCATTCCAGCTCGTATTATGAGATCAAAAACACTTCATTCTATGCAAATACGCAAGATTCATGCGTTTCGAGCCGCCAAACAAGCCCCAAACGAATGCAAAGTCGCTTTAAAACGAAATCTAACGATTGAGTTTTGCCCTCGCTCTAAGCATTCCAGCTCGTATTATGAGATCAAAACCACTTCATTCTATGCATATACGCAAGATTCATGCGTTTCGAGCCGCCAAACAAGCCCCAAACGAATGCAAATTCGCCTCATAACGAAATCGAACCATTGAGTTTTGCGTTCGCTGTACAAGTTCGACCTAGTATTATAACATCAAAAACTCTTCATTCTATGCAAATACGTAAGATTCATGCGTTTCGAGCCGACAAACAAGCCCCAAACGAATGCAGAGTCGCTTTGTAACGAAATCGAACGATCGAGGTTTGCGATCGCTGTACGAGTTCGAGCTCGTACTATAAGACCAAAAACTTTTCTTTCTATGCAAATACGTGAGATTCATGCGTTTCGAACCGCCAAACAAGCCTCAAACGAATGCAAAGTCGCTTTATAACGAAATCTAATGATTGAGTTTTGCGCTCGCTGTAAGCATTCCAGCTCGTATTATGAGATCAAAAACACTTCATTCTATGCAAATACGCAAGATTCATGCGTTTCAAGCAGCCAAACAAGCCCCAAACGAATGCAAATTCGCCTCATAACGAAATCGAACGATTGAGTTTTGAGTTCGCTGTACAAGTTCGACCTAGTATTATAACATCAAAAACACTCCATTCTATGCAAATACGCAAGATTCATGCGTTTCGAGCCGCCAAACAAGTCCCAAACGAATGCAAAGTCGCTTTGTAACGAAATCGAACGATTGAGGTTTGCGATCGCTGTACGAGTTCCAGCTCGTACTATAAGACCAAAAACTTTTCATTCTATGCAAATACGCAAGATTCATGCGTTTCGAGCCGCCAAACAAGCCCCAAACGAATGCAAAGTCGCTTTGTAACGAAATCGAACGATTGAGGTTTGCGATCGCTGTACGAGTTAAAGCTTTATAACGAAATCTAACGATTGAGTTTTGCGCTCGCTGTAAGCATTCCAGCTCGTATTATGAGATCAAAAACACTTCATTCTATGCAAATACGCAAGATTCGTGCGTTTCGAGCCGCCAAACAAGCCCCAAACGAATGCAAAGTCGCTTTAAAACGAAATCTAACGATTGAGTTTTGCCCTCGCTCTAAGCATTCCAGCTCGTATTATGAGATCAAAAACACTTCATTCTATGCAAATACGCAAGATTCATGCGTTTCGAGCCGCCAAACAAGCCCCAAACGAATGCAAAGTCGCTTTAAAACGAAATCTAACGATTGAGTTTTGCCCTCGCTCTAAGCATTCCAGCTCGTATTATAACATCAAAAACTCTTCATTCTATGCAAATACGTAAGATTCATGCGTTTCGAGCCGCCAAACAAGCCCCAAACGAATGCAAAGTCGCTTTGTAACGAAATCGAACGATTGAGGTTTGCGATCGCTGTACGAGTTCGCGCTCGTACTATAAGACCAAAAACACTTCATTCTATGCAAATACGCAAGATTCATGCGTTTCGAGCCGCCAAACAAGTCCCAAACGAATGCAAAGTCGCTTTGTAACGAAATCGAACGATTGAGGTTTGCGATCGCTGTAGGAGTTCCAGCTCGTATTATAAGATCAACAACATTTCATTCTATGCAAATACGTAAGATTCATGCGTTTCGAGACGCCAAACAAGTCCCAAACGAATGCAAAGTCGCTTTGTAACGAAATCGAACGATTGAGTTTTGCGCTCGCTGTAAGCATTCCAGCTCGTATTATAAGGTAAGAAACCCTTCGTTCGATGTTAAAACGAGAGATTTATGCATTTCGAGCCGCCAAAAAAGCCCCAAACGAATGCAAAGTCGCTTTAAAACGAAATCTAACGATTGAGTTTTGCCCTCGCTCTAAGCATTCCAGCTCGTATTATGAGATCAAAAACACTTCATTCTATGCAAATACGCAAGATTCATGCGTTTTGAGCCGCCAAACAAGCCCCAAACGATTGCAAATCCGCTTTATAACGAAATCGAACGATTGAGTTTAGCGTTCGCTTTACAAGTTCGACATAGTATTATAACATCAAATACTCTTCATTCTATGCAAATACGTAAGATTCATGCGTTTCGAGCCGCCAAACAAGCCCCAAACGAATGCAAAGTCGCTTTGTAACGAAATCGGACGATTGAGGTTTGCGATCGCTGTAGGAGTTCCAGCTCGTATTATAAGATAAGTAACCCTTCGTTCGATGTAAAAACACGAGATTGATGCGTTTCGAGCAGCCAAACAAGCCCCAAACGAATGCAAATTCGCCTCATAACGAAATCGAACGATTGAGTTTTGCGTTCGCTGTACAAGTTCGACCTAGTATTATAACATCAAAAACTCTTCATTCTATGCAAATACGTAAGATTCATGTGTTTCGAGCCGCCAAACAAGCCCCGAACGAACGCTAAGTCGCTTTACAACGATATCGAACATTTGAGTTTTGCGCTCGCTGTAGGCGTTCCAGCTCGTATTATGAGATCAAAAACACTTCATTCTATGCAAATACGCAAGATTCATGCGTTTAGAGCCGCCAAACAAGCCCCAAACGAATGTAAAGTCGCTTTAAAACGAAATCTAACGATTGAGTTTTGCCCTCGCTCTAAGCATTCCAGCTCGTATTATGAGATCAAAAACACTTCATTCTATGCAAATACGCAAGATTCATGCGTTTAGAGCCGCCAAACAAGCCCCAAACGAATGCAAAGTCGCTTTAAAACGAAATCTAACGATTGAGTTTTGCCCTCGCTCTAAGCATTCCAGCTCGTATTATGAGATCAAAAACACTTCATTCTATGCAAATACGCAAGATTCATGCGTTTCGAGCCGCCAAACAAGCCCCAAACGAATGCAAAGTCGCTTTATAACGAAATCGAACGATTGAGGTTTCCGCTTGATGTGAGTGTTCCTCCTCGTATTATTAGGTAAGAAACCCTTCGTTCGATGTAAAAACACGAGATGTATGCGTTTCGAACAGCCAAAGAGGCCCGAAACGAATGCAAAGTCGCTTCGTAACGATATCGGACATTGGCGTTTTGCCCTCGCTGTAAGCATTCCAGCTCGTATTATGAGATTAAAAACACTTCATTCTATGCAAATACGCAACATTCATGCGTTTCGAGCCGCCAAACAAGCACCACACGAATGCAAAGTCGCTTTATGACGAAATCAAACGATTGAGTTTTGCGCTCGCTGTAAGCATTCCAGCTCGTATTATGAGATCAAAAACACTTCATGCTATGCAAATACGCAAGATTCATGCGTTTCGAGCCGCCAAACAAGCCCCAAACGACTGCAAATCCGCTTTGTAACGAAATCGAACGATTGAGGTTTGCGATCGCTGTACGAGTTCGAGCTCGTACTATAAGACCAAAAACTTTTCTTTCTATGCAAATACGTGAGATTTATGCGTTTCGAACCGCTAAACAAGCCCCAAACGGATGCAAAGTCGCATTATAACGAAATCTAATGATTGAGTTTTGCGCTCGCTGTAAGCATTCCAGCTCGTATTATAAGGTAAGAAACCCTTCGTTCGATGTTAAAACGAGAGATTTATGCATTTCGAGCCGCCAAACAAGCCCCAAACGAATGCAAAGTCGCTTTATAACGAAATCTAACGATTGAGTTTTGCGCTCGCTGTAAGCATTCCAGCTCGTATTATGAGATCAAAAACACTTCATTCTATGCAAATACGCAAGATTCATGCGTTTTGAGCCGCCAAACAAGCCCCAAACGATTGCAAATCCGCTTTATAACGAAATCGAACGATTGAGTTTAGCGTTCGCTTTACAAGTTCGACATAGTATTATAACATCAAATACTCTTCATTCTATGCAAATACGTAAGATTCATGCGTTTCGAGCCGCCAAACAAGCCCCAAACGAATGCAAAGTCGCTTTGTAACGAAATCGAACGATTGAGGTTTGCGATCGCTGTAGGAGTTCCAGCTCGTATTATAAGATAAGTAACCCTTCGTTCGATGTAAAAACACGAGATTGATGCGTTTCGAGCAGCCAAACAAGCCCCAAACGAATGCAAATTCGCCTCATAACGAAATCGAACGATTGAGTTTTGCGTTCGCTGTACAAGTTCGACCTAGTATTATAACATCAAAAACTCTTCATTCTATGCAAATACGTAAGATTCATGTGTTTCGAGCCGCCAAACAAGCCCCGAACGAACGCTAAGTCGCTTTACAACGATATCGAACATTTGAGTTTTGCGCTCGCTGTAGGCGTTCCAGCTCGTATTATGAGATCAAAAACACTTCATTCTATGCAAATACGCAAGATTCATGCGTTTAGAGCCGCCAAACAAGCCCCAAACGAATGCAAAGTCGCTTTAAAACGAAATCTAACGATTGAGTTTTGCCCTCGCTCTAAGCATTCCAGCTCGTATTATGAGATCAAAAACACTTCATTCTATGCAAATACGCAAGATTCATGCGTTTCGAGCCGCCAAACAAGCCCCAAACGAATGCAAAGTCGCTTTATAACGAAATCGAACGATTGAGGTTTCCGCTTGATGTGAGTGTTCCTCCTCGTATTATTAGGTAAGAAACCCTTCGTTCGATGTAAAAACACGAGATGTATGCGTTTCGAACAGCCAAAGAGGCCCGAAACGAATGCAAAGTCGCTTCGTAACGATATCGGACATTGGCGTTTTGCCCTCGCTGTAAGCATTCCAGCTCGTATTATGAGATTAAAAACACTTCATTCTATGCAAATACGCAACATTCATGCGTTTCGAGCCGCCAAACAAGCACCACACGAATGCAAAGTCGCTTTATGACGAAATCAAACGATTGAGTTTTGCGCTCGCTGTAAGCATTCCAGCTCGTATTATGAGATCAAAAACACTTCATGCTATGCAAATACGCAAGATTCATGCGTTTCGAGCCGCCAAACAAGCCCCAAACGACTGCAAATCCGCTTTGTAACGAAATCGAACGATTGAGGTTTGCGATCGCTGTACGAGTTCGAGCTCGTACTATAAGACCAAAAACTTTTCTTTCTATGCAAATACGTGAGATTTATGCGTTTCGAACCGCTAAACAAGCCCCAAACGGATGCAAAGTCGCATTATAACGAAATCTAATGATTGAGTTTTGCGCTCGCTGTAAGCATTCCAGCTCGTATTATAAGGTAAGAAACCCTTCGTTCGATGTTAAAACGAGAGATTTATGCATTTCGAGCCGCCAAACAAGCCCCAAACGAATGCAAAGTCGCTTTATAACGAAATCTAACGATTGAGTTTTGCGCTCGCTGTAAGCATTCCAGCTCGTATTATGAGATCAAAAACACTTCATTCTATGCAAATACGCAAGATTCATGCGTTTTGAGCCGCCAAACAAGCCCCAAACGATTGCAAATCCGCTTTATAACGAAATCGAACGATTGAGTTTAGCGTTCGCTTTACAAGTTCGACATAGTATTATAACATCAAATACTCTTCATTCTATGCAAATACGTAAGATTCATGCGTTTCGAGCCGCCAAACAAGCCCCAAACGAATGCAAAGTCGCTTTGTAACGAAATCGAACGATTGAGGTTTGCGATCGCTGTAGGAGTTCCAGCTCGTATTATAAGATAAGTAACCCTTCGTTCGATGTAAAAACACGAGATTGATGCGTTTCGAGCAGCCAAACAAGCCCCAAACGAATGCAAATTCGCCTCATAACGAAATCGAACGATTGAGTTTTGCGTTCGCTGTACAAGTTCGACCTAGTATTATAACATCAAAAACTCTTCATTCTATGCAAATACGTAAGATTCATGTGTTTCGAGCCGCCAAACAAGCCCCGAACGAACGCTAAGTCGCTTTACAACGATATCGAACATTTGAGTTTTGCGCTCGCTGTAGGCGTTCCAGCTCGTATTATGAGATCAAAAACACTTCATTCTATGCAAATACGCAAGATTCATGCGTTTAGAGCCGCCAAACAAGCCCCAAACGAATGCAAAGTCGCTTTAAAACGAAATCTAACGATTGAGTTTTGCCCTCGCTCTAAGCATTCCAGCTCGTATTATGAGATCAAAAACACTTCATTCTATGCAAATACGCAAGATTCATGCGTTTCGAGCCGCCAAACAAGCCCCAAACGAATGCAAAGTCGCTTTATAACGAAATCGAACGATTGAGGTTTCCGCTTGATGTGAGTGTTCCTCCTCGTATTATTAGGTAAGAAACCCTTCGTTCGATGTAAAAACACGAGATGTATGCGTTTCGAACAGCCAAAGAGGCCCGAAACGAATGCAAAGTCGCTTCGTAACGATATCGGACATTGGCGTTTTGCCCTCGCTGTAAGCATTCCAGCTCGTATTATGAGATTAAAAACACTTCATTCTATGCAAATACGCAACATTCATGCGTTTCGAGCCGCCAAACAAGCACCACACGAATGCAAAGTCGCTTTATGACGAAATCAAACGATTGAGTTTTGCGCTCGCTGTAAGCATTCCAGCTCGTATTATGAGATCAAAAACACTTCATGCTATGCAAATACGCAAGATTCATGCGTTTCGAGCCGCCAAACAAGCCCCAAACGACTGCAAATCCGCTTTGTAACGAAATCGAACGATTGAGGTTTGCGATCGCTGTACGAGTTCGAGCTCGTACTATAAGACCAAAAACTTTTCTTTCTATGCAAATACGTGAGATTTATGCGTTTCGAACCGCTAAACAAGCCCCAAACGGATGCAAAGTCGCATTATAACGAAATCTAATGATTGAGTTTTGCGCTCGCTGTAAGAATTCCAGCTCGTATTATAAGGTAAGAAACCCTTCGTTCGATGTTAAAACGAGAGATTTATGCATTTCGAGCCGCCAAACAAGCCCCAAACGAATGCAAAGTCGCTTTATAACGAAATCTAACGATTGAGTTTTGCGCTCGCTGTAACATTCCAGCTCGTATTATGAGATCAAAAACACTTCATTCTATGCAAATACGCAAGATTCATGCGTTTCGAGCCGCCAAACAAGCCCCAAACGAATGCAAAGTCGCTTTAAAACGAAATCTAACGATTGAGTTTTGCCCTCGCTCTAAGCATTCCAGCTCGTATTATGAGATCAAAAACACTTCATTCTATACAAATACGCAAGATTCATGCGTTTCGAGCGGCCAAACAAGCCCTAAACGAATGCAAAGTCGCTTTATAACGAAATCGAACGGTTGAGTTTTGCGCTCGCTGTGTAAGCATTCCAGCTCGTATTATGAGATCAAAAACACTTCATTCTATGCAAATACGCAAGATTCATGCGTTTCGAGCCGCCAAACAAGCCCCAAACGAATGCAAAGTCGCTTTAAAACGAAATCTAACGATTGAGTTTTGCCCTCGCTCTAAGCATTCCAGCTCGTATTATAAGGTAAGAAACCCTTCGTTCGATGTTAAAACGAGATATTTATGCATTTCGAGCCGCCAAACAAGCCCCAAACGAATGCAAAGTCGCTTTATAACGAAATCTAACGATTGAGTTTTGCGCTCGCTGTAAGCATTCCAGCTCGTATTATGAGATCAAAAACACTTCATTCTATGCAAATACGCAAGATTCATGCGTTTCGAGCCGCCAAACAAGCCCCAAACGAATGCAAAGTCGCTTTAAAACGAAATCTAACGATTGAGTTTTGCCCTCGCTCTAAGCATTCCAGCTCGTATTATAACATCAAAAACTCTTCATTCTATGCAAATACGTAAGATTCATGCGTTTCGAGCCGCCAAACAAGCCCCAAACGAATGCAAAGTCGCTTTGTAACGAAATCGAACGATTGAGATTTGCGATCGCTGTACGAGTTCGAGCTCGTACTATAAGACCAAAAACACTTCATTCTATGCAAATACGCAAGATTCATGCGTTTCGAGCCGCCAAACAAGCCCCAAACGAACGCAAAGTCGCTTTGTAACGAAATCGAACGATTGAGGTTTGCGATCGCTGTAGGAGTTCCAGCTCGTATTATAAGATAGTTAACCCTTCGTTCGATGTAAAAACACGAGATTGATGCGTTTCGAGCGGCCAAACAAGCCCCAAACGAATGCCAAGTCGTTTTCTAACGAAATTGAACGATTGAGGTTTGCGCTCGCTGTAGGCGTTCCAGCTCGTATTATAAGATCAACAACATTTCATTCTATGCAAATACGTAAGATTCATGCGTTTCGAGACGCCAAACAAGTCCCAAACGAATGCAAAGTCGCTTTGTAACGAAATCGAACGATTGAGGTTTGCGATCGCTGTACGACGAGTTCCAGCTCGTACTATAAGACCAAAAACTTTTCTTTCTATGCAAATACGTGAGATTCATGCGTTTCGAACCGCCAAACAAGCCTGAAACGAATGCAAAGTCGCTTTATAACGAAATCTAATGATTGAGTTTTGCGCTCGCTGTAAGCATTCCAGCTCGTATTATAAGGTAAGAAACCCTTCGTTCGATGTTAAAACGAGAGATTTATGCATTTCGAGCCGCCAAACAAGCCCCAAACGAATGCAAAGTCGCTTTATAACGAAATCTAACGATTGAGTTTTGCGCTCGCTGTAAGCATTCCAGCTCGTATTATGAGATCAAAAACACTTCATTCTATGCAAATACGCAAGATTCATGCGTTTCGAGCCGCCAAACAAGCCCCAAACGAAAGCAAAGTCGCTTTAAAACGAAATCTAACGATTGAGTTTTGCCCTCGCTCTAAGCATTCCAGCTCGTATTATGAGATCAAAAACACTTCATTCTATGCGCAAATACGCAAGATTCATGCGTTTCGAGCGGCCAAACAAGCCCTAAACGAATGCAAAGTCGCTTTATAACGAAATCGAACGGTTGAGTTTTGCGCTCGCTGTAAGCATTCCAGCTCGTATTATGAGATCAAAAACACTTCATTCTATGCAAATACGCAAGATTCATGCGTTTCGAGCCGCCAAACAAGCCCCAAACGAATGCAAAGTCGCTTTAAAACGAAATCTAACGATTGAGTTTTGCGCTCGCTGTAAGCATTCCAGCTCGTATTATAAGGTAAGAAACCCTTCGTTCGATGTTAAAACGAGAGATTTATGCATTTCGAGCCGCCAAACAAGCCCCAAATGAATGCAAAGTCGCTTTAAAACGAAATCTAACGATTGAGTTTTGCCCTCGCTCTAAGCATTCCAGCTCGTATTATGAGATCAAAAACACTTCATTCTATGCAAATACGCAAGATTCATGCGTTTCGAGCCGCCAAACAAGCCCCAAACGAATGCAAAGTCGCTTTATAACAAAATCGAACGATTGAGTTTTGCGCTCGCTGTAAGCATTCCAGCTCGTATTATAAGGTAAGAAACCCTTCGTTCGATGTTAAAACGAGAGATTTATGCATTTCGAGCCGCCAAAAAAGCCCCAAACGAATGCAAAGTCGCTTTAAAACGAAATCTAACGATTGAGTTTTGCCCTCGCTCTAAGCATTCCAGCTCGTATTATGAGATCAAAAACACTTCATTCTATGCAAATACGCAAGATTCATGCGTTTTGAGCCGCCAAACAAGCCCCAAACGACTGCAAATCCGCTTTATAACGAAATCGAACGATTGAGTTTAGCGTTCGCTTTACAAGTTCGACATAGTATTATAACATCAAATACTCTTCATTCTATGCAAATACGTAAGATTCATGCGTTTCGAGCCGCCAAACAAGCCCCAAACGAATGCAAAGTCGCTTTGTAACGAAATCGAACGATTGAGGTTTCCGCTTGATGTGAGTGTTCCTCCTCGTATTATTAGGTAAGAAACCCTTCGTTCGATGTAAAAACACGAAATGTATGCGTTTTGAACAGCCAAAGAGGCCCGAAACGAATGCAAAGTCGCTTCGTAACGATATCGGACATTGGCGTTTTGCCCTCGCTGTAAGCATTCCAGCTCGTATTATGAGATTAAAAACACTTCATTCTATGCAAATACGCAACATTCATGCGTTTCGAGCCGCCAAACAAGCACCACACGAATGCAAAGTCGCTTTATGACGAAATCAAACGATTGAGTTTTGCGCTCGCTGTAAGCATTCCAGCTCGTATTATGAGATCAAAAACACTTCATTCTATGCAAATACGCAAGATTCATGCGTTTCGAGCCGCCAAACAAGCCCCAAACGAATGCAAAGTCGCTTTATAACGAAATCGAACTATTGAGGTTTGCCCTCGCTGTAAGCATTCCAGCTCGCATTATGAGATCAAAAACACTTCATTCTATGCAAATACGCAAGATTCATGCGTTTCGAGCCGCCAAACAAGCCCCAAACGAAAGCAAAGTCGCTTTATAACGAAATCAAACGATTGAGTTTTGCGCTCGCTGTAAGCATTCCAGCTCGTATTATGAAATCAAAAACACTTCATTCTATGCAAATACGCAAGATTCATGCGTTTCGAGCCGCCAAACAAGCCCCAAACGAATGCAAAGTCGCTTTATAACGAAAGCGAACGATTGAGTTTTGCGCTCGCTGTACGAGATCGAGCTCGTATTATAACATCAAACCACTTCATTCTATGCATATACGCAAGATTCATGCGTTTCGAGCCGCCAAACAAGCCCCAAACGAATGCAAAGTCGCTTTATGACGAAATCAAACGATTGAGTTTTGCGCTCGCTGTAAGCATTCCAGCTCGTATTATGAGATCAAAAACACTTCATTCTATGCAAATAAACAAGATTCATGCGTTTCGAGCCGCCAAACAAGCCCCAAACGGATGCAGAGTCGCTTTATAACGAAATCTAATGATTGAGTTTTGCGCTCGCTGTAAGCATTCCAGCTCGTATTATAAGGTAAGAAACCCTTCGTTCGATGTTAAAACGAGAGATTTATGCATTTCGAGCCGCCAAACAAGCCCCAAACGAATGCAAAGTCGCTTTATAACGAAATCTAACGATTGAGTTTTGCGCTCGCTGTAAGCATTCCAGCTCGTATTATGAGATCAAAAACACTTCATTCTATGCAAATACGCAAGATTCATGCGTTTCGAGCCGCCAAACAAGCCCCAAACGACTGCAAATCCGCTTTATAACGAAATCGAACGATCGAGGTTTGCGATCGCTGTACGAGTTCGAGCTCGTACTATAAGACCAAAAACACTTTATTCTATGCAAATACGCATGATTCATGCGTTTCGAGCCGCCAAACAAGCCCCAAACGAATGCAAAGTCGCTTTATGACGAAATCAAACGATTGAGTTTTGCGCTCGCTGTAAGCATTCCAGCTCGTATTATGAGATCAAAAACACTTCATTCTATGCAAATAAACAAGATTCATGCATTTCGAGCCGCCAAACAAGCCCCAAACGACTGCAAATCCGCTTTGTAACGAAATCGAACGATTGAGGTTTGCGATCGCTGTACGAGTTCGAGCTCGTACTATAAGACCAAAAACTTTTCTTTCTATGCAAATACGTGAGATTTATGCGTTTCGAACCGCCAAACAAGCCCCAAACGGATGCAAAGTCGCATTATAACGAAATCTAATGATTGACTTTTGCGCTCGCTGTAAGCATTCCAGCTCGTATTATAAGGTAAGAAACCCTTCGTTCGATGTTAAAACGAGAGATTTATGCATTTCGAGCCGCCAAACAAGCCCCAAACGAATGCAAAGTCGCTTTATAACGAAATCTAACGATTGAGTTTTGCGCTCGCTGTAAGCATTCCAGCTCGTATTATGAGATCAAAAACACTTCATTCTATGCAAATACGCAAGATTCATGCGTTTCGAGCCGCCAAACAAGCCCCAAACGAATGCAAAGTCGCTTTAAAACGAAATCTAACGATTGAGTTTTGCCCTCGCTCTAAGCATTCCAGCTCGTATTATGAGATCAAAAACACTTCATTCTATGCAAATACGCAAGATTCATGCGTTTCGAGCGGCCAAACAAGCCCTAAACGAATGCAAAGTCGCTTTATAACGAAATCGAACGGTTGAGTTTTGCGCTCGCTGTAAGCATTCCAGCTCGTATTATGAGATCAAAAACACTTCATTCTATGCAAATACGCAAGATTCATGCGTTTCGAGCCGCCAAACAAGCCCCAAACGAATGCAAAGTCGCTTTAAAACGAAATCTAACGATTGAGTTTTGCCCTCGCTCTAAGCATTCCAGCTCGTATTATAAGGTAAGAAACCCTTCGTTCGATGTTAAAACGAGATATTTATGCATTTCGAGCCGCCAAACAAGCCCCAAACGAATGCAAAGTCGCTTTATAACGAAATCTAACGATTGAGTTTTGCGCTCGCTGTAAGCATTCCAGCCCGTATTATGAGATCAAAAACACTTCATTCTATGCAAATACGCAAGATTCATGCGTTTCGAGCCGCCAAACAAGCCCCAAACGAATGCAAAGTCGCTTTAAAACGAAATCTAACGATTGAGTTTTGCCCTCGCTCTAAGCATTCCAGCTCGTATTATAACATCAAAAACTCTTCATTCTATGCAAATACGTAAGATTCATGCGTTTCGAGCCGCCAAACAAGCCCCAAACGAATGCAAAGTCGCTTTGTAACGAAATCGAACGATTGAGATTTGCGATCGCTGTACGAGTTCGAGCTCGTACTATAAGACCAAAAACACTTCATTCTATGCAAATACGCAAGATTCATGCATTTCGAGCCGCCAAACAAGCCCCAAACGAACGCAAAGTCGCTTTGTAACGAAATCGAACGATTGAGGTTTGCGATCGCTGTAGGAGTTCCAGCTCGTATTATAAGATAGTTAACCCTTCGTTCGATGTAAAAACACGAGATTGATGCGTTTCGAGCGGCCAAACAAGCCCCAAACGAATGCCAAGTCGTTTTCTAACGAAATTGAACGATTGAGGTTTGCGCTCGCTGTAGGCGTTCCAGCTCGTATTATAAGATCAACAACATTTCATTCTATGCAAATACGTAAGATTCATGCGTTTCGAGACGCCAAACAAGTCCCAAACGAATGCAAAGTCGCTTTGTAACGAAATCGAACGATTGAGGTTTGCGATCGCTGTACGACGAGTTCCAGCTCGTACTATAAGACCAAAAACTTTTCTTTCTATGCAAATACGTGAGATTCATGCGGTTCGAACCGCCAAACAAGCCTGAAACGAATGCAAAGTCGCTTTATAACGAAATCTAATGATTGAGTTTTGCGCTCGCTGTAAGCATTCCAGCTCGTATTATAAGGTAAGAAACCCTTCGTTCGATGTTAAAACGAGAGATTTATGCATTTCGAGCCGCCAAACAAGCCCCAAACGAATGCAAAGTCGCTTTATAACGAAATCTAACGATTGAGTTTTGCGCTCGCTGTAAGCATTCCAGCTCGTATTATGAGATCAAAAACACTTCATTCTATGCAAATACGCAAGATTCATGCGTTTCGAGCCGCCAAACAAGCCCCAAACGAAAGCAAAGTCGCTTTAAAACGAAATCTAACGATTGAGTTTTGCCCTCGCTCTAAGCATTCCAGCTCGTATTATGAGATCAAAAACACTTCATTCTATGCAAATACGTAAGATTCATGCGTTTCGAGCGGCCAAACAAGCCCTAAACGAATGCAAAGTCGCTTTATAACGAAATCGAACGGTTGAGTTTTGCGCTCGCTGTAAGCATTCCAGCTCGTATTATGAGATCAAAAACACTTCATTCTATGCAAATACGCAAGATTCATGCGTTTCGAGCCGCCAAACAAGCCCCAAACGAATGCAAAGTCGCTTTAAAACGAAATCTAACGATTGAGTTTTGCCCTCGCTCTAAGCATTCCAGCTCGTATTATAAGGTAAGAAACCCTTCGTTCGATGTTAAAACGAGATATTTATGCATTTCGAGCCGCCAAACAAGCCCCAAACGAATGCAAAGTCGCTTTATAACGAAATCTAACGATAGAGTTTTGCGCTCGCTGTAAGCATTCCAGCTCGTATTATGAGATCAAAAACACTTCATTCTATGCAAATACGCAAGATTCATGCGTTTCGAGCCGCCAAACAAGCCCCAAACGAATGCAAAGTCGCTTTAAAACGAAATCTAACGATTGAGTTTTGCCCTCGCTCCTAAGCATTCCAGCTCGTATTATGAGATCAAAAACACTTCATTCTATGCAAATACGCAAGATTCATCCGTTTCGAGCCGCCAAACAAGCCCCAAACGAATGCAAAGTCGCTTTAAAACGAAATCTAACGATTGAGTTTTGCCCTCGCTCTAAGCATTCCAGCTCGTATTATAACATCAAAAACTCTTCATTCTATGCAAATACGTAAGATTCATGCGTTTCGAGCCGCCAAACAAGCCCCAAACGAATGCAAAGTCGCTTTGTAACGAAATCGAACGATTGAGATTTGCGATCGCTGTACGAGTTCGAGCTCGTACTATAAGACCAAAAACACTTCATTCTATGCAAATACGCAAGATTCATGCGTTTCGAGCCGCCAAACAGGCCTCAAACGAACGCAAAGTCGCTTTGTAACGAAATCGAACGATTGAGGTTTGCGATCGCTGTAGGAGTTCCAGCTCGTATTATAAGATACGTAACCCTTCGTTCGATGTAAAAACACGAGATTGATGCGTTTCGAGCGGCCAAACAAGCCCCAAACGAATGCAAAGTCGCTTTAAAACGAAATCTAACGATTGAGTTTTGCCCTCGCTCTAAGCATTCCAGCTCGTATTATGAGATCAAAAACACTTCATTCTATGCAAATACGCAAGATTCATGCGTTTTGAGCCGCCAAACAAGCCCCAAACGACTGCAAATCCGCTTTATAACGAAATCGAACGATTGAGTTTAGCGTTCGCTTTACAAGTTCGACATAGTATTATAACATCAAATACTCTTCATTCTATGCAAATAAATAAGATTCATGTGTTTCGAGCCCCCAAACAAGCCCCGAACGAACGCTAAGTCGCTTTACAACGATATCGAACATTTGAGTTTTGCGCTCGTTGTAGGCGTTCCAGCTCGTATTATGAGATCAAAAACACTTCATTCTATGCTAATACGTAAGATTCATGCGTTTCGAGCAGCCAAACAAGCCCCAAACGAATGCAAATTCGCCTCATAACGAAATCGAACGATTGAGTTTTGCGTTCGCAGTACAAGTTCGACCTAGTATTATAACATCAAAAACTCTTCACTCTATGCAAATGCGCAAGATTCATGCGTTTCGAGCCGCCAAACAAGCCCCAAACGAATGCAGAGTCGCTTTGTAACGAAATCGAACGATCGAGGTTTGCGATCGCTGTACGAGTTCGAGCTCGTACTATAAGACCAAAAACTTTTCTTTCTATGCAAATACGTAAGATTCATGCGTTTCGAACCGCCAAACAAGCCCCAAACGGATGCAAAGTCGCTTTATAACGAAATCTAATGATTGAATTTTGCGCTCGCTGTAAGCATTCCAGCTCGTATTATAAGGTAAGAAACCCTTCGTTCGATGTTAAAACGAGAGATTTATGCATTTCGAGCCGCCAAACAAGCCCCAAACGAATGCAAAGTCGCTTTATAACGAAATCTAACGATTGAGTTTTGCGCTCGCTGTAAGCATTCCAGCTCGTATTATGAGATCAAAAACACTTCATTCTATGCAAATACGCAAGATTCATGCGTTTCGAGCCGCCAAACAAGCCCCAAACGACTGCAAATTCGCCTCATAACGAAATCGAACGATTGAGTTTTGCGTTCGCTGTACAAGTTCGACCTAGTATTATAACATCAAAAACTCTTCATTCTATGCAAATACGTAAGATTCATGCGTTTCGAGCCGCCAAACAAGCCCCAAACGAATGCAGAGTCGCTTTGTAACGAAATCGAACGATCGAGGTTTGCGATCGCTGTACGAGTTCGAGCTCGTACTATAGACCAAAAACTTTTCTTTCTATGCAAATACGTGAGATTCATGCGTTTCGAACCGCCAAACAAGCCCCAAACGGATGCAAAGTCGCTTTATAACGAAATCTAATGATTGAGTTTTGCGCTCGCTGTAAGCATTCCAGCTCGTATTATAAGGTAAGAAACCCTTCGTTCGATGTTAAAACGAGAGATTTATGCATTTCGAGCCGCCAAACAAGCCCCAAACGAATGCAAAGTCGCTTTATAACGAAATCTAACGATTGAGTTTTGCGCTCGCTGTAAGCATTCCAGCTCGTATTATGAGATCAAAAACACTTCATTCTATGCAAATAAACAAGATTCATGCGTTTCGAGCCGCCAAACAAGCCCCAAACGACTGCAAATCCGCTTTGTAACGAAATCGAACGATTGAGGTTTGCGATCGCTGTACGAGTTCGAGCTCGTACTATAAGACCAAAAACTTTTCTTTCTATGCAAATACGTGAGATTCATGCGTTTCGAACCGCCAAACAAGCCCCAAACGGATGCAAAGTCGCTTTATAACGAAATCTAATGATTGAGTTTTTCGCTTGCTGTAAGCATTCCAGCTCGTATTATAAGGTAAGAAACCCTTCGTTCGATGTTAAAACGAGAGGTTTATGCATTTCGAGCCGCCAAACAAGCCCCAAACGAATGCAAAGTCGCTTTATAACGAAATCTAACGATTGAGGTATGCGATCGCTTTAAGCATTCCAGCTCGTATTATAAGGTAAGAAACCCTTCGTTCGATGTTAAAACGAGAGATTCATGCGTTTCGAGCCGCCAAACAAGCTCCAAACGAATGCAAAGTCGCTTTATGACGAAATCAAACGATTGAGTTTTGCGCTCGCTGTAAGCATTCCAGCTCGTATTATGAGATCAAAAACACTTTATTCTATGCAAATACACAAGATTCATGCGTTTCGAGCCGCCAAACAAGCCCCAAACGACTGCAAATCCGCTTTGTAACGAAATCGAACGATTGAGGTTTGCGATCGCTGTACGAGTTCGAGCTCGTACTATAAGACCAAAAACTTTTCTTTCTATGCAAATACGTGAGATTCATGCGTTTCGAACCGCCAAACAAGCCCCAAACGGATGCAAAGTCGCTTTATAACGAAATCTAATGATTGAGTTTTGCGCTCGCTGTAAGCATTCCAGCTCGTATTATAAGGTAAGAAACCCTTCGTTCGATGTTAAAACGAGAGATTTATGCATTTCGAGCCGCCAAACAAGCCCCAAACGAATGCAAAGTCGCTTTATAACGAAATCTAACGATTGAGTTTTGCGCTCGGTGTAAGCATTCCAGCTCGTATTATGAGATCAAAAACACTTCATTCTATGCAAATACGCAAGATTCATGCGTTTCGAGCCGCCAAACAAGCCCCAAACGAATGCAAAGTCGCTTTAAAACGAAATCTAACGATTGAGTTTTGCCCTCGCTCTAAGCATTCCAGCTCGTATTATGAGATCAAAACCACTTCATTCTATGCATATACGCAAGATTCATGCGTTTCGAGCCGCCAAACAAGCCCCAAACGAATGCAAATTCGCCTCATAACGAAATCGAACCATTGAGTTTTGCGTTCGCTGTACAAGTTCGACCTAGTATTATAACATCAAAAACTCTTCATTCTATGCAAATACGTAAGATTCATGCGTTTCGAGCCGACAAACAAGCCCCAAACGAATGCAGAGTCGCTTTGTAACGAAATCGAACGATCGAGGTTTGCGATCGCTGTACGAGTTCGAGCTCGTACTATAAGACCAAAAACTTTTCTTTCTATGCAAATACGTGAGATTCATGCGTTTCGAACCGCCAAACAAGCCTCAAACGAATGCAAAGTCGCTTTATAACGAAATCTAATGATTGAGTTTTGCGCTCGCTGTAAGCATTCCAGCTCGTATTATGAGATCAAAAACACTTCATTCTATGCAAATACGCAAGATTCATGCGTTTCGAGCCGTCAAACAAGCCCCAAACGAATGCAAAGTCGCTTTATAACGAAATCTAACGATTGAGTTTTGCACTCGCTCTAAGCATTACAGCTCGTATTATGAAATCAAAAACACTTCATTCTATGCAAATACGCAAGATTCATGCGTTTCGAGCCGCCAAACAAGCCCCAAACGAATGCAAAGTCGCTTTAAAACGAAATCTAACGATTGAGTTTTGCCCTCGCTCTAAGCATTCCAGCTCGTATTATGAGATCAAAAACACTTCATTCTATGCAAATACGCAAGATTCATGCGTTTCGAGCCGCCAAACAAGCCCCAAACGAATGCAAAGTCGCTTTATAACGAAATCGAACGATTGAGGTTTCCGCTTGATGTGAGTGTTCCTCCTCGTATTATTAGGTAAGAAACCCTTCGTTCGATGTAAAAACACGAGATGTATGCGTTTCGAACAGCCAAAGAGGCCCGAAACGAATGCAAAGTCGCTTCGTAACGATATGGGACATTGGCTTTTTGCCCTCGCTGTAAGCATTCCAGCTCGTATTATGAGATTAAAAACACTTCATTCTATGCAAATACGCAACATTCATGCGTTTCGAGCCGCCAAACAAGCACCACACGAATGCAAAGTCGCTTTATGACGAAATCAAACGATTGAGTTTTGCGCTCGCTGTAAGCATTCCAGCTCGTATTATGAGATCAAAAACACTTCATGCTATGCAAATACGCAAGATTCATGCGTTTCGAGCCGCCAAACAAGCCCCAAACGACTGCAAATCCGCTTTGTAACGAAATCGAACGATTGAGGTTTGCGATCGCTGTACGAGTTCGAGCTCGTACTATAAGACCAAAAACTTTTCTTTCTATGCAAATACGTGAGATTTATGCGTTTCGAACCGCCAAACAAGCCCCAAACGGATGCAAAGTCGCATTATAACGAAATCTAATGATTGAGTTTTGCGCTCGCTGTAAGCATTCCAGCTCGTATTATAAGGTAAGAAACCCTTCGTTCGATGTTAAAACGAGAGATTTATGCATTTCGAGCCGCCAAACAAGCCCCAAACGAATGCAAAGTCGCTTTATAACGAAATCTAACGATTGAGTTTTGCGCTCGCTGTAAGCATTCCAGCTCGTATTATGAGATCAAAAACACTTCATTCTATGCAAATACGCAAGATTCATGCGTTTCGAGCCGCCAAACAAGCCCCAAACGAATGCAAAGTCGCTTTAAAACGAAATCTAACGATTGAGTTTTGCCCTCGCTCTAAGCATTCCAGCTCGTATTATGAGATCAAAAACACTTCATTCTATGCAAATACGCAAGATTCATGCGTTTCGAGCCGCCAAACAAGCCCCAAACGACTGCAAATTCGCCTCATAACGAAATCGAACGATTGAGTTTTGCGTTCGCTGTACAAGTTCGACCTAGTATTATAACATCAAAAACTCTTCATTCTATGCAAATACGTAAGATTCATGCGTTTCGAGCCGCCAAACAAGCCCCAAACGAATGCAGAGTCGCTTTGTAACGAAATCGAACGATCGAGGTTTGCGATCGCTGTACGAGTTCGAGCTCGTACTATAGACCAAAAACTTTTCTTTCTATGCAAATACGTGAGATTCATGCGTTTCGAACCGCCAAACAAGCCCCAAACGGATGCAAAGTCGCTTTATAACGAAATCTAATGATTGAGTTTTGCGCTCGCTGTAAGCATTCCAGCTCGTATTATAAGGTAAGAAACCCTTCGTTCGATGTTAAAACGAGAGATTTATGCATTTCGAGCCGCCAAACAAGCCCCAAACGAATGCAAAGTCGCTTTATAACGAAATCTAACGATTGAGTTTTGCGGTCGCTGTAAGCATTCCAGCTCGTATTATGAGATCAAAAACACTTCATTCTATGCAAATAAACAAGATTCATGCGTTTCGAGCCGCCAAACAAGCCCCAAACGACTGCAAATCCGCTTTGTAACGAAATCGAACGATTGAGGTTTGCGATCGCTGTACGAGTTCGAGCTCGTACTATAAGACCAAAAACTTTTCTTTCTATGCAAATACGTGAGATTCATGCGTTTCGAACCGCCAAACAAGCCCCAAACGGATGCAAAGTCGCTTTATAACGAAATCTAATGATTGAGTTTTTCGCTTGCTGTAAGCATTCCAGCTCGTATTATAAGGTAAGAAACCCTTCGTTCGATGTTAAAACGAGAGGTTTATGCATTTCGAGCCGCCAAACAAGCCCCAAACGAATGCAAAGTCGCTTTATAACGAAATCTAACGATTGAGGTTTGCGATCGCTGTAAGCATTCCAGCTCGTATTATAAGGTAAGAAACCCTTCGTTCGATGTTAAAACGAGAGATTCATGCGTTTCGAGCCGCCAAACAAGCTCCAAACGAATGCAAAGTCGCTTTATGACGAAATCAAACGATTGAGTTTTGCGCTCGCTGTAAGCATTCCAGCTCGTATTATGAGATCAAAAACACTTTATTCTATGCAAATACACAAGATTCATGCGTTTCGAGCGGCCAAACAAGCCCCAAACGACTGCAAATCCGCTTTGTAACGAAATCGAACGATTGAGGTTTGCGATCGCTGTACGAGTTCGAGCTCGTACTATAAGACCAAAAACTTTTCTTTCTATGCAAATACGTGAGATTCATGCGTTTCGAACCGCCAAACAAGCCCCAAACGGATGCAAAGTCGCTTTATAACGAAATCTAATGATTGAGTTTTGCGCTCGCTGTAAGCATTCCAGCTCGTATTATAAGGTAAGAAACCCTTCGTTCGATGTTAAAACGAGAGATTTATGCATTTCGAGCCGCCAAACAAGCCCCAAACGAATGCAAAGTCGCTTTATAACGAAATCTAACGATTGAGTTTTGCGCTCGGTGTAAGCATTCCAGCTCGTATTATGAGATCAAAAACACTTCATTCTATGCAAATACGCAAGATTCATGCGTTTCGAGCCGCCAAACAAGCCCCAAACGAATGCAAAGTCGCTTTAAAACGAAATCTAACGATTGAGTTTTGCCCTCGCTCTAAGCATTCCAGCTCGTATTATGAGATCAAAAACACTTCATTCTATGCAAATACGCAAGATTCATGCGTTTCGAGCCGCCAAACAAGCCCCAAACGAATGCAAAGTCGCTTTAAAACGAAATCTAACGATTGAGTTTTGCCCTCGCTCTAAGCATTCCAGCTCGTATTATAACATCAAAAACTCTTCATTCTATGCAAATACGTAAGATTCATGCGTTTCGAGCCGCCAAACAAGCCCCAAACGAATGCAAAGTCGCTTTATAACGAAATCTAATGATTGAGTTTTGCGCTCGCTGTAAGCATTCCAGCTCGTATTATAAGGTAAGAAACCCTTCGTTCGATGTTAAAACGAGAGATTTATGCATTTCGAGCCGCCAAACAAGCCCCAAATGAATGCAAAGTCGCTTTAAAACGAAATCTAACGATTGAGTTTTGCCCTCGCTCTAAGCATTCCAGCTCGTATTATGAGATCAAAAACACTTCATTCTATGCAAATACGCAAGATTCATGCGTTTCGAGCCGCCAAACAAGCCCCAAACGAATGCAAAGTCGCTTTATAACGAAATCGAACGATTGAGTTTTGCGCTCGCTGTAAGCATTCCAGCTCGTATTATAAGGTAAGAAACCCTTCGTTCGATGTTAAAACGAGATATTTATGCATTTCGAGCCGCCAAACAAGCCCCAAACGAATGCAAAGTCGCTTTATAACGAAATCTAACGATTGAGTTTTGCGCTCGCTGTAAGCATTCCAGCTCGTATTATGAGATCAAAAACACTTCATTCTATGCAAATACGCAAGATTCGTGCGTTTCGAGCCGCCAAACAAGCCCCAAACGAATGCAAAGTCGCTTTAAAACGAAATCTAACGATTGAGTTTTGCCCTCGCTCTAAGCATTCCAGCTCGTATTATGAGATCAAAAACACTTCATTCTATGCAAATACGCAAGATTCATGCGTTTCGAGCCGCCAAACAAGCCCCAAACGAATGCAAAGTCGCTTTAAAACGAAATCTAACGATTGAGTTTTGCCCTCGCTCTAAGCATTCCAGCTCGTATTATAACATCAAAAACTCTTCATTCTATGCAAATACGTAAGATTCATGCGTTTCGAGCCGCCAAACAAGCCCCAAACGAATGCAAAGTCGCTTTGTAACGAAATCGAACGATTGAGGTTTGCGATCGCTGTACGAGTTCGCGCTCGTACTATAAGACCAAAAACACTTCATTCTATGCAAATACGCAAGATTCATGCGTTTCGAGCCGCCAAACAAGTCCCAAACGAATGCAAAGTCGCTTTGTAACGAAATCGAACGATTGAGGTTTGCGATCGCTGTACGAGTTCGCTCTCGTATTATGAGATCAAAAACACTTCATTCTATGCAAATACGCAAGATTCATGCGTTTTGAGCCGCCAAACAAGCCCCAAACGACTGCAAATCCGCTTTATAACGAAATCGAACGATTGAGTTTAGCGTTCGCTTTACAAGTTCGACATAGTATTATAACATCAAATACTCTTCATTCTATGCAAATACGTAAGATTCATGCGTTTCGAGCCGCCAAACAAGCCCCAAACGAATGCAAAGTCGCTTTGTAACGAAATCGAACGATTGAGGTTTGCGATCGCTGTAGGAGTTCCAGCTCGTATTATAAGATAAGTAACCCTTCGTTCGATGTAAAAACACGAGATTCATGCGTTTCGAGCAGCCAAACAAGCCCCAAACGAATGCAAATTCGCCTCATAACGAAATCGAACGATTGAGTTTTGCGTTCGCTGTACAAGTTCGACCTAGTATTATAACATCAAAAACTCTTCATTCTATGCAAATACGTAAGATTCATGTGTTTCGAGCCGCCAAACAAGCCCCGAACGAACGCTAAGTCGCTTTACAACGATATCGAACATTTGAGTTTTGCGCTCGCTGTAGGCGTTCCAGCTCGTATTATGAGATCAAAAACACTTCATTCTATGCAAATACGCAAGATTCATGCGTTTAGAGCCGCCAAACAAGCCCCAAACGAATGCAAAGTCGCTTTAAAACGAAATCTAACGATTGAGTTTTGCCCTCGCTCTAAGCATTCCAGCTCGTATTATGAGATCAAAAACACTTCATTCTATGCAAATACGCAAGATTCATGCGTTTCGAGCCGCCAAACAAACCCCAAACGAATGCAAAGTCGCTTTATAACGAAATCGAACGATTGAGGTTTCCGCTTGATGTGAGTGTTCCTCCTCGTATTATTAGGTAAGAAACCCTTCGTTCGATGTAAAAACACGAGATGTATGCGTTTCGAACAGCCAAAGAGGCCCGAAACGAATGCAAAGTCGCTTCGTAACGATATCGGACATTGGCGTTTTGCCCTCGCTGTAAGCATTCCAGCTCGTATTATGAGATTAAAAACACTTCATTCTATGCAAATACGCAACATTCATGCGTTTCGAGCCGCCAAACAAGCACCACACGAATGCAAAGTCGCTTTATGACGAAATCAAACGATTGAGTTTTGCGCTCGCTGTAAGCATTCCAGCTCGTATTATGAGATCAAAAACACTTCATGCTATGCAAATACGCAAGATTCATGCGTTTCGAGCCGCCAAACAAGCCCCAAACGACTGCAAATCCGCTTTGTAACGAAATCGAACGATTGAGGTTTGCGATCGCTGTACGAGTTCGAGCTCGTACTATAAGACCAAAAACTTTTCTTTCTATGCAAATACGTGAGATTTATGCGTTTCGAACCGCCAAACAAGCCCCAAACGGATGCAAAGTCGCATTATAACGAAATCTAATTGATTGAGTTTTGCGCTCGCTGTAAGCATTCCAGCTCGTATTATAAGGTAAGAAACCCTTCGTTCGATGTTAAAACGAGAGATTTATGCATTTCGAGCCGCCAAACAAGCCCCAAACGAATGCAAAGTCGCTTTATAACGAAATCTAACGATTGAGTTTTGCGCTCGCTGTAAGCATTCCAGCTCGTATTATGAGATCAAAAACACTTCATTCTATGCAAATACGCAAGATTCATGCGTTTCGAGCCGCCAAACAAGCCCCAAACGAATGCAAAGTCGCTTTAAAACGAAATCTAACGATTGAGTTTTGCCCTCGCTCTAAGCATTCCAGCTCGTATTATGAGATCAAAAACACTTCATTCTATGCAAATACGCAAGATTCATGCGTTTCGAGCGGCCAAACAAGCCCTAAACGAATGCAAAGTCGCTTTATAACGAAATCGAACGGTTGAGTTTTGCGCTCGCTGTAAGCATTCCAGCTCGTATTATGAGATCAAAAACACTTCATTCTATGCAAATACGCAAGATTCATGCGTTTCGAGCCGCCAAACAAGCCCCAAACGAATGCAAAGTCGCTTTAAAACGAAATCTAACGATTGAGTTTTGCCCTCGCTCTAAGCATTCCAGCTCGTATTATAAGGTAAGAAACCCTTCGTTCGATGTTAAAACGAGATATTTATGCATTTCGAGCCGCCAAACAAGCCCCAAACGAATGCAAAGTCGCTTTATAACGAAATCTAACGATTGAGTTTTGCGCTCGCTGTAAGCATTCCAGCTCGTATTATGAGATCAAAAACACTTCATTCTATGCAAATACGCAAGATTCATGCGTTTCGAGCCGCCAAACAAGCCCCAAACGAATGCAAAGTCGCTTTAAAACGAAATCTAACGATTGAGTTTTGCCCTCGCTCTAAGCATTCCAGCTCGTATTATAACATCAAAAACTCTTCATTCTATGCAAATACGTAAGATTCATGCGTTTCGAGCCGCCAAACAAGCCCCAAACGAATGCAAAGTCGCTTTGTAACGAAATCGAACGATTGAGATTTGCGATCGCTGTACGAGTTCGAGCTCGTACTATAAGACCAAAAACACTTCATTCTATGCAAATACGCAAGATTCATGCGTTTCGAGCCGCCAAACAAGCCCCAAACGAACGCAAAGTCGCTTTGTAACGAAATCGAACGATTGAGGTTTGCGATCGCTGTAGGAGTTCCAGCTCGTATTATAAGATAGGTAACCCTTCGTTCGATGTAAAAACACGAGATTGATGCGTTTCGAGCGGCCAAACAAGCCCCAAACGAATGCCAAGTCGTTTTCTAACGAAATTGAACGATTGAGGTTTGCGCTCGCTGTAGGCGTTCCAGCTCGTATTATAAGATCAACAACATTTCATTCTATGCAAATACGTAAGATTCATGCGTTTCGAGACGCCAAACAAGTCCCAAACGAATGCAAAGTCGCTTTGTAACGAAATCGAACGATTGAGGTTTGCGATCGCTGTACGACGAGTTCCAGCTCGTACTATAAGACCAAAAACTTTTCTTTCTATGCAAATACGTGAGATTCATGCGTTTCGAACCGCCAAACAAGCCTCAAACGAATGCAAAGTCGCTTTAAAACGAAATCTAACGATTGAGTTTTGCCCTCGCTCTAAGCATTCCAGCTCGTATTATAAGGTAAGAAACCCTTCGTTCGATGTTAAAACGAGATATTTATGCATTTCGAGCCGCCAAACAAGCCCCAAACGAATGCAAAGTCGCTTTATAACGAAATCTAACGATAGAGTTTTGCGCTCGCTGTAAGCATTCCAGCTCGTATTATGAGATCAAAAACACTTCATTCTATGCAAATACGCAAGATTCATGCGTTTCGAGCCGCCAAACAAGCCCCAAACGAATGCAAAGTCGCTTTAAAACGAAATCTAACGATTGAGTTTTGCCCTCGCTCTAAGCATTCCAGCTCGTATTATGAGATCAAAAACACTTCATTCTATGCAAATACGCAAGATTCATGCGTTTCGAGCCGCCAAACAAGCCCCAAACGAATGCAAAGTCGCTTTAAAACGAAATCTAACGATTGAGTTTTGCCCTCGCTCTAAGCATTCCAGCTCGTATTATAACATCAAAAACTCTTCATTCTATGCAAATACGTAAGATTCATGCGTTTCGAGCCGCCAAACAAGCCCCAAACGAATGCAAAGTCGCTTTGTAACGAAATCGAACGATTGAGATTTGCGATCGCTGTACGAGTTCGAGCTCGTACTATAAGACCAAAAACACTTCATTCTATGCAAATACGCAAGATTCATGCGTTTCGAGCCGCCAAACAGGCCCCAAACGAATGCAGAGTCGCTTTGTAACGAAATCGAACGATCGAGGTTTGCGATCGCTGTACGAGTTCGAGCTCGTACTATAAGACCAAAAACTTTTCTTTCTATGCAAATACGTGAGATTCATGCGTTTCGAACCGCCAAACAAGCCTCAAACGAATGCAAAGTCGCTTTATAACGAAATCTAATGATTGAGTTTTGCGCTCGCTGTAAGCATTCCAGCTCGTATTATGAGATCAAAAACACTTCATTCTATGCAAATACGCAAGATTCATGCGTTTCGAGCCGTCAAACAAGCCCCAAACGAATGCAAAGTCGCTTTATAACGAAATCTAACGATTGAGTTTTGCACTCGCTCTAAGCATTCCAGCTCGTATTATGAAATCAAAAACACTTCATTCTATGCAAATACGCAAGATTCATGCGTTTCGAGCCGCCAAACAAGCCCCAAACGAATGCAAAGTCGCTTTATAACGAAATCGAACGATTGAGGTTTGCGCTTGATGTAAGTGTTCCTGCTCATATTATTAGGTAAGAAACCCTTCGTTCGATCTAAAAACACGAGATGTATGCGTTTCGAACAGCCAAAGAGGCCCGAAACGAATGCAAAGTCGCTTCGTAACGATATCGAACATTGGAGTTTTGCCCTCGCTGTAAGCATTCCAGCTCGTATTATGAGATTAAAAACACTTCATTCTATGCAAATACGCAAGATTCATGCGTTTCGAGCCGCCAAACAAACCCCAAACGAATGCAAAGTCGCTTTATAACGAAATCGAACGATTAAGGTTTGCCCTCGCTGTAAGCATTCCAGCTCGTATTATGAGATCAAAAACACTTCATTCTATGCAAATACGCAAGATTCATGCGTTTCAAGCCGCCAAACAAGCCCCAAACGAATGCAAAGTCGCTTTATAACGAAATCGAACTATTGAGGTTTGCCCTCGCTGTAAGCATTCCAGCTCGCATTATGAGATCAAAAACACTTCATTCTATGCAAATACGCAAGATTCATGCGTTTCGAGCCGCCAAACAAGCCCCAAACGAAAGCAAAGTCGCTTTATAACGAAATCAAACGATTGAGTTTTGCGCTCGCTGTAAGCATTCCAGCTCGTATTATGAAATCAAAAACACTTCATTCTATGCAAATAAACAAGATTCATGCGTTTCGAGCCGCCAAACAAGCCCCAAACGAATGCAAAGTCGCTTTATAACGAAAGCGAACGATTGAGTTTTGCGCTCGCTGTACGAGATCGAGCTCGTATTATAACATCAAACCACTTCATTCTATGCATATACGCAAGATTCATGCGTTTCGAGCCGCCAAACAAGCCCCAAACGAATGCAAAGTCGCTTTATGACGAAATCAAACGATTGAGTTTTGCGCTCGCTGTAAGCATTCCAGCTCGTATTATGAGATCAAAAACACTTCATTCTATGCAAATAAACAAGATTCATGCGTTTCGAGCCGCCAAACAAGCCCCAAACGACTGCAAATCCGCCTCATAACGAAATCGAACGATTGAGTTTTGCGTTCGCTGTACAAGTTCGACCTAGTATTATAACATCAAAAACTCTTCATTCTATGCAAACACGTAAGATTCATGCGTTTCGAGCCGCCAAACAAGCCCCAAACGAATGCAAAGTCGCTTTATAACGAAATCTAACGATTGAGTTTTGCGATCGCTGTAAGCATTCCAGCTCGTATTATGAGATCAAAAACACTTCATTCTATGCAAATACGCAAGATTCGTGCGTTTCGAGCCGCCAAACAAGCCCCAAACGAATGCAAAGTCGCTTTAAAACGAAATCTAACGATTGAGTTTTGCCCTCGCTCTAAGCATTCCAGCTCGTATTATGAGATCAAAAACACTTCATTCTATGCAAATACGCAAGATTCATGCGTTTCGAGCCGCCAAACAAGCCCCAAACGAATGCAAAGTCGCTTTAAAACGAAATCTAACGATTGAGTTTTGCCTTCGCTCTAAGCATTCCAGCTCGTATTATAACATCAAAAACTCTTCATTCTATGCAAATACGTAAGATTCATGCGTTTCGAGCCGCCAAACAAGCCCCAAACGAATGCAAAGTCGCTTTGTAACGAAATCGAACGATTGAGGTTTGCGATCGCTGTACGAGTTCGCGCTCGTACTATAAGACCAAAAACACTTCATTCTATGCAAATACGCAAGATTCATGCGTTTCGAGCCGCCAAACAAGTCCCAAACGAATGCAAAGTCGCTTTGTAACGAAATCGAACGATTGAGGTTTGCGATCGCTGTAGGAGTTCCAGCTCGTATTATAAGATACGTAACCCTTCGTTCGATGTAAAAACACGAGATTGATGCGTTTCGAGCGGCCAAACAAGCCCCAAACGAATGCCAAGTCGTTTTCTAACGAAATTGAACGATTGAGGTTTGCGCTCGCTGTAGGCGTTCCAGCTCGTATTATAAGATCAACAACATTTCATTCTATGCAAATACGTAAGATTCATGCGTTTCGAGACGCCAAACAAGTCCCAAACGAATGCAAAGTCGCTTTGTAACGAAATCGAACGATTGAGGTTTGCGATCGCTGTACGACGAGTTCCAGCTCGTACTATAAGACCAAAAACTTTTCATTCTATGCAAATACGTGAGATTCATGCGTTTCGAACCTCCAAACAAGCCTCAAACGAATGCAAAGTCGCTTTATAACGAAATCTAATGATTGAGTTTTGCGCTCGCTGTAAGCATTCCAGCTCGTATTATAAGGTAAGAAACCCTTCGTTCGATGTTAAAACGAGAGATTTATGCATTTCGAGCCGCCAAACAAGCCCCAAACGAATGCAAAGTCGCTTTATAACGAAATCGAACGATTGAGTTTTGCGCTCGCTGTAAGCATTCCAGCTCGTATTATAAGGTAAGAAACCCTTCGTTCGATGTTAAAACGAGAGATTTATGCATTTCGAGCCGCCAAACAAGCCCCAAACGAATGCAAAGTCGCTTTATAACGAAATCTAACGATTGAGTTTTGCGCTCGCTTTAAGCATTCCAGCTCGTATTATGAGATCAAAAACACTTCCTTCTATGCAAATACGCAAGATTCATGCGTTTCGAGCCGTCAAACAAGCCCCAAACGAATGCAAAGTCGCTTTATAACGAAATCTAACGATTGAGTTTTGCGCTCGCTCTAAGCATTCCAGCTCGTATTATGAAATCAAAAACACTTCATTCTATGCAAATACGCAAGATTCGTGCGTTTCGAGCCGCCAAACAAGCCCCAAACGAATGCAAAGTCGCTTTATAACGAAATCTAACGATTGAGTTTTGCGCTCGCTGTAAGCATTCCAGCTCGTATTATGAGATCAAAAACACTTCATTCTATGCAAATACGCAAGATTCGTGCGTTTCGAGCCGCCAAACAAGCCCCAAACGAATGCAAAGTCGCTTTAAAACGAAATCTAACGATTGAGTTTTGCCCTCGCTCTAAGCATTCCAGCTCGTATTATGAGATCAAAAACACTTCATTCTATGCAAATACGCAAGATTCATGCGTTTCGAGCCGCCAAACAAGCCCCAAACGAATGCAAAGTCGCTTTAAAACGAAATCTAACGATTGAGTTTTGCCCTCGCTCTAAGCATTCCAGCTCGTATTATAACATCAAAAACTCTTCATTCTATGCAAATACGTAAGATTCATGCGTTTCGAGCCGCCAAACAAGCCCCAAACGAATGCAAAGTCGCTTTGTAACGAAATCGAACGATTGAGGTTTGCGATCGCTGTACGAGTTCGCGCTCGTACTATAAGACCAAAAACACTTCATTCTATGCAAATACGCAAGATTCATGCGTTTCGAGCCGCCAAACAAGTCCCAAACGAATGCAAAGTCGCTTTGTAACGAAATCGAACGATTGAGGTTTGCGATCGCTGTACGAGTTCGCTCTCGTATTATGAGATCAAAAACACTTCATTCTATGCAAATACGCAAGATTCATGCGTTTTGAGCCGCCAAACAAGCCCCAAACGACTGCAAATCCGCTTTATAACGAAATCGAACGATTGAGTTTAGCGTTCGCTTTACAAGTTCGACATAGTATTATAACATCAAATACTCTTCATTCTATGCAAATACGTAAGATTCATGCGTTTCGAGCCGCCAAACAAGCCCCAAACGAATGCAAAGTCGCTTTGTAACGAAATCGAACGATTGAGGTTTGCGATCGCTGTAGGAGTTCCAGCTCGTATTATAAGATAAGTAACCCTTCGTTCGATGTAAAAACACGAGATTCATGCGTTTCGAGCAGCCAAACAAGCCCCAAACGAATGCAAATTCGCCTCATAACGAAATCGAACGATTGAGTTTTGCGTTCGCTGTACAAGTTCGACCTAGTATTATAACATCAAAAACTCTTCATTCTATGCAAATACGTAAGATTCATGTGTTTCGAGCCGCCAAACAAGCCCCGAACGAACGCTAAGTCGCTTTACAACGATATCGAACATTTGAGTTTTGCGCTCGCTGTAGGCGTTCCAGCTCGTATTATGAGATCAAAAACACTTCATTCTATGCAAATACGCAAGATTCATGCGTTTAGAGCCGCCAAACAAGCCCCAAACGAATGCAAAGTCGCTTTAAAACGAAATCTAACGATTGAGTTTTGCCCTCGCTCTAAGCATTCCAGCTCGTATTATGAGATCAAAAACACTTCATTCTATGCAAATACGCAAGATTCATGCGTTTCGAGCCGCCAAACAAACCCCAAACGAATGCAAAGTCGCTTTATAACGAAATCGAACGATTGAGGTTTCCGCTTGATGTGAGTGTTCCTCCTCGTATTATTAGGTAAGAAACCCTTCGTTCGATGTAAAAACACGAGATGTATGCGTTTCGAACAGCCAAAGAGGCCCGAAACGAATGCAAAGTCGCTTCGTAACGATATCGGACATTGGCGTTTTGCCCTCGCTGTAAGCATTCCAGCTCGTATTATGAGATTAAAAACACTTCATTCTATGCAAATACGCAACATTCATGCGTTTCGAGCCGCCAAACAAGCACCACACGAATGCAAAGTCGCTTTATGACGAAATCAAACGATTGAGTTTTGCGCTCGCTGTAAGCATTCCAGCTCGTATTATGAGATCAAAAACACTTCATGCTATGCAAATACGCAAGATTCATGCGTTTCGAGCCGCCAAACAAGCCCCAAACGACTGCAAATCCGCTTTGTAACGAAATCGAACGATTGAGGTTTGCGATCGCTGTACGAGTTCGAGCTCGTACTATAAGACCAAAAACTTTTCTTTCTATGCAAATACGTGAGATTTATGCGTTTCGAACCGCCAAACAAGCCCCAAACGGATGCAAAGTCGCATTATAACGAAATCTAATTGATTGAGTTTTGCGCTCGCTGTAAGCATTCCAGCTCGTATTATAAGGTAAGAAACCCTTCGTTCGATGTTAAAACGAGAGATTTATGCATTTCGAGCCGCCAAACAAGCCCCAAACGAATGCAAAGTCGCTTTATAACGAAATCTAACGATTGAGTTTTGCGCTCGCTGTAAGCATTCCAGCTCGTATTATGAGATCAAAAACACTTCATTCTATGCAAATACGCAAGATTCATGCGTTTCGAGCCGCCAAACAAGCCCCAAACGAATGCAAAGTCGCTTTAAAACGAAATCTAACGATTGAGTTTTGCCCTCGCTCTAAGCATTCCAGCTCGTATTATGAGATCAAAAACACTTCATTCTATGCAAATACGCAAGATTCATGCGTTTCGAGCGGCCAAACAAGCCCTAAACGAATGCAAAGTCGCTTTATAACGAAATCGAACGGTTGAGTTTTGCGCTCGCTGTAAGCATTCCAGCTCGTATTATGAGATCAAAAACACTTCATTCTATGCAAATACGCAAGATTCATGCGTTTCGAGCCGCCAAACAAGCCCCAAACGAATGCAAAGTCGCTTTAAAACGAAATCTAACGATTGAGTTTTGCCCTCGCTCTAAGCATTCCAGCTCGTATTATAAGGTAAGAAACCCTTCGTTCGATGTTAAAACGAGATATTTATGCATTTCGAGCCGCCAAACAAGCCCCAAACGAATGCAAAGTCGCTTTATAACGAAATCTAACGATTGAGTTTTGCGCTCGCTGTAAGCATTCCAGCTCGTATTATGAGATCAAAAACACTTCATTCTATGCAAATACGCAAGATTCATGCGTTTCGAGCCGCCAAACAAGCCCCAAACGAATGCAAAGTCGCTTTAAAACGAAATCTAACGATTGAGTTTTGCCCTCGCTCTAAGCATTCCAGCTCGTATTATAACATCAAAAACTCTTCATTCTATGCAAATACGTAAGATTCATGCGTTTCGAGCCGCCAAACAAGCCCCAAACGAATGCAAAGTCGCTTTGTAACGAAATCGAACGATTGAGATTTGCGATCGCTGTACGAGTTCGAGCTCGTACTATAAGACCAAAAACACTTCATTCTATGCAAATACGCAAGATTCATGCGTTTCGAGCCGCCAAACAAGCCCCAAACGAACGCAAAGTCGCTTTGTAACGAAATCGAACGATTGAGGTTTGCGATCGCTGTAGGAGTTCCAGCTCGTATTATAAGATAGGTAACCCTTCGTTCGATGTAAAAACACGAGATTGATGCGTTTCGAGCGGCCAAACAAGCCCCAAACGAATGCCAAGTCGTTTTCTAACGAAATTGAACGATTGAGGTTTGCGCTCGCTGTAGGCGTTCCAGCTCGTATTATAAGATCAACAACATTTCATTCTATGCAAATACGTAAGATTCATGCGTTTCGAGACGCCAAACAAGTCCCAAACGAATGCAAAGTCGCTTTGTAACGAAATCGAACGATTGAGGTTTGCGATCGCTGTACGACGAGTTCCAGCTCGTACTATAAGACCAAAAACTTTTCTTTCTATGCAAATACGTGAGATTCATGCGTTTCGAACCGCCAAACAAGCCTCAAACGAATGCAAAGTCGCTTTAAAACGAAATCTAACGATTGAGTTTTGCCCTCGCTCTAAGCATTCCAGCTCGTATTATAAGGTAAGAAACCCTTCGTTCGATGTTAAAACGAGATATTTATGCATTTCGAGCCGCCAAACAAGCCCCAAACGAATGCAAAGTCGCTTTATAACGAAATCTAACGATAGAGTTTTGCGCTCGCTGTAAGCATTCCAGCTCGTATTATGAGATCAAAAACACTTCATTCTATGCAAATACGCAAGATTCATGCGTTTCGAGCCGCCAAACAAGCCCCAAACGAATGCAAAGTCGCTTTAAAACGAAATCTAACGATTGAGTTTTGCCCTCGCTCTAAGCATTCCAGCTCGTATTATGAGATCAAAAACACTTCATTCTATGCAAATACGCAAGATTCATGCGTTTCGAGCCGCCAAACAAGCCCCAAACGAATGCAAAGTCGCTTTAAAACGAAATCTAACGATTGAGTTTTGCCCTCGCTCTAAGCATTCCAGCTCGTATTATAACATCAAAAACTCTTCATTCTATGCAAATACGTAAGATTCATGCGTTTCGAGCCGCCAAACAAGCCCCAAACGAATGCAAAGTCGCTTTGTAACGAAATCGAACGATTGAGATTTGCGATCGCTGTACGAGTTCGAGCTCGTACTATAAGACCAAAAACACTTCATTCTATGCAAATACGCAAGATTCATGCGTTTCGAGCCGCCAAACAGGCCCCAAACGAATGCAGAGTCGCTTTGTAACGAAATCGAACGATCGAGGTTTGCGATCGCTGTACGAGTTCGAGCTCGTACTATAAGACCAAAAACTTTTCTTTCTATGCAAATACGTGAGATTCATGCGTTTCGAACCGCCAAACAAGCCTCAAACGAATGCAAAGTCGCTTTATAACGAAATCTAATGATTGAGTTTTGCGCTCGCTGTAAGCATTCCAGCTCGTATTATGAGATCAAAAACACTTCATTCTATGCAAATACGCAAGATTCATGCGTTTCGAGCCGTCAAACAAGCCCCAAACGAATGCAAAGTCGCTTTATAACGAAATCTAACGATTGAGTTTTGCACTCGCTCTAAGCATTCCAGCTCGTATTATGAAATCAAAAACACTTCATTCTATGCAAATACGCAAGATTCATGCGTTTCGAGCCGCCAAACAAGCCCCAAACGAATGCAAAGTCGCTTTATAACGAAATCGAACGATTGAGGTTTGCGCTTGATGTAAGTGTTCCTGCTCATATTATTAGGTAAGAAACCCTTCGTTCGATCTAAAAACACGAGATGTATGCGTTTCGAACAGCCAAAGAGGCCCGAAACGAATGCAAAGTCGCTTCGTAACGATATCGAACATTGGAGTTTTGCCCTCGCTGTAAGCATTCCAGCTCGTATTATGAGATTAAAAACACTTCATTCTATGCAAATACGCAAGATTCATGCGTTTCGAGCCGCCAAACAAACCCCAAACGAATGCAAAGTCGCTTTATAACGAAATCGAACGATTAAGGTTTGCCCTCGCTGTAAGCATTCCAGCTCGTATTATGAGATCAAAAACACTTCATTCTATGCAAATACGCAAGATTCATGCGTTTCAAGCCGCCAAACAAGCCCCAAACGAATGCAAAGTCGCTTTATAACGAAATCGAACTATTGAGGTTTGCCCTCGCTGTAAGCATTCCAGCTCGCATTATGAGATCAAAAACACTTCATTCTATGCAAATACGCAAGATTCATGCGTTTCGAGCCGCCAAACAAGCCCCAAACGAAAGCAAAGTCGCTTTATAACGAAATCAAACGATTGAGTTTTGCGCTCGCTGTAAGCATTCCAGCTCGTATTATGAAATCAAAAACACTTCATTCTATGCAAATAAACAAGATTCATGCGTTTCGAGCCGCCAAACAAGCCCCAAACGAATGCAAAGTCGCTTTATAACGAAAGCGAACGATTGAGTTTTGCGCTCGCTGTACGAGATCGAGCTCGTATTATAACATCAAACCACTTCATTCTATGCATATACGCAAGATTCATGCGTTTCGAGCCGCCAAACAAGCCCCAAACGAATGCAAAGTCGCTTTATGACGAAATCAAACGATTGAGTTTTGCGCTCGCTGTAAGCATTCCAGCTCGTATTATGAGATCAAAAACACTTCATTCTATGCAAATAAACAAGATTCATGCGTTTCGAGCCGCCAAACAAGCCCCAAACGACTGCAAATCCGCCTCATAACGAAATCGAACGATTGAGTTTTGCGTTCGCTGTACAAGTTCGACCTAGTATTATAACATCAAAAACTCTTCATTCTATGCAAACACGTAAGATTCATGCGTTTCGAGCCGCCAAACAAGCCCCAAACGAATGCAAAGTCGCTTTATAACGAAATCTAACGATTGAGTTTTGCGATCGCTGTAAGCATTCCAGCTCGTATTATGAGATCAAAAACACTTCATTCTATGCAAATACGCAAGATTCGTGCGTTTCGAGCCGCCAAACAAGCCCCAAACGAATGCAAAGTCGCTTTAAAACGAAATCTAACGATTGAGTTTTGCCCTCGCTCTAAGCATTCCAGCTCGTATTATGAGATCAAAAACACTTCATTCTATGCAAATACGCAAGATTCATGCGTTTCGAGCCGCCAAACAAGCCCCAAACGAATGCAAAGTCGCTTTAAAACGAAATCTAACGATTGAGTTTTGCCTTCGCTCTAAGCATTCCAGCTCGTATTATAACATCAAAAACTCTTCATTCTATGCAAATACGTAAGATTCATGCGTTTCGAGCCGCCAAACAAGCCCCAAACGAATGCAAAGTCGCTTTGTAACGAAATCGAACGATTGAGGTTTGCGATCGCTGTACGAGTTCGCGCTCGTACTATAAGACCAAAAACACTTCATTCTATGCAAATACGCAAGATTCATGCGTTTCGAGCCGCCAAACAAGTCCCAAACGAATGCAAAGTCGCTTTGTAACGAAATCGAACGATTGAGGTTTGCGATCGCTGTAGGAGTTCCAGCTCGTATTATAAGATACGTAACCCTTCGTTCGATGTAAAAACACGAGATTGATGCGTTTCGAGCGGCCAAACAAGCCCCAAACGAATGCCAAGTCGTTTTCTAACGAAATTGAACGATTGAGGTTTGCGCTCGCTGTAGGCGTTCCAGCTCGTATTATAAGATCAACAACATTTCATTCTATGCAAATACGTAAGATTCATGCGTTTCGAGACGCCAAACAAGTCCCAAACGAATGCAAAGTCGCTTTGTAACGAAATCGAACGATTGAGGTTTGCGATCGCTGTACGACGAGTTCCAGCTCGTACTATAAGACCAAAAACTTTTCATTCTATGCAAATACGTGAGATTCATGCGTTTCGAACCTCCAAACAAGCCTCAAACGAATGCAAAGTCGCTTTATAACGAAATCTAATGATTGAGTTTTGCGCTCGCTGTAAGCATTCCAGCTCGTATTATAAGGTAAGAAACCCTTCGTTCGATGTTAAAACGAGAGATTTATGCATTTCGAGCCGCCAAACAAGCCCCAAACGAATGCAAAGTCGCTTTATAACGAAATCGAACGATTGAGTTTTGCGCTCGCTGTAAGCATTCCAGCTCGTATTATAAGGTAAGAAACCCTTCGTTCGATGTTAAAACGAGAGATTTATGCATTTCGAGCCGCCAAACAAGCCCCAAACGAATGCAAAGTCGCTTTATAACGAAATCTAACGATTGAGTTTTGCGCTCGCTTTAAGCATTCCAGCTCGTATTATGAGATCAAAAACACTTCCTTCTATGCAAATACGCAAGATTCATGCGTTTCGAGCCGTCAAACAAGCCCCAAACGAATGCAAAGTCGCTTTATAACGAAATCTAACGATTGAGTTTTGCGCTCGCTCTAAGCATTCCAGCTCGTATTATGAAATCAAAAACACTTCATTCTATGCAAATACGCAAGATTCGTGCGTTTCGAGCCGCCAAACAAGCCCCAAACGAATGCAAAGTCGCTTTATAACGAAAGCGAACGATCGAGTTTTGCGCTCGCTGTACGAGATCGAGCTCGTATTATAACATCAAACCACTTCATTCTATGCATATACGCAAGATTCATGCGTTTCGAGCCGCCAAACAAGCCCCAAACGAATGCGAATTCGCCTCATAACGAAATCGAACGATTGAGTTTTGCGTTCGCTGTACAAGTTCGACCTAGTATTATAACATCAAAAACTCTTCATTCTATGCAAATACGTAAGATTCATGCGTTTCGAGCCGCCAAACAAGCCCCAAACGAATGCAGAGTCGCTTTGTAACGAAATCGAACGATCGAGGTTTGCGATCGCTGTACGAGTTCGAGCTCGTACTATAAGACCAAAAACTTTTCTTTCTATGCAAATACGTGAGATTCATGCGTTTCGAACCGCCAAACAAGCCCCAAACGGATGCAAAGTCGCTTTATAACGAAATCTAATGATTGAGTTTTGCGCTCGCTGTAAGCATTCCAGCTCGTATTATAAGGTAAGAAACCCTTCGTTCGATGTTAAAACGAGAGATTTATGCATTTCGAGCCGCCAAACAAGCCCTAAACGAATGCAAAGTCGCTTTATAACGAAATCTAACGACTGAGTTTTGCGCTCGCTGTAAGCATTCCAGCTCGTATTATGAGATCAAAAACACTTCATTCTATGCAAATACGCAAGATTCATGCGTTTCGAGCCGCCAAACAAGCCCCAAACGAATGCAAAGTCGCTTTATGACGAAATCAAACGATTGAGTTTTGCGCTCGCTGTAAGCATTCCAGCTCGTATTATGAGATCAAAAACACTTCATTCTATGCAAATACACAAGATTCATGCGTTTCGAGTCGCCAAACAAGCCCCAAACGACTGCAAATCCGCTTTGTAACGAAATCGAACGATTGAGGTTTGCGATCGCTGTACGAGTTCGAGCTCGTACTATAAGACCAAAAACTTTTCTTTCTATGCAAATACGTGAGATTCATGCGTTTCGAACCGCCAAACAAGCCCCAAACGGATGCAAAGTCGCTTTATAACGAAATCTAATGATTGAGTTTTGCGCTTGCTGTAAGCATTCCAGCTCGTATTATAAGGTAAGAAACCCTTCGTTCGATGTTAAAACGAGAGATTTATGCATTTCGAACCGCCAAACAAGCCCCAAACGAATGCAAAGTCGCTTTATAACGAAATCTAACGATTGAGTTTTGCGCTCGGTGTAAGCATTCCAGCTCGTATTATGAGATCAAAAACACTTCATTCTATGCAAATACGCAAGATTCATGCGATTCGAGCCGCCAAACAAGCCCCAAACGAATGCAAAGTCGCTTTAAAACGAAATCTAACGATTGAGTTTTGCCCTCGCTCTAAGCATTCCAGCTCGTATTATGAGATCAAAAACACTTCATTCTATGCAAATACGCAAGATTCACGCGTTTCGAGCCGCCAAACAAGCCCCAAACGAATGCAAAGTCGCTTTATAACGAAATCGAACGATTGAGTTTTGCGTTCGCTGTACAAGTTCGACCTAGTATTATAACATCAAAAACTCTTCATTCTATGCAAATACGTAAGATTCATGCGTTTCGAGCCGCCAAACAAGCCCCAAACGAATGCAAAGTCGCTTTGTAACGAAATCGAACGATTGAGGTTTGCGATCGCTGTACGAGTTCGAGCTCGTACTATAAGACCAAAAACTTTTCTTTCTATGCAAATACGTGAGATTCATGCGTTTCGAACCGCCAAACAAGCCCCAAACGGATGCAAAGTCGCTTTATAACGAAATCTAATGATTGAGTTTTGCGCTCGCTGCAAGCATTCCAGCTCGTATTATAAGGTAAGAAACCCTTCGTTCGATGTTAAAACGAGAGATTTATGCATTTCGAGCCGCCAAACAAGCCCCAAACGAATGCAAAGTCGCTTTATAACGAAATCTAACGATTGAGTTTTGCGCTCGCTGTAAGCATTCCAGCTCGTATTATGAGATCAAAAACACTTCATTCTATGCAAATACGCAAGATTCATGCGTTTCGAGCCGCCAAACAAGCCCCAAACGAATGCAAAGTCGCTTTAAAACGAAATCTAACGATTGAGTTTTGCGCTCGCTGTACGAGATCGAGCTCGTATTACAACATCAAACCACTTCATTATATGCATATACGCAAGATTCATGCGTTTCGAGCCGCCAAACAAGCCCCAAACGAATGCAAATTCGCCTCATAACGAAATCGAACGATTGAGTTTTGCCTTCGCTGTACAAGTTCGACCTAGTATTATAACATCAAAAACCCTTCATTCTATGCAAATACGTAAGATTCATGCGTTTCGAGCCGCCAAACAAGCCCCAAACGAATGCAAAGTCGCTTTGTAACGAAATCGAACGATAGAGGTTTGCGATCGCTGTACGAGTTCGAGCTCGTACTATAAGACCAAAAACTTTTCTTTCTATGCAAATACGTGAGATTCATGCGTTTCGAACCGCCAAACAAGCCCCGAACGGATGCAAAGTCGCTTTATAACGAAATCTAATGATTGAGTTTTGCGCTTGCTGTAAGCATTCCAGCTCGTATTATAAGGTAAGAAACCCTTCGTTCGATGTTAAAATGAGAGATTTATGCATTTCGAACCGCCAAACAAGCCCCAAACGTATGCAAAGTCGCTTTATAACGAAATCTAACGATTGAGTTTTGCGCTCGGTGTAAGCATTCCAGCTCGTATTATGAGATCAAAAACACTTCATTCTATGCAAATACGCAAGATTCATGCGTTTCGAGCCGCCAAACAAGCCCCAAACGAATGCAAAGTCGCTTTATAACGAAATCTAACGATTGAGTTTTGCGCTCGGTGTAAGCATTCCAGCTCGTATTATGAGATCAAAAACACTTCATTCTATGCAAATACGCAAGATTCATGCGTTTCGAGCCGCCAAACAAGCCCCAAACGAATGCAAAGTCGCTTTATAACGAAATCGAACGATTGAGTTTTGCGTTCGCTGTACAAGTTCGACCTAGTATTATAACATCAAAAACTCTTCATTCTATGCAAATACGTAAGATTCATGCGTTTCGAGCCGCCAAACAAGCCCCAAACGAATGCAAAGTCGCTTTGTAACGAAATCGAACGATTGAGGTTTGCGATCGCTGTACGAGTTCGAGCTCGTACTATAAGACCAAAAACTTTTCTTTCTATGCAAATACGTGAGATTCATGCGTTTCGAACCGCCAAACAAGCCCCAAACGGATGCAAAGTCGCTTTATAACGAAATCTAATGATTGAGTTTTGCGCTTGCTGTAAGCATTCCAGCTCGTATTATAAGGTAAGAAACCCTTCGTTCGATGTTAAAACGAGAGATTTATGCATTTCGAACCGCCAAACAAGCCCCAAACGAATGCAAAGTCGCTTTATAACGAAATCTAACGATTGAGTTTTGCGCTCGTTGTAAGCATTCCAGCTCGTATTATGAGATCAAAAACACTTCATTCTATGCAAATACGCAAGATTCATGCGTTTCGAGCCGCCAAACAAGCCCCAAACGAATGCAAAGTCGCTTTAAAACGAAATCTAACGATTGAGTTTTGCCCTCGCTCTAACCATTCCAGCTCGTATTATGAGATCAAAAACACTTCATTCTATGCAAATACGCAAGATTCACGCGTTTCGAGCCGCCAAACAAGCCCCAAACGAATGCAAAGTCGCTTTATAACGAAATCGAACGATTGAGTTTTGCGTTCGCTGTACAAGTTCGACCTAGTATTATAACATCAAAAACTCTTCATTCTATGCAAATACGTAAGATTCATGCGTTTCGAGCCGCCAAACAAGCCCCAAACGAATGCAAAGTCGCTTTGTAACGAAATCGAACGATTGAGGTTTGCGATCGCTGTACGAGTTCGAGCTCGTACTATAAGACCAAAAACTTTTCTTTCTATGCAAATACGTGAGATTCATGCGTTTCGAACCGCCAAACAAGCCCCAAACGGCTGCAAAGTCGCTTTATAACGAAATCTAATGATTGAGTGTTGCGCTCGCTGCAAGCATTCCAGCTCGTATTATAAGGTAAGAAACCCTTCGTTCGATGTTAAAACGAGAGATTTATGCATTTCGAGCCGCCAAACAAGCCCCAAACGAATGCAAAGTCGCTTTATAACGAAATCTAACGATTGAGTTTTGCGCTCGCTGTAAGCATTCCAGCTCGTATTATGAGATCAAAAACACTTCATTCTATGCAAATACGCAAGATTCATGCGTTTCGAGCCGCCAAACAAGCCCCAAACGAATGCAAAGTCGCTTTAAAACGAAATCTAACGATTGAGTTTTGCCCTCGCTCTAAGCATTCCAGCTCGTATTATGAGATCAAAAACACTTCATTCTATGCAAATACGCAAGATTCATGCGTTTCGAGCCGCCAAACAAGCCCCAAACGAATGCAAAGTCGCTTTATAACGAATTCGAACGATTGAGTTTTGCGCTCGCTGTACGAGATCGAGCTCGTATTACAACATCAAACCACTTCATTCTATGCAAATACGTAAGATTCATGCGTTTCGAGCCGCCAAACAAGCCCCAAACGAATGCAAAGTCGCTTTGTAACGAAATCGAACGATAGAGGTTTGCGATCGCTGTACGAGTTCGAGCTCGTACTATAAGACCAAAAACTTTTCTTTCTATGCAAATACGTGAGATTTATGCGTTTCGAACCGCCAAACAAGCCTCAAACGAATGCAAAGTCGCTTTATAACGAAATCTAATGATTGAGTTTTGCGCTCGCTGTAAGCATTCCAGCTCGTATTATAAGGTAAAAAACCCTTCGTTCGATGTTAAAACGAGAGATTTATGCATTTCGAGCCGCCAAACAAGCCCCAAACGAATGCAAAGTCGCTTTATAACGAAATCTAACGATTGAGTTTTGCGCTCGCTGTAAGCATTCCAGCTCGTATTATGAGATCAAAAACACTTCATTCTATGCAAATACGCAAGATTCATGCGTTTCGAGCCGCCAAACAAGCCCCAAACGAATGCAAAGTCGCTTTAAAACGAAATCTAACGATTGAGTTTTGCCCTCGCTCTAAGCATTCCAGCTCGTATTATGAGATCAAAAACACTTCATTCTATGCAAATACGCAAGATTCATGCGTTTCGAGCCGCCAAACAAGCCCCAAACGAATGCAAAGTCGCTTTATAACGAATTCGAACGATTGAGTTTTGCGCTCGCTGTACGAGATCGAGCTCGTATTACAACATCAAACCACTTCATTATATGCATATACGCAAGATTCATGCGTTTCGAGCCGCCAAACAAGCCCCAAACGAATGCAAATTCGCCTCATAACGAAATCGAACGATTGAGTTTTGCCTTCGCTGTACAAGTTCGACCTAGTATTATAACATCAAAAACCCTTCATTCTATGCAAATACGTAAGATTCATGCGTTTCGAGCCGCCAAACAAGCCCCAAACGAATGCAAAGTCGCTTTGTAACGAAATCGAACGATAGAGGTTTGCGATCGCTGTACGAGTTCGAGCTCGTACTATAAGACCAAAAACTTTTCTTTCTATGCAAATACGTGAGATTTATGCGTTTCGAACCGCCAAACAAGCCTCAAACGAATGCAAAGTCGCTTTATAACGAAATCTAATGATTGAGTTTTGCGCTCGCTGTAAGCATTCCAGCTCGTATTATAAGGTAAAAAACCCTTCGTTCGATGTTAAAACGAGAGATTTATGCATTTCGAGCCGCCAAACAAGCCCCAAACGAATGCAAAGTCGCTTTATAACGAAATCTAACGATTGAGTTTTGCGCTCGCTTTAAGCATTCCAGCTCGTATTATGAGATCAAAAACACTTCATTCTATGCAAATACGCAAGATTCATGCGTTTCGAGCCGTCAAACAAGCCCCAAACGAATGCAAAGTCGCTTTATAACGAAATCTAACGATTGAGTTTTGCGCTCGCTCTAAGCATTCCAGCTCGTATTATGAGATCAAAAACACTTCATTCTATGCAAATACGCAAGAGTCATGCGTTTCGAGCCGCCAAACAAGCCCCAAAGAATGCAAAGTCGCTTTATAACGAAATCTAACGATTGAGTTTTGCGCTTGCTGTAAGCATTCCAGCTCGTATTATGAGATCAAAAACACTTCATTCTATGCAAATACGCAAGATTCGTGCGTTTCGAGCCGCCAAACAAGCCCCAAACGAATGCAAAGTCGCTTTATGACGAAATCAAACGATTGAGTTTTGCGCTCGCTGTAAGCATTCCAGCTCGTATTATGAGATCAAAAACACTTCATTCTATGCAAATACACAAGATTCATGCCTTTCGAGCCGCCAAACAAGCCCCAAACGACTGCAAATCCGCTTTGTAACGAAATCGAACGATTGAGGTTTGCGATCGCTGTACGAGTTCGAGCTCGTACTATAAGACCAAAAACTTTTCTTTCTATGCAAATACGTGAGATTCATGCGTTTCGAACCGCCAAACAAGCCCCAAACGGATGCAAAATCGCTTTATAACGAAATCTAATGATTGAGTTTTGCGCTTGCTGTAAGCATTCCAGCTCGTATTATGAGATCAAAAACACTTCATTCTATGCAAATACGCAAGATTCATGCGTTTCAAGCAGCCAAACAAGCCCCAAACGAATGCAAATTCGCCTCATAACGAAATCGAACGATTGAGTTTTGCGTTCGCTGTACAAGTTCGACCTAGTATTATAACATCAAAAACTCTTCATTCTATGCAAATACGTAAGATTCATGCGTTTCGAGCCGCCAAACAAGCCCCAAACGAACGCAAAGTCGCTTTGTAACGAAATCGAACGATTGAGGTTTGCGATCGCTGTAGGAGTTCCAGCTCGTATTATAAGATACGTAACCCTTCGTTCGATGTAAAAACACGAGATTGATGCGTTTCGAGCGGCCAAACAAGCCCCAAACGAATGCCAAGTCGTTTTATAACGAAATTGAACGATTGAGGTTTGCGCTCGCTGTAGGCGTTCCAGCTCGTATTATAAGATCAACAACATTTCATTCTATGTAAATACGCAAGATTCATGCGTTTCGAGACGCCAAACAAGTCCCAAACGAATGCAAAGTCGCTTTGTAACGAAATGGAACGATTGAGGTTTGCGATCGCTGTACGAGTTCCAGCTCGTACTATAAGACCAAAAACTTTTCTTTCTATGCAAATACGTGAGATTCATGCGTTTCGAACCGCCAAACAAGCCTCAAACGAATGCAAAGTCGCTTTATAACGAAATCTAATGATTGAGTTTTGCGCTCGCTGTAAGCATTCCAGCTCGTATTATAAGGTAAGAAACCCTTCGTTCGATGTTAAAACGAGAGATTTATGCATTTCGAGCCGCCAAACAAGCCCCAAAGAATGCAAAGTCGCTTTATAACGAAATCTAACGATAGAGGTTTGCGATCGCTGTACGAGTTCGAGCTCGTACTATAAGACCAAAAACTTTTCTTTCTATGCAAATACGTGAGATTTATGCGTTTCGAACCGCCAAACAAGCCTCAAACGAATGCAAAGTCGCTTTATAACGAAATCTAATGATTGAGTTTTGCGCTCGCTGTAAGCATTCCAGCTCGTATTATAAGGTAAAAAACCCTTCGTTCGATGTTAAAACGAGAGATTTATGCATTTCGAGCCGCCAAACAAGCCCCAAACGAATGCAAAGTCGCTTTATAACGAAATCTAACGATTGAGTTTTGCGCTCGCTGTAAGCATTCCAGCTCGTATTATGAGATCAAAAACACTTCATTCTATGCAAATACGCAAGATTCATGCGTTTCGAGCCGCCAAACAAGCCCCAAACGAATGCAAAGTCGCTTTAAAACGAAATCTAACGATTGAGTTTTGCCCTCGCTCTAAGCATTCCAGCTCGTATTATGAGATCAAAAACACTTCATTCTATGCAAATACGCAAGATTCATGCGTTTCGAGCCGCCAAACAAGCCCCAAACGAATGCAAAGTCGCTTTATAACGAATTCGAACGATTGAGTTTTGCGCTCGCTGTACGAGATCGAGCTCGTATTACAACATCAAACCACTTCATTATATGCATATACGCAAGATTCATGCGTTTCGAGCCGCCAAACAAGCCCCAAACGAATGCAAATTCGCCTCATAACGAAATCGAACGATTGAGTTTTGCCTTCGCTGTACAAGTTCGACCTAGTATTATAACATCAAAAACCCTTCATTCTATGCAAATACGTAAGATTCATGCGTTTCGAGCCGCCAAACAAGCCCCAAACGAATGCAAAGTCGCTTTGTAACGAAATCGAACGATAGAGGTTTGCGATCGCTGTACGAGTTCGAGCTCGTACTATAAGACCAAAAACTTTTCTTTCTATGCAAATACGTGAGATTTATGCGTTTCGAACCGCCAAACAAGCCTCAAACGAATGCAAAGTCGCTTTATAACGAAATCTAATGATTGAGTTTTGCGCTCGCTGTAAGCATTCCAGCTCGTATTATAAGGTAAAAAACCCTTCGTTCGATGTTAAAACGAGAGATTTATGCATTTCGAGCCGCCAAACAAGCCCCAAACGAATGCAAAGTCGCTTTATAACGAAATCTAACGATTGAGTTTTGCGCTCGCTTTAAGCATTCCAGCTCGTATTATGAGATCAAAAACACTTCATTCTATGCAAATACGCAAGATTCATGCGTTTCGAGCCGTCAAACAAGCCCCAAACGAATGCAAAGTCGCTTTATAACGAAATCTAACGATTGAGTTTTGCGCTCGCTCTAAGCATTCCAGCTCGTATTATGAGATCAAAAACACTTCATTCTATGCAAATACGCAAGAGTCATGCGTTTCGAGCCGCCAAACAAGCCCCAAAGAATGCAAAGTCGCTTTATAACGAAATCTAACGATTGAGTTTTGCGCTTGCTGTAAGCATTCCAGCTCGTATTATGAGATCAAAAACACTTCATTCTATGCAAATACGCAAGATTCGTGCGTTTCGAGCCGCCAAACAAGCCCCAAACGAATGCAAAGTCGCTTTATGACGAAATCAAACGATTGAGTTTTGCGCTCGCTGTAAGCATTCCAGCTCGTATTATGAGATCAAAAACACTTCATTCTATGCAAATACACAAGATTCATGCCTTTCGAGCCGCCAAACAAGCCCCAAACGACTGCAAATCCGCTTTGTAACGAAATCGAACGATTGAGGTTTGCGATCGCTGTACGAGTTCGAGCTCGTACTATAAGACCAAAAACTTTTCTTTCTATGCAAATACGTGAGATTCATGCGTTTCGAACCGCCAAACAAGCCCCAAACGGATGCAAAATCGCTTTATAACGAAATCTAATGATTGAGTTTTGCGCTTGCTGTAAGCATTCCAGCTCGTATTATGAGATCAAAAACACTTCATTCTATGCAAATACGCAAGATTCATGCGTTTCAAGCAGCCAAACAAGCCCCAAACGAATGCAAATTCGCCTCATAACGAAATCGAACGATTGAGTTTTGCGTTCGCTGTACAAGTTCGACCTAGTATTATAACATCAAAAACTCTTCATTCTATGCAAATACGTAAGATTCATGCGTTTCGAGCCGCCAAACAAGCCCCAAACGAACGCAAAGTCGCTTTGTAACGAAATCGAACGATTGAGGTTTGCGATCGCTGTAGGAGTTCCAGCTCGTATTATAAGATACGTAACCCTTCGTTCGATGTAAAAACACGAGATTGATGCGTTTCGAGCGGCCAAACAAGCCCCAAACGAATGCCAAGTCGTTTTATAACGAAATTGAACGATTGAGGTTTGCGCTCGCTGTAGGCGTTCCAGCTCGTATTATAAGATCAACAACATTTCATTCTATGTAAATACGCAAGATTCATGCGTTTCGAGACGCCAAACAAGTCCCAAACGAATGCAAAGTCGCTTTGTAACGAAATGGAACGATTGAGGTTTGCGATCGCTGTACGAGTTCCAGCTCGTACTATAAGACCAAAAACTTTTCTTTCTATGCAAATACGTGAGATTCATGCGTTTCGAACCGCCAAACAAGCCTCAAACGAATGCAAAGTCGCTTTATAACGAAATCTAATGATTGAGTTTTGCGCTCGCTGTAAGCATTCCAGCTCGTATTATAAGGTAAGAAACCCTTCGTTCGATGTTAAAACGAGAGATTTATGCATTTCGAGCCGCCAAACAAGCCCCAAAGAATGCAAAGTCGCTTTATAACGAAATCTAACGATTGAGTTTTGCGCTCGCTGTAAGCATTCCAGCTCGTATTATGAGATCAAAAACACTTCATTCTATGCAAATACGCAAGATTCATGCGTTTCGAGCCGCCAAACAAGCCCCAAACGACTGCAAATCCGCTTTGTAACGAAATCGAACGATTGAGGTTTCCGATCGCTGTACGAGTTCGAGCTCGTACTATAAGACCAAAAACTCTTCTTTCTATGCAAATACGTGAGATTCATGCGCTTCGAACCGCCAAACAAGCCCCGAACGGATGCAAAGTCGCTTTATAACGAAATCTAATTGTTGTACCCCGGCTGGCTCAGTAGGATATTAATTCGGGACACCGGTTGCGAAATAGTAAGGTGCGTGCAACGGCACGCGACGATCGTACATCGAGCGTCGAGCGCGTCACCGGACACCGCTGACGCAGCACTTAGGCCATCGCGAGTGGCTCGGTAACTGGAGCATCGGCTCGAGTACCGAGGCAATTATTGCGAAATGTAAAATATGCTCCAAATCTCGCCCGCAGAAAAGCGAGGATTTGGAAAGATATTTGTTTATAAGAATAAAGTAAACCATAAACTTGCGCTAGATATTAAGCTGACATACGTGCTCTCGATGAGTATATAGAGGATCGAGAGCAGGTACTCGGCAGTCTGATCAGAACTCAGGATACGGTACGGTTGATTACAATACATTATATTTCATAACCGAGATAAATGTGAGTAGCGAGTGGCTCGCTACGGGGTGTACCGAGATTGGTAAATATTCAATAACCTAATAAAGACCTTTTTATAAACTGTGCATTCATTCTCTTGGGTTCTAACCCTTTACTGGATATATCCCGAACATTCGAGCTCACGGCTCCAGCACAGAACCCGGAGTAGCTAACCGAGTTTCTGCGGCACAACATTGGTGGCAGCGGTGGGATATCCAGAGAGAATTAAGAAAAAAAAGGAAAACAATATTTACCAGATCGTACGGCGACCTGTGTGCCTCCATTGAGGGAGAAGAGAGTGCCGCGAACCAGGGTCGACAAGTGTTCAGCGAGAGTAATCAACCGTAGCCTTCGCGGATCGCTGCAGGATCCTCGAAGGGCGTCCTCATTGAGGGGGACGGAAACCGTTGGGAAGCCCGGGACCAAGAGGGTCACGGAAGAGTTGTAGGGCACACTGGAGGTGGCCCCATCACTGAGTGTAAATCGAAAGCCCGCGCGGACGCGGAAGATCTTTGCCAAGACCGGTAGGACGCTACCGGTGGCCAACGCGAGAGTAACCCAGGGTTAAAAAACTGAGCAAAGAGGGAACAAACCTGGAGACAGATAAGGGACGGAGAAGAGTCCAACAGTTTCAAAAGTTAAACGGGAAAAATAAAATAAAATGGGTGAGCGCGACTTGCCGCAGGGACCCCCGGGGTCAGGGCAGCGCAGGGGAACCCCGAGCACGGGGGAGGAAGCATTGGGGGTGGTTGAGGGCGTCCAAGGCGCCCTAGCTGACATCACGAACCGGGCACGGGAGGTGCTGGGGGAGCAATCGGTTGAAGGTAACGAGGAAGGACGGGGAAATTCGCCAAACCCGCTGTACGGGGTAAACACCCAGAGGGGAACTGGCTGGGAGAACATCGACGTGCAGATGTTCGAGCGCCGACCGGATGAGGTCACGCCGGCCATGGTGTCCCAGGAAATCTCCCGAATGGCGCGCTCATTACGAGGTCAAGTCGGGCACAGGGCTATCGGCGGGAACGGCGAACACGGGAGAAGCAATGGGCTCCCGCTCAAACCTGCCCTGAGGGCTACCCGAAGGACCCTATTCGCCGAACAGGAGGACATGCACGAGGACAACAGGGAATCCCGGGGAGGAAATGAGAGTCAGTCCGGCCCCGAGGACGAGACGGTACATACCATTGCGCAGATGCAGGGGAGAATAAGTGAACTCGAGGGGCAGCTGGAGGAAGCTCGCAACCGGTCCCAGGCGGCACCACCGATGGATGCTGATTCCATGGTCGAACGTCTCCTGGCCTTGGAGGAAACCATGAGGGACCACATTCTGGAGTCCCGTGGGCCACCACGGGGAGGGGTAACCCCGCCGCGGCGGCAGTCACCATTTCGGCGACAAACCCGGGAATCGACCCAGTTTAGGGCGGTACCGGTGTATTTGGATATACCCGCCGCCCTGCGAAATATTAAAACCTTCGACGGGAACGATCCCACGAAGCTCGACGGTTTTATTTTGTCATGCGAAGCGGTATGGGGATTGGTCCTTCCCGAGCAGCGGTCTACTCTCCTTACGCTCATCCGGAGCAGTAAACTGGAGGATCGAGCAACGCGGGAAATGAGGCACAAAACTATTGTAACCTTGCGGGATTTACGGACAGAATTGGAGGCACTTTATGGGAAACGAGAGTCCCTCGCCTCTCTGCAATACCAGTTCAGCATACTGAAACAGGAACCAACGGAGAACGTCTCAACCTACGCCACCCGGGTCGAAAACCTGACGGTGGAATTAATCGAGAAGTTGTGTGAAGGAGTCGATGCAGCGGGGGCTCGCTACATCGGAAATGCCTTCCGGAAAACCGCACAGATGAATTTCGAGGTCGGCCTGAATAAGGAATTACAGACCCTCGTGCGATCACGTAATTATTCGAGCCTGCACGACGCTATCGTCGGGGCCATAGAGGTCGAGAAAATGACGAAGGGGCACCCAGGCAGTCAGGACTCGGCAAGATCCAGTCTGGGGGGTGGAAACCCGCGGCGGTCACACGGCGCGGTCAAGGAGGAAGCACGCACCTGTTATACATGTGGACAGACCGGCCACGTGGCCAAGGACTGTCAACAGGGGGCCCGAGTTAGGCTCCCCCTACCGGCCTCGGGGAACGTTCATATGGCAAGCATTTCGTGCAATTACTGTAAAAAAACTGGGCATCTCTGGAGGGATTGCCGGGCACGTAAGCGGGACAACCAGCGGACCAAAGGTTATGACAATAATAGGAGACAGCAAAATGAGCATCGTGAAGAAGAAGCCGCCCTACATCCGGGGCAGGAAGGGACTGTAGGGGAATTACAAGCAAGGGCATACACAGTCACCGCCTACGACAGGGCTACGCCGGGAGAGGGGATTTTTTCCCTATAAATAGGGCGAAGGAGCACCCTATTCATATACAGCGCGAGTCCAGCCACAGGAAGATCTGCCGGCGAGAACAACCTGAAACGATTGAGGGAGCAGCTGGGAAGAAATCCGTCGCGGAGACTGTCAGGAAGAGGATCAGTGCAGACGAATAATAGTCGGAGTGAAAGTAAAAAAAAAAAAAAAAAAAAATTGGGGGTAAAACGGCCCGGCTAAAATTTTCTCCTGTTAAGGGGGAAAATAACAGAACTGTATCCCGGTATGGGGAGGAAAACCCCACGGGAGGAAGATATAAAAAAAAGGGGAAGAAAGGAATCAAAACGAGAATGAAATAAAAAAGAGAGGGAAAAAGGAATTAAAACGAAAATGGGAAAAATAATTCCTGTGCGAAGCAAAAGTGAGTAAGGGGAGAGAATAATGAAGAAAGGAATAGTAAAATAAATAAACGGAGGTAAAAAAAAAAAAGAAGAACCCGAAGGAAGAGCAATACGGATACGACACACGCCAGGGGTGCGGTAGGTTAGGAACGGCTACGTTACGATATGCGACGGCCAGGGTAATGTCCCGGTGCCGCCAGACAGCGCGCACCGCTCACAGAAGTCGACGCAGCAGAAATCCGATCCCGCCGGGTCGGAGTGCCGCTGCGGAACATCGCTTCACCCAAATGAAAATGAAACATAAACATAGGAAAAAAAATAACTCTGAAATGAAGAAAGAATTTAACGGAGATCCAACAATTTTGACGACAAGATTGAAGAAGTCATGAATTGACAGCAGATGATAATTACTCCGCTGAAGATGTACCGAAAACCTACGCCGCGGCAGAATCAATTTTAGGAGAATCAACGACTGCCGAAACCGAGACGCATAAACTCGAGAAAAAACATCAGGGCAAATCTCGTAATCCCGGAGAAGAATTACATCAGTTAACCACCACTCCAGGCGAGTGTGACAACCAGAGCCAAGGTCGAGAGGACGCCCATGGGGAAAAGAGGGGACGGAGGAAACGGAAAAACCAAAGTTATTAGTAACAGACTATTCTTGTTACATATTATATATATTTATTAACGAGATACAAATCGGGTCCATTTATTAACAAGATACATAACATCGCTGAAGCGCTGCTGCTGGTTAGTACAGCTGGGCAAGGTCCCAGCGCATCTCGCCGGCCTGCGCACGCCGTAACCGGGAGGCCTCGTCCTCGGGGTTTTCAGGGCAATCGGAGTCCTCGGAATCGGAAGCACCCGCCGGACGAACGGTCGTGCCGGAAGCCAGCCAGGCCCCGGAGGAAAGTCGATGGCCGGAGACAATCTGGTAGTCTCCAGGAAGCCGTCCATGCATCGCCCGGAAGTTTATCTCCGCGGGCGTAAGGACACGGATCCGGGGGATGGGTGCCGATGGCCGAGGGCAGGGCCCTGTCAAGACTAGGTGCGCCACGTCTGTTGAAACTGGCCGGAAGCTCGCCGGGGAGGTTGGGGGTTCGACGGCCTGGACCTCGTCCTCGGCGGAGACTGGACTAGACCCCGGACTATACGAAGGCCCCGTGGACGCGGGTGAAGCGGTACGCCTCCTCTGGAAAAGAGTAACACGGGGTGCCATGAGCCTCGGAGGGAAGAAGAAAAATACTATGCGCCAATTTTTTGTATCAACCACGGATGACAGGACTTACCTTGAGCGGTGGACTCTTCATGGTGGGCTGAGCAGCGATTCTTTAAAAATCGAAGGGGCAAAAGCAACGAAAGTGACTGCGAACGGACGAAAACGAAGTACGGGGGACCCAAGACTGGGCCGCCTGTTATAGGCGTGAAAACGTAAGCGCAGCAACCCATAGACCAACGACCCCCGTCCGTCAGCAGAAATCAACCCGGACATCGGCAACATGCAGCGGCGATGGCCAGCCTTTTCCGTGTTTCGCAACAGTTCCGCAAGGTCTCCTGTACTCAATTACTTCCTTCGTTTGCGCAAAAGCGGGTAATTCCGAAAGGAAAGATTGCAAAAATTAACCAGAAAAGGGGCCCAGAAGTTGTGAACAATTACATGTAATACCGAGCACGGGGTACACGAAGAATTGTAAAAATAAAGCTCGCCGGAGACGAGCGAAAAGAAATCAAATTTCTTTTCTTTTTAGGGGGGAGGAATGTTGTACCCCGGCTGGCTCAGTAGGATATTAATTCGGGACACCGGTTGCGAAATAGTAAGGTGCGTGCAACGGCACGCGACGATCGTACATCGAGCGTCGAGCGCGTCACCGGACACCGCTGACGCAGCACTTAGGCCATCGCGAGTGGCTCGGTAACTGGAGCATCGGCTCGAGTACCGAGGCAATTATTGCGAAATGTAAAATATGCTCCAAATCTCGCCCGCAGAAAAGCGAGGATTTGGAAAGATATTTGTTTATAAGAATAAAGTAAACCATAAACTTGCGCTAGATATTAAGCTGACATACGTGCTCTCGATGAGTATATAGAGGATCGAGAGCAGGTACTCGGCAGTCTGATCAGAACTCAGGATACGGTACGGTTGATTACAATACATTATATTTCATAACCGAGATAAATGTGAGTAGCGAGTGGCTCGCTACGGGGTGTACCGAGATTGGTAAATATTCAATAACCTAATAAAGACCTTTTTATAAACTGTGCATTCATTCTCTTGGGTTCTAACCCTTTACTGGATATATCCCGAACATTCGAGCTCACGGCTCCAGCACAGAACCCGGAGTAGCTAACCGAGTTTCTGCGGCACAACATAATGATTGAGTTTTGCGCTTGCTGTAAGCATTCCAGCTCGTATTATAAGGTAAGAAACCCTTCGTTCGATGTTAAAATGAGAGATTTATGCATTTCGAACCGCCAAACAAGCCCCAAACGAATGCAAAGTCGCTTTATAACGAAATCTAACGATTGAGTTTTGCGCTCGGTGTAAGCATTCCAGCTCGTATTATGAGATCAAAAACACTTCATTCTATGCAAATACGCAAGATTCATGCGTTTCGAGCCGCCAAACAAGCCCCAAACGAATGCAAAGTCGCTTTATAACGAAATCTAACGATTGAGTTTTGCGCTCGGTGTAAGCATTCCAGCTCGTATTATGAGATCAAAAACACTTCATTCTATGCAAATACGCAAGATTCATGCGTTTCGAGCCGCCAAACAAGCCCCAAACGAATGCAAAGTCGCTTTATAACGAAATCGAACGATTGAGTTTTGCGTTCGCTGTACAAGTTCGACCTAGTATTATAACATCAAAAACTCTTCATTCTATGCAAATACGTAAGATTCATGCGTTTCGAGCCGCCAAACAAGCCCCAAACGAATGCAAAGTCGCTTTGTAACGAAATCGAACGATTGAGGTTTGCGATCGCTGTACGAGTTCGAGCTCGTACTATAAGACCAAAAACTTTTCTTTCTATGCAAATACGTGAGATTCATGCGTGTCGAACCGCCAAACAAGCCCCAAACGGATGCAAAGTCGCTTTATAATGAAATCTAATGATTGAGTTTTGCGCTCGCTGCAAGCATTCCAGCTCGTATTATAAGGTAAGAAACCCTTCGTTCGATGTTAAAACGAGAGATTTATGCATGTCGAGCCGCCAAACAAGCCCCAAACGAATGCAAAGTCGCGTTAAAACGAAATCTAACGATTGAGTTTTGCCCTCGCTCTAGCATTCCAGCTCGTATTATGAGATCAAAAACACTTCATTCTATGCAAATACGCAAGATTCATGCGTTTCGAGCCGCCAAACAAGCCCCAAACGAATGCAAAGTCGCTTTATAACGAAATCTAACGACTGAGTTTTGCGCTCGCTGTAAGCATTCCAGCTCGTATTATGAGATCAAAAACACTTCATTCTATGCAAATACGCAAGATTCATGCGTTTCGAGCCGCCAAACAAGCCCCAAACGAATGCAAAGTCGCTTTATGACGAAATCAAACGATTGAGTTTTGCGCTCGCTGTAAGCATTCCAGCTCGTATTATGAGATCAAAAACACTTCATTCTATGCAAATACACAAGATTCATGCGTTTCGAGTCGCCAAACAAGCCCCAAACGACTGCAAATCCGCTTTGTAACGAAATCGAACGATTGAGGTTTGCGATCGCTGTACGAGTTCGAGCTCGTACTATAAGACCAAAAACTTTTCTTTCTATGCAAATACGTGAGATTCATGCGTTTCGAACCGCCAAACAAGCCCCAAACGGATGCAAAGTCGCTTTATAACGAAATCTAATGATTGAGTTTTGCGCTTGCTGTAAGCATTCCAGCTCGTATTATAAGGTAAGAAACCCTTCGTTCGATGTTAAAACGAGAGATTTATGCATTTCGAACCGCCAAACAAGCCCCAAACGAATGCAAAGTCGCTTTATAACGAAATCTAACGATTGAGTTTTGCGCTCGGTGTAAGCATTCCAGCTCGTATTATGAGATCAAAAACACTTCATTCTATGCAAATACGCAAGATTCATGCGTTTCGAGCCGCCAAACAAGCCCCAAACGAATGCAAAGTCGCTTTAAAACGAAATCTAACGATTGAGTTTTGCCCTCGCTCTAACCATTCCAGCTCGTATTATGAGATCAAAAACACTTCATTCTATGCAAATACGGAAGATTCACGCGTTTCGAGCCGCCAAACAAGCCCCAAACGAATGCAAAGTCGCTTTATAACGAAATCGAACGATTGAGTTTTGCGTTCGCTGTACAAGTTCGACCTAGTATTATAACATCAAAAACTCTTCATTCTATGCAAATACGTAAGATTCATGCGTTTCGAGCCGCCAAACAAGCCCCAAACGAATGCAAAGTCGCTTTGTAACGAAATCGAACGATTGAGGTTTGCGATCGCTGTACGAGTTCGAGCTCGTACTATAAGACCAAAAACTTTTCTTTCTATGCAAATACGTGAGATTCATGCGTTTCGAACCGCCAAACAAGCCCCAAACGGATGCAAAGTCGCTTTATAACGAAATCTAATGATTGAGTTTTGCGCTCGCTGCAAGCATTCCAGCACGTATTATAAGGTAAGAAACCCTTCGTTCGATGTTAAAACGAGAGATTTATGCATTTCGAGCCGCCAAACAAGCCCCAAACGAATGCAAAGTCGCTTTATAACGAAATCTAACGACTGAGTTTTGCGCTCGCTGTAAGCATTCCAGCTCGTATTATGAGATCAAAAACACTTCATTCTATGCAAATACGCAAGATTCATGCGTTTCGAGCCGCCAAACAAGCCCCAAACGAATGCAAAGTCGCTTTAAAACGAAATCTAACGATTGAGTTTTGCCCTCGCTCTAAGCATTCCAGCTCGTATTGTGAGATCAAAAACACTTCATTCTATGCAAATACGCAAGATTCATGCGTTTCGAGCCGCCAAACAAGCCCCAAACGAATGCAAAGTCGCTTTATAACGAATTCGAACGATTGAGTTTTGCGCTCGCTGTACGAGATCGAGCTCGTATTACAACATCAAACCACTTCATTATATGCATATACGCAAGATTCATGCGTTTCGAGCCGCCAAACAAGCCCCAAACGAATGCAAATTCGCCTCATAACGAAATCGAACGATTGAGTTTTGCCTTCGCTGTACAAGTTCGACCTAGTATTATAACATCAAAAACCCTTCATTCTATGCAAATACGTAAGATTCATGCGTTTCGAGCCGCCAAACAAGCCCCAAACGAATGCAAAGTCGCTTTGTAACGAAATCGAACGATAGAGGTTTGCGATCGCTGTACGAGTTCGAGCTCGTACTATAAGACCAAAAACTTTTCTTTCTATGCAAATACGCAAGATTCATGCGTTTCGAGCCGTCAAACAAGCCCCAAACGAATGCAAAGTCGCTTTATAACGAAATCTAACGATTGAGTTTTGCGCTCGCTCTAAGCATTCCAGCTCGTATTATGAGATCAAAAACACTTCATTCTATGCAAATACGCAAGAGTCATGCGTTTCGAGCCGCCAAACAAGCCCCAAAGAATGCAAAGTCGCTTTATAACGAAATCTAACGATTGAGTTTTGCGCTCGCTGTAAGCATTCCAGCTCGTATTATGAGATCAAAAACACTTCATTCTATGCAAATACGCAAGATTCGTGCGTTTCGAGCCGCCAAACAAGCCCCAAACGAATGCAAAGTCGCTTTATGACGAAATCAAACGATTGAGTTTTGCGCTCGCTGTAAGCATTCCAGCTCGTATTATGAGATCAAAAACACTTCATTCTATGCAAATACACAAGATTCATGCCTTTCGAGCCGCCAAACAAGCCCCAAACGACTGCAAATCCGCTTTGTAACGAAATCGAACGATTGAGGTTTGCGATCTCTGTACGAGTTCGAGCTCGTACTATAAGACCAAAAACTTTTCTTTCTATGCAAATACGTGAGATTCATGCGTTTCGAACCGCCAAACAAGCCCCAAACGGATGCAAAATCGCTTTATAACGAAATCTAATGATTGAGTTTTGCGCTTGCTGTAAGCATTCCAGCTCGTATTATGAGATCAAAAACACTTCATTCTATGCAAATACGCAAGATTCATGCGTTTCAAGCAGCCAAACAAGCCCCAAACGAATGCAAATTCGCCTCATAACGAAATCGAACGATTGAGTTTTGCGTTCGCTGTACAAGTTCGACCTAGTATTATAACATCAAAAACTCTTCATCCTATGCAAATACGTAAGATTCATGCGTTTCGAGCCGCCAAACAAGCCCCAAACGAACGCAAAGTCGCTTTGTAACGAAATCGAACGATTGAGGTTTGCGATCGCTGTAGGAGTTCCAGCTCGTATTATAAGATACGTAACCCTTCGTTCGATGTAAAAACACGAGATTGATGCGTTTCGAGCGGCCAAACAAGCCCCAAACGAATGCCAAGTCGTTTTATAACGAAATTGAACGATTGAGGTTTGCGCTCGCTGTAGGCGTTCCAGCTCGTATTATAAGATCAACAACATTTCATTCTATGTAAATACGCAAGATTCATGCGTTTCGAGACGCCAAACAAGTCCCAAACGAATGCAAAGTCGCTTTGTAACGAAATCGAACGATTGAGGTTTGCGATCGCTGTACGAGTTTCAGCTCGTACTATAAGACCAAAAACTTTTCTTTCTATGCAAATACGTGAGATTCATGCTTTTCGAACCGCCAAACAAGCCTCAAACGAATGCAAAGTCGCTTTATAACGAAATCTAATGATTGAGTTTTGCGCTCGCTGTCAGCATTCCAGCTCATATTATAAGGTAAGAAACCCTTCGTTCGATGTTAAAACGAGAGATTTATGCATTTCGAGCCGCCAAACAAGCCCCAAAGAATGCAAAGTCGCTTTATAACGAAATCTAACGATTGAGTTTTGCGCTCGCTGTAAGCATTCCAGCTCGTATTATGAGATCAAAAACACTTCATTCTATGCAAATACGCAAGATTCATGCGTTTCGAGCCGCCAAACAAGCCCCAAACGACTGCAAATCCGCTTTGTAACGAAATCGAACGATTGAGGTTTCCGATCGCTGTACGAGTTCGAGCTCGTACTATAAGACCAAAAACTCTTCTTTCTATGCAAATACGTGAGATTCATGCGCTTCGAACCGCCAAACAAGCCCCGAACGGATGCAAAGTCGCTTTATAACGAAATCTAATGATTGAGTTTTGCGCTTGCTGTAAGCATTCCAGCTCGTATTATAAGGTAAGAAACCCTTCGTTCGATGTTAAAATGAGAGATTTATGCATTTCGAACCGCCAAACAAGCCCCAAACGAATGCAAAGTCGCTTTATAACGAAATCTAACGATTGAGTTTTGCGCTCGGTGTAAGCATTCCAGCTCGTATTATGAGATCAAAAACACTTCATTCTATGCAAATACGCAAGATTCATGCGTTTCGAGCCGCCAAACAAGCCCCAAACGAATGCAAAGTCGCTTTATAACGAAATCTAACGATTGAGTTTTGCGCTCGGTGTAAGCATTCCAGCTCGTATTATGAGATCAAAAACACTTCATTCTATGCAAATACGCAAGATTCATGCGTTTCGAGCCGCCAAACAAGCCCCAAACGAATGCAAAGTCGCTTTATAACGAAATCGAACGATTGAGTTTTGCGTTCGCTGTACAAGTTCGACCTAGTATTATAACATCAAAAACTCTTCATTCTATGCAAATACGTAAGATTCATGCGTTTCGAGCCGCCAAACAAGCCCCAAACGAATGCAAAGTCGCTTTGTAACGAAATCGAACGATTGAGGTTTGCGATCGCTGTACGAGTTCGAGCTCGTACTATAAGACCAAAAACTTTTCTTTCTATGCAAATACGTGAGATTCATGCGTGTCGAACCGCCAAACAAGCCCCAAACGGATGCAAAGTCGCTTTATAATGAAATCTAATGATTGAGTTTTGCGCTCGCTGCAAGCATTCCAGCTCGTATTATAAGGTAAGAAACCCTTCGTTCGATGTTAAAACGAGAGATTTATGCATTTCGAGCCGCCAAACAAGCCCCAAACGAATGCAAAGTCGCTTTATAACGAAATCTAACGACTGAGTTTTGCGCTCGCTGTAAGCATTCCAGCTCGTATTATGAGATCAAAAACACTTCATTCTATGCAAATACGCAAGATTCATGCGTTTCGAGCCGCCAAACAAGCCCCAAACGAATGCAAAGTCGCTTTATGACGAAATCAAACGATTGAGTTTTGCGCTCGCTGTAAGCATTCCAGCTCGTATTATGAGATCAAAAACACTTCATTCTATGCAAATACACAAGATTCATGCGTTTCGAGTCGCCAAACAAGCCCCAAACGACTGCAAATCCGCTTTGTAACGAAATCGAACGATTGAGGTTTGCGATCGCTGTACGAGTTCGAACTCGTACTATAAGACCAAAAACTTTTCTTTCTATGCAAATACGTGAGATTCATGCGTTTCGAACCGCCAAACAAGCCCCAAACGGATGCAAAGTCGCTTTATAACGAAATCTAATGATTGAGTTTTGCGCTTGCTGTAAGCATTCCAGCTCGTATTATAAGGTAAGAAACCCTTCGTTCGATGTTAAAACGAGAGATTTATGCATTTCGAACCGCCAAACAAGCCCCAAACGAATGCAAAGTCGCTTTATAACGAAATCTAACGATTGAGTTTTGCGCTCGCTGTAAGCATTCCAGCTCGTATTATGAGATCAAAAACACTTCATTCTATGCAAATACGCAAGATTCATGCGTTTCGAGCCGCCAAACAAGCCCCAAACGAATGCAAAGTCGCTTTAAAACGAAATCTAACGATTGAGTTTTGCCCTCGCTCTAAGCATTCCAGCTCGTATTGTGAGATCAAAAACACTTCATTCTATGCAAATACGCAAGATTCATGCGTTTCGAGCCGCCAAACAAGCCCCAAACGAATGCAAAGTCGCTTTATAACGAATTCGAACGATTGAGTTTTGCGCTCGCTGTACGAGATCGAGCTCGTATTACAACATCAAACCACTTCATTATATGCATATACGCAAGATTCATGCGTTTCGAGCCGCCAAACAAGCCCCAAACGAATGCAAATTCGCCTCATAACGAAATCGAACGATTGAGTTTTGCCTTCGCTGTACAAGTTCGACCTAGTATTATAACATCAAAAACCCTTCATTCTATGCAAATACGTAAGATTCATGCGTTTCGAGCCGCCAAACAAGCCCCAAACGAATGCAAAGTCGCTTTGTAACGAAATCGAACGATAGAGGTTTGCGATCGCTGTACGAGTTCGAGCTCGTACTATAAGACCAAAAACTTTTCTTTCTATGCAAATACGTGAGATTCATGCGTTTCGAACCGCCAAACAAGCCTCAAACGAATGCAAAGTCGCTTTATAACGAAATCTAATGATTGAGTTTTGCGCTCGCTGTAAGCATTCCAGCTCGTATTATAAGGTAAAAAACCCTTCGTTCGATGTTAAAACGAGAGATTTATGCATTTCGAGCCGCCAAACAAGCCCCAAACGAATGCAAAGTCGCTTTATAACGAAATCTAACGATTGAGTTTTGCGCTCGCTTTAAGCATTCCAGCTCGTATTATGAGATCAAAAACACTTCATTCTATGCAAATACGCAAGATTCATGCGTTTCGAGCCGTCAAACAAGCCCCAAACGAATGCAAAGTCGCTTTATAACGAAATCTAACGATTGAGTTTTGCGCTCGCTCTAAGCATTCCAGCTCGTATTATGAGATCAAAAACACTTCATTCTATGCAAATACGCAAGAGTCATGCGTTTCGAGCCGCCAAACAAGCCCCAAAGAATGCAAAGTCGCTTTATAACGAAATCTAACGATTGAGTTTTGCGCTCGCTGTAAGCATTCCAGCTCGTATTATGAGATCAAAAACACTTCATTCTATGCAAATACGCAAGATTCGTGCGTTTCGAGCCGCCAAACAAGCCCCAAACGAATGCAAAGTCGCTTTATGACGAAATCAAACGATTGAGTTTTGCGCTCGCTGTAAGCATTCCAGCTCGTATTATGAGATCAAAAACACTTCATTCTATGCAAATACACAAGATTCATGCCTTTCGAGCCGCCAAACAAGCCCCAAACGACTGCAAATCCGCTTTGTAACGAAATGGAACGATTGAGGTTTGCGATCTCTGTACGAGTTCGAGCTCGTACTATAAGACCAAAAACTTTTCTTTCTATGCAAATACGTGAGATTCATGCGTTTCGAACCGCCAAACAAGCCCCAAACGGATGCAAAATCGCTTTATAACGAAATCTAATGATTGAGTTTTGCGCTTGCTGTAAGCATTCCAGCTCGTATTATGAGATCAAAAACACTTCATTCTATGCAAATACGCAAGATTCATGCGTTTCAAGCAGCCAAACAAGCCCCAAACGAATGCAAATTCGCCTCATAACGAAATCGAACGATTGAGTTTTGCGTTCGCTGTACAAGTTCGACCTAGTATTATAACATCAAAAACTCTTCATTCTATGCAAATACGTAAGATTCATGCGTTTCGAGCCGCCAAACAAGCCCCAAACGAACGCAAAGTCGCTTTGTAACGAAATCGAACGATTGAGGTTTGCGATCGCTGTAGGAGTTCCAGCTCGTATTATAAGATACGTAACCCTTCGTTCGATGTAAAAACACGAGATTGATGCGTTTCGAGCGGCCAAACAAGCCCCAAACGAATGCCAAGTCGTTTTATAACGAAATTGAACGATTGAGGTTTGCGCTCGCTGTAGGCGTTCCAGCTCGTATTATAAGATCAACAACATTTCATTCTATGTAAATACGCAAGATTCATGCGTTTCGAGACGCCAAACAAGTCCCAAACGAATGCAAAGTCGCTTTGTAACGAAATCGAACGATTGAGGTTTGCGATCGCTGTACGAGTTTCAGCTCGTACTATAAGACCAAAAACTTTTCTTTCTATGCAAATACGTGAGATTCATGCTTTTCGAACCGCCAAACAAGCCTCAAACGAATGCAAAGTCGCTTTATAACGAAATCTAATGATTGAGTTTTGCGCTCGCTGTCAGCATTCCAGCTCATATTATAAGGTAAGAAACCCTTCGTTCGATGTTAAAACGAGAGATTTATGCATTTCGAGCCGCCAAACAAGCCCCAAAGAATGCAAAGTCGCTTTATAACGAAATCTAACGATTGAGTTTTGCGCTCGCTGTAAGCATTCCAGCTCGTATTATGAGATCAAAAACACTTCATTCTATGCAAATACGCAAGATTCATGCGTTTCGAGCCGCCAAACAAGCCCCAAACGACTGCAAATCCGCTTTGTAACGAAATCGAACGATTGAGGTTTCCGATCGCTGTACGAGTTCGAGCTCGTACTATAAGACCAAAAACTCTTCTTTCTATGCAAATACGTGAGATTCATGCGCTTCGAACCGCCAAACAAGCCCCGAACGGATGCAAAGTCGCTTTATAACGAAATCTAATGATTGAGTTTTGCGCTTGCTGTAAGCATTCCAGCTCGTATTATAAGGTAAGAAACCCTTCGTTCGATGTTAAAATGAGAGATTTATGCATTTCGAACCGCCAAACAAGCCCCAAACGAATGCAAAGTCGCTTTATAACGAAATCTAACGATTGAGTTTTGCGCTCGGTGTAAGCATTCCAGCTCGTATTATGAGATCAAAAACACTTCATTCTATGCAAATACGCAAGATTCATGCGTTTCGAGCCGCCAAACAAGCCCCAAACGAATGCAAAGTCGCTTTATAACGAAATCTAACGATTGAGTTTTGCGCTCGGTGTAAGCATTCCAGCTCGTATTATGAGATCAAAAACACTTCATTCTATGCAAATACGCAAGATTCATGCGTTTCGAGCCGCCAAACAAGCCCCAAACGAATGCAAAGTCGCTTTATAACGAAATCGAACGATTGAGTTTTGCGTTCGCTGTACAAGTTCGACCTAGTATTATAACATCAAAAACTCTTCATTCTATGCAAATACGTAAGATTCATGCGTTTCGAGCCGCCAAACAAGCCCCAAACGAATGCAAAGTCGCTTTGTAACGAAATCGAACGATTGAGGTTTGCGATCGCTGTACGAGTTCGAGCTCGTACTATAAGACCAAAAACTTTTCTTTCTATGCAAATACGTGAGATTCATGCGTGTCGAACCGCCAAACAAGCCCCAAACGGATGCAAAGTCGCTTTATAATGAAATCTAATGATTGAGTTTTGCGCTCGCTGCAAGCATTCCAGCTCGTATTATAAGGTAAGAAACCCTTCGTTCGATGTTAAAACGAGAGATTTATGCATTTCGAGCCGCCAAACAAGCCCCAAACGAATGCAAAGTCGCTTTATAACGAAATCTAACGACTGAGTTTTGCGCTCGCTGTAAGCATTCCAGCTCGTATTATGAGATCAACAACACTTCATTCTATGCAAATACGCAAGATTCATGCGTTTCGAGCCGCCAAACAAGCCCCAAACGAATGCAAAGTCGCGTTAAAACGAAATCTAACGATTGAGTTTTGCCCTCGCTCTAGCATTCCAGCTCGTATTATGAGATCAAAAACACTTCATTCTATGCAAATACGCAAGATTCATGCGTTTCGAGCCGCCAAACAAGCCCCAAACGAATGCAAAGTCGCTTTATAACGAAATCTAACGACTGAGTTTTGCGCTCGCTGTAAGCATTCCAGCTCGTATTATGAGATCAAAAACACTTCATTCTATGCAAATACGCAAGATTCATGCGTTTCGAGCCGCCAAACAAGCCCCAAACGAATGCAAAGTCGCTTTATGACGAAATCAAACGATTGAGTTTTGCGCTCGCTGTAAGCATTCCAGCTCGTATTATGAGATCAAAAACACTTCATTCTATGCAAATACACAAGATTCATGCGTTTCGAGTCGCCAAACAAGCCCCAAACGACTGCAAATCCGCTTTGTAACGAAATCGAACGATTGAGGTTTGCGATCGCTGTACGAGTTCGAGCTCGTACTATAAGACCAAAAACTTTTCTTTCTATGCAAATACGTGAGATTCATGCGTTTCGAACCGCCAAACAAGCCCCAAACGGATGCAAAGTCGCTTTATAACGAAATCTAATGATTGAGTTTTGCGCTTGCTGTAAGCATTCCAGCTCGTATTATAAGGTAAGAAACCCTTCGTTCGATGTTAAAACGAGAGATTTATGCATTTCGAACCGCCAAACAAGCCCCAAACGAATGCAAAGTCGCTTTATAACGAAATCTAACGATTGAGTTTTGCGCTCGGTGTAAGCATTCCAGCTCGTATTATGAGATCAAAAACACTTCATTCTATGCAAATACGCAAGATTCATGCGTTTCGAGCCGCCAAACAAGCCCCAAACGAATGCAAAGTCGCTTTAAAACGAAATCTAACGATTGAGTTTTGCCCTCGCTCTAACCATTCCAGCTCGTATTATGAGATCAAAAACACTTCATTCTATGCAAATACGGAAGATTCACGCGTTTCGAGCCGCCAAACAAGCCCCAAACGAATGCAAAGTCGCTTTATAACGAAATCGAACGATTGAGTTTTGCGTTCGCTGTACAAGTTCGACCTAGTATTATAACATCAAAAACTCTTCATTCTATGCAAATACGTAAGATTCATGCGTTTCGAGCCGCCAAACAAGCCCCAAACGAATGCAAAGTCGCTTTGTAACGAAATCGAACGATTGAGGTTTGCGATCGCTGTACGAGTTCGAGCTCGTACTATAAGACCAAAAACTTTTCTTTCTATGCAAATACGTGAGATTCATGCGTGTCGAACCGCCAAACAAGCCCCAAACGGATGCAAAGTCGCTTTATAATGAAATCTAATGATTGAGTTTTGCGCTCGCTGCAAGCATTCCAGCTCGTATTATAAGGTAAGAAACCCTTCGTTCGATGTTAAAACGAGAGATTTATGCATTTCGAGCCGCCAAACAAGCCCCAAACGAATGCAAAGTCGCTTTATAACGAAATCTAACGACTGAGTTTTGCGCTCGCTGTAAGCATTCCAGCTCGTATTATGAGATCAAAAACACTTCATTCTATGCAAATACGCAAGATTCATGCGTTTCGAGCCGCCAAACAAGCCCCAAACGAATGCAAAGTCGCGTTAAAACGAAATCTAACGATTGAGTTTTGCCCTCGCTCTAGCATTCCAGCTCGTATTATGAGATCAAAAACACTTTATTCTATGCAAATACGCAAGATTCATGCGTTTCGAGCCGCCAAACAAGCCCCAAACGAATGCAAAGTCGCTTTATAACGAAATCTAACGACTGAGTTTTGCGCTCGCTGTAAGCATTCCAGCTCGTATTATGAGATCAAAAATACTTCATTCTATGCAAATACGCAAGATTCATGCGTTTCGAGCCGCCAAACAAGCCCCAAACGAATGCAAAGTCGCTTTATGACGAAATCAAACGATTGAGTTTTGCGCTCGCTGTAAGCATTCCAGCTCGTATTATGAGATCAAAAACACTTCATTCTATGCAAATACACAAGATTCATGCGTTTCGAGTCGCCAAACAAGCCCCAAACGACTGCAAATCCGCTTTGTAACGAAATCGAACGATTGAGGTTTGCGATCGCTGTACGAGTTCGAGCTCGTACTATAAGACCAAAAACTTTTCTTTCTATGCAAATACGTGAGATTCATGCGTTTCGAACCGCCAAACAAGCCCCAAACGGATGCAAAGTCGCTTTATAACGAAATCTAATGATTGAGTTTTGCGCTTGCTGTAAGCATTCCAGCTCGTATTATAAGGTAAGAAACCCTTCGTTCGATGTTAAAACGAGAGATTTATGCATTTCGAACCGCCAAACAAGCCCCAAACGAATGCAAAGTCGCTTTATAACGAAATCTAACGATTGAGTTTTGCGCTCGTTGTAAGCATTCCAGCTCGTATTATGAGATCAAAAACACTTCATTCTATGCAAATACGCAAGATTCATGCGTTTCGAGCCGCCAAACAAGCCCCAAACGAATGCAAAGTCGCTTTAAAACGAAATCTAACGATTGAGTTTTGCCCTCGCTCTAACCATTCCAGCTCGTATTATGAGATCAAAAACACTTCATTCTATGCAAATACGCAAGATTCACGCGTTTCGAGCCGCCAAACAAGCCCCAAACGAATGCAAAGTCGCTTTATAACGAAATCGAACGATTGAGTTTTGCGTTCGCTGTACAAGTTCGACCTAGTATTATAACATCAAAAACTCTTCATTCTATGCAAATACGTAAGATTCATGCGTTTCGAGCCGCCAAACAAGCCCCAAACGAATGCAAAGTCGCTTTGTAACGAAATCGAACGATTGAGGTTTGCGATCGCTGTACGAGTTCGAGCTCGTACTATAAGACCAAAAACTTTTCTTTCTATGCAAATACGTGAGATTCATGCGTTTCGAACCGCCAAACAAGCCCCAAACGGATGCAAAGTCGCTTTATAACGAAATCTAATGATTGAGTGTTGCGCTCGCTGCAAGCATTCCAGCTCGTATTATAAGGTAAGAAACCCTTCGTTCGATGTTAAAACGAGAGATTTATGCATTTCGAGCCGCCAAACAAGCCCCAAACGAATGCAAAGTCGCTTTATAACGAAATCTAACGATTGAGTTTTGCGCTCGCTGTAAGCATTCCAGCTCGTATTATGAGATCAAAAACACTTCATTCTATGCAAATACGCAAGATTCATGCGTTTCGAGCCGCCAAACAAGCCCCAAACGAATGCAAAGTCGCTTTAAAACGAAATCTAACGATTGAGTTTTGCCCTCGCTCTAAGCATTCCAGCTCGTATTATGAGATCAAAAACACTTCATTCTATGCAAATACGCAAGATTCATGCGTTTCGAGCCGCCAAACAAGCCCCAAACGAATGCAAAGTCGCTTTATAACGAATTCGAACGATTGAGTTTTGCGCTCGCTGTACGAGATCGAGCTCGTATTACAACATCAAACCACTTCATTCTATGCAAATACGTAAGATTCATGCGTTTCGAGCCGCCAAACAAGCCCCAAACGAATGCAAAGTCGCTTTGTAACGAAATCGAACGATAGAGGTTTGCGATCGCTGTACGAGTTCGAGCTCGTACTATAAGACCAAAAACTTTTCTTTCTATGCAAATACGTGAGATTTATGCGTTTCGAACCGCCAAACAAGCCTCAAACGAATGCAAAGTCGCTTTATAACGAAATCTAATGATTGAGTTTTGCGCTCGCTGTAAGCATTCCAGCTCGTATTATAAGGTAAAAAACCCTTCGTTCGATGTTAAAACGAGAGATTTATGCATTTCGAGCCGCCAAACAAGCCCCAAACGAATGCAAAGTCGCTTTATAACGAAATCTAACGATTGAGTTTTGCGCTCGCTGTAAGCATTCCAGCTCGTATTATGAGATCAAAAACACTTCATTCTATGCAAATACGCAAGATTCATGCGTTTCGAGCCGCCAAACAAGCCCCAAACGAATGCAAAGTCGCTTTAAAACGAAATCTAACGATTGAGTTTTGCCCTCGCTCTAAGCATTCCAGCTCGTATTATGAGATCAAAAACACTTCATTCTATGCAAATACGCAAGATTCATGCGTTTCGAGCCGCCAAACAAGCCCCAAACGAATGCAAAGTCGCTTTATAACGAATTCGAACGATTGAGTTTTGCGCTCGCTGTACGAGATCGAGCTCGTATTACAACATCAAACCACTTCATTATATGCAAATACGTAAGATTCATGCGTTTCGAGCCGCCAAACAAGCCCCAAACGAATGCAAAGTCGCTTTGTAACGAAATCGAACGATAGAGGTTTGCGATCGCTGTACGAGTTCGAGCTCGTACTATAAGACCAAAAACTTTTCTTTCTATGCAAATACGTGAGATTTATGCGTTTCGAACCGCCAAACAAGCCTCAAACGAATGCAAAGTCGCTTTATAACGAAATCTAATGATTGAGTTTTGCGCTCGCTGTAAGCATTCCAGCTCGTATTATAAGGTAAAAAACCCTTCGTTCGATGTTAAAACGAGAGATTTATGCATTTCGAGCCGCCAAACAAGCCCCAAACGAATGCAAAGTCGCTTTATAACGAAATCTAACGATTGAGTTTTGCGCTCGCTTTAAGCATTCCAGCTCGTATTATGAGATCAAAAACACTTCATTCTATGCAAATACGCAAGATTCATGCGTTTCGAGCCGTCAAACAAGCCCCAAACGAATGCAAAGTCGCTTTATAACGAAATCTAACGATTGAGTTTTGCGCTCGCTCTAAGCATTCCAGCTCGTATTATGAGATCAAAAACACTTCATTCTATGCAAATACGCAAGAGTCATGCGTTTCGAGCCGCCAAACAAGCCCCAAAGAATGCAAAGTCGCATTATAACGAAATCTAACGATTGAGTTTTGCGCTTGCTGTAAGCATTCCAGCTCGTATTATGAGATCAAAAACACTTCATTCTATGCAAATACGCAAGATTCGTGCGTTTCGAGCCGCCAAACAAGCCCCAAACGAATGCAAAGTCGCTTTATGACGAAATCAAACGATTGAGTTTTGCGCTCGCTGTAAGCATTCCAGCTCGTATTATGAGATCAAAAACACTTCATTCTATGCAAATACACAAGATTCATGCCTTTCGAGCCGCCAAACAAGCCCCAAACGACTGCAAATCCGCTTTGTAACGAAATCGAACGATTGAGGTTTGCGATCGCTGTACGAGTTCGAGCTCGTACTATAAGACCAAAAACTTTTCTTTCTATGCAAATACGTGAGATTCATGCGTTTCGAACCGCCAAACAAGCCCCAAACGGATGCAAAATCGCTTTATAACGAAATCTAATGATTGAGTTTTGCGCTTGCTGTAAGCATTCCAGCTCGTATTATGAGATCAAAAACACTTCATTCTATGCAAATACGCAAGATTCATGCGTTTCAAGCAGCCAAACAAGCCCCAAACGAATGCAAATTCGCCTCATAACGAAATCGAACGATTGAGTTTTGCGTTCGCTGTACAAGTTCGACCTAGTATTATAACATCAAAAACTCTTCATTCTATGCAAATACGTAAGATTCATGCGTTTCGAGCCGCCAAACAAGCCCCAAACGAACGCAAAGTCGCTTTGTAACGAAATCGAACGATTGAGGTTTGCGATCGCTGTAGGAGTTCCAGCTCGTATTATAAGATACGTAACCCTTCGTTCGATGTAAAAACACGAGATTGATGCGTTTCGAGCGGCCAAACAAGCCCCAAACGAATGCCAAGTCGTTTTATAACGAAATTGAACGATTGAGGTTTGCGCTCGCTGTAGGCGTTCCAGCTCGTATTATAAGATCAACAACATTTCATTCTATGTAAATACGCAAGATTCATGCGTTTCGAGACGCCAAACAAGTCCCAAACGAATGCAAAGTCGCTTTGTAACGAAATGGAACGATTGAGGTTTGCGATCGCTGTACGAGTTCCAGCTCGTACTATAAGACCAAAAACTTTTCTTTCTATGCAAATACGTGAGATTCATGCGTTTCGAACCGCCAAACAAGCCTCAAACGAATGCAAAGTCGCTTTATAACGAAATCTAATGATTGAGTTTTGCGCTCGCTGTAAGCATTCCAGCTCGTATTATAAGGTAAGAAACCCTTCGTTCGATGTTAAAACGAGAGATTTATGCATTTCGAGCCGCCAAACAAGCCCCAAAGAATGCAAAGTCGCTTTATAACGAAATCTAACGATTGAGTTTTGCGCTCGCTGTAAGCATTCCAGCTCGTATTATGAGATCAAAAACACTTCATTCTATGCAAATACGCAAGATTCATGCGTTTCGAGCCGCCAAACAAGCCCCAAACGACTGCAAATCCGCTTTGTAACGAAATCGAACGATTGAGGTTTCCGATCGCTGTACGAGCTCGAGCTCGTACTATAAGACCAAAAACTCTTCTTTCTATGCAAATACGTGAGATTCATGCGCTTCGAACCGCCAAACAAGCCCCGAACGGATGCAAAGTCGCTTTATAACGAAATCTAATGATTGAGTTTTGCGCTTGCTGTAAGCATTCCAGCTCGTATTATAAGGTAAGAAACCCTTCGTTCGATGTTAAAATGAGAGATTTATGCATTTCGAACCGCCAAACAAGCCCCAAACGAATGCAAAGTCGCTTTATAACGAAATCTAACGATTGAGTTTTGCGCTCGGTGTAAGCATTCCAGCTCGTATTATGAGATCAAAAACACTTCATTCTATGCAAATACGCAAGATTCATGCGTTTCGAGCCGCCAAACAAGCCCCAAACGAATGCAAAGTCGCTTTATAACGAAATCTAACGATTGAGTTTTGCGCTCGGTGTAAGCATTCCAGCTCGTATTATGAGATCAAAAACACTTCATTCTATGCAAATACGCAAGATTCATGCGTTTCGAGCCGCCAAACAAGCCCCAAACGAATGCAAAGTCGCTTTATAACGAAATCGAACGATTGAGTTTTGCGTTCGCTGTACAAGTTCGACCTAGTATTATAACATCAAAAACTCTTCATTCTATGCAAATACGTAAGATTCATGCGTTTCGAGCCGCCAAACAAGCCCCAAACGAATGCAAAGTCGCTTTGTAACGAAATCGAACGATTGAGGTTTGCGATCGCTGTACGAGTTCGAGCTCGTACTATAAGACCAAAAACTTTTCTTTCTATGCAAATACGTGAGATTCATGCGTGTCGAACCGCCAAACAAGCCCCAAACGGATGCAAAGTCGCTTTATAATGAAATCTAATGATTGAGTTTTGCGCTCGCTGCAAGCATTCCAGCTCGTATTATAAGGTAAGAAACCCTTCGTTCGATGTTAAAACGAGAGATTTATGCATTTCGAGCCGCCAAACAAGCCCCAAACGAATGCAAAGTCGCTTTATAACGAAATCTAACGACTGAGTTTTGCGCTCGCTGTAAGCATTCCAGCTCGTATTATGAGATCAAAAACACTTCATTCTATGCAAATACGCAAGATTCATGCGTTTCGAGCCGCCAAACAAGCCCCAAACGAATGCAAAGTCGCGTTAAAACGAAATCTAACGATTGAATTTTGCCCTCGCTCTAGCATTCCAGCTCGTATTATGAGATCAAAAACACTTCATTCTATGCAAATACGCAAGATTCATGCGTTTCGAGCCGCCAAACAAGCCCCAAACGAATGCAAAGTCGCTTTATAACGAAATCTAACGACTGAGTTTTGCGCTCGCTGTAAGCATTCCAGCTCGTATTATGAGATCAAAAACACTTCATTCTATGCAAATACGCAAGATTCATGCGTTTCGAGCCGCCAAACAAGCCCCAAACGAATGCAAAGTCGCTTTATGACGAAATCAAACGATTGAGTTTTGCGCTCGCTGTAAGCATTCCAGCTCGTATTATGAGATCAAAAACACTTCATTCTATGCAAATACACAAGATTCATGCGTTTCGAGTCGCCAAACAAGCCCCAAACGACTGCAAATCCGCTTTGTAACGAAATCGAACGATTGAGGTTTGCGATCGCTGTACGAGTTCGAGCTCGTACTATAAGACCAAAAACTTTTCTTTCTATGCAAATACGTGAGATTCATGCGTTTCGAACCGCCAAACAAGCCCCAAACGGATGCAAAGTCGCTTTTTAACGAAATCTAATGATTGAGTTTTGCGCTTGCTGTAAGCATTCCAGCTCGTATTATAAGGTAAGAAACCCTTCGTTCGATGTTAAAACGAGAGATTTATGCGTTTCGAGCCGCCAAACAAGCCCCAAACGAATGCAAAGTCGCTTTGTAACGAAATCGAACGATTGAGGTTTGCGATCGCTGTACGAGTTCGAGCTCGTACTATAAGACCAAAAACTTTTCTTTCTATGCAAATACGTGAGATTCATGCGTTTCGAACCGCCAAACAAGCCCCAAACGGATGCAAAGTCGCTTTATAACGAAATCTAATGATTGAGTTTTGCGCTCGCTGCAAGCATTCCAGCTCGTATTATAAGGTAAGAAACCCTTCGTTCGATGTTAAAACGAGAGATTTATGCATTTCGAGCCGCCAAACAAGCCCCAAACGAATGCAAAGTCGCTTTATAACGAAATCTAACGACTGAGTTTTGCGCTCGCTGTAAGCATTCCAGCTCGTATTATGAGATCAAAAACACTTCATTCTATGCAAATACGCAAGATTCATGCGTTTCGAGCCGCCAAACAAGCCCCAAACGAATGCAAAGTCGCTTTAAAACGAAATCTAACGATTGAGTTTTGCCCTCGCTCTAAGCATTCCAGCTCGTATTGTGAGATCAAAAACACTTCATTCTATGCAAATACGCAAGATTCATGCGTTTCGAGCCGCCAAACAAGCCCCAAACGAATGCAAAGTCGCTTTATAACGAATTCGAACGATTGAGTTTTGCGCTCGCTGTACGAGATCGAGCTCGTATTACAACATCAAACCACTTCATTATATGCATATACGCAAGATTCATGCGTTTCGAGCCGCCAAACAAGCCCCAAACGAATGCAAATTCGCCTCATAACGAAATCGAACGATTGAGTTTTGCCTTAGCTGTACAAGTTCGACCTAGTATTATAACATCAAAAACCCTTCATTCTATGCAAATACGTAAGATTCATGCGTTTCGAGCCGCCAAACAAGCCCCAAACGAATGCAAAGTCGCTTTGTAACGAAATCGAACGATAGAGGTTTGCGATCGCTGTACGAGTTCGAGCTCGTACTATAAGACCAAAAACTTTTCTTTCTATGCAAATACGTGAGATTTATGCGTTTCGAACCGCCAAACAAGCCTCAAACGAATGCAAAGTCGCTTTATAACGAAATCTAATGATTGAGTTTTGCGCTCGCTGTAAGCATTCCAGCTCGTATTATAAGGTAAAAAACCCTTCGTTCGATGTTAAAACGAGAGATTTATGCATTTCGAGCCGCCAAACAAGCCCCAAACGAATGCAAAGTCGCTTTATAACGAAATCTAACGATTGAGTTTTGCGCTCGCTGTAAGCATTCCAGCTCGTATTATGAGATCAAAAACACTTCATTCTATGCAAATACGCAAGATTCATGCGTTTCGAGCCGCCAAACAAGCCCCAAACGAATGCAAAGTCGCTTTAAAACGAAATCTAACGATTGAGTTTTGCCCTCGCTCTAAGCATTCCAGCTCGTATTATGAGATCAAAAACACTTCATTCTATGCAAATACGCAAGATTCATGCGTTTCGAGCCGCCAAACAAGCCCCAAACGAATGCAAAGTCGCTTTATAACGAATTCGAACGATTGAGTTTTGCGCTCGCTGTACGAGATCGAGCTCGTATTACAACATCAAACCACTTCATTATATGCAAATACGTAAGATTCATGCGTTTCGAGCCGCCAAACAAGCCCCAAACGAATGCAAAGTCGCTTTGTAACGAAATCGAACGATAGAGGTTTGCGATCGCTGTACGAGTTCGAGCTCGTACTATAAGACCAAAAACTTTTCTTTCTATGCAAATACGTGAGATTTATGCGTTTCGAACCGCCAAACAAGCCTCAAACGAATGCAAAGTCGCTTTATAACGAAATCTAATGATTGAGTTTTGCGCTCGCTGTAAGCATTCCAGCTCGTATTATAAGGTAAAAAACCCTTCGTTCGATGTTAAAACGAGAGATTTATGCATTTCGAGCCGCCAAACAAGCCCCAAACGAATGCAAAGTCGCTTTATAACGAAATCTAACGATTGAGTTTTGCGCTCGCTTTAAGCATTCCAGCTCGTATTATGAGATCAAAAACACTTCATTCTATGCAAATACGCAAGATTCATGCGTTTCGAGCCGTCAAACAAGCCCCAAACGAATGCAAAGTCGCTTTATAACGAAATCTAACGATTGAGTTTTGCGCTCGCTCTAAGCATTCCAGCTCGTATTATGAGATCAAAAACACTTCATTCTATGCAAATACGCAAGAGTCATGCGTTTCGAGCCGCCAAACAAGCCCCAAAGAATGCAAAGTCGCATTATAACGAAATCTAACGATTGAGTTTTGCGCTTGCTGTAAGCATTCCAGCTCGTATTATGAGATCAAAAACACTTCATTCTATGCAAATACGCAAGATTCGTGCGTTTCGAGCCGCCAAACAAGCCCCAAACGAATGCAAAGTCGCTTTATGACGAAATCAAACGATTGAGTTTTGCGCTCGCTGTAAGCATTCCAGCTCGTATTATGAGATCAAAAACACTTCATTCTATGCAAATACACAAGATTCATGCCTTTCGAGCCGCCAAACAAGCCCCAAACGACTGCAAATCCGCTTTGTAACGAAATCGAACGATTGAGGTTTGCGATCGCTGTACGAGTTCGAGCTCGTACTATAAGACCAAAAACTTTTCTTTCTATGCAAATACGTGAGATTCATGCGTTTCGAACCGCCAAACAAGCCCCAAACGGATGCAAAATCGCTTTATAACGAAATCTAATGATTGAGTTTTGCGCTTGCTGTAAGCATTCCAGCTCGTATTATGAGATCAAAAACACTTCATTCTATGCAAATACGCAAGATTCATGCGTTTCAAGCAGCCAAACAAGCCCCAAACGAATGCAAATTCGCCTCATAACGAAATCGAACGATTGAGTTTTGCGTTCGCTGTACAAGTTCGACCTAGTATTATAACATCAAAAACTCTTCATTCTATGCAAATACGTAAGATTCATGCGTTTCGAGCCGCCAAACAAGCCCCAAACGAACGCAAAGTCGCTTTGTAACGAAATCGAACGATTGAGGTTTGCGATCGCTGTAGGAGTTCCAGCTCGTATTATAAGATACGTAACCCTTCGTTCGATGTAAAAACACGAGATTGATGCGTTTCGAGCGGCCAAACAAGCCCCAAACGAATGCCAAGTCGTTTTATAACGAAATTGAACGATTGAGGTTTGCGCTCGCTGTAGGCGTTCCAGCTCGTATTATAAGATCAACAACATTTCATTCTATGTAAATACGCAAGATTCATGCGTTTCGAGACGCCAAACAAGTCCCAAACGAATGCAAAGTCGCTTTGTAACGAAATGGAACGATTGAGGTTTGCGATCGCTGTACGAGTTCCAGCTCGTACTATAAGACCAAAAACTTTTCTTTCTATGCAAATACGTGAGATTCATGCGTTTCGAACCGCCAAACAAGCCTCAAACGAATGCAAAGTCGCTTTATAACGAAATCTAATGATTGAGTTTTGCGCTCGCTGTAAGCATTCCAGCTCGTATTATAAGGTAAGAAACCCTTCGTTCGATGTTAAAACGAGAGATTTATGCATTTCGAGCCGCCAAACAAGCCCCAAAGAATGCAAAGTCGCTTTATAACGAAATCTAACGATTGAGTTTTGCGCTCGCTGTAAGCATTCCAGCTCGTATTATGAGATCAAAAACACTTCATTCTATGCAAATACGCAAGATTCATGCGTTTCGAGCCGCCAAACAAGCCCCAAACGACTGCAAATCCGCTTTGTAACGAAATCGAACGATTGAGGTTTCCGATCGCTGTACGAGCTCGAGCTCGTACTATAAGACCAAAAACTCTTCTTTCTATGCAAATACGTGAGATTCATGCGCTTCGAACCGCCAAACAAGCCCCGAACGGATGCAAAGTCGCTTTATAACGAAATCTAATGATTGAGTTTTGCGCTTGCTGTAAGCATTCCAGCTCGTATTATAAGGTAAGAAACCCTTCGTTCGATGTTAAAATGAGAGATTTATGCATTTCGAACCGCCAAACAAGCCCCAAACGAATGCAAAGTCGCTTTATAACGAAATCTAACGATTGAGTTTTGCGCTCGGTGTAAGCATTCCAGCTCGTATTATGAGATCAAAAACACTTCATTCTATGCAAATACGCAAGATTCATGCGTTTCGAGCCGCCAAACAAGCCCCAAACGAATGCAAAGTCGCTTTATAACGAAATCTAACGATTGAGTTTTGCGCTCGGTGTAAGCATTCCAGCTCGTATTATGAGATCAAAAACACTTCATTCTATGCAAATACGCAAGATTCATGCGTTTCGAGCCGCCAAACAAGCCCCAAACGAATGCAAAGTCGCTTTATAACGAAATCGAACGATTGAGTTTTGCGTTCGCTGTACAAGTTCGACCTAGTATTATAACATCAAAAACTCTTCATTCTATGCAAATACGTAAGATTCATGCGTTTCGAGCCGCCAAACAAGCCCCAAACGAATGCAAAGTCGCTTTGTAACGAAATCGAACGATTGAGGTTTGCGATCGCTGTACGAGTTCGAGCTCGTACTATAAGACCAAAAACTTTTCTTTCTATGCAAATACGTGAGATTCATGCGTGTCGAACCGCCAAACAAGCCCCAAACGGATGCAAAGTCGCTTTATAATGAAATCTAATGATTGAGTTTTGCGCTCGCTGCAAGCATTCCAGCTCGTATTATAAGGTAAGAAACCCTTCGTTCGATGTTAAAACGAGAGATTTATGCATTTCGAGCCGCCAAACAAGCCCCAAACGAATGCAAAGTCGCTTTATAACGAAATCTAACGACTGAGTTTTGCGCTCGCTGTAAGCATTCCAGCTCGTATTATGAGATCAAAAACACTTCATTCTATGCAAATACGCAAGATTCATGCGTTTCGAGCCGCCAAACAAGCCCCAAACGAATGCAAAGTCGCGTTAAAACGAAATCTAACGATTGAATTTTGCCCTCGCTCTAGCATTCCAGCTCGTATTATGAGATCAAAAACACTTCATTCTATGCAAATACGCAAGATTCATGCGTTTCGAGCCGCCAAACAAGCCCCAAACGAATGCAAAGTCGCTTTATAACGAAATCTAACGACTGAGTTTTGCGCTCGCTGTAAGCATTCCAGCTCGTATTATGAGATCAAAAACACTTCATTCTATGCAAATACGCAAGATTCATGCGTTTCGAGCCGCCAAACAAGCCCCAAACGAATGCAAAGTCGCTTTATGACGAAATCAAACGATTGAGTTTTGCGCTCGCTGTAAGCATTCCAGCTCGTATTATGAGATCAAAAACACTTCATTCTATGCAAATACACAAGATTCATGCGTTTCGAGTCGCCAAACAAGCCCCAAACGACTGCAAATCCGCTTTGTAACGAAATCGAACGATTGAGGTTTGCGATCGCTGTACGAGTTCGAGCTCGTACTATAAGACCAAAAACTTTTCTTTCTATGCAAATACGTGAGATTCATGCGTTTCGAACCGCCAAACAAGCCCCAAACGGATGCAAAGTCGCTTTTTAACGAAATCTAATGATTGAGTTTTGCGCTTGCTGTAAGCATTCCAGCTCGTATTATAAGGTAAGAAACCCTTCGTTCGATGTTAAAACGAGAGATTTATGCGTTTCGAGCCGCCAAACAAGCCCCAAACGAATGCAAAGTCGCTTTGTAACGAAATCGAACGATTGAGGTTTGCGATCGCTGTACGAGTTCGAGCTCGTACTATAAGACCAAAAACTTTTCTTTCTATGCAAATACGTGAGATTCATGCGTTTCGAACCGCCAAACAAGCCCCAAACGGATGCAAAGTCGCTTTATAACGAAATCTAATGATTGAGTTTTGCGCTCGCTGCAAGCATTCCAGCTCGTATTATAAGGTAAGAAACCCTTCGTTCGATGTTAAAACGAGAGATTTATGCATTTCGAGCCGCCAAACAAGCCCCAAACGAATGCAAAGTCGCTTTATAACGAAATCTAACGACTGAGTTTTGCGCTCGCTGTAAGCATTCCAGCTCGTATTATGAGATCAAAAACACTTCATTCTATGCAAATACGCAAGATTCATGCGTTTCGAGCCGCCAAACAAGCCCCAAACGAATGCAAAGTCGCTTTAAAACGAAATCTAACGATTGAGTTTTGCCCTCGCTCTAAGCATTCCAGCTCGTATTGTGAGATCAAAAACACTTCATTCTATGCAAATACGCAAGATTCATGCGTTTCGAGCCGCCAAACAAGCCCCAAACGAATGCAAAGTCGCTTTATAACGAATTCGAACGATTGAGTTTTGCGCTCGCTGTACGAGATCGAGCTCGTATTACAACATCAAACCACTTCATTATATGCATATACGCAAGATTCATGCGTTTCGAGCCGCCAAACAAGCCCCAAACGAATGCAAATTCGCCTCATAACGAAATCGAACGATTGAGTTTTGCCTTAGCTGTACAAGTTCGACCTAGTATTATAACATCAAAAACCCTTCATTCTATGCAAATACGTAAGATTCATGCGTTTCGAGCCGCCAAACAAGCCCCAAACGAATGCAAAGTCGCTTTGTAACGAAATCGAACGATAGAGGTTTGCGATCGCTGTACGAGTTCGAGCTCGTACTATAAGACCAAAAACTTTTCTTTCTATGCAAATACGTGAGATTCATGCGTTTCGAACCGCCAAACAAGCCTCAAACGAATGCAAAGTCGCTTTATAACGAAATCTAATGATTGAGTTTTGCGCTCGCTGTAAGCATTCCAGCTCGTATTATAAGGTAAAAAACCCTTCGTTCGATGTTAAAACGAGAGATTTATGCATTTCGAGCCGCCAAACAAGCCCCAAACGAATGCAAAGTCGCTTTATAACGAAATCTAACGATTGAGTTTTGCGCTCGCTTTAAGCATTCCAGCTCGTATTATGAGATCAAAAACACTTCATTCTATGCAAATACGCAAGATTCATGCGTTTCGAGCCGTCAAACAAGCCCCAAACGAATGCAAAGTCGCTTTATAACGAAATCTAACGATTGAGTTTTGCGCTCGCTCTAAGCATTCCAGCTCGTATTATGAGATCAAAAACACTTCATTCTATGCAAATACGCAAGAGTCATGCGTTTCGAGCCGCCAAACAAGCCCCAAAGAATGCAAAGTCGCTTTATAACGAAATCTAACGATTGAGTTTTGCGCTCGCTGTAAGCATTCCAGCTCGTATTATGAGATCAAAAACACTTCATTCTATGCAAATACGCAAGATTCGTGCGTTTCGAGCCGCCAAACAAGCCCCAAACGAATGCAAAGTCGCTTTATGACGAAATCAAACGATTGAGTTTTGCGCTCGCTGTAAGCATTCCAGCTCGTATTATGAGATCAAAAACACTTCATTCTATGCAAATACACAAGATTCATGCCTTTCGAGCCGCCAAACAAGCCCCAAACGACTGCAAATCCGCTTTGTAACGAAATCGAACGATTGAGGTTTGCGATCTCTGTACGAGTTCGAGCTCGTACTATAAGACCAAAAACTTTTCTTTCTATGCAAATACGTGAGATTCATGCGTTTCGAACCGCCAAACAAGCCCCAAACGGATGCAAAATCGCTTTATAACGAAATCTAATGATTGAGTTTTGCGCTTGCTGTAAGCATTCCAGCTCGTATTATGAGATCAAAAACACTTCATTCTATGCAAATACGCAAGATTCATGCGTTTCAAGCAGCCAAACAAGCCCCAAACGAATGCAAATTCGCCTCATAACGAAATCGAACGATTGAGTTTTGCGTTCGCTGTACAAGTTCGACCTAGTATTATAACATCAAAAACTCTTCATTCTATGCAAATACGTAAGATTCATGCGTTTCGAGCCGCCAAACAAGCCCCAAACGAACGCAAAGTCGCTTTGTAACGAAATCGAACGATTGAGGTTTGCGATCGCTGTAGGAGTTCCAGCTCGTATTATAAGATACGTAACCCTTCGCTCGATGTAAAAACACGAGATTGATGCGTTTCGAGCGGCCAAACAAGCCCCAAACGAATGCCAAGTCGTTTTATAACGAAATTGAACGATTGAGGTTTGCGCTCGCTGTAGGCGTTCCAGCTCGTATTATAAGATCAACAACATTTCATTCTATGTAAATCCGCAAGATTCATGCGTTTCGAGACGCCAAACAAGTCCCAAACGAATGCAAAGTCGCTTTGTAACGAAATCGAACGATTGAGGTTTCCGATCGCTGTACGAGTTCGAGCTCGTACTATAAGACCAAAAACTCTTCTTTCTATGCAAATACGTGAGATTCATGCGCTTCGAACCGCCAAACAAGCCCCGAACGGATGCAAAGTCGCTTTATAACGAAATCTAATGATTGAGTTTTGCGCTTGCTGTAAGCATTCCAGCTCGTATTATAAGGTAAGAAACCCTTCGTTCGATGTTAAAATGAGAGATTTATGCATTTCGAACCGCCAAACAAGCCCCAAACGAATGCAAAGTCGCTTTATAACGAAATCTAACGATTGAGTTTTGCGCTCGGTGTAAGCATTCCAGCTCGTATTATGAGATCAAAAACACTTCATTCTATGCAAATACGCAAGATTCATGCGTTTCGAGCCGCCAAACAAGCCCCAAACGAATGCAAAGTCGCTTTATAACGAAATCTAACGATTGAGTTTTGCGCTCGGTGTAAGCATTCCAGCTCGTATTATGAGATCAAAAACACTTCATTCTATGCAAATACGCAAGATTCATGCGTTTCGAGCCGCCAAACAAGCCCCAAACGAATGCAAAGTCGCTTTATAACGAAATCGAACGATTGAGTTTTGCGTTCGCTGTACAAGTTCGACCTAGTATTATAACATCAAAAACTCTTCATTCTATGCAAATACGTAAGATTCATGCGTTTCGAGCCGCCAAACAAGCCCCAAACGAATGCAAAGTCGCTTTGTAACGAAATCGAACGATTGAGGTTTGCGATCGCTGTACGAGTTCGAGCTCGTACTATAAGACCAAAAACTTTTCTTTCTATGCAAATACGTGAGATTCATGCGTGTCGAACCGCCAAACAAGCCCCAAACGGATGCAAAGTCGCTTTATAATGAAATCTAATGATTGAGTTTTGCGCTCGCTGCAAGCATTCCAGCTCGTATTATAAGGTAAGAAACCCTTCGTTCGATGTTAAAACGAGAGATTTATGCATTTCGAGCCGCCAAACAAGCCCCAAACGAATGCAAAGTCGCTTTATAACGAAATCTAACGACTGAGTTTTGCGCTCGCTGTAAGCATTCCAGCTCGTATTATGAGATCAAAAACACTTCATTCTATGCAAATACGCAAGATTCATGCGTTTCGAGCCGCCAAACAAGCCCCAAACGAATGCAAAGTCGCGTTAAAACGAAATCTAACGATTGAGTTTTGCCCTCGCTCTAGCATTCCAGCTCGTATTATGAGATCAAAAACACTTCATTCTATGCAAATACGCAAGATTCATGCGTTTCGAGCCGCCAAACAAGCCCCAAACGAATGCAAAGTCGCTTTATAACGAAATCTAACGACTGAGTTTTGCGCTCGCTGTAAGCATTCCAGCTCGTATTATGAGATCAAAAACACTTCATTCTATGCAAATACGCAAGATTCATGCGTTTCGAGCCGCCAAACAAGCCCCAAACGAATGCAAAGTCGCTTTATGACGAAATCAAACGATTGAGTTTTGCGCTCGCTGTAAGCATTCCAGCTCGTATTATGAGATCAAAAACACTTCATTCTATGCAAATACACAAGATTCATGCGTTTCGAGTCGCCAAACAAGCCCCAAACGACTGCAAATCCGCTTTGTAACGAAATCGAACGATTGAGGTTTGCGATCGCTGTACGAGTTCGAGCTCGTACTATAAGACCAAAAACTTTTCTTTCTATGCAAATACGTGAGATTCATGCGTTTCGAACCGCCAAACAAGCCCCAAACGGATGCAAAGTCGCTTTATAACGAAATCTAATGATTGAGTTTTGCGCTTGCTGTAAGCATTCCAGCTCGTATTATAAGGTAAGAAACCCTTCGTTCGATGTTAAAACGAGAGATTTATGCATTTCGAACCGCCAAACAAGCCCCAAACGAATGCAAAGTCGCTTTATAACGAAATCTAACGATTGAGTTTTGCGCTCGGTGTAAGCATTCCAGCTCGTATTATGAGATCAAAAACACTTCATTCTATGCAAATACGCAAGATTCATGCGTTTCGAGCCGCCAAACAAGCCCCAAACGAATGCAAAGTCGCTTTAAAACGAAATCTAACGATTGAGTTTTGCCCTCGCTCTAACCATTCCAGCTCGTATTGTGAGATCAAAAACACTTCATTCTATGCAAATACGGAAGATTCACGCGTTTCGAGCCGCCAAACAAGCCCCAAACGAATGCAAAGTCGCTTTATAACGAAATCGAACGATTGAGTTTTGCGTTCGCTGTACAAGTTCGACCTAGTATTATAACATCAAAAACTCTTCATTCTATGCAAATACGTAAGATTCATGCGTTTCGAGCCGCCAAACAAGCCCCAAACGAATGCAAAGTCGCTTTGTAACGAAATCGAACGATTGAGGTTTGCGATCGCTGTACGAGTTCGAGCTCGTACTATAAGACCAAAAACTTTTCTTTCTATGCAAATACGTGAGATTCATGCGTTTCGAACCGCCAAACAAGCCCCAAACGGATGCAAAGTCGCTTTATAACGAAATCTAATGATTGAGTTTTGCGCTCGCTGCAAGCATTCCAGCTCGTATTATAAGGTAAGAAACCCTTCGTTCGATGTTAAAACGAGAGATTTATGCATTTCGAGCCGCCAAACAAGCCCCAAACGAATGCAAAGTCGCTTTATAACGAAATCTAACGATTGAGTTTTGCGCTCGCTGTAAGCATTCCAGCTCGTATTATGAGATCAAAAACACTTCATTCTATGCAAATACGCAAGATTCATGCGTTTCGAGCCGCCAAACAAGCCCCAAACGAATGCAAAGTCGCTTTAAAACGAAATCTAACGATTGAGTTTTGCCCTCGCTCTAAGCATTCCAGCTCGTATTGTGAGATCAAAAACACTTCATTCTATGCAAATACGCAAGATTCATGCGTTTCGAGCCGCCAAACAAGCCCCAAACGAATGCAAAGTCGCTTTATAACGAATTCGAACGATTGAGTTTTGCGCTCGCTGTACGAGATCGAGCTCGTATTACAACATCAAACCACTTCATTATATGCATATACGCAAGATTCATGCGTTTCAAGCAGCCAAACAAGCCCCAAACGAATGCAAATTCGCCTCATAACGAAATCGAACGATTGAGTTTTGCGTTCGCTGTACAAGTTCGACCTAGTATTATAACATCAAAAACTCTTCATTCTATGCAAATACGTAAGATTCATGCGTTTCGAGCCGCCAAACAAGCCCCAAACGAACGCAAAGTCGCTTTGTAACGAAATCGAACGATTGAGGTTTGCGATCGCTGTAGGAGTTCCAGCTCGTATTATAAGATACGTAACCCTTCGTTCGATGTAAAAACACGAGATTGATGCGTTTCGAGCGGCCAAACAAGCCCCAAACGAATGCCAAGTCGTTTTATAACGAAATTGAACGATTGAGGTTTGCGCTCGCTGTAGGCGTTCCAGCTCGTATTATAAGATCAACAACATTTCATTCTATGTAAATACGCAAGATTCATGCGTTTCGAGACGCCAAACAAGTCCCAAACGAATGCAAAGTCGCTTTGTAACGAAATGGAACGATTGAGGTTTGCGATCGCTGTACGAGTTCCAGCTCGTACTATAAGACCAAAAACTTTTCTTTCTATGCAAATACGTGAGATTCATGCGTTTCGAACCGCCAAACAAGCCTCAAACGAATGCAAAGTCGCTTTATAACGAAATCTAATGATTGAGTTTTGCGCTCGCTGTAAGCATTCCAGCTCGTATTATAAGGTAAGAAACCCTTCGTTCGATGTTAAAACGAGAGATTTATGCATTTCGAGCCGCCAAACAAGCCCCAAAGAATGCAAAGTCGCTTTATAACGAAATCTAACGATTGAGTTTTGCGCTCGCTGTAAGCATTCCAGCTCGTATTATGAGATCAAAAACACTTCATTCTATGCAAATACGCAAGATTCATGCGTTTCGAGCCGCCAAGCAAGCCCCAAACGACTGCAAATCCGGTTTGTAACGAAATCGAACGATTGAGGTTTGCGATCGCTGTACGAGTTCGAGCTCGTACTATAAGACCAAAAACTTTTCTTTCTATGCAAATACGTGAGATTCATGCGTTTCGAACCGCCAAACAAGCCTCAAACGAATGCAAAGTCGCTTTATAACGAAATCTAATGATTGAGTTTTGCGCTCGCTGTAAGCATTCCAGCTCGTATTATAAGGTAAGAAACCCTTCGTTCGATGTTAAAACGAGAGATTTACGCATTTCGAGCCGCCAAACAAGCCCCAAAGAATGCAAAGTCGCTTTATAACGAAATCTAACGATTGAGTTTTGCGCTCGCTGTAAGCATTCCAGCTCGTATTATGAGATCAAAAACACTTCATTCTATGCAAATACGCAAGATTCATGCGTTTCGAGCCGCCAAGCAAGCCCCAAACGAATGCAAAGTCGCTTTATGACGAAATCAAACGATTGAGTTTTGCGCTCGCTGTAAGCATTCCAGCTCGTATTATGAGATCAAAAACACTTCATTCTACGCAAATACACAAGATTCATGCGTTTCGAGCCGCCAAACAAGCCCCAAACGACTGCAAATCCGCTTTGTAACGAAATCGAACGATTGAGGTTTGCGATCGCTGTACGAGTTCGAGCTCGTACTATAAGACCAAAAACTTTTCTTTCTATGCAAATACGTGAGATTCATGCGTTTCGAACCGCCAAACAAGCCCCAAACGGATGCAAAGTCGCTTTATAACGAAATCTAAGGATTGAGTTTTGCGCTTGCTGTAAGCATTCCAGCTCGTATTATGAGATCAAAAACACTTCATTCTATGCAAATACGCAAGATTCATGCGTTTCAAGCAGCCAAACAAGCCCCAAACGAATGCAAATTCGCCTCATAACGAAATCGAACGATTGAGTTTTGCGTTCGCTGTACAAGTTCGACCTAGTATTATAACATCAAAAACTCTTCATTCTATGCAAATACGTAAGATTCATGCGTTTCGAGCCGCCAAACAAGCCCCAAACGAACGCAAAGTCGCTTTGTAACGAAATCGAACGATTGAGGTTTGCGATCGCTGTAGGAGTTCCAGCTCGTATTATAAGATACGTAACCCTTCCTTCGATGTAAAAACACGAGATTGATGCGTTTCGAGCGGCCAAACAAGCCCCAAACGAATGCCAAGTCGTTTTATAACGAAATTGAACGATTGAGGTTTGCGCTCGCTGTAGGCGTTCCAGCTCGTATTATAAGATCAACTACATTTCATTCTATGCAAATACGCAAGATTCATGCGTTTCGAGACGCCAAACAAGTCCCAAACGAATGCAAAGTCGCTTTGTAACGAAATCGAACGATTGAGGTTTGCGATCGCTGTACGAGTTTCAGCTCGTACTATAAGACCAAAAACTTTTCTTTCTATGCAAATACGTGAGATTCATGCTTTTCGAACCGCCAAACAAGCCTCAAACGAATGCAAAGTCGCTTTATAACGAAATCTAATGATTGAGTTTTGCGCTCGCTGTCAGCATTCCAGCTCATATTATAAGGTAAGAAACCCTTCGTTCGATGTTAAAACGAGAGATTTATGCATTTCGAGCCGCCAAACAAGCCCCAAAGAATGCAAAGTCGCTTTATAACGAAATCTAACGATTGAGTTTTGCGCTCGCTGTAAGCATTCCAGCTCGTATTATGAGATCAAAAACACTTCATTCTATGCAAATACGCAAGATTCATGCGTTTCGAGCCGCCAAACAAGCCCCAAACGACTGCAAATCCGCTTTGTAACGAAATCGAACGATTGAGGTTTCCGATCGCTGTACGAGTTCGAGCTCGTACTATAAGACCAAAAACTCTTCTTTCTATGCAAATACGTGAGATTCATGCGCTTCGAACCGCCAAACAAGCCCCGAATGGATGCAAAGTCGCTTTATAACGAAATCTAATGATTGAGTTTTGCGCTTGCTGTAAGCATTCCAGCTCGTATTATAAGGTAAGAAACCCTTCGTTCGATGTTAAAATGAGAGATTTATGCATTTCGAACCGCCAAACAAGCCCCAAACGAATGCAAAGTCGCTTTATAACGAAATCTAACGATTGAGTTTTGCGCTCGGTGTAAGCATTCCAGCTCGTATTATGAGATCAAAAACACTTCATTCTATGCAAATACGCAAGATTCATGCGTTTCGAGCCGCCAAACAAGCCCCAAACGAATGCAAAGTCGCTTTATAACGAAATCTAACGATTGAGTTTTGCGCTCGGTGTAAGCATTCCAGCTCGTATTATGAGATCAAAAACACTTCATTCTATGCAAATACGCAAGATTCATGCGTTTCGAGCCGCCAAACAAGCCCCAAACGAATGCAAAGTCGCTTTATAACGAAATCGAACGATTGAGTTTTGCGTTCGCTGTACAAGTTCGACCTAGTATTATAACATCAAAAACTCTTCATTCTATGCAAATACGTAAGATTCATGCGTTTCGAGCCGCCAAACAAGCCCCAAACGAACGCAAAGTCGCTTTGTAACGAAATCGAACGATTGAGGTTTGCGATCGCTGTAGGAGTTCCAGCTCGTATTATAAGATACGTAACCCTTCCTTCGATGTAAAAACACGAGATTGATGCGTTTCGAGCGGCCAAACAAGCCCCAAACGAATCCCAAGTCGTTTTATAACGAAATTGAACGATTGAGGTTTGCGCTCGCTGTAGGCGTTCCAGCTCGTATTATAAGATCAACTACATTTCATTCTATGCAAATACGCAAGATTCATGCGTTTCGAGACGCCAAACAAGTCCCAAACGAATGCAAAGTCGCTTTGTAACGAAATCGAACGATTGAGGTTTGCGATCGCTGTACGAGTTTCAGCTCGTACTATAAGACCAAAAACTTTTCTTTCTATGCAAATACGTGAGATTCATGCTTTTCGAACCGCCAAACAAGCCTCAAACGAATGCAAAGTCGCTTTATAACGAAATCTAATGATTGAGTTTTGCGCTCGCTGTCAGCATTCCAGCTCATATTATAAGGTAAGAAACCCTTCGTTCGATGTTAAAACGAGAGATTTATGCATTTCGAGCCGCCAAACAAGCCCCAAAGAATGCAAAGTCGCTTTATAACGAAATCTAACGATTGAGTTTTGCGCTCGCTGTAAGCATTCCAGCTCGTATTATGAGATCAAAAACACTTCATTCTATGCAAATACGCAAGATTCATGCGTTTCGAGCCGCCAAACAAGCCCCAAACGACTGCAAATCCGCTTTGTAACGAAATCGAACGATTGAGGTTTCCGATCGCTGTACGAGTTCGAGCTCGTACTATAAGACCAAAAACTCTTCTTTCTATGCAAATACGTGAGATTCATGCGCTTCGAACCGCCAAACAAGCCCCGAACGGATGCAAAGTCGCTTTATAACGAAATCTAATGATTGAGTTTTGCGCTTGCTGTAAGCATTCCAGCTCGTATTATAAGGTAAGAAACCCTTCGTTCGATGTTAAAATGAGAGATTTATGCATTTCGAACCGCCAAACAAGCCCCAAACGAATGCAAAGTCGCTTTATAACGAAATCTAACGATTGAGTTTTGCGCTCGGTGTAAGCATTCCAGCTCGTATTAAGAGATCAAAAACACTTCATTCTATGCAAATACGCAAGATTCATGCGTTTCGAGCCGCCAAACAAGCCCCAAACGAATGCAAAGTCGCTTTATAACGAAATCTAACGATTGAGTTTTGCGCTCGGTGTAAGCATTCCAGCTCGTATTATGAGATCAAAAACACTTCATTCTATGCAAATACGCAAGATTCATGCGTTTCGAGCCGCCAAACAAGCCCCAAACGAATGCAAAGTCGCTTTATAACGAAATCGAACGATTGAGTTTTGCGTTCGCTGTACAAGTTCGACCTAGTATTATTACATCAAAAACTCTTCATTCTATGCAAATACGTAAGATTCATGCGTTTCGAGCCGCCAAACAAGCCCCAAACGAATGCAAAGTCGCTTTGTAACGAAATCGAACGATTGAGGTTTGCGATCGCTGTACGAGTTCGAGCTCGTACTATAAGACCAAAAACTTTTCTTTCTATGCAAATACGTGAGATTCATGCGTGTCGAACCGCCAAACAAGCCCCAAACGGATGCAAAGTCGCTTTATAACGAAATCTAATGATTGAGTTTTGCGCTCGCTGCAAGCATTCCAGCTCGTATTATAAGGTAAGAAACCCTTCGTTCGATGTTAAAACGAGAGATTTATGCATTTCGAGCCGCCAAACAAGCCCCAAACGAAAGCAAAGTCGCTTTATAACGAAATCTAACGACTGAGTTTTGCGCTCGCTGTAAGCATTCCAGCTCGTATTATGAGATCAAAAACACTTCATTCTATGCAAATACGCAAGATTCATGCGTTTCGAGCCGCCAAACAAGCCCCAAACGAATGCAAAGTCGCGTTAAAACGAAATCTAACGATTGAGTTTTGCCCTCGCTCTAGCATTCCAGCTCGTATTATGAGATCAAAAACACTTCATTCTATGCAAATACGCAAGATTCATGCGTTTCGAGCCGCCAAACAAGCCCCAAACGAATGCAAAGTCGCTTTATAACGAAATCGAACGATTGAGTTTTGCGCTCGCTGTACGAGATCGAGCTCGTATTATAACATCAAACCACTTCATTCTATGCATATACGCAAGATTCATGCGTTTCGAGCCGCCAAACAAGCCCCAAACGAATGCAAAGTCGCTTTATGACGAAATCAAACGATTGAGTTTTACGCTCGCTATAAGCATTCCAGCTCGTATTATGAGATCAAAAACACTTCATTCTATGCAAATACACAAGATTCATGCGTTTCGAGTCGCCAAACAAGCCCCAAACGACTGCAAATCCGCTTTGTAACGAAATCGAACGATTGAGGTTTCCGATCGCTGTACGAGTTCGAGCTCGTACTATAAGACCAAAAACTTTTCTTTCTATGCAAATACGTGAGATTCATGCGTTTCGAACCGCCAAACAAGCCCCGAACGGATGCAAAGTCGCTTTATAACGAAATCTAATGATTGAGTTTTGCGCTTGCTGTAAGCATTCCAGCTCGTATTATAATGTAAGAAACCCTTCGTTCGATGTTAAAATGAGAGATTTATGCATTTCGAACTGCCAAACAAGCCCCAAACGAATGCAAAGTCGCTTTATAACGAAATCTAACGATTGAGTTTTGCGCTCGGTGTAAGCATTCCAGCTCGTATTATGAGATCAAAAACACTTCATTCTATGCAAATACGCAAGATTCATGCGTTTCGAGCCGCCAAACAAGCCCCAAACGAATGCAAAGTCGCGTTAAAGCGAAATCTAACGATTGAGTTTTGCCCTCGCTCTAAGCATTCCAGCTCGTATTATGAGATCAAAAACACTTCATTCTATGCAAATACGCAAGATTCATGCGTTTCGAGCCGCCAAACAAGCCCCAAACGAATGCAAAGTCGCTTTATAACGAAATCGAACGATTGAGTTTTGCGCTCGCTGTACGAGATCGAGCTCGTATTATAACATCAAACCACTTCATTCTATGCATATACGCAAGATTCATGCGTTTCGAGCCGCCAAACAAGCCCCAAACGAATGCAAATTCGCCTCATAACGAAATCGAACGATTGAGTTTTGCGTTCGCTGTACAAGTTCGACCTAGTATTATAACATCAAAAACACTTCATTCTACGCAAATACACAAGATTCATGCGTTTCGAGCCGCCAAACAAGCCCCAAACGAATGCAAAGTCGCTTTATAACGAAATCTAACGATTGAGTTTTGCGCTCGGTGTAAGCATTCCAGCTCGTATTATGAGATCAAAAACACTTCATTCTATGCAAATACGCAAGATTCATGCGTTTCGAGCCGCCAAACAAGCCCCAAACGAATGCAAAGTCGCTTTAAAACGAAATCTAACGATTGAGTTTTGCCCTCGCTCTAACCATTCCAGCTCGTATTATGAGATCAAAAACACTTCATTCTATGCAAATACGGAAGATTCACGCGTTTCGAGCCGCCAAACAAGCCCCAAACGAATGCAAAGTCGCTTTATAACGAAATCGAACGATTGAGTTTTGCGTTCGCTGTACAAGTTCGACCTAGTATTATAACATCAAAAACTCTTCATTCTATGCAAATACGTAAGATTCATGCGTTTCGAGCCGCCAAACAAGCCCCAAACGAATGCAAAGTCGCTTTGTAACGAAATCGAACGATTGAGGTTTGCGATCGCTGTACGAGTTCGAGCTCGTACTATAAGACCAAAAACTTTTCTTTCTATGCAAATACGTGAGATTCATGCGTTTCGAACCGCCAAACAAGCCCCAAACGGATGCAAAGTCGCTTTATAACGAAATCTAATGATTGAGTTTTGCGCTCGCTGCAAGCATTCCAGCTCGTATTATAAGGTAAGAAACCCTTCGTTCGATGTTAAAACGAGAGATTTATGCATTTCGAGCCGCCAAACAAGCCCCAAACGAATGCAAAGTCGCTTTATAACGAAATCTAACGATTGAGTTTTGCGCTCGCTGTAAGCATTCCAGCTCGTATTATGAGATCAAAAACACTTCATTCTATGCAAATACGCAAGATTCATGCGTTTCGAGCCGCCAAACAAGCCCCAAACGAATGCAAAGTCGCTTTAAAACGAAATCTAACGATTGAGTTTTGCCCTCGCTCTAAGCATTCCAGCTCGTATTGTGAGATCAAAAACACTTCATTCTATGCAAATACGCAAGATTCATGCGTTTCGAGCCGCCAAACAAGCCCCAAACGAATGCAAAGTCGCTTTATAACGAATTCGAACGATTGAGTTTTGCGCTCGCTGTACGAGATCGAGCTCGTATTACAACATCAAACCACTTCATTATATGCATATACGCAAGATTCATGCGTTTCGAGCCGCCAAACAAGCCCCAAACGAATGCAAATTCGCCTCATAACGAAATCGAACGATTGAGTTTTGCCTTCGCTGTACAAGTTCGACCTAGTATTATAACATCAAAAACCCTTCATTCTATGCAAATACGTAAGATTCATGCGTTTCGAGCCGCCAAACAAGCCCCAAACGAATGCAAAGTCGCTTTGTAACGAAATCGAACGATAGAGGTTTGCGATCGCTGTACGAGTTCGAGCTCGTACTATAAGACCAAAAACTTTTCTTTCTATGCAAATACGTGAGATTCATGCGTTTCGAACCGCCAAACAAGCCTCAAACGAATGCAAAGTCGCTTTATAACGAAATCTAATGATTGAGTTTTGCGCTCGCTGTAAGCATTCCAGCTCGTATTATAAGGTAAAAAACCCTTCGTTCGATGTTAAAACGAGAGATTTATGCATTTCGAGCCGCCAAACAAGCCCCAAACGAATGCAAAGTCGCTTTATAACGAAATCTAACGATTGAGTTTTGCGCTCGCTTTAAGCATTCCAGCTCGTATTATGAGATCAAAAACACTTCATTCTATGCAAATACGCAAGATTCATGCGTTTCGAGCCGTCAAACAAGCCCCAAACGAATGCAAAGTCGCTTTATAACGAAATCTAACGATTGAGTTTTGCGCTCGCTCTAAGCATTCCAGCTCGTATTATGAGATCAAAAACACTTCATTCTATGCAAATACGCAAGAGTCATGCGTTTCGAGCCGCCAAACAAGCCCCAAAGAATGCAAAGTCGCTTTATAACGAAATCTAACGATTGAGTTTTGCGCTCGCTGTAAGCATTCCAGCTCGTATTATGAGATCAAAAACACTTCATTCTATGCAAATACGCAAGATTCGTGCGTTTCGAGCCGCCAAACAAGCCCCAAACGAATGCAAAGTCGCTTTATGACGAAATCAAACGATTGAGTTTTGCGCTCGCTGTAAGCATTCCAGCTCGTATTATGAGATCAAAAACACTTCATTCTATGCAAATACACAAGATTCATGCCTTTCGAGCCGCCAAACAAGCCCCAAACGACTGCAAATCCGCTTTGTAACGAAATCGAACGATTGAGGTTTGCGATCGCTGTACGAGTTCGAGCTCGTACTATAAGAGCAAAAACTTTTCTTTCTATGCAAATACGTGAGATTCATGCGTTTCGAACCGCCAAACAAGCCCCAAACGGATGCAAAATCGCTTTATAACGAAATCTAATGATTGAGTTTTGCGCTTGCTGTAAGCATTCCAGCTCGTATTATGAGATCAAAAACACTTCATTCTATGCAAATACGCAAGATTCATGCGTTTCAAGCAGCCAAACAAGCCCCAAACGAATGCAAATTCGCCTCATAACGAAATCGAACGATTGAGTTTTGCGTTCGCTGTACAAGTTCGACCTAGTATTATAACATCAAAAACTCTTCATTCTATGCAAATACGTAAGATTCATGCGTTTCGAGCCGCCAAACAAGCCCCAAACGAACGCAAAGTCGCTTTGTAACGAAATCGAACGATTGAGGTTTGCGATCGCTGTAGGAGTTCCAGCTCGTATTATAAGATACGTAACCCTTCGTTCGATGTAAAAACACGAGATTGATGCGTTTCGAGCGGCCAAACAAGCCCCAAACGAATGCCAAGTCGTTTTATAACGAAATTGAACGATTGAGGTTTGCGCTCGCTGTAGGCGTTCCAGCTCGTATTATAAGATCAACAACATTTCATTCTATGTAAATACGCAAGATTCATGCGTTTCGAGACGCCAAACAAGTCCCAAACGAATGCAAAGTCGCTTTGTAACGAAATGGAACGATTGAGGTTTGCGATCGCTGTACGAGTTCCAGCTCGTACTATAAGACCAAAAACTTTTCTTTCTATGCAAATACGTGAGATTCATGCGTTTCGAACCGCCAAACAAGCCTCAAACGAATGCAAAGTCGCTTTATAACGAAATCTAATGATTGAGTTTTGCGCTCGCTGTAAGCATTCCAGCTCGTATTATAAGGTAAGAAACCCTTCGTTCGATGTTAAAACGAGAGATTTATGCATTTCGAGCCGCCAAACAAGCCCCAAAGAATGCAAAGTCGCTTTATAACGAAATCTAACGATTGAGTTTTGCGCTCGCTGTAAGCATTCCAGCTCGTATTATGAGATCAAAAACACTTCATTCTATGCAAATACGCAAGATTCATGCGTTTCGAGCCGCCAAGCAAGCCACAAACGACTGCAAATCCGGTTTGTAACGAAATCGAACGATTGAGGTTTGCGATCGCTGTACGAGTTCGAGCTCGTACTATAAGACCAAAAACTTTTCTTTCTATGCAAATACGTGAGATTCATGCGCTTCGAACCGCCAAACAAGCCCCGAACGGATGCAAAGTCGCTTTATAACGAAATCTAATGATTGAGTTTTGCGCTTGCTGTAAGCATTCCAGCTCGTATTATAAGGTAAGAAACCCTTCGTTCGATGTTAAAATGAGAGATTTATGCATTTCGAACCGCCAAACAAGCCCCAAACGAATGCAAAGTCGCTTTATAACGAAATCTAACGATTGAGTTTTGCGCTCGGTGTAAGCATTCCAGCTCGTATTATGAGATCAAAAACACTTCATTCTATGCAAATACGCAAGATTCATGCGTTTCGAGCCGCCAAACAAGCCCCAAACGAATGCAAAGTCGCTTTATAACGAAATCTAACGATTGAGTTTTGCGCTCGGTGTAAGCATTCCAGCTCGTATTATGAGATCAAAAACACTTCATTCTATGCAAATACGCAAGATTCATGCGTTTCGAGCCGCCAAACAAGCCCCAAACGAATGCAAAGTCGCTTTATAACGAAATCGAACGATTGAGTTTTGCGTTCGCTGTACAAGTTCGACCTAGTATTATAACATCAAAAACTCTTCATTCTATGCAAATACGTAAGATTCATGCGTTTCGAGCCGCCAAACAAGCCCCAAACGAATGCAAAGTCGCTTTGTAACGAAATCGAACGATTGAGGTTTGCGATCGCTGTACGAGTTCGAGCTCGTACTATAAGACCAAAAAGTTTTCTTTCTATGCAAATACGTGAGATTCATGCGTGTCGAACCGCCAAACAAGCCCCAAACGGATGCAAAGTCGCTTTATAATGAAATCTAATGATTGAGTTTTGCGCTCGCTGCAAGCATTCCAGCTCGTATTATAAGGTAAGAAACCCTTCGTTCGATGTTAAAACGAGAGATTTATGCATTTCGAGCCGCCAAACAAGCCCCAAACGAATGCAAAGTCGCTTTATAACGAAATCTAACGACTGAGTTTTGCGCTCGCTGTAAGCATTCCAGCTCGTATTATGAGATCAAAAACACTTCATTCTATGCAAATACGCAAGATTCATGCGTTTCGAGCCGCCAAACAAGCCCCAAACGAATGCAAAGTCGCGTTAAAACGAAATCTAACGATTGAGTTTTGCCCTCGCTCTAGCATTCCAGCTCGTATTATGAGATCAAAAACACTTCATTCTATGCAAATACGCAAGATTCATGCGTTTCGAGCCGCCAAACAAGCCCCAAACGAATGCAAAGTCGCTTTATAACGAAATCTAACGACTGAGTTTTGCGCTCGCTGTAAGCATTCCAGCTCGTATTATGAGATCAAAAACACTTCATTCTATGCAAATACGCAAGATTCATGCGTTTCGAGCCGCCAAACAAGCCCCAAACGAATGCAAAGTCGCTTTATGACGAAATCAAACGATTGAGTTTTGCGCTCGCTGTAAGCATTCCAGCTCGTATTATGAGATCAAAAACACTTCATTCTATGCAAATACACAAGATTCATGCGTTTCGAGTCGCCAAACAAGCCCCAAACGACTGCAAATCCGCTTTGTAACGAAATCGAACGATTGAGGTTTGCGATCGCTGTACGAGTTCGAGCTCGTACTATAAGACCAAAAACTTTTCTTTCTATGCAAATACGTGAGATTCATGCGTTTCGAACCGCCAAACAAGCCCCAAACGGATGCAAAGTCGCTTTATAACGAAATCTAATGATTGAGTTTTGCGCTTGCTGTAAGCATTCCAGCTCGTATTATAAGGTAAGAAACCCTTCGTTCGATGTTAAAACGAGAGATTTATGCATTTCGAACCGCCAAACAAGCCCCAAACGAATGCAAAGTCGCTTTATAACGAAATCTAACGATTGAGTTTTGCGCTCGGTGTAAGCATTCCAGCTCGTATTATGAGATCAAAAACACTTCATTCTATGCAAATACGCAAGATTCATGCGTTTCGAGCCGCCAAACAAGCCCCAAACGAATGCAAAGTCGCTTTAAAACGAAATCTAACGATTGAGTTTTGCCCTCGCTCTAACCATTCCAGCTCGTATTATGAGATCAAAAACACTTCATTCTATGCAAATACGGAAGATTCACGCGTTTCGAGCCGCCAAACAAGCCCCAAACGAATGCAAAGTCGCTTTATAACGAAATCGAACGATTGAGTTTTGCGTTCGCTGTACAAGTTCGACCTAGTATTATAACATCAAAAACTCTTCATTCTATGCAAATACGTAAGATTCATGCGTTTCGAGCCGCCAAACAAGCCCCAAACGAATGCAAAGTCGCTTTGTAACGAAATCGAACGATTGAGGTTTGCGATCGCTGTACGAGTTCGAGCTCGTACTATAAGACCAAAAACTTTTCTTTCTATGCAAATACGTGAGATTCATGCGTTTCGAACCGCCAAACAAGCCCCAAACGGATGCAAAGTCGCTTTATAACGAAATCTAATGATTGAGTTTTGCGCTCGCTGCAAGCATTCCAGCTCGTATTATAAGGTAAGAAACCCTTCGTTCGATGTTAAAACGAGAGATTTATGCATTTCGAGCCGCCAAACAAGCCCCAAACGAATGCAAAGTCGCTTTATAACGAAATCTAACGATTGAGTTTTGCGCTCGCTGTAAGCATTCCAGCTCGTATTATGAGATCAAAAACACTTCATTCTATGCAAATACGCAAGATTCATGCGTTTCGAGCCGCCAAGCAAGCCCCAAACGACTGCAAATCCGGTTTGTAACGAAATCGAACGATTGAGGTTTGCGATCGCTGTACGAGTTCGAGCTCGTACTATAAGACCAAAAACTTTTCTTTCTATGCAAATACGTGAGATTCATGCGTTTCGAACCGCCAAACAAGCCTCAAACGAATGCAAAGTCGCTTTATAACGAAATCTAATGATTGAGTTTTGCGCTCGCTGTAAGCATTCCAGCTCGTATTATAAGGTAAGAAACCCTTCGTTCGATGTTAAAACGAGAGATTTATGCATTTCGAGCCGCCAAACAAGCCCCAAACGAAAGCAAAGTCGCTTTATAACGAAATCTAACGACTGAGTTTTGCGCTCGCTGTAAGCATTCCAGCTCGTATTATGAGATCAAAAACACTTCATTCTATGCAAATACGCAAGATTCATGCGTTTCGAGCCGCCAAACAAGCCCCAAACGAATGCAAAGTCGCGTTAAAACGAAATCTAACGATTGAGTTTTGCCCTCGCTCTAGCATTCCAGCTCGTATTATGAGATCAAAAACACTTCATTCTATGCAAATACGCAAGATTCATGCGTTTCGAGCCGCCAAACAAGCCCCAAACGAATGCAAAGTCGCTTTATAACGAAATCGAACGATTGAGTTTTGCGCTCGCTGTACGAGATCGAGCTCGTATTATAACATCAAACCACTTCATTCTATGCATATACGCAAGATTCATGCGTTTCGAGTCGCCAAACAAGCCCCAAACGAATGCAAAGTCGCTTTATGACGAAATCAAACGATTGAGTTTTACGCTCGCTGTAAGCATTCCAGCTCGTATTATGAGATCAAAAACACTTCATTCTATGCACATACACAAGATTCATGCGTTTCGAGTCGCCAAACAAGCCCCAAACGACTGCAAATCCGCTTTGTAACGAAATCGAACGATTGAGGTTTCCGATCGCTGTACGAGTTCGAGCTCGTACTATAAGACCAAAAACTTTTCTTTCTATGCAAATACGTGAGATTCATGCGTTTCGAACCGCCAAACAAGCCCCGAACGGATGCAAAGTCGCTTTATAACGAAATCTAATGATTGAGTTTTGCGCTTGCTGTAAGCATTCCAGCTCGTATTATAAGGTATGAAACCCTTCGTTCGATGTTAAAATGAGAGATTTATGCATTTCGAACTGCCAAACAAGCCCCAAACGAATGCAAAGTCGCTTTATAACGAAATCTAACGATTGAGTTTTGCGCTCGGTGTAAGCATTCCAGCTCGTATTATGAGATCAAAAACACTTCATTCTATGCAAATACGCAAGATTCATGCGTTTCGAGCCGCCAAACAAGCCCCAAACGAATGCAAAGTCGCGTTAAAACGAAATCTAACGATTGAGTTTTGCCCTCGCTCTAAGCATTCCAGCTCGTATTATGAGATCAAAAACACTTCATTCTATGCAAATACGCAAGATTCATGCGTTTCGAGCCGCCAAACAAGCCCCAAACGAATGCAAAGTCGCTTTATAACGAAATCGAACGATTGAGTTTTGCGCTCGCTGTACGAGATCGAGCTCGTATTATAACATCAAACCACTTCATTCTATGCATATACGCAAGATTCATGCGTTTCGAGCCGCCAAACAAGCCCCAAACGAATGCAAATTCGCCTCATAACGAAATCGAACGATTGAGTTTTGCGTTTGCTGTACAAGTTCGACCTAGTATTATAACATCAAAAACCCTTCATTCTATGTAAATACGCAAGATTCATGCGTTTCGAGACGCCAAACAAGTCCCAAACGAATGCAAAGTCGCTTTGTAACGAAATGGAACGATTGAGGTTTGCGATCGCTGTACGAGTTCCAGCTCGTACTATAAGACCAAAAACTTTTCTTTCTATGCAAATACGTGAGATTCATGCGTTTCGAACCGCCAAACAAGCCTCAAACGAATGCAAAGTCGCTTTATAACGAAATCTAATGATTGAGTTTTGCGCTCGCTGTAAGCATTCCAGCTCGTATTATAAGGTAAGAAACCCTTCGTTCGATGTTAAAACGAGAGATTTATGCATTTCGAGCCGCCAAACAAGCCCCAAAGAATGCAAAGTCGCTTTATAACGAAATCTAACGATTGAGTTTTGCGCTCGCTGTAAGCATTCCAGCTCGTATTATGAGATCAAAAACACTTCATTCTATGCAAATACGCAAGATTCATGCGTTTCGAGCCGCCAAGCAAGCCACAAACGACTGCAAATCCGGTTTGTAACGAAATCGAACGATTGAGGTTTGCGATCGCTGTACGAGTTCGAGCTCGTACTATAAGACCAAAAACTTTTCTTTCTATGCAAATACGTGAGATTCATGCGCTTCGAACCGCCAAACAAGCCCCGAACGGATGCAAAGTCGCTTTATAACGAAATCTAATGATTGAGTTTTGCGCTTGCTGTAAGCATTCCAGCTCGTATTATAAGGTAAGAAACCCTTCGTTCGATGTTAAAATGAGAGATTTATGCATTTCGAACCGCCAAACAAGCCCCAAACGAATGCAAAGTCGCTTTATAACGAAATCTAACGATTGAGTTTTGCGCTCGGTGTAAGCATTCCAGCTCGTATTATGAGATCAAAAACACTTCATTCTATGCAAATACGCAAGATTCATGCGTTTCGAGCCGCCAAACAAGCCCCAAACGAATGCAAAGTCGCTTTATAACGAAATCTAACGATTGAGTTTTGCGCTCGGTGTAAGCATTCCAGCTCGTATTATGAGATCAAAAACACTTCATTCTATGCAAATACGCAAGATTCATGCGTTTCGAGCCGCCAAACAAGCCCCAAACGAATGCAAAGTCGCTTTATAACGAAATCGAACGATTGAGTTTTGCGTTCGCTGTACAAGTTCGACCTAGTATTATAACATCAAAAACTCTTCATTCTATGCAAATACGTAAGATTCATGCGTTTCGAGCCGCCAAACAAGCCCCAAACGAATGCAAAGTCGCTTTGTAACGAAATCGAACGATTGAGGTTTGCGATCGCTGTACGAGTTCGAGCTCGTACTATAAGACCAAAAAGTTTTCTTTCTATGCAAATACGTGAGATTCATGCGTGTCGAACCGCCAAACAAGCCCCAAACGGATGCAAAGTCGCTTTATAATGAAATCTAATGATTGAGTTTTGCGCTCGCTGCAAGCATTCCAGCTCGTATTATAAGGTAAGAAACCCTTCGTTCGATGTTAAAACGAGAGATTTATGCATTTCGAGCCGCCAAACAAGCCCCAAACGAATGCAAAGTCGCTTTATAACGAAATCTAACGACTGAGTTTTGCGCTCGCTGTAAGCATTCCAGCTCGTATTATGAGATCAAAAACACTTCATTCTATGCAAATACGCAAGATTCATGCGTTTCGAGCCGCCAAACAAGCCCCAAACGAATGCAAAGTCGCGTTAAAACGAAATCTAACGATTGAGTTTTGCCCTCGCTCTAGCATTCCAGCTCGTATTATGAGATCAAAAACACTTCATTCTATGCAAATACGCAAGATTCATGCGTTTCGAGCCGCCAAACAAGCCCCAAACGAATGCAAAGTCGCTTTATAACGAAATCTAACGACTGAGTTTTGCGCTCGCTGTAAGCATTCCAGCTCGTATTATGAGATCAAAAACACTTCATTCTATGCAAATACGCAAGATTCATGCGTTTCGAGCCGCCAAACAAGCCCCAAACGAATGCAAAGTCGCTTTATGACGAAATCAAACGATTGAGTTTTGCGCTCGCTGTAAGCATTCCAGCTCGTATTATGAGATCAAAAACACTTCATTCTATGCAAATACACAAGATTCATGCGTTTCGAGTCGCCAAACAAGCCCCAAACGACTGCAAATCCGCTTTGTAACGAAATCGAACGATTGAGGTTTGCGATCGCTGTACGAGTTCGAGCTCGTACTATAAGACCAAAAACTTTTCTTTCTATGCAAATACGTGAGATTCATGCGTTTCGAACCGCCAAACAAGCCCCAAACGGATGCAAAGTCGCTTTATAACGAAATCTAATGATTGAGTTTTGCGCTTGCTGTAAGCATTCCAGCTCGTATTATAAGGTAAGAAACCCTTCGTTCGAAGTTAAAACGAGAGATTTATGCATTTCGAACCGCCAAACAAGCCCCAAACGAATGCAAAGTCGCTTTATAACGAAATCTAACGATTGAGTTTTGCGCTCGGTGTAAGCATTCCAGCTCGTATTATGAGATCAAAAACACTTCATTCTATGCAAATACGCAAGATTCATGCGTTTCGAGCCACCAAACAAGCCCCAAACGAATGCAAAGTCGCTTTAAAACGAAATCTAACGATTGAGTTTTGCCCTCGCTCTAAGCATTCCAGCTCGTATTATGAGATCAAAAACACTTCATTCTATGCAAATACGCAAGATTCATGCGTTTCGAGCCGCCAAACAAGCCCCAAACGAATGCAAAGTCGCTTTATAACGAAATCGAACGATTGAGTTTTGCGTTCGCTGTACAAGTTCGACCTAGTATTATAACATCAAAAACTCTTCATTCTATGCAAATAGGTAAGATTCATGCGTTTCGAGCCGCCAAACAAGCCCCAAACGAATGCAAAGTCGCTTTGTAACGAAATCGAACGATTGAGGTTTGCGATCGCTGTACGAGTTCGAGCTCGTACTATAAGACCAAAAACTTTTCTTTCTATGCAAATACGTGAGATTCATGCATTTCGAACCGCCAAACAAGCCCCAAACGGATGCAAAGTCGCTTTATAACGAAATCTAATGATTGAGTTTTGCACTCGCTGTAAGCATTCCAGCTCGTATTATAAGGTAAGAAACCCTTCGTTCGATGTTAAAACGAGAGATTTATGCATTTCGAGCCGCCAAACAAGCCCCAAACGAATGCAAAGTCGCGTTAAAACGAAATCTAACGATTGAGTTTTGCCCTCGCTCTAGCATTCCAGCTCGTATTATGAGATCAAAAACACTTCATTCTATGCAAATACGCAAGATTCATGCGTTTCGAGCCGCCAAACAAGCCCCAAACGAATGCAAAGTCGCTTTATAACGAAATCTAACGACTGAGTTTTGCGCTCGCTGTAAGCATTCCAGCTCGTATTATGAGATCAAAAACACTTCATTCTATGCAAATACGCAAGATTCATGCGTTTCGAGCCGCCAAACAAGCCCCAAACGAATGCAAAGTCGCTTTATGACGAAATCAAACGATTGAGTTTTGCGCTCGCTGTAAGCATTCCAGCTCGTATTATGAGATCAAAAACACTTCATTCTATGCAAATACACAAGATTCATGCGTTTCGAGTCGCCAAACAAGCCCCAAACGACTGCAAATCCGCTTTGTAACGAAATCGAACGATTGAGGTTTGCGATCGCTGTACGAGTTCGAGCTCGTACTATAAGACCAAAAACTTTTCTTTCTATGCAAATACGTGAGATTCATGCGTTTCGAACCGCCAAACAAGCCCCAAACGGATGCAAAGTCGCTTTATAACGAAATCTAATGATTGAGTTTTGCGCTTGCTGTAAGCATTCCAGCTCGTATTATAAGGTAAGAAACCCTTCGTTCGATGTTAAAACGAGAGATTTATGCATTTCGAACCGCCAAACAAGCCCCAAACGAATGCAAAGTCGCTTTATAACGAAATCTAACGATTGAGTTTTGCGCTCGGTGTAAGCATTCCAGCTCGTATTATGAGATCAAAAACACTTCATTCTATGCAAATACGCAAGATTCATGCGTTTCGAGCCGCCAAACAAGCCCCAAACGAATGCAAAGTCGCTTTAAAACGAAATCTAACGATTGAGTTTTGCCCTCGCTCTAACCATTCCAGCTCGTATTATGAGATCAAAAACACATCATTCTATGCAAATACGGAAGATTCACGCGTTTCGAGCCGCCAAACAAGCCCCAAACGAATGCAAAGTCGCTTTATAACGAAATCGAACGATTGAGTTTTGCGTTCGCTGTACAAGTTCGACCTAGTATTATAACATCAAAAACTCTTCATTCTATGCAAATACGTAAGATTCATGCGTTTCGAGCCGCCAAACAAGCCCCAAACGAATGCAAAGTCGCTTTGTAACGAAATCGAACGATTGAGGTTTGCGATCGCTGTACGAGTTCGAGCTCGTACTATAAGACCAAAAACTTTTCTTTCTATGCAAATACGTGAGATTCATGCGTTTCGAACCGCCAAACAAGCCCCAAACGGATGCAAAGTCGCTTTATAACGAAATCTAATGATTGAGTTTTGCGCTCGCTGCAAGCATTCCAGCTCGTATTATAAGGTAAGAAACCCTTCGTTCGATGTTAAAACGAGAGATTTATGCATTTCGAGCCGCCAAACAAGCCCCAAACGAATGCAAAGTCGCTTTATAACGAAATCTAACGATTGAGTTTTGCGCTCGCTGTAAGCATTCCAGCTCGTATTATGAGATCAAAAACACTTCATTCTATGCAAATACGCAAGATTCATGCGTTTCGAGCCGCCAAACAAGCCCCAAACGAATGCAAAGTCGCTTTAAAACGAAATCTAACGATTGAGTTTTGCCCTCGCTCTAAGCATTCCAGCTCGTATTGTGAGATCAAAAACACTTCATTCTATGCAAATACGCAAGATTCATGCGTTTCGAGCCGCCAAACAAGCCCCAAACGAATGCAAAGTCGCTTTATAACGAATTCGAACGATTGAGTTTTGCGCTCGCTGTACGAGATCGAGCTCGTATTACAACATCAAACCACTTCATTATATGCATATACGCAAGATTCATGCGTTTCGAGCCGCCAAACAAGCCCCAAACGAATGCAAATTCGCCTCATAACGAAATCGAACGATTGAGTTTTGCCTTCGCTGTACAAGTTCGACCTAGTATTATAACATCAAAAACCCTTCATTCTATGCAAATACGTAAGATTCATGCGTTTCGAGCCGCCAAACAAGCCCCAAACGAATGCAAAGTCGCTTTGTAACGAAATCGAACGATAGAGGTTTGCGATCGCTGTACGAGTTCGAGCTCGTACTATAAGACCAAAAACTTTTCTTTCTATGCAAATACGTGAGATTCATGCGTTTCGAACCGCCAAACAAGCCTCAAACGAATGCAAAGTCGCTTTATAACGAAATCTAATGATTGAGTTTTGCGCTCGCTGTAAGCATTCCAGCTCGTATTATAAGGTAAAAAACCCTTCGTTCGATGTTAAAACGAGAGATTTATGCATTTCGAGCCGCCAAACAAGCCCCAAACGAATGCAAAGTCGCTTTATAACGAAATCTAACGATTGAGTTTTGCGCTCGCTTTAAGCATTCCAGCTCGTATTATGAGATCAAAAACACTTCATTCTATGCAAATACGCAAGATTCATGCGTTTCGAGCCGTCAAACAAGCCCCAAACGAATGCAAAGTCGCTTTATAACGAAATCTAACGATTGAGTTTTGCGCTCGCTCTAAGCATTCCAGCTCGTATTATGAGATCAAAAACACTTCATTCTACGCAAATACGCAAGAGTCATGCGTTTCGAGCCGCCAAACAAGCCCCAAAGAATGCAAAGTCGCTTTATAACGAAATCTAACGATTGAGTTTTGCGCTCGCTGTAAGCATTCCAGCTCGTATTATGAGATCAAAAACACTTCATTCTATGCAAATACGCAAGATTCATGCGTTTCGAGCCGCCAAGCAAGCCCCAAACGACTGCAAATCCGGTTTGTAACGAAATCGAACGATTGAGGTTTGCGATCGCTGTACGAGTTCGAGCTCGTACTATAAGACCAAAAACTTTTCTTTCTATGCAAATACGTGAGATTCATGCGTTTCGAACCGCCAAACAAGCCTCAAACAAATGCAAAGTCGCTTTATAACGAAATCTAATGATTGAGTTTTGCGCTCGCTGTAAGCATTCCAGCTCGTATTATAAGGTAAGAAACCCTTCGTTCGATGTTAAAACGAGAGATTTACGCATTTCGAGCCGCCAAACAAGCCCCAAAGAATGCAAAGTCGCTTTATAACGAAATCTAACGATTGAGTTTTGCGCTCGCTGTAAGCATTCCAGCTCGTATTATGAGATCAAAAACACTTCATTCTATGCAAATACGCAAGATTCATGCGTTTCGAGCCGCCAAGCAAGCCCCAAACGAATGCAAAGTCGCTTTATGACGAAATCAAACGATTGAGTTTTGCGCTCGCTGTAAGCATTCCAGCTCGTATTATGAGATCAAAAACACTTCATTCTACGCAAATACACAAGATTCATGCGTTTCGAGCCGCCAAACAAGCCCCAAACGACTGCAAATCCGCTTTGTAACGAAATCGAACGATTGAGGTTTGCGATCGCTGTACGAGTTCGAGCTCGTACTATAAGACCAAAAACTTTTCTTTCTATGCAAATACGTGAGATTCATGCGTTTCGAACCGCCAAACAAGCCCCAAACGGATGCAAAGTCGCTTTATAACGAAATCTAATGATTGAGTTTTGCGCTTGCTGTAAGCATTCCAGCTCGTATTATGAGATCAAAAACACTTCATTCTATGCAAATACGCAAGATTCATGCGTTTCAAGCAGCCAAACAAGCCCCAAACGAATGCAAATTCGCCTCATAACGAAATCGAACGATTGAGTTTTGCGTTCGCTGTACAAGTTCGACCTAGTATTATAACATCAAAAACTCTTCATTCTATGCGTTTCGAGCCGCCAAACAAGCCCCAAACGAACGCAAAGTCGCTTTGTAACGAAATCGAACGATTGAGGTTTGCGATCGCTGTAGGAGTTCCAGCTCGTATTATAAGATACGTAACCCTTCCTTCGATGTAAAAACACGAGATTGATGCGTTTCGAGCGGCCAAACAAGCCCCAAACGAATGCCAAGTCGTTTTATAACGAAATTGAACGATTGAGGTTTGCGCTCGCTGTAGGCGTTCCAGCTCGTATTATAAGATCAACTACATTTCATTCTATGCAAATACGCAAGATTCATGCGTTTCGAGACGCCAAACAAGTCCCAAACGAATGCAAAGTCGCTTTGTAACGAAATCGAACGATTGAGGTTTGCGATCGCTGTACGAGTTTCAGCTCGTACTATAAGACCAAAAACTTTTCTTTCTATGCAAATACGTGAGATTCATGCTTTTCGAACCGCCAAACAAGCCTCAAACGAATGCAAAGTCGCTTTATAACGAAATCTAATGATTGAGTTTTGCGCTCGCTGTCAGCATTCCAGCTCATATTATAAGGTAAGAAACCCTTCCTTCGATGTTAAAACGAGAGATTTATGCATTTCGAGCCGCCAAACAAGCCCCAAAGAATGCAAAGTCGCTTTATAACGAAATCTAACGATTGAGTTTTGCGCTCGCTGTAAGCATTCCAGCTCGTATTATGAGATCAAAAACACTTCATTCTATGCAAATACGCAAGATTCATGCGTTTCGAGCCGCCAAACAAGCCCCAAACGAATGCAAAGTCGCTTTATGACGAAATCAAACGATTGAGTTTTGCGCTCGCTGTAAGCATTCCAGCTCGTATTATGAGATCAAAAACACTTCATTCTATGCAAATACACAAGATTCATGCGTTTCGAGTCGCCAAACAAGCCCCAAACGACTGCAAATCCGCTTTGTAACGAAATCGAACGATTGAGGTTTCCGATCGCTGTACGAGTTCGAGCTCGTACTATAAGACCAAAAACTTTTCTTTCTATGCAAATACGTGAGATTCATGCGTTTCGAACCGCCAAACAAGCCCCGAACGGATGCAAAGTCGCTTTATAACGAAATCTAATGATTGAGTTTTGCGCTTGCTGTAAGCATTCCAGCTCGTATTATAAGGTAAGAAACCCTTCGTTCGATGTTAAAATGAGAGATTTATGCATTTCGAACTGCCAAACAAGCCCCAAACGAATGCAAAGTCGCTTTATAACGAAATCTAACGATTGAGTTTTGCGCTCGGTGTAAGCATTCCAGCTCGTATTATGAGATCAAAAACACTTCATTCTATGCAAATACGCAAGATTCATGCGTTTCGAGCCGCCAAACAAGCCCCAAACGAATGCAAAGTCGCTTTATAACGAAATCTAACGACTGAGTTTTGCGCTCGCTGTAAGCATTCCAGCTCGTATTATGAGATCAAAAACACTTCATTCTATGCAAATACGCAAGATTCATGCGTTTCGAGCCGCCAAACAAGCCCCAAACGAATGCAAAGTCGCGTTAAAACGAAATCTAACGATTGAGTTTTGCCCTCGCTCTAGCATTCCAGCTCGTATTATGAGATCAAAAACACTTCATTCTATGCAAATACGCAAGATTCATGCGTTTCGAGCCGCCAAACAAGCCCCAAACGAATGCAAAGTCGCTTTATAACGAAATCGAACGATTGAGTTTTGCGCTCGCTGTACGAGATCGAGCTCGTATTATAACATCAAACCACTTCATTCTATGCATATACGCAAGATTCATGCGTTTCGAGCCGCCAAACAAGCCCCAAACGAATGCAAAGTCGCTTTATGACGAAATCAAACGATTGAGTTTTGCGCTCGCTGTAAGCATTCCAGCTCGTATTATGAGATCAAAAACACTTCATTCTATGCAAATACACAAGATTCATGCGTTTCGAGTCGCCAAACAAGCCCCAAACGACTGCAAATCCGCTTTGTAACGAAATCGAACGATTGAGGTTTCCGATCGCTGTACGAGTTCGAGCTCGTACTATAAGACCAAAAACTTTTCTTTCTATGCAAATACGTGAGATTCATGCGTTTCGAACCGCCAAACAAGCCCCGAACGGATGCAAAGTCGCTTTATAACGAAATCTAATGATTGAGTTTTGCGCTTGCTGTAAGCATTCCAGCTCGTATTATAAGGTAAGAAACCCTTCGTTCGATGTTAAAATGAGAGATTTATGCATTTCGAACTGCCAAACAAGCCCCAAACGAATGCAAAGTCGCTTTATAACGAAATCTAACGATTGAGTTTTGCGCTCGGTGTAAGCATTCCAGCTCGTATTAAGAGATCAAAAACACTTCATTCTATGCAAATACTCAAGATTCATGCGTTTCGAGCCGCCAAACAAGCCCCAAACGAATGCAAAGTCGCTTTATAACGAAATCTAACGATTGAGTTTTGCGCTCGGTGTAAGCATTCCAGCTCGTATTATGAGATCAAAAACACTTCATTCTATGCAAATACGCAAGATTCATGCGTTTCGAGCCGCCAAACAAGCCCCAAACGAATGCAAAGTCGCTTTATAACGAAATCGAACGATTGAGTTTTGCGTTCGCTGTACAAGTTCGACCTAGTATTATTACATCAAAAACTCTTCATTCTATGCAAATACGTAAGATTCATGCGTTTCGAGCCGCCAAACAAGCCCCAAACGAATGCAAAGTCGCTTTGTAACGAAATCGAACGATTGAGGTTTGCGATCGCTGTACGAGTTCGAGCTCGTACTATAAGACCAAAAACTTTTCTTTCTATGCAAATACGTGAGATTCATGCGTGTCGAACCGCCAAACAAGCCCCAAACGGATGCAAAGTCGCTTTATAACGAAATCTAATGATTGAGTTTTGCGCTCGCTGCAAGCATTCCAGCTCGAATTATAAGGTAAGAAACCCTTCGTTCGATGTTAAAACGAGAGATTTATGCATTTCGAGCCGCCAAACAAGCCCCAAACGAAAGCAAAGTCGCTTTATAACGAAATCTAACGACTGAGTTTTGCGCTCGCTGTAAGCATTCCAGCTCGTATTATGAGATCAAAAACACTTCATTCTATGCAAATACGCAAGATTCATGCGTTTCGAGCCGCCAAACAAGCCCCAAACGAATGCAAAGTCGCGTTAAAACGAAATCTAACTATTGAGTTTTGCCCTCGCTCTAGCATTCCAGCTCGTATTATGAGATCAAAAACACTTCATTCTATGCAAATACGCAAGATTCATGCGTTTCGAGCCGCCAAACAAGCCCCAAACGAATGCAAAGTCGCTTTATAACGAAATCGAACGATTGAGTTTTGCGCTCGCTGTACGAGATCGAGCTCGTATTATAACATCAAACCACTTCATTCTATGCATATACGCAAGATTCATGCGTTTCGAGTCGCCAAACAAGCCCCAAACGAATGCAAAGTCGCTTTATGACGAAATCAAACGATTGAGTTTTACGCTCGCTGTAAGCATTCCAGCTCGTATTATGAGATCAAAAACACTTCATTCTATGCAAATACACAAGATTCATGCGTTTCGAGTCGCCAAACAAGCCCCAAACGACTGCAAATCCGCTTTTTAACGAAATCGAACGATTGAGGTTTCCGATCGCTGTACGAGTTCGAGCTCGTACTATAAGACCAAAAACTTTTCTTTCTATGCAAATACGTGAGATTCATGCGTTTCGAACCGCCAAACAAGCCCCGAACGGATGCAAAGTCGCTTTATAACGAAATCTAATGATTGAGTTTTGCGCTTGCTGTAAGCATTCCAGCTCGTATTATAAGGTATGAAACCCTTCGTTCGATGTTAAAATGAGAGATTTATGCATTTCGAACTGCCAAACAAGCCCCAAACGAATGCAAAGTCGCTTTATAACGAAATCTAACGATTGAGTTTTGCGCTCGGTGTAAGCATTCCAGCTCGTATTATGAGATCAAAAACACTTCATTCTATGCAAATACGCAAGATTCATGCGTTTCGAGCCGCCAAACAAGCCCCAAACGAATGCAAAGTCGCGTTAAAACGAAATCTAACGATTGAGTTTTGCCCTCGCTCTAAGCATTCCAGCTCGTATTATGAGATCAAAAACACTTCATTCTATGCAAATACGCAAGATTCATGCGTTTCGAGCCGCCAAACAAGCCCCAAACGAATGCAAAGTCGCTTTATAACGAAATCGAACGATTGAGTTTTGCGCTCGCTGTACGAGATCGAGCTCGTATTATAACATCAAACCACTTCATTCTATGCATATACGCAAGATTCATGCGTTTCGAGCCGCCAAACAAGCCCCAAACGAATGCAAATTCGCCTCATAACGAAATCGAACGATTGAGTTTTGCGTTTGCTGTACAAGTTCGACCTAGTATTATAACATCAAAAACCCTTCATTCTATGTAAATACGCAAGATTCATGCGTTTCGAGACGCCAAACAAGTCCCAAACGAATGCAAAGTCGCTTTGTAACGAAATGGAACGATTGAGGTTTGCGATCGCTGTACGAGTTCCAGCTCGTACTATAAGACCAAAAACTTTTCTTTCTATGCAAATACGTGAGATTCATGCGTTTCGAACCGCCAAACAAGCCTCAAACGAATGCAAAGTCGCTTTATAATGAAATCTAATGATTGAGTTTTGCGCTCGCTGCAAGCATTCCAGCTCGTATTATAAGGTAAGAAACCCTTCGTTCGATGTTAAAACGAGAGATTTATGCATTTCGAGCCGCCAAACAAGCCCCAAACGAATGCAAAGTCGCTTTATAACGAAATCTAACGACTGAGTTTTGCGCTCGCTGTAAGCATTCCAGCTCGTATTATGAGATCAAAAACACTTCATTCTATGCAAATACGCAAGATTCATGCGTTTCGAGCCGCCAAACAAGCCCCAAACGAATGCAAAGTCGCGTTAAAACGAAATCTAACGATTGAGTTTTGCCCTCGCTCTAGCATTCCAGCTCGTATTATGAGATCAAAAACACTTCATTCTATGCAAATACGCAAGATTCATGCGTTTCGAGCCGCCAAACAAGCCCCAAACGAATGCAAAGTCGCTTTATAACGAAATCTAACGACTGAGTTTTGCGCTCGCTGTAAGCATTCCAGCTCGTATTATGAGATCAAAAACACTTCATTCTATGCAAATACGCAAGATTCATGCGTTTCGAGCCGCCAAACAAGCCCCAAACGAATGCAAAGTCGCTTTATGACGAAATCAAACGATTGAGTTTTGCGCTCGCTGTAAGCATTCCAGCTCGTATTATGAGATCAAAAACACTTCATTCTATGCAAATACACAAGATTCATGCGTTTCGAGTCGCCAAACAAGCCCCAAACGACTGCAAATCCGCTTTGTAATGAAATCGAACGATTGAGGTTTGCGATCGCTGTACGAGTTCGAGCTCGTACTATAAGACCAAAAACTTTTCTTTCTATGCAAATACGTGAGATTCATGCGTTTCGAACCGCCAAACAAGCCCCAAACGGATGCAAAGTCGCTTTATAACGAAATCTAATGATTGAGTTTTGCGCTTGCTGTAAGCATGCCAGCTCGTATTATAAGGTAAGAAACCCTTCGTTCGATGTTAAAACGAGAGATTTATGCATTTCGAACCGCCAAACAAGCCCCAAACGAATGCAAAGTCGCTTTATAACGAAATCTAACGATTGAGTTTTGCGCTCGGTGTAAGCATTCCAGCTCGTATTATGAGATCAAAAACACTTCATTCTATGCAAATACGCAAGATTCATGCGTTTCGAGCCGCCAAACAAGCCCCAAACGAATGCAAAGTCGCTTTAAAACGAAATCTAACGATTGAGTTTTGCCCTCGCTCTAACCATTCCAGCTCGTATTATGAGATCAAAAACACTTCATTCTATGCAAATACGGAAGATTCACGCGTTTCGAGCCGCCAAACAAGCCCCAAACGAATGCAAAGTCGCTTTATAACGAAATCGAACGATTGAGTTTTGCGTTCGCTGTACAAGTTCGACCTAGTATTATAACATCAAAAACTCTTCATTCTATGCAAATACGTAAGATTCATGCGTTTCGAGCCGCCAAACAAGCCCCAAACGAATGCAAAGTCGCTTTGTAACGAAATCGAACGATTGAGGTTTGCAATCGCTGTACGAGTTCGAGCTCGTACTATAAGACCAAAAACTTTTCTTTCTATGCAAATACGTGAGATTCATGCGTTTCGAACCGCCAAACAAGCCCCAAACGGATGCAAAGTCGCTTTGTAACGAAATGGAACGATTGAGGTTTGCGATCGCTGTACGAGTTCCAGCTCGTACTATAAGACCAAAAACTTTTCTTTCTATGCAAATACGTGAGATTCATGCGTTTCGAACCGCCAAACAAGCCTCAAACGAATGCAAAGTCGCTTTATAATGAAATCTAATGATTGAGTTTTGCGCTCGCTGCAAGCATTCCAGCTCGTATTATAAGGTAAGAAACCCTTCGTTCGATGTTAAAACGAGAGATTTATGCATTTCGAGCCGCCAAACAAGCCCCAAACGAATGCAAAGTCGCTTTATAACGAAATCTAACGACTGAGTTTTGCGCTCGCTGTAAGCATTCCAGCTCGTATTATGAGATCAAAAACACTTCATTCTATGCAAATACGCAAGATTCATGCGTTTCGAGCCGCCAAACAAGCCCCAAACGAATGCAAAGTCGCGTTAAAACGAAATCTAACGATTGAGTTTTGCCCTCGCTCTAGCATTCCAGCTCGTATTATGAGATCAAAAACACTTCATTCTATGCAAATACGCAAGATTCATGCGTTTCGAGCCGCCAAACAAGCCCCAAACGAATGCAAAGTCGCTTTATAACGAAATCTAACGACTGAGTTTTGCGCTCGCTGTAAGCATTCCAGCTCGTATTATGAGATCAAAAACACTTCATTCTATGCAAATACGCAAGATTCATGCGTTTCGAGCCGCCAAACAAGCCCCAAACGAATGCAAAGTCGCTTTATGACGAAATCAAACGATTGAGTTTTGCGCTCGCTGTAAGCATTCCAGCTCGTATTATGAGATCAAAAACACTTCATTCTATGCAAATACACAAGATTCATGCGTTTCGAGTCGCCAAACAAGCCCAAAACGACTGCAAATCCGCTTTGTAACGAAATCGAACGATTGAGGTTTGCGATCGCTGTACGAGTTCGAGCTCGTACTATAAGACCAAAAACTTTTCTTTCTATGCAAATACGTGAGATTCATGCGTTTCGAACCGCCAAACAAGCCCCAAACGGATGCAAAGTCGCTTTATAACGAAATCTAATGATTGAGTTTTGCGCTTGCTGTAAGCATGCCAGCTCGTATTATAAGGTAAGAAACCCTTCGTTCGATGTTAAAACGAGAGATTTATGCATTTCGAACCGCCAAACAAGCCCCAAACGAATGCAAAGTCGCTTTATAACGAAATCTAACGATTGAGTTTTGCGCTCGGTGTAAGCATTCCAGCTCGTATTATGAGATCAAAAACACTTCATTCTATGCAAATACGCAAGATTCATGCGTTTCGAGCCGCCAAACAAGCCCCAAACGAATGCAAAGTCGCTTTAAAACGAAATCTAACGATTGAGTTTTGCCCTCGCTCTAACCATTCCAGCTCGTATTATGAGATCAAAAACACTTCATTCTATGCAAATACGGAAGATTCACGCGTTTCGAGCCGCCAAACAAGCCCCAAACGAATGCAAAGTCGCTTTATAACGAAATCGAACGATTGAGTTTTGCGTTCGCTGTACAAGTTCGACCTAGTATTATAACATCAAAAACTCTTCATTCTATGCAAATACGTAAGATTCATGCGTTTCGAGCCGCCAAACAAGCCCCAAACGAATGCAAAGTCGCTTTGTAACGAAATCGAACGATTGAGGTTTGCAATCGCTGTACGAGTTCGAGCTCGTACTATAAGACCAAAAACTTTTCTTTCTATGCAAATACGTGAGATTCATGCGTTTCGAACCGCCAAACAAGCCCCAAACGGATGCAAAGTCGCTTTATAACGAAATCTAATGATTGAGTTTTGCGCTCGCTGCAAGCATTCCAGCTCGTATTATAAGGTAAGAAACCCTTCGTTCGATGTTAAAACGAGAGATTTATGCATTTCGAGCCGCCAAACAAGCCCCAAACGAATGCAAAGTCGCTTTATAACGAAATCTAACGACTGAGTTTTGCGCTCGCTGTAAGCATTCCAGCTCGTATTATGAGATCAAAAACACTTCATTCTATGCAAATACGCAAGATTCATGCGTTTCGAGCCGCCAAACAAGCCCCAAACGAATGCAAAGTCGCGTTAAAACGAAATCTAACGATTGAGTTTTGCCCTCGCTCTAAGCATTCCAGCTCGTATTATGAGATCAAAAACACTTCATTCTATGCAAATACGCAAGATTCATGCGTTTCGAGCCGCCAAACAAGCCCCAAACGAATGCAAAGTCGCTTTATAACGAAATCGAACGATTGAGTTTTGCGCTCGCTGTACGAGATCGAGCTCGTATTATAACATCAAACCACTTCATTCTATGCATATACGCAAGATTCATGCGTTTCGAGCCGCCAAACAAGCCCCAAACGAATGCAAATTCGCTTTATGACGAAATCAAACGATTGAGTTTTGCGCTCGCTGTAAGCATTCCAGCTCGTATTATGAGATCAAAAACACTTCATTCTATGCAAATACACAAGATTCATGCGTTTCGAGTCGCCAAACAAGCCCCAAACGACTGCAAATCCGCTTTGTAACGAAATCGAACGATTGAGGTTTGCGATCGCTGTACGAGTTCGAGCTCGTACTATAAGACCAAAAACTTTTCTTTCTATGCAAATACGTGAGATTCATGCGTTTCGAACCGCCAAACAAGCCCCAAACGGATGCAAAGTCGCTTTATAACGAAATCTAATGATTGAGTTTTGCGCTTGCTGTAAGCATTCCAGCTCGTATTATAAGGTAAGAAACCCTTCGTTCGAAGTTAAAACGAGAGATTTATGCATTTCGAACCGCCAAACAAGCCCCAAACGAATGCAAAGTCGCTTTATAACGAAATCTAACGATTGAGTTTTGCGCTCGGTGTAAGCATTCCAGCTCGTATTATGAGATCAAAAACACTTCATTCTATGCAAATACGCAAGATTCATGCGTTTCGAGCCACCAAACAAGCCCCAAACGAATGCAAAGTCGCTTTAAAACGAAATCTAACGATTGAGTTTTGCCCTCGCTCTAAGCATTCCAGCTCGTATTATGAGATCAAAAACACTTCATTCTATGCAAATACGCAAGATTCATGCGTTTCGAGCCGCCAAACAAGCCCCAAACGAATGCAAAGTCGCTTTATAACGAAATCGAACGATTGAGTTTTGCGTTCGCTGTACAAGTTCGACCTAGTATTATAACATCAAAAACTCTTCATTCTATGCAAATAGGTAAGATTCATGCGTTTCGAGCCGCCAAACAAGCCCCAAACGAATGCAAAGTCGCTTTGTAACGAAATCGAACGATTGAGGTTTGCGATCGCTGTACGAGTTCGAGCTCGTACTATAAGACCAAAAACTTTTCTTTCTATGCAAATACGTGAGATTCATGCATTTCGAACCGCCAAACAAGCCCCAAACGGATGCAAAGTCGCTTTATAACGAAATCTAATGATTGAGTTTTGCACTCGCTGTAAGCATTCCAGCTCGTATTATAAGGTAAGAAACCCTTCGTTCGATGTTAAAACGAGAGATTTATGCATTTCGAGCCGCCAAACAAGCCCCAAACGAATGCAAAGTCGCTTTATAACGAAATCTAACGACTGAGTTTTGCGCTCGCTGTAAGCATTCCAGCTCGTATTATGAGATCAAAAACACTTCATTCTATGCAAATACACAAGATTCATGCGTTTCGAGTCGCCAAACAAGCCCCAAACGACTGCAAATCCGCTTTGTAACGAAATCGAACGATTGAGGTTTGCGATCGCTGTACGAGTTCGAGCTCGTACTATAAGACCAAAAACTTTTCTTTCTATGCAAATACGTGAGATTCATGCGTTTCGAACCGCCAAACAAGCCCCAAACGGATGCAAAGTCGCTTTATAACGAAATCTAATGATTGAGTTTTGCGCTTGCTGTAAGCATTCCAGCTCGTATTATAAGGTAAGAAACCCTTCGTTCGAAGTTAAAACGAGAGATTTATGCATTTCGAACCGCCAAACAAGCCCCAAACGAATGCAAAGTCGCTTTATAACGAAATCTAACGATTGAGTTTTGCGCTCGGTGTAAGCATTCCAGCTCGTATTATGAGATCAAAAACACTTCATTCTATGCAAATACGCAAGATTCATGCGTTTCGAGCCACCAAACAAGCCCCAAACGAATGCAAAGTCGCTTTAAAACGAAATCTAACGATTGAGTTTTGCCCTCGCTCTAAGCATTCCAGCTCGTATTATGAGATCAAAAACACTTCATTCTATGCAAATACGCAAGATTCATGCGTTTCGAGCCGCCAAACAAGCCCCAAACGAATGCAAAGTCGCTTTATAACGAAATCGAACGATTGAGTTTTGCGTTCGCTGTACAAGTTCGACCTAGTATTATAACATCAAAAACTCTTCATTCTATGCAAATAGGTAAGATTCATGCGTTTCGAGCCGCCAAACAAGCCCCAAACGAATGCAAAGTCGCTTTGTAACGAAATCGAACGATTGAGGTTTGCGATCGCTGTACGAGTTCGAGCTCGTACTATAAGACCAAAAACTTTTCTTTCTATGCAAATACGTGAGATTCATGCATTTCGAACCGCCAAACAAGCCCCAAACGGATGCAAAGTCGCTTTATAACGAAATCTAATGATTGAGTTTTGCACTCGCTGTAAGCATTCCAGCTCGTATTATAAGGTAAGAAACCCTTCGTTCGATGTTAAAACGAGAGATTTATGCATTTCGAGCCGCCAAACAAGCCCCAAACGAATGCAAAGTCGCTTTATAACGAAATCTAACGACTGAGTTTTGCGCTCGCTGTAAGCATTCCAGCTCGTATTATGAGATCAAAAACACTTCATTCTATGCAAATACGCAAGATTCATGCGTTTCGAGCCACCAAACAAGCCCCAAACGAATGCAAAGTCGCTTTAAAACGAAATCTAACGATTGAGTTTTGCCCTCGCTCTAAGCATTCCAGCTCGTATTATGAGATCAAAAAAACTTCATTCTATGCAAATACGCAAGATTCATGCGTTTCGAGCCGCCAAACAAGCCCCAAACGAATGCAAAGTCGCTTTATAACGAAATCGAACGATTGAGTTTTGCGTTCGCTGTACAAGTTCGACCTAGTATTATAACATCAAAAACTCTTCATTCTATGCAAATACGTAAGATTCATGCGTTTCGAGCCGCCAAACAAGCCCCAAACGAATGCAAAGTCGCTTTGTAACGAAATCGAACGATTGAGGTTTGCGATCGCTGTACGAGTTCGAGCTCGTACTATAAGACCAAAAACTTTTCTTTCTATGCAAATACGTGAGATTCATGCGTTTCGAACCGCCAAACAAGCCCCAAACGGATGCAAAGTCGCTTTATAACGAAATCTAATGATTGAGTTTTGCACTCGCTGTAAGCATTCCAGCTCGTATTATAAGGTAAGAAACCCTTCGTTCGATGTTAAAACGAGAGATTTATGCATTTCGAGCCGCCAAACAAGCCCCAAACGAATGCAAAGTCGCTTTATAACGAAATCTAACGACTGAGTTTTGCGCTCGCTGTAAGCATTCCAGCTCGTATTATGAGATCAAAAACACTTCATTCTATGCAAATACGCAAGATTCATGCGTTTCGAGCCGCCAAACAAGCCCCAAACGAATGCAAAGTCGCGTTAAAACGAAATCTAACGATTGAGTTTTGCCCTCGCTCTAAGCATTCCAGCTCGTATTATGAGATCAAAAACACTTCATTCTATGCAAATACGCAAGATTCATGCGTTTCGAGCCGCCAAACAAGCCCCAAACGAATGCAAAGTCGCTTTATAACGAAATCGAACGATTGAGTTTTGCGCTCGCTGTACGAGATCGAGCTCGTATTATAACATCAAACCATTTCATTCTATGCATATACGCAAGATTCATGCGTTTCGAGCCGCCAAACAAGCCCCAAACGAATGCAAATTCGCCTCATAACGAAATCGAACGATTGAGTTTTGCGTTCGCTGTACAAGTTCGACCTAGTATTATAACATCAAAAACCCTTCATTCTATGCAAATACGCAAGATTCATGCGTTTCGAGCCGCCAAACAAGCCCCAAACGAATGCAAAGTCGCTTTATAACGAAATCGAACGATTGAGTTTTGCGTTCGCTGTACAAGTTCGACCTAGTATTATAACATCAAAAACTCTTCATTCTATGCAAATACGTAAGATTCATGCGTTTCGAGCCGCCAAACAAGCCCCAAACGAATGCAAAGTCGCTTTGTAACGAAATCGAACGATTGAGGTTTGCGATCGCTGTACGAGTTCGAGCTCGTACTATAAGACCAAAAACTTTTCTTTCTATGCAAATACGTGAGATTCATGCGTTTCGAACCGCCAAACAAGCCCCAAACGGATGCAAAGTCGCTTTATAACGAAATCTAATGATTGAGTTTTGCACTCGCTGTAAGCATTCCAGCTCGTATTATAAGGTAAGAAACCCTTCGTTCGATGTTAAAACGAGAGATTTATGCATTTCGAGCCGCCAAACAAGCCCCAAACGAATGCAAAGTCGCTTTATAACGAAATCTAACGACTGAGTTTTGCGCTCGCTGTAAGCATTCCAGCTCGCATTATGAGATCAAAAACACTTCATTCTATGCAAATACGCAAGATTCATGCGTTTCGAGCCGCCAAACAAGCCCCAAACGAATGCAAAGTCGCGTTAAAACGAAATCTAACGATTGAGTTTTGCCCTCGCTCTAAGCATTCCAGCTCGTATTATGAGATCAAAAACACTTCATTCTATGCAAATACGCAAGATTCATGCGTTTCGAGCCGCCAAACAAGCCCCAAACGAATGCAAAGTCGCTTTATAACGAAATCGAACGATTGAGTTTTGCGCTCGCTGTACGAGATCGAGCTCGTATTATAACATCAAACCACTTCATTCTATGCATATACGCAAGATTCATGCGTTTCGAGCCGCCAAACAAGCCCCAAACGAATGCAAAGTCGCTTTGTCACGAAATCGAACGATAGAGGTTTGCGATCGCTGTACGAGTTCGAGCTCGTACTATAAGACCAAAAACTTTTCTTTCTATGCAAATACGTGAGATTCATGCGTTTCGAACCGCCAAACAAGCCTCAAACGAATGCAAAGTCGCTTTATAACGAAATCTAACGATTGAGTTTTGCGCTCGCTGTAAGCATTCCAGCTCGTATTATGAGATCAAAAACACTTCATTCTATGCAAATACGCAAGATTCATGCGTTTCAAGCAGCCAAACAAGCCCCAAACAAATGCAAATTCGCCTCATAACGAAATCGAACGATTGAGTTTTGCGTTCGCTGTACAAGTTCGACCTAGTATTATAACATCAAAAACTCTTCATTCTATGCAAATACGTAAGATTCATGCGTTTCGAGTCGCCAAACAAGCCCCAAACGAACGCAAAGTCGCTTTGTAACGAAATCGAACGATTGAGGTTTGCGATCGCTGTAGGAGTTCCAGCTCGTATTATAAGATACGTAACCCTTCGTTCGATGTAAAAACACGAGATTGATGCGTTTCGAGCGGCCAAACAAGCCCCAAACGAATGCCAAGTCGTTTTATAACGAAATTGAACGATTGAGGTTTGCGCTCGCTGTAGGCGTTCCAGCTCGTATTATAAGAGCAACAACATTTCATTCTATGCAAATACGCAAGATTCATGCGTTTCGAGACGCCAAACAAGTCCCAAACGAATGCAAAGTCGCTTTGTAACGAAATGGAACGATTGAGGTTTGCGATCGCTGTACGAGTTCCAGCTCGTACTATAAGACCAAAAACTTTTCTTTCTATGCAAATACGTGAGATTCATGCGTTTCGAACCGCCAAACAAGCCTCAAACGAATGCAATGTCGCTTTATAACGAAATCTAATGATTGAGTTTTGCGCTTGCTGTAAGCATTCCAGCTCGTATTATAAGGTATGAAACCCTTCGTTCGATGTTAAAACGAGAGATTTATGCATTTCGAGCCGCCAAACAAGCCCCAAAGAATGTAAAGTCGCTTTATAACGAAATCTAACGATTGAGTTTTGCGCTCGCTGTAAGCATTCCAGCTCGTATTATGAGATCAAAAACACTTCATTCTATGCAAATACGCAAGATTCATGCGTTTCGAGCCGCCAAACAAGCCCCAAACGAATGCAAAGTCGCTTTATGACGAAATCAAACGATTGAGTTTTGCGCTCGCTGTAAGCATTCCAGCTCGTATTATGAGATCAAAAACACTTCATTCTATGCAAATACGCAAGATTCATGCGTTTCGAGCCGCCAAGCAAGCCCCAAACGACTGCAAATCCGGTTTGTAACGAAATCGAACGATTGAGGTTTGCGATCGCTGTACGAGTTCGAGCTCGTACTATAAGACCAAAAACTTTTCTTTCTATGCAAATACGTGAGATTCATGCGTTTCGAACCGCCAAACAAGCCTCAAACGAATGCAAAGTCGCTTTATAACGAAATCTAATGATTGAGTTTTGCGCTCGCTGTAAGCATTCCAGCTCGTATTATAAGGTAAGAAACCCTTCGTTCGATGTTAAAACGAGAGATTTACGCATTTCGAGCCGCCAAACAAGCCCCAAAGAATGCAAAGTCGCTTTATAACGAAATCTAACGATTGAGTTTTGCGCTCGCTGTAAGCATTCCAGCTCGTATTATGAGATCAAAAACACTTCATTCTATGCAAATACGCAAGATTCATGCGTTTCGAGCCGCCAAGCAAGCCCCAAACGAATGCAAAGTCGCTTTATGACGAAATCAAACGATTGAGTTTTGCGCTCGCTGTAAGCATTCCAGCTCGTATTATGAGATCAAAAACACTTCATTCTACGCAAATACACAAGATTCATGCGTTTCGAGCCGCCAAACAAGCCCCAAACGACTGCAAATCCGCTTTGTAACGAAATCGAACGATTGAGGTTTGCGATCGCTGTACGAGTTCGAGCTCGTACTATAAGACCAAAAACTTTTCTTTCTATGCAAATACGTGAGATTCATGCGTTTCGAACCGCCAAACAAGCCCCAAACGGATGCAAAGTCGCTTTATAACGAAATCTAATGATTGAGTTTTGCGCTTGCTGTAAGCATTCCAGCTCGTATTATGAGATCAAAAACACTTCATTCTATGCAAATACGCAAGATTCATGCGTTTCAAGCAGCCAAACAAGCCCCAAACGAATGCAAATTCGCCTCATAACGAAATCGAACGATTGAGTTTTGCGTTCGCTGTACAAGTTCGACCTAGTATTATAACATCAAAAACTCTTCATTCTATGCAAATACGTAAGATTCATGCGTTTCGAGCCGCCAAACAAGCCCCAAACGAACGCAAAGTCGCTTTGTAACGAAATCGAACGATTGAGGTTTGCGATCGCTGTAGGAGTTCCAGCTCGTATTATAAGATACGTAACCCTTCCTTCGATGTAAAAACACGAGATTGATGCGTTTCGAGCGGCCAAACAAGCCCCAAACGAATGCCAAGTCGTTTTATAACGAAATTGAACGATTGAGGTTTGCGCTCGCTGTAGGCGTTCCAGCTCGTATTATAAGATCAACTACATTTCATTCTATGCAAATACGCAAGATTCATGCGTTTCGAGACGCCAAACAAGTCCCAAACGAATGCAAAGTCGCTTTGTAACGAAATCGAACGATTGAGGTTTGCGATCGCTGTACGAGTTTCAGCTCGTACTATAAGACCAAAAACTTTTCTTTCTATGCAAATACGTGAGATTCATGCTTTTCGAACCGCCAAACAAGCCTCAAACGAATGCAAAGTCGCTTTATAACGAAATCTAATGATTGAGTTTTGCGCTCGCTGTCAGCATTCCAGCTCATATTATAAGGTAAGAAACCCTTCCTTCGATGTTAAAACGAGAGATTTATGCATTTCGAGCCGCCAAACAAGCCCCAAAGAATGCAAAGTCGCTTTATAACGAAATCTAACGATTGAGTTTTGCGCTCGCTGTAAGCATTCCAGCTCGTATTATGAGATCAAAAACACTTCATTCTATGCAAATACGCAAGATTCATGCGTTTCGAGCCGCCAAACAAGCCCCAAACGAATGCAAAGTCGCTTTATGACGAAATCAAACGATTGAGTTTTGCGCTCGCTGTAAGCATTCCAGCTCGTATTATGAGATCAAAAACACTTCATTCTATGCAAATACACAAGATTCATGCGTTTCGAGTCGCCAAACAAGCCCCAAACGACTGCAAATCCGCTTTGTAACGAAATCGAACGATTGAGGTTTCCGATCGCTGTACGAGTTCGAGCTCGTACTATAAGACCAAAAACTTTTCTTTCTATGCAAATACGTGAGATTCATGCGTTTCGAACCGCCAAACAAGCCCCGAACGGATGCAAAGTCGCTTTATAACGAAATCTAATGATTGAGTTTTGCGCTTGCTGTAAGCATTCCAGCTCGTATTATAAGGTAAGAAACCCTTCGTTCGATGTTAAAATGAGAGATTTATGCATTTCGAACTGCCAAACAAGCCCCAAACGAATGCAAAGTCGCTTTATAACGAAATCTAACGATTGAGTTTTGCGCTCGGTGTAAGCATTCCAGCTCGTATTATGAGATCAAAAACACTTCATTCTATGCAAATACGCAAGATTCATGCGTTTCGAGCCGCCAAACAAGCCCCAAACGAATGCAAAGTCGCTTTATAACGAAATCTAACGACTGAGTTTTGCGCTCGCTGTAAGCATTCCAGCTCGTATTATGAGATCAAAAACACTTCATTCTATGCAAATACGCAAGATTCATGCGTTTCGAGCCGCCAAACAAGCCCCAAACGAATGCAAAGTCGCGTTAAAACGAAATCTAACGATTGAGTTTTGCCCTCGCTCTAGCATTCCAGCTCGTATTATGAGATCAAAAACACTTCATTCTATGCAAATACGCAAGATTCATGCGTTTCGAGCCGCCAAACAAGCCCCAAACGAATGCAAAGTCGCTTTATAACGAAATCGAACGATTGAGTTTTGCGCTCGCTGTACGAGATCGAGCTCGTATTATAACATCAAACCACTTCATTCTATGCATATACGCAAGATTCATGCGTTTCGAGCCGCCAAACAAGCCCCAAACGAATGCAAAGTCGCTTTATGACGAAATCAAACGATTGAGTTTTGCGCTCGCTGTAAGCATTCCAGCTCGTATTATGAGATCAAAAACACTTCATTCTATGCAAATACACAAGATTCATGCGTTTCGAGTCGCCAAACAAGCCCCAAACGACTGCAAATCCGCTTTGTAACGAAATCGAACGATTGAGGTTTCCGATCGCTGTACGAGTTCGAGCTCGTACTATAAGACCAAAAACTTTTCTTTCTATGCAAATACGTGAGATTCATGCGTTTCGAACCGCCAAACAAGCCCCGAACGGATGCAAAGTCGCTTTATAACGAAATCTAATGATTGAGTTTTGCGCTTGCTGTAAGCATTCCAGCTCGTATTATAAGGTAAGAAACCCTTCGTTCGATGTTAAAATGAGAGATTTATGCATTTCGAACTGCCAAACAAGCCCCAAACGAATGCAAAGTCGCTTTATAACGAAATCTAACGATTGAGTTTTGCGCTCGGTGTAAGCATTCCAGCTCGTATTAAGAGATCAAAAACACTTCATTCTATGCAAATACTCAAGATTCATGCGTTTCGAGCCGCCAAACAAGCCCCAAACGAATGCAAAGTCGCTTTATAACGAAATCTAACGATTGAGTTTTGCGCTCGGTGTAAGCATTCCAGCTCGTATTATGAGATCAAAAACACTTCATTCTATGCAAATACGCAAGATTCATGCGTTTCGAGCCGCCAAACAAGCCCCAAACGAATGCAAAGTCGCTTTATAACGAAATCGAACGATTGAGTTTTGCGTTCGCTGTACAAGTTCGACCTAGTATTATTACATCAAAAACTCTTCATTCTATGCAAATACGTAAGATTCATGCGTTTCGAGCCGCCAAACAAGCCCCAAACGAATGCAAAGTCGCTTTGTAACGAAATCGAACGATTGAGGTTTGCGATCGCTGTACGAGTTCGAGCTCGTACTATAAGACCAAAAACTTTTCTTTCTATGCAAATACGTGAGATTCATGCGTGTCGAACCGCCAAACAAGCCCCAAACGGATGCAAAGTCGCTTTATAACGAAATCTAATGATTGAGTTTTGCGCTCGCTGCAAGCATTCCAGCTCGAATTATAAGGTAAGAAACCCTTCGTTCGATGTTAAAACGAGAGATTTATGCATTTCGAGCCGCCAAACAAGCCCCAAACGAAAGCAAAGTCGCTTTATAACGAAATCTAACGACTGAGTTTTGCGCTCGCTGTAAGCATTCCAGCTCGTATTATGAGATCAAAAACACTTCATTCTATGCAAATACGCAAGATTCATGCGTTTCGAGCCGCCAAACAAGCCCCAAACGAATGCAAAGTCGCGTTAAAACGAAATCTAACGATTGAGTTTTGCCCTCGCTCTAGCATTCCAGCTCGTATTATGAGATCAAAAACACTTCATTCTATGCAAATACGCAAGATTCATGCGTTTCGAGCCGCCAAACAAGCCCCAAACGAATGCAAAGTCGCTTTATAACGAAATCGAACGATTGAGTTTTGCGCTCGCTGTACGAGATCGAGCTCGTATTATAACATCAAACCACTTCATTCTATGCATATACGCAAGATTCATGCGTTTCGAGTCGCCAAACAAGCCCCAAACGAATGCAAAGTCGCTTTATGACGAAATCAAACGATTGAGTTTTGCGCTCGCTGTAAGCATTCCAGCTCGTATTATGAGATCAAAAACACTTCATTCTACGCAAATACACAAGATTCATGCGTTTCGAGCCGCCAAACAAGCCCCAAACGACTGCAAATCCGCTTTGTAACGAAATCGAACGATTGAGGTTTGCGATCGCTGTACGAGTTCGAGCTCGTACTATAAGACCAAAAACTTTTCTTTCTATGCAAATACGTGAGATTCATGCGTTTCGAACCGCCAAACAAGCCCCAAACGGATGCAAAGTCGCTTTATAACGAAATCTAATGATTGAGTTTTGCGCTTGCTGTAAGCATTCCAGCTCGTATTATGAGATCAAAAACACTTCATTCTATGCAAATACGCAAGATTCATGCGTTTCAAGCAGCCAAACAAGCCCCAAACGAATGCAAATTCGCCTCATAACGAAATCGAACGATTGAGTTTTGCGTTCGCTGTACAAGTTCGACCTAGTATTATAACATCAAAAACTCTTCATTCTATGCAAATACGTAAGATTCATGCGTTTCGAGCCGCCAAACAAGCCCCAAACGAACGCAAAGTCGCTTTGTAACGAAATCGAACGATTGAGGTTTGCGATCGCTGTAGGAGTTCCAGCTCGTATTATAAGATACGTAACCCTTCCTTCGATGTAAAAACACGAGATTGATGCGTTTCGAGCGGCCAAACAAGCCCCAAACGAATGCCAAGTCGTTTTATAACGAAATTGAACGATTGAGGTTTGCGCTCGCTGTAGGCGTTCCAGCTCGTATTATAAGATCAACTACATTTCATTCTATGCAAATACGCAAGATTCATGCGTTTCGAGACGCCAAACAAGTCCCAAACGAATGCAAAGTCGCTTTGTAACGAAATCGAACGATTGAGGTTTGCGATCGCTGTACGAGTTTCAGCTCGTACTATAAGACCAAAAACTTTTCTTTCTATGCAAATACGTGAGATTCATGCTTTTCGAACCGCCAAACAAGCCTCAAACGAATGCAAAGTCGCTTTATAACGAAATCTAATGATTGAGTTTTGCGCTCGCTGTCAGCATTCCAGCTCATATTATAAGGTAAGAAACCCTTCCTTCGATGTTAAAACGAGAGATTTATGCATTTCGAGCCGCCAAACAAGCCCCAAACGAATGCAAAGTCGCTTTATAACGAAATCTAACGACTGAGTTTTGCGCTCGCTGTAAGCATTCCAGCTCGTATTATGAGATCAAAAACACTTCATTCTATGCAAATACGCAAGATTCATGCGTTTCGAGCCGCCAAACAAGCCCCAAACGAATGCAAAGTCGCGTTAAAACGAAATCTAACGATTGAGTTTTGCCCTCGCTCTAAGCATTCCAGCTCGTATTATGAGATCAAAAACACTTCATTCTATGCAAATACGCAAGATTCATGCGTTTCGAGCCGCCAAACAAGCCCCAAACGAATGCAAAGTCGCTTTATAACGAAATCGAACGATTGAGTTTTGCGCTCGCTGTACGAGATCGAGCTCGTATTATAACATCAAACCATTTCATTCTATGCATATACGCAAGATTCATGCGTTTCGAGCCGCCAAACAAGCCCCAAACGAATGCAAATTCGCCTCATAACGAAATCGAACGATTGAGTTTTGCGTTCGCTGTACAAGTTCGACCTAGTATTATAACATCAAAAACCCTTCATTCTATGCAAATACGCAAGATTCATGCGTTTCGAGCCGCCAAACAAGCCCCAAACGAATGCAAAGTCGCTTTATAACGAAATCGAACGATTGAGTTTTGCGTTCGCTGTACAAGTTCGACCTAGTATTATAACATCAAAAACTCTTCATTCTATGCAAATACGTAAGATTCATGCGTTTCGAGCCGCCAAACAAGCCCCAAACGAATGCAAAGTCGCTTTGTAACGAAATCGAACGATTGAGGTTTGCGATCGCTGTACGAGTTCGAGCTCGTACTATAAGACCAAAAACTTTTCTTTCTATGCAAATACGTGAGATTCATGCGTTTCGAACCGCCAAACAAGCCCCAAACGGATGCAAAGTCGCTTTATAACGAAATCTAATGATTGAGTTTTGCACTCGCTGTAAGCATTCCAGCTCGTATTATAAGGTAAGAAACCCTTCGTTCGATGTTAAAACGAGAGATTTATGCATTTCGAGCCGCCAAACAAGCCCCAAACGAATGCAAAGTCGCTTTATAACGAAATCTAACGACTGAGTTTTGCGCTCGCTGTAAGCATTCCAGCTCGCATTATGAGATCAAAAACACTTCATTCTATGCAAATACGCAAGATTCATGCGTTTCGAGCCGCCAAACAAGCCCCAAACGAATGCAAAGTCGCGTTAAAACGAAATCTAACGATTGAGTTTTGCCCTCGCTCTAAGCATTCCAGCTCGTATTATGAGATCAAAAACACTTCATTCTATGCAAATACGCAAGATTCATGCGTTTCGAGCCGCCAAACAAGCCCCAAACGAATGCAAAGTCGCTTTATAACGAAATCGAACGATTGAGTTTTGCGCTCGCTGTACGAGATCGAGCTCGTATTATAACATCAAACCACTTCATTCTATGCATATACGCAAGATTCATGCGTTTCGAGCCGCCAAACAAGCCCCAAACGAATGCAAAGTCGCTTTGTCACGAAATCGAACGATAGAGGTTTGCGATCGCTGTACGAGTTCGAGCTCGTACTATAAGACCAAAAACTTTTCTTTCTATGCAAATACGTGAGATTCATGCGTTTCGAACCGCCAAACAAGCCTCAAACGAATGCAAAGTCGCTTTATAACGAAATCTAACGATTGAGTTTTGCGCTCGCTGTAAGCATTCCAGCTCGTATTATGAGATCAAAAACACTTCATTCTATGCAAATACGCAAGATTCATGCGTTTCAAGCAGCCAAACAAGCCCCAAACAAATGCAAATTCGCCTCATAACGAAATCGAACGATTGAGTTTTGCGTTCGCTGTACAAGTTCGACCTAGTATTATAACATCAAAAACTCTTCATTCTATGCAAATACGTAAGATTCATGCGTTTCGAGTCGCCAAACAAGCCCCAAACGAACGCAAAGTCGCTTTGTAACGAAATCGAACGATTGAGGTTTGCGATCGCTGTAGGAGTTCCAGCTCGTATTATAAGATACGTAACCCTTCGTTCGATGTAAAAACACGAGATTGATGCGTTTCGAGCGGCCAAACAAGCCCCAAACGAATGCCAAGTCGTTTTATAACGAAATTGAACGATTGAGGTTTGCGCTCGCTGTAGGCGTTCCAGCTCGTATTATAAGAGCAACAACATTTCATTCTATGCAAATACGCAAGATTCATGCGTTTCGAGACGCCAAACAAGTCCCAAACGAATGCAAAGTCGCTTTGTAACGAAATGGAACGATTGAGGTTTGCGATCGCTGTACGAGTTCCAGCTCGTACTATAAGACCAAAAACTTTTCTTTCTATGCAAATACGTGAGATTCATGCGTTTCGAACCGCCAAACAAGCCTCAAACGAATGCAATGTCGCTTTATAACGAAATCTAATGATTGAGTTTTGCGCTTGCTGTAAGCATTCCAGCTCGTATTATAAGGTATGAAACCCTTCGTTCGATGTTAAAACGAGAGATTTATGCATTTCGAGCCGCCAAACAAGCCCCAAAGAATGCAAAGTCGCTTTATAACGAAATCTAACGATTGAGTTTTGCGCTCGCTGTAAGCATTCCAGCTCGTATTATGAGATCAAAAACACTTCATTCTATGCAAATACGCAAGATTCATGCGTTTCGAGCCGCCAAACAAGCCCCAAACGAATGCAAAGTCGCTTTATGACGAAATCAAACGATTGAGTTTTGCGCTCGCTGTAAGCATTCCAGCTCGTATTATGAGATCAAAAACACTTCATTCTATGCAAATACGCAAGATTCATGCGTTTCGAGCCGCCAAGCAAGCCCCAAACGACTGCAAATCCGGTTTGTAACGAAATCGAACGATTGAGGTTTGCGATCGCTGTACGAGTTCGAGCTCGTACTATAAGACCAAAAACTTTTCTTTCTATGCAAATACGTGAGATTCATGCGTTTCGAACCGCCAAACAAGCCTCAAACGAATGCAAAGTCGCTTTATAACGAAATCTAATGATTGAGTTTTGCGCTCGCTGTAAGCATTCCAGCTCGTATTATAAGGTAAGAAACCCTTCGTTCGATGTTAAAACGAGAGATTTACGCATTTCGAGCCGCCAAACAAGCCCCAAAGAATGCAAAGTCGCTTTATAACGAAATCTAACGATTGAGTTTTGCGCTCGCTGTAAGCATTCCAGCTCGTATTATGAGATCAAAAACACTTCATTCTATGCAAATACGCAAGATTCATGCGTTTCGAGCCGCCAAGCAAGCCCCAAACGAATGCAAAGTCGCTTTATGACGAAATCAAACGATTGAGTTTTGCGCTCGCTGTAAGCATTCCAGCTCGTATTATGAGATCAAAAACACTTCATTCTACGCAAATACACAAGATTCATGCGTTTCGAGCCGCCAAACAAGCCCCAAACGACTGCAAATCCGCTTTGTAACGAAATCGAACGATTGAGGTTTGCGATCGCTGTACGAGTTCGAGCTCGTACTATAAGACCAAAAACTTTTCTTTCTATGCAAATACGTGAGATTCATGCGTTTCGAACCGCCAAACAAGCCCCAAACGGATGCAAAGTCGCTTTATAACGAAATCTAATGATTGAGTTTTGCGCTTGCTGTAAGCATTCCAGCTCGTATTATGAGATCAAAAACACTTCATTCTATGCAAATACGCAAGATTCATGCGTTTCAAGCAGCCAAACAAGCCCCAAACGAATGCAAATTCGCCTCATAACGAAATCGAACGATTGAGTTTTGCGTTCGCTGTACAAGTTCGACCTAGTATTATAACATCAAAAACTCTTCATTCTATGCAAATACGTAAGATTCATGCGTTTCGAGCCGCCAAACAAGCCCCAAACGAACGCAAAGTCGCTTTGTAACGAAATCGAACGATTGAGGTTTGCGATCGCTGTAGGAGTTCCAGCTCGTATTATAAGATACGTAACCCTTCCTTCGATGTAAAAACACGAGATTGATGCGTTTCGAGCGGCCAAACAAGCCCCAAACGAATGCCAAGTCGTTTTATAACGAAATTGAACGATTGAGGTTTGCGCTCGCTGTAGGCGTTCCAGCTCGTATTATAAGATCAACTACATTTCATTCTATGCAAATACGCAAGATTCATGCGTTTCGAGACGCCAAACAAGTCCCAAACGAATGCAAAGTCGCTTTGTAACGAAATCGAACGATTGAGGTTTGCGATCGCTGTACGAGTTTCAGCTCGTACTATAAGACCAAAAACTTTTCTTTCTATGCAAATACGTGAGATTCATGCTTTTCGAACCGCCAAACAAGCCTCAAACGAATGCAAAGTCGCTTTATAACGAAATCTAATGATTGAGTTTTGCGCTCGCTGTCAGCATTCCAGCTCATATTATAAGGTAAGAAACCCTTCCTTCGATGTTAAAACGAGAGATTTATGCATTTCGAGCCGCCAAACAAGCCCCAAAGAATGCAAAGTCGCTTTATAACGAAATCTAACGATTGAGTTTTGCGCTCGCTGTAAGCATTCCAGCTCGTATTATGAGATCAAAAACACTTCATTCTATGCAAATACGCAAGATTCATGCGTTTCGAGCCGCCAAACAAGCCCCAAACGAATGCAAAGTCGCTTTATGACGAAATCAAACGATTGAGTTTTGCGCTCGCTGTAAGCATTCCAGCTCGTATTATGAGATCAAAAACACTTCATTCTATGCAAATACACAAGATTCATGCGTTTCGAGTCGCCAAACAAGCCCCAAACGACTGCAAATCCGCTTTGTAACGAAATCGAACGATTGAGGTTTCCGATCGCTGTACGAGTTCGAGCTCGTACTATAAGACCAAAAACTTTTCTTTCTATGCAAATACGTGAGATTCATGCGTTTCGAACCGCCAAACAAGCCCCGAACGGATGCAAAGTCGCTTTATAACGAAATCTAATGATTGAGTTTTGCGCTTGCTGTAAGCATTCCAGCTCGTATTATAAGGTAAGAAACCCTTCGTTCGATGTTAAAATGAGAGATTTATGCATTTCGAACTGCCAAACAAGCCCCAAACGAATGCAAAGTCGCTTTATAACGAAATCTAACGATTGAGTTTTGCGCTCGGTGTAAGCATTCCAGCTCGTATTATGAGATCAAAAACACTTCATTCTATGCAAATACGCAAGATTCATGCGTTTCGAGCCGCCAAACAAGCCCCAAACGAATGCAAAGTCGCTTTATAACGAAATCTAACGACTGAGTTTTGCGCTCGCTGTAAGCATTCCAGCTCGTATTATGAGATCAAAAACACTTCATTCTATGCAAATACGCAAGATTCATGCGTTTCGAGCCGCCAAACAAGCCCCAAACGAATGCAAAGTCGCGTTAAAACGAAATCTAACGATTGAGTTTTGCCCTCGCTCTAGCATTCCAGCTCGTATTATGAGATCAAAAACACTTCATTCTATGCAAATACGCAAGATTCATGCGTTTCGAGCCGCCAAACAAGCCCCAAACGAATGCAAAGTCGCTTTATAACGAAATCGAACGATTGAGTTTTGCGCTCGCTGTACGAGATCGAGCTCGTATTATAACATCAAACCACTTCATTCTATGCATATACGCAAGATTCATGCGTTTCGAGCCGCCAAACAAGCCCCAAACGAATGCAAAGTCGCTTTATGACGAAATCAAACGATTGAGTTTTGCGCTCGCTGTAAGCATTCCAGCTCGTATTATGAGATCAAAAACACTTCATTCTATGCAAATACACAAGATTCATGCGTTTCGAGTCGCCAAACAAGCCCCAAACGACTGCAAATCCGCTTTGTAACGAAATCGAACGATTGAGGTTTCCGATCGCTGTACGAGTTCGAGCTCGTACTATAAGACCAAAAACTTTTCTTTCTATGCAAATACGTGAGATTCATGCGTTTCGAACCGCCAAACAAGCCCCGAACGGATGCAAAGTCGCTTTATAACGAAATCTAATGATTGAGTTTTGCGCTTGCTGTAAGCATTCCAGCTCGTATTATAAGGTAAGAAACCCTTCGTTCGATGTTAAAATGAGAGATTTATGCATTTCGAACTGCCAAACAAGCCCCAAACGAATGCAAAGTCGCTTTATAACGAAATCTAACGATTGAGTTTTGCGCTCGGTGTAAGCATTCCAGCTCGTATTAAGAGATCAAAAACACTTCATTCTATGCAAATACTCAAGATTCATGCGTTTCGAGCCGCCAAACAAGCCCCAAACGAATGCAAAGTCGCTTTATAACGAAATCTAACGATTGAGTTTTGCGCTCGGTGTAAGCATTCCAGCTCGTATTATGAGATCAAAAACACTTCATTCTATGCAAATACGCAAGATTCATGCGTTTCGAGCCGCCAAACAAGCCCCAAACGAATGCAAAGTCGCTTTATAACGAAATCGAACGATTGAGTTTTGCGTTCGCTGTACAAGTTCGACCTAGTATTATTACATCAAAAACTCTTCATTCTATGCAAATACGTAAGATTCATGCGTTTCGAGCCGCCAAACAAGCCCCAAACGAATGCAAAGTCGCTTTGTAACGAAATCGAACGATTGAGGTTTGCGATCGCTGTACGAGTTCGAGCTCGTACTATAAGACCAAAAACTTTTCTTTCTATGCAAATACGTGAGATTCATGCGTGTCGAACCGCCAAACAAGCCCCAAACGGATGCAAAGTCGCTTTATAACGAAATCTAATGATTGAGTTTTGCGCTCGCTGCAAGCATTCCAGCTCGAATTATAAGGTAAGAAACCCTTCGTTCGATGTTAAAACGAGAGATTTATGCATTTCGAGCCGCCAAACAAGCCCCAAACGAAAGCAAAGTCGCTTTATAACGAAATCTAACGACTGAGTTTTGCGCTCGCTGTAAGCATTCCAGCTCGTATTATGAGATCAAAAACACTTCATTCTATGCAAATACGCAAGATTCATGCGTTTCGAGCCGCCAAACAAGCCCCAAACGAATGCAAAGTCGCGTTAAAACGAAATCTAACGATTGAGTTTTGCCCTCGCTCTAGCATTCCAGCTCGTATTATGAGATCAAAAACACTTCATTCTATGCAAATACGCAAGATTCATGCGTTTCGAGCCGCCAAACAAGCCCCAAACGAATGCAAAGTCGCTTTATAACGAAATCGAACGATTGAGTTTTGCGCTCGCTGTACGAGATCGAGCTCGTATTATAACATCAAACCACTTCATTCTATGCATATACGCAAGATTCATGCGTTTCGAGTCGCCAAACAAGCCCCAAACGAATGCAAAGTCGCTTTATGACGAAATCAAACGATTGAGTTTTGCGCTCGCTGTAAGCATTCCAGCTCGTATTATGAGATCAAAAACACTTCATTCTACGCAAATACACAAGATTCATGCGTTTCGAGCCGCCAAACAAGCCCCAAACGACTGCAAATCCGCTTTGTAACGAAATCGAACGATTGAGGTTTGCGATCGCTGTACGAGTTCGAGCTCGTACTATAAGACCAAAAACTTTTCTTTCTATGCAAATACGTGAGATTCATGCGTTTCGAACCGCCAAACAAGCCCCAAACGGATGCAAAGTCGCTTTATAACGAAATCTAATGATTGAGTTTTGCGCTTGCTGTAAGCATTCCAGCTCGTATTATGAGATCAAAAACACTTCATTCTATGCAAATACGCAAGATTCATGCGTTTCAAGCAGCCAAACAAGCCCCAAACGAATGCAAATTCGCCTCATAACGAAATCGAACGATTGAGTTTTGCGTTCGCTGTACAAGTTCGACCTAGTATTATAACATCAAAAACTCTTCATTCTATGCAAATACGTAAGATTCATGCGTTTCGAGCCGCCAAACAAGCCCCAAACGAACGCAAAGTCGCTTTGTAACGAAATCGAACGATTGAGGTTTGCGATCGCTGTAGGAGTTCCAGCTCGTATTATAAGATACGTAACCCTTCCTTCGATGTAAAAACACGAGATTGATGCGTTTCGAGCGGCCAAACAAGCCCCAAACGAATGCCAAGTCGTTTTATAACGAAATTGAACGATTGAGGTTTGCGCTCGCTGTAGGCGTTCCAGCTCGTATTATAAGATCAACTACATTTCATTCTATGCAAATACGCAAGATTCATGCGTTTCGAGACGCCAAACAAGTCCCAAACGAATGCAAAGTCGCTTTGTAACGAAATCGAACGATTGAGGTTTGCGATCGCTGTACGAGTTTCAGCTCGTACTATAAGACCAAAAACTTTTCTTTCTATGCAAATACGTGAGATTCATGCTTTTCGAACCGCCAAACAAGCCTCAAACGAATGCAAAGTCGCTTTATAACGAAATCTAATGATTGAGTTTTGCGCTCGCTGTCAGCATTCCAGCTCATATTATAAGGTAAGAAACCCTTCCTTCGATGTTAAAACGAGAGATTTATGCATTTCGAGCCGCCAAACAAGCCCCAAAGAATGCAAAGTCGCTTTATAACGAAATCTAACGATTGAGTTTTGCGCTCGCTGTAAGCATTCCAGCTCGTATTATGAGATCAAAAACACTTCATTCTATGCAAATACGCAAGATTCATGCGTTTCGAGCCGCCAAACAAGCCCCAAACGAATGCAAAGTCGCTTTATGACGAAATCAAACGATTGAGTTTTGCGCTCGCTGTAAGCATTCCAGCTCGTATTATGAGATCAAAAACACTTCATTCTATGCAAATACACAAGATTCATGCGTTTCGAGTCGCCAAACAAGCCCCAAACGACTGCAAATCCGCTTTGTAACGAAATCGAACGATTGAGGTTTCCGATCGCTGTACGAGTTCGAGCTCGTACTATAAGACCAAAAACTTTTCTTTCTATGCAAATACGTGAGATTCATGCGTTTCGAACCGCCAAACAAGCCCCGAACGGATGCAAAGTCGCTTTATAACGAAATCTAATGATTGAGTTTTGCGCTTGCTGTAAGCATTCCAGCTCGTATTATAAGGTAAGAAACCCTTCGTTCGATGTTAAAATGAGAGATTTATGCATTTCGAACTGCCAAACAAGCCCCAAACGAATGCAAAGTCGCTTTATAACGAAATCTAACGACTGAGTTTTGCGCTCGCTGTAAGCATTCCAGCTCGTATTATGAGATCAAAAACACTTCATTCTATGCAAATACGCAAGATTCATGCGTTTCGAGCCGCCAAACAAGCCCCAAACGAATGCAAAGTCGCGTTAAAACGAAATCTAACGATTGAGTTTTGCCCTCGCTCTAGCATTCCAGCTCGTATTATGAGATCAAAAACACTTCATTCTATGCAAATACGCAAGATTCATGCGTTTCGAGCCGCCAAACAAGCCCCAAACGAATGCAAAGTCGCTTTATAACGAAATCGAACGATTGAGTTTTGCGCTCGCTGTACGAGATCGAGCTCGTATTATAACATCAAACCACTTCATTCTATGCATATACGCAAGATTCATGCGTTTCGAGTCGCCAAACAAGCCCCAAACGAATGCAAAGTCGCTTTATGACGAAATCAAACGATTGAGTTTTGCGCTCGCTGTAAGCATTCCAGCTCGTATTATGAGATCAAAAACACTTCATTCTACGCAAATACACAAGATTCATGCGTTTCGAGCCGCCAAACAAGCCCCAAACGACTGCAAATCCGCTTTGTAACGAAATCGAACGATTGAGGTTTGCGATCGCTGTACGAGTTCGAGCTCGTACTATAAGACCAAAAACTTTTCTTTCTATGCAAATACGTGAGATTCATGCGTTTCGAACCGCCAAACAAGCCCCAAACGGATGCAAAGTCGCTTTATAACGAAATCTAATGATTGAGTTTTGCGCTTGCTGTAAGCATTCCAGCTCGTATTATGAGATCAAAAACACTTCATTCTATGCAAATACGCAAGATTCATGCGTTTCAAGCAGCCAAACAAGCCCCAAACGAATGCAAATTCGCCTCATAACGAAATCGAACGATTGAGTTTTGCGTTCGCTGTACAAGTTCGACCTAGTATTATAACATCAAAAACTCTTCATTCTATGCAAATACGTAAGATTCATGCGTTTCGAGCCGCCAAACAAGCCCCAAACGAACGCAAAGTCGCTTTGTAACGAAATCGAACGATTGAGGTTTGCGATCGCTGTAGGAGTTCCAGCTCGTATTATAAGATACGTAACCCTTCCTTCGATGTAAAAACACGAGATTGATGCGTTTCGAGCGGCCAAACAAGCCCCAAACGAATGCCAAGTCGTTTTATAACGAAATTGAACGATTGAGGTTTGCGCTCGCTGTAGGCGTTCCAGCTCGTATTATAAGATCAACTACATTTCATTCTATGCAAATACGCAAGATTCATGCGTTTCGAGACGCCAAACAAGTCCCAAACGAATGCAAAGTCGCTTTGTAACGAAATCGAACGATTGAGGTTTGCGATCGCTGTACGAGTTTCAGCTCGTACTATAAGACCAAAAACTTTTCTTTCTATGCAAATACGTGAGATTCATGCTTTTCGAACCGCCAAACAAGCCTCAAACGAATGCAAAGTCGCTTTATAACGAAATCTAATGATTGAGTTTTGCGCTCGCTGTCAGCATTCCAGCTCATATTATAAGGTAAGAAACCCTTCCTTCGATGTTAAAACGAGAGATTTATGCATTTCGAGCCGCCAAACAAGCCCCAAAGAATGCAAAGTCGCTTTATAACGAAATCTAACGATTGAGTTTTGCGCTCGCTGTAAGCATTCCAGCTCGTATTATGAGATCAAAAACACTTCATTCTATGCAAATACGCAAGATTCATGCGTTTCGAGCCGCCAAACAAGCCCCAAACGAATGCAAAGTCGCTTTATGACGAAATCAAACGATTGAGTTTTGCGCTCGCTGTAAGCATTCCAGCTCGTATTATGAGATCAAAAACACTTCATTCTATGCAAATACACAAGATTCATGCGTTTCGAGTCGCCAAACAAGCCCCAAACGACTGCAAATCCGCTTTGTAACGAAATCGAACGATTGAGGTTTCCGATCGCTGTACGAGTTCGAGCTCGTACTATAAGACCAAAAACTTTTCTTTCTATGCAAATACGTGAGATTCATGCGTTTCGAACCGCCAAACAAGCCCCGAACGGATGCAAAGTCGCTTTATAACGAAATCTAATGATTGAGTTTTGCGCTTGCTGTAAGCATTCCAGCTCGTATTATAAGGTAAGAAACCCTTCGTTCGATGTTAAAATGAGAGATTTATGCATTTCGAACTGCCAAACAAGCCCCAAACGAATGCAAAGTCGCTTTATAACGAAATCTAACGATTGAGTTTTGCGCTCGGTGTAAGCATTCCAGCTCGTATTATGAGATCAAAAACACTTCATTCTATGCAAATACGCAAGATTCATGCGTTTCGAGCCGCCAAACAAGCCCCAAACGAATGCAAAGTCGCTTTATAACGAAATCTAACGACTGAGTTTTGCGCTCGCTGTAAGCATTCCAGCTCGTATTATGAGATCAAAAACACTTCATTCTATGCAAATACGCAAGATTCATGCGTTTCGAGCCGCCAAACAAGCCCCAAACGAATGCAAAGTCGCGTTAAAACGAAATCTAACGATTGAGTTTTGCCCTCGCTCTAGCATTCCAGCTCGTATTATGAGATCAAAAACACTTCATTCTATGCAAATACGCAAGATTCATGCGTTTCGAGCCGCCAAACAAGCCCCAAACGAATGCAAAGTCGCTTTATAACGAAATCGAACGATTGAGTTTTGCGCTCGCTGTACGAGATCGAGCTCGTATTATAACATCAAACCACTTCATTCTATGCATATACGCAAGATTCATGCGTTTCGAGCCGCCAAACAAGCCCCAAACGAATGCAAAGTCGCTTTATGACGAAATCAAACGATTGAGTTTTGCGCTCGCTGTAAGCATTCCAGCTCGTATTATGAGATCAAAAACACTTCATTCTATGCAAATACACAAGATTCATGCGTTTCGAGTCGCCAAACAAGCCCCAAACGACTGCAAATCCGCTTTGTAACGAAATCGAACGATTGAGGTTTCCGATCGCTGTACGAGTTCGAGCTCGTACTATAAGACCAAAAACTTTTCTTTCTATGCAAATACGTGAGATTCATGCGTTTCGAACCGCCAAACAAGCCCCGAACGGATGCAAAGTCGCTTTATAACGAAATCTAATGATTGAGTTTTGCGCTTGCTGTAAGCATTCCAGCTCGTATTATAAGGTAAGAAACCCTTCGTTCGATGTTAAAATGAGAGATTTATGCATTTCGAACTGCCAAACAAGCCCCAAACGAATGCAAAGTCGCTTTATAACGAAATCTAACGATTGAGTTTTGCGCTCGGTGTAAGCATTCCAGCTCGTATTAAGAGATCAAAAACACTTCATTCTATGCAAATACTCAAGATTCATGCGTTTCGAGCCGCCAAACAAGCCCCAAACGAATGCAAAGTCGCTTTATAACGAAATCTAACGATTGAGTTTTGCGCTCGGTGTAAGCATTCCAGCTCGTATTATGAGATCAAAAACACTTCATTCTATGCAAATACGCAAGATTCATGCGTTTCGAGCCGCCAAACAAGCCCCAAACGAATGCAAAGTCGCTTTATAACGAAATCGAACGATTGAGTTTTGCGTTCGCTGTACAAGTTCGACCTAGTATTATTACATCAAAAACTCTTCATTCTATGCAAATACGTAAGATTCATGCGTTTCGAGCCGCCAAACAAGCCCCAAACGAATGCAAAGTCGCTTTGTAACGAAATCGAACGATTGAGGTTTGCGATCGCTGTACGAGTTCGAGCTCGTACTATAAGACCAAAAACTTTTCTTTCTATGCAAATACGTGAGATTCATGCGTGTCGAACCGCCAAACAAGCCCCAAACGGATGCAAAGTCGCTTTATAACGAAATCTAATGATTGAGTTTTGCGCTCGCTGCAAGCATTCCAGCTCGAATTATAAGGTAAGAAACCCTTCGTTCGATGTTAAAACGAGAGATTTATGCATTTCGAGCCGCCAAACAAGCCCCAAACGAAAGCAAAGTCGCTTTATAACGAAATCTAACGACTGAGTTTTGCGCTCGCTGTAAGCATTCCAGCTCGTATTATGAGATCAAAAACACTTCATTCTATGCAAATACGCAAGATTCATGCGTTTCGAGCCGCCAAACAAGCCCCAAACGAATGCAAAGTCGCGTTAAAACGAAATCTAACGATTGAGTTTTGCCCTCGCTCTAGCATTCCAGCTCGTATTATGAGATCAAAAACACTTCATTCTATGCAAATACGCAAGATTCATGCGTTTCGAGCCGCCAAACAAGCCCCAAACGAATGCAAAGTCGCTTTATAACGAAATCGAACGATTGAGTTTTGCGCTCGCTGTACGAGATCGAGCTCGTATTATAACATCAAACCACTTCATTCTATGCATATACGCAAGATTCATGCGTTTCGAGCCGCCAAACAAGCCCCAAACGAATGCAAAGTCGCTTTATGACGAAATCAAACGATTGAGTTTTGCGCTCGCTGTAAGCATTCCAGCTCGTATTATGAGATCAAAAACACTTCATTCTATGCAAATACACAAGATTCATGCGTTTCGAGTCGCCAAACAAGCCCCAAACGACTGCAAATCCGCTTTGTAACGAAATCGAACGATTGAGGTTTCCGATCGCTGTACGAGTTCGAGCTCGTACTATAAGACCAAAAACTTTTCTTTCTATGCAAATACGTGAGATTCATGCGTTTCGAACCGCCAAACAAGCCCCGAACGGATGCAAAGTCGCTTTATAACGAAATCTAATGATTGAGTTTTGCGCTTGCTGTAAGCATTCCAGCTCGTATTATAAGGTAAGAAACCCTTCGTTCGATGTTAAAATGAGAGATTTATGCATTTCGAACTGCCAAACAAGCCCCAAACGAATGCAAAGTCGCTTTATAACGAAATCTAACGATTGAGTTTTGCGCTCGGTGTAAGCATTCCAGCTCGTATTAAGAGATCAAAAACACTTCATTCTATGCAAATACTCAAGATTCATGCGTTTCGAGCCGCCAAACAAGCCCCAAACGAATGCAAAGTCGCTTTATAACGAAATCTAACGATTGAGTTTTGCGCTCGGTGTAAGCATTCCAGCTCGTATTATGAGATCAAAAACACTTCATTCTATGCAAATACGCAAGATTCATGCGTTTCGAGCCGCCAAACAAGCCCCAAACGAATGCAAAGTCGCTTTATAACGAAATCGAACGATTGAGTTTTGCGTTCGCTGTACAAGTTCGACCTAGTATTATTACATCAAAAACTCTTCATTCTATGCAAATACGTAAGATTCATGCGTTTCGAGCCGCCAAACAAGCCCCAAACGAATGCAAAGTCGCTTTGTAACGAAATCGAACGATTGAGGTTTGCGATCGCTGTACGAGTTCGAGCTCGTACTATAAGACCAAAAACTTTTCTTTCTATGCAAATACGTGAGATTCATGCGTGTCGAACCGCCAAACAAGCCCCAAACGGATGCAAAGTCGCTTTATAACGAAATCTAATGATTGAGTTTTGCGCTCGCTGCAAGCATTCCAGCTCGAATTATAAGGTAAGAAACCCTTCGTTCGATGTTAAAACGAGAGATTTATGCATTTCGAGCCGCCAAACAAGCCCCAAACGAAAGCAAAGTCGCTTTATAACGAAATCTAACGACTGAGTTTTGCGCTCGCTGTAAGCATTCCAGCTCGTATTATGAGATCAAAAACACTTCATTCTATGCAAATACGCAAGATTCATGCGTTTCGAGCCGCCAAACAAGCCCCAAACGAATGCAAAGTCGCGTTAAAACGAAATCTAACGATTGAGTTTTGCCCTCGCTCTAGCATTCCAGCTCGTATTATGAGATCAAAAACACTTCATTCTATGCAAATACGCAAGATTCATGCGTTTCGAGCCGCCAAACAAGCCCCAAACGAATGCAAAGTCGCTTTATAACGAAATCGAACGATTGAGTTTTGCGCTCGCTGTACGAGATCGAGCTCGTATTATAACATCAAACCACTTCATTCTATGCATATACGCAAGATTCATGCGTTTCGAGTCGCCAAACAAGCCCCAAACGAATGCAAAGTCGCTTTATGACGAAATCAAACGATTGAGTTTTACGCTCGCTGTAAGCATTCCAGCTCGTATTATGAGATCAAAAACACTTCATTCTATGCAAATACACAAGATTCATGCGTTTCGAGTCGCCAAACAAGCCCCAAACGACTGCAAATCCGCTTTGTAACGAAATCGAACGATTGAGGTTTCCGATCGCTGTACGAGTTCGAGCTCGTACTATAAGACCAAAAACTTTTCTTTCTATGCAAATACGTGAGATTCATGCGTTTCGAACCGCCAAACAAGCCCCGAACGGATGCAAAGTCGCTTTATAACGAAATCTAATGATTGAGTTTTGCGCTTGCTGTAAGCATTCCAGCTCGTATTATAAGGTAAGAAACCCTTCGTTCGATGTTAAAATGAGAGATTTATGCATTTCGAACTGCCAAACAAGCCCCAAACGAATGCAAAGTCGCTTTATAACGAAATCTAACGATTGAGTTTTGCGCTCGGTGTAAGCATTCCAGCTCGTATTATGAGATCAAAAACACTTCATTCTATGCAAATACGCAAGATTCATGCGTTTCGAGCCGCCAAACAAGCCCCAAACGAATGCAAAGTCGCGTTAAAACGAAATCTAACGATTGAGTTTTGCCCTCGCTCTAAGCATTCCAGCTCGTATTATGAGATCAAAAACACTTCATTCTATGCAAATACGCAAGATTCATGCGTTTCGAGCCGCCAAACAAGCCCCAAACGAATGCAAAGTCGCTTTATAACGAAATCGAACGATTGAGTTTTGCGCTCGCTGTACGAGATCGAGCTCGTATTATAACATCAAACCACTTCATTCTATGCATATACGCAAGATTCATGCGTTTCGAGCCGCCAAACAAGCCCCAAACGAATGCAAATTCGCCTCATAACGAAATCGAACGATTGAGTTTTGCGTTCGCTGTACAAGTTCGTCCTAGTATTATAACATCAAAAACCCTTCATTCTATGCAAATACGTAAGATTCATGCGTTTCGAGCCGCCAAACAAGCCCCAAACGAATGCAAAGTCGCTTTGTCACGAAATCGAACGATAGAGGTTTGCGATCGCTGTACGAGTTCGAGCTCGTACTATAAGACCAAAAACTTTTCTTTCTATGCAAATACGTGAGATTCATGCGTTTCGAACCGCCAAACAAGCCTCAAACGATTGCAAAGTCGCTTTATAACGAAATCTAACGATTGAGTTTTGTGCTCGCTGTAAGCATTCCAGCTCGTATTATGAGATCAAAAACACTTCATTCTATGCAAATACGCAAGATTCATGCGTTTCAAGCAGCCAAACAAGCCCCAAACAAATGCAAATTCGCCTCATAACGAAATCGAACGATTGAGTTTTGCGTTCGCTGTACAAGTTCGACCTAGTATTATAACATCAAAAACTCTTCATTCTATGCAAATACGTAAGATTCATGCGTTTCGAGTCGCCAAACAAGCCCCAAACGAACGCAAAGTCGCTTTGTAACGAAATCGAACGATTGAGGTTTGCGATCGCTGCAGGAGTTCCAGCTCGTATTATAAGATACGTAACCCTTCGTTCGATGTAAAAACACGAGATTGATGCGTTTCGAGCGGCCAAACAAGCCCCAAACGAATGCCAAGTCGTTTTATAACGAAATTGAACGATTGAGGTTTGCGCTCGCTGTAGGCGTTCCAGCTCGTATTATAAGAGCAACAACATTTCATTCTATGCAAATACGCAAGATTCATGCGTTTCGAGACGCCAAACAAGTCCCAAACGAATGCAAAGTCGCTTTGTAACGAAATGGAACGATTGAGGTTTGCGATCGCTGTACGAGTTCCAGCTCGTACTATAAGACAAAAACTTTTCTTTCTATGCAAATACGTGAGATTCATGCGTTTCGAACCGCCAAACAAGCCTCAAACGAATGCAAAGTCGCTTTATAACGAAATCTAATGATTGAGTTTTGCGCTTGCTGTAAGCATTCCAGCTTGTATTATAAGGTATGAAACCCTTCGTTCGATGTTAAAACGAGAGATTTATGCATTTCGAGCCGCCAAACAAGCCCCAAAGAATGCAAAGTCGCTTTATAACGAAATCTAACGATTGAGTTTTGCGCTCGCTGTAAGCATTCCAGCTCGTATTATGAGATCAAAAACACTTCATTCTATGCAAATACGCAAGATTCATGCGTTTCGAGCCGCCAAACAAGCCCCAAACGAATGCAAAGTCGCTTTATGACGAAATCAAACGATTGAGTTTTGCGCTCGCTGTAAGCATTCCAGCTCGTATTATGAGATCAAAAACACTTCATTCTACGCAAATACACAAGATTCATGCGTTTCGAGCCGCCAAACAAGCCCCAAACGACTGCAAATCCGCTTTGTAACGAAATCGAACGATTGAGGTTTGCGATCGCTGTACGAGTTCGAGCTCGTACTATAAGACCAAAAACTTTTCTTTCTATGCAAATACGTGAGATTCATGCGTTTCGAACCGCCAAACAAGCCCCAAACGGATGCAAAGTCGCTTTATAACGAAATCTAATGATTGAGTTTTGCGCTTGCTGTAAGCATTCCAGCTCGTATTATGAGATCAAAAACACTTCATTCTATGCAAATACGCAAGATTCATGCGTTTCAAGCAGCCAAACAAGCCCCAAACGAATGCAAATTCGCCTCATAACGAAATCGAACGATTGAGTTTTGCGTTCGCTGTACAAGTTCGACCTAGTATTATAACATCAAAAACTCTTCATTCTATGCAAATACGTAAGATTCATGCGTTTCGAGCCGCCAAACAAGCCCCAAACGAACGCAAGGTCGCTTTGTAACGAAATCGAACGATTGAGGTTTGCGATCGCTGTAGGAGTTCCAGCTCGTATTATAAGATACGTAACCCTTCCTTCGATGTAAAAACACGAGATTGATGCGTTTCGAGCGGCCAAACAAGCCCCAAACGAATGCCAAGTCGTTTTATAACGAAATTGAACGATTGAGGTTTGCGCTCGCTGTAGGCGTTCCAGCTCGTATTATAAGATCAACTACATTTCATTCTATGCAAATACGCAAGATTCATGCGTTTCGAGACGCCAAACAAGTCCCAAACGAATGCAAAGTCGCTTTGTAACGAAATCGAACGATTGAGGTTTGCGATCGCTGTACGAGTTTCAGCTCGTACTATAAGACCAAAAACTTTTCTTTCTATGCAAATACGTGAGATTCATGCTTTTCGAACCGCCAAACAAGCCTCAAACGAATGCAAAGTCGCTTTATAACGAAATCTAATGATTGAGTTTTGCGCTCGCTGTCAGCATTCCAGCTCATATTATAAGGTAAGAAACCCTTCGTTCGATGTTAAAACGAGAGATTTATGCATTTCGAGCCGCCAAACAAGCCCCAAAGAATGCAAAGTCGCTTTATAACGAAATCTAACGATTGAGTTTTGCGCTCGCTGTAAGCATTCCAGCTCGTATTATGAGATCAAAAACACTTCATTCTATGCAAATACGCAAGATTCATGCGTTTCGAGCCGCCAAACAAGCCCCAAACGACTGCAAATCCGCTTTGTAACGAAATCGAACGATTGAGGTTTCCGATCGCTGTACGAGTTCGAGCTCGTACTATAAGACCAAAAACTCTTCTTTCTATGCAAATACGTGAGATTCATGCGCTTCGAACCGCCAAACAAGCCCCGAACGGATGCAAAGTCGCTTTATAACGAAATCTAATGATTGAGTTTTGCGCTTGCTGTAAGCATTCCAGCTCGTATTATAAGGTAAGAAACCCTTCGTTCGATGTTAAAATGAGAGATTTATGCATTTCGAACCGCCAAACAAGCCCCAAACGAATGCAAAGTCGCTTTATAACGAAATCTAACGATTGAGTTTTGCGCTCGGTGTAAGCATTCCAGCTCGTATTATGAGATCAAAAACACTTCATTCTATGCAAATACGCAAGATTCATGCGTTTCGAGCCGCCAAACAAGCCCCAAACGAATGCAAAGTCGCTTTATAACGAAATCTAACGATTGAGTTTTGCGCTCGGTGTAAGCATTCCAGCTCGTATTATGAGATCAAAAACACTTCATTCTATGCAAATACGCAAGATTCATGCGTTTCGAGCCGCCAAACAAGCCCCAAACGAATGCAAAGTCGCTTTATAACGAAATCGAACGATTGAGTTTTGCGTTCGCTGTACAAGTTCGACCTAGTATTATAACATCAAAAACTCTTCATTCTATGCAAATACGTAAGATTCATGCGTTTCGAGCCGCCAAACAAGCCCCAAACGAACGCAAAGTCGCTTTGTAACGAAATCGAACGATTGAGGTTTGCGATCGCTGTAGGAGTTCCAGCTCGTATTATAAGATACGTAACCCTTCCTTCGATGTAAAAACACGAGATTGATGCGTTTCGAGCGGCCAAACAAGCCCCAAACGAATCCCAAGTCGTTTTATAACAAAATTGAACGATTGAGGTTTGCGCTCGCTGTAGGCGTTCCAGCTCGTATTATAAGATCAACTACATTTCATTCTATGCAAATACGCAAGATTCATGCGTTTCGAGACGCCAAACAAGTCCCAAACGAATGCAAAGTCGCTTTGTAACGAAATCGAACGATTGAGGTTTGCGATCGCTGTACGAGTTTCAGCTCGTACTATAAGATCAAAAACTTTTCTTTCTATGCAAATACGTGAGATTCATGCTTTTCGAACCGCCAAACAAGCCTCAAACGAATGCAAAGTCGCTTTATAACGAAATCTAATGATTGAGTTTTGCGCTCGCTGTCAGCATTCCAGCTCATATTATAAGGTAAGAAACCCTTCGTTCGATGTTAAAACGAGAGATTTATGCATTTCGAGCCGCCAAACAAGCCCCAAAGAATGCAAAGTCGCTTTATAACGAAATCTAACGATTGAGTTTTGCGCTCGCTGTAAGCATTCCAGCTCGTATTATGAGATCAAAAACACTTCATTCTATGCAAATACGCAAGATTCATGCGTTTCGAGCCGCCAAACAAGCCCCAAACGACTGCAAATCCGCTTTGTAACGAAATCGAACGATTGAGGTTTCCGATCGCTGTACGAGTTCGAGCTCGTACTATAAGACCAAAAACTCTTCTTTCTATGCAAATACGTGAGATTCATGCGCTTCGAACCGCCAAACAAGCCCCGAACGGATGCAAAGTCGCTTTATAACGAAATCTAATGATTGAGTTTTGCGCTTGCTGTAAGCATTCCAGCTCGTATTATAAGGTAAGAAACCCTTCGTTCGATGTTAAAATGAGAGATTTATGCATTTCGAACCGCCAAACAAGCCCCAAACGAATGCAAAGTCGCTTTATAACGAAATCTAACGATTGAGTTTTGCGCTCGGTGTAAACATTCCAGCTCGTATTATGAGATCAAAAACACTTCATTCTATGCAAATACGCAAGATTCATGCGTTTCGAGCCGCCAAACAAGCCCCAAACGAATGCAAAGTCGCTTTATAACGAAATCTAACGATTGAGTTTTGCGCTCGGTGTAAGCATTCCAGCTCGTATTATGAGATCAAAAATACTTCATTCTATGCAAATACGCAAGATTCATGCGTTTCGAGCCGCCAAACAAGCCCCAAACGAATGCAAAGTCGCTTTATAACGAAATCGAACGATTGAGTTTTGCGTTCGCTGTACAAGTTCGACCTAGTATTATAACATCAAAAACTCTTCATTCTATGCAAATACGTAAGATTCATGCGTTTCGAGCCGCCAAACAAGCCCCAAACGAATGCAAAGTCGCTTTGTAACGAAATCGAACGATTGAGGTTTGCGATCGCTGTACGAGTTCGAGCTCGTACTATAAGACCAAAAAGTTTTCTTTCTATGCAAATACGTGAGATTCATGCGTGTCGAACCGCCAAACAAGCCCCAAACGGATGCAAAGTCGCTTTATAATGAAATCTAATGATTGAGTTTTGCGCTCGCTGCAAGCATTCCAGCTCGTATTATAAGGTAGGAAACCCTTCGTTCGATGTTAAAACGAGAGATTTATGCATTTCGAGCCGCCAAACAAGCCCCAAACGAATGCAAAGTCGCTTTATAACGAAATCTAACGACTGAGTTTTGCGCTCGCTGTAAGCATTCCAGCTCGTATTATGAGATCAAAAACACTTCATTCTATGCAAATACGCAAGATTCATGCGTTTCGAGCCGCCAAACAAGCCCCAAACGAATGCAAAGTCGCGTTAAAACGAAATCTAACGATTGAGTTTTGCCCTCGCTCTAGCATTCCAGCTCGTATTATGAGATCAAAAACACTTCATTCTATGCAAATACGCAAGATTCATGCGTTTCGAGCCGCCAAACAAGCCCCAAACGAATGCAAAGTCGCTTTATAACGAAATCTAACGACTGAGTTTTGCGCTCGCTGTAAGCATTCCAGCTCGTATTATGAGATCAAAAACACTTCATTCTATGCAAATACGCAAGATTCATGCGTTTCGAGCCGCCAAACAAGCCCCAAACGAATGCAAAGTCGCTTTATGACGAAATCAAACGATTGAGTTTTGCGCTCGCTGTAAGCATTCCAGCTCGTATTATGAGATCAAAAACACTTCATTCTATGCAAATACACAAGATTCATGCGTTTCGAGTCGCCAAACAAGCCCCAAACGACTGCAAATCCGCTTTGTAACGAAATCGAACGATTGAGGTTTGCGATCGCTGTACGAGTTCGAGCTCGTACTATAAGACCAAAAACTTTTCTTTCTATGCAAATACGTGAGATTCATGCGTTTCGAACCGCCAAACAAGCCCCAAACGGATGCAAAGTCGCTTTATAACGAAATCTAATGATTGAGTTTTGCGCTTGCTGTAAGCATTCCAGCTCGTATTATAAGGTAAGAAACCCTTCGTTCGATGTTAAAACGAGAGATTTATGCATTTCGAACCGCCAAACAAGCCCCAAACGAATGCAAAGTCGCTTTATAACGAAATCTAACGATTGAGTTTTGCGCTCGGTGTAAGCATTCCAGCTCGTATTATGAGATCAAAAACACTTCATTCTATGCAAATACGCAAGATTCATGCGTTTCGAGCCGCCAAACAAGCCCCAAACGAATGCAAAGTCGCTTTAAAACGAAATCTAACGATTGAGTTTTGCCCTCGCTCTAACCATTCCAGCTCGTATTATGAGATCAAAAACACTTCATTCTATGCAAATACGGAAGATTCACGCGTTTCGAGCCGCCAAACAAGCCCCAAACGAATGCAAAGTCGCTTTATAACGAAATCGAACGATTGAGTTTTGCGTTCGCTGTACAAGCTCGACCTAGTATTATAACATCAAAAACTCTTCATTCTATGCAAATACGTAAGATTCATGCGTTTCGAGCCGCCAAACAAGCCCCAAACGAATGCAAAGTCGCTTTGTAACGAAATCGAACGATTGAGGTTTGCGATCGCTGTACGAGTTCGAGCTCGTACTATAAGACCAAAAACTTTTCTTTCTATGCAAATACGTGAGATTCATGCGTTTCGAACCGCCAAACAAGCCCCAAACGGATGCAAAGTCGCTTTATAACGAAATCTAATGATTGAGTTTTGCGCTCGCTGCAAGCATTCCAGCTCGTATTATAAGGTAAGAAACCCTTCGTTCGATGTTAAAACGAGAGATTTATGCATTTCGAGCCGCCAAACAAGCCCCAAACGAATGCAAAGTCGCTTTATAACGAAATCTAACGATTGAGTTTTGCGCTCGCTGTAAGCATTCCAGCTCGTATTATGAGATCAAAAACACTTCATTCTATGCAAATACGCAAGATTCATGCGTTTCGAGCCGCCAAGCAAGCCCCAAACGACTGCAAATCCGGTTTGTAACGAAATCGAACGATTGAGGTTTGCGATCGCTGTACGAGTTCGAGCTCGTACTATAAGACCAAAAACTTTTCTTTCTATGCAAATACGTGAGATTCATGCGTTTCGAACCGCCAAACAAGCCTCAAACGAATGCAAAGTCGCTTTATAACGAAATCTAATGATTGAGTTTTGCGCTCGCTGTAAGCATTCCAGCTCGTATTATAAGGTAAGAAACCCTTCGTTCGATGTTAAAACGAGAGATTTACGCATTTCGAGCCGCCAAACAAGCCCCAAAGAATGCAAAGTCGCTTTATAACGAAATCTAACGATTGAGTTTTGCGCTCGCTGTAAGCATTCCAGCTCGTATTATGAGATCAAAAACACTTCATTCTATGCAAATACGCAAGATTCATGCGTTTCGAGCCGCCAAGCAAGCCCCAAACGAATGCAAAGTCGCTTTATGACGAAATCAAACGATTGAGTTTTGCGCTCGCTGTAAGCATTCCAGCTCGTATTATGAGATCAAAAACACTTCATTCTACGCAAATACACAAGATTCATGCGTTTCGAGCCGCCAAACAAGCCCCAAACGACTGCAAATCCGCTTTGTAACGAAATCGAACGATTGAGGTTTGCGATCGCTGTACGAGTTCGAGCTCGTACTATAAGACCAAAAACTTTTCTTTCTATGCAAATACGTGAGATTCATGCGTTTCGAACCGCCAAACAAGCCCCAAACGGATGCAAAGTCGCTTTATAACGAAATCTAATGATTGAGTTTTGCGCTTGCTGTAAGCATTCCAGCTCGTATTATGAGATCAAAAACACTTCATTCTATGCAAATACGCAAGATTCATGCGTTTCAAGCAGCCAAACAAGCCCCAAACGAATGCAAATTCGCCTCATAACGAAATCGAACGATTGAGTTTTGCGTTCGCTGTACAAGTTCGACCTAGTATTATAACATCAAAAACTCTTCATTCTATGCAAATACGTAAGATTCATGCGTTTCGAGCCGCCAAACAAGCCCCAAACGAACGCAAAGTCGCTTTGTAACGAAATCGAACGATTGAGGTTTGCGATCGCTGTAGGAGTTCCAGCTCGTATTATAAGATACGTAACCCTTCCTTCGATGTAAAAACACGAGATTGATGCGTTTCGAGCGGCCAACCAAGCCCCAAACGAATGCCAAGTCGTTTTATAACGAAATTGAACGATTGAGGTTTGCGCTCGCTGTAGGCGTTCCAGCTCGTATTATAAGATCAACTACATTTCATTCTATGCAAATACGCAAGATTCATGCGTTTCGAGACGCCAAACAAGTCCCAAACGAATGCAAAGTCGCTTTGTAACGAAATCGAACGATTGAGGTTTGCGATCGCTGTACGAGTTTCAGCTCGTACTATAAGACCAAAAACTTTTCTTTCTATGCAAATACGTGAGATTCATGCTTTTCGAACCGCCAAACAAGCCTCAAACGAATGCAAAGTCGCTTTATAACGAAATCTAATGATTGAGTTTTGCGCTCGCTGTCAGCATTCCAGCTCATATTATAAGGTAAGAAACCCTTCCTTCGATGTTAAAACGAGAGATTTATGCATTTCGAGCCGCCAAACAAGCCCCAAAGAATGCAAAGTCGCTTTATAACGAAATCTAACGATTGAGTTTTGCGCTCGCTGTAAGCATTCCAGCTCGTATTATGAGATCAAAAACACTTCATTCTATGCAAATACGCAAGATTCATGCGTTTCGAGCCGCCAAACAAGCCCCAAACGAATGCAAAGTCGCTTTATGACGAAATCAAACGATTGAGTTTTGCGCTCGCTGTAAGCATTCCAGCTCGTATTATGAGATCAAAAACACTTCATTCTATGCAAATACACAAGATTCATGCGTTTCGAGTCGCCAAACAAGCCCCAAACGACTGCAAATCCGCTTTGTAACGAAATCGAACGATTGAGGTTTCCGATCGCTGTACGAGTTCGAGCTCGTACTATAAGACCAAAAACTTTTCTTTCTATGCAAATACGTGAGATTCATGCGTTTCGAACCGCCAAACAAGCCCCGAACGGATGCAAAGTCGCTTTATAACGAAATCTAATGATTGAGTTTTGCGCTTGCTGTAAGCATTCCAGCTCGTATTATAAGGTAAGAAACCCTTCGTTCGATGTTAAAATGAGAGATTTATGCATTTCGAACTGCCAAACAAGCCCCAAACGAATGCAAAGTCGCTTTATAACGAAATCTAACGATTGAGTTTTGCGCTCGGTGTAAGCATTCCAGCTCGTATTATGAGATCAAAAACACTTCATTCTATGCAAATACGCAAGATTCATGCGTTTCGAGCCGCCAAACAAGCCCCAAACGAATGCAAAGTCGCTTTATAACGAAATCTAACGACTGAGTTTTGCGCTCGCTGTAAGCATTCCAGCTCGTATTATGAGATCAAAAACACTTCATTCTATGCAAATACGCAAGATTCATGCGTTTCGAGCCGCCAAACAAGCCCCAAACGAATGCAAAGTCGCGTTAAAACGAAATCTAACGATTGAGTTTTGCCCTCGCTCTAGCATTCCAGCTCGTATTATGAGATCAAAAACACTTCATTCTATGCAAATACGCAAGATTCATGCGTTTCGAGCCGCCAAACAAGCCCCAAACGAATGCAAAGTCGCTTTATAACGAAATCGAACGATTGAGTTTTGCGCTCGCTGTACGAGATCGAGCTCGTATTATAACATCAAACCACTTCATTCTATGCATATACGCAAGATTCATGCGTTTCGAGCCGCCAAACAAGCCCCAAACGAATGCAAAGTCGCTTTATGACGAAATCAAACGATTGAGTTTTGCGCTCGCTGTAAGCATTCCAGCTCGTATTATGAGATCAAAAACACTTCATTCTATGCAAATACACAAGATTCATGCGTTTCGAGTCGCCAAACAAGCCCCAAACGACTGCAAATCCGCTTTGTAACGAAATCGAACGATTGAGGTTTCCGATCGCTGTACGAGTTCGAGCTCGTACTATAAGACCAAAAACTTTTCTTTCTATGCAAATACGTGAGATTCATGCGTTTCGAACCGCCAAACAAGCCCCGAACGGATGCAAAGTCGCTTTATAACGAAATCTAATGATTGAGTTTTGCGCTTGCTGTAAGCATTCCAGCTCGTATTATAAGGTAAGAAACCCTTCGTTCGATGTTAAAATGAGAGATTTATGCATTTCGAACTGCCAAACAAGCCCCAAACGAATGCAAAGTCGCTTTATAACGAAATCTAACGATTGAGTTTTGCGCTCGGTGTAAGCATTCCAGCTCGTATTAAGAGATCAAAAACACTTCATTCTATGCAAATACTCAAGATTCATGCGTTTCGAGCCGCCAAACAAGCCCCAAACGAATGCAAAGTCGCTTTATAACGAAATCTAACGATTGAGTTTTGCGCTCGGTGTAAGCATTCCAGCTCGTATTATGAGATCAAAAACACTTCATTCTATGCAAATACGCAAGATTCATGCGTTTCGAGCCGCCAAACAAGCCCCAAACGAATGCAAAGTCGCTTTATAACGAAATCGAACGATTGAGTTTTGCGTTCGCTGTACAAGTTCGACCTAGTATTATTACATCAAAAACTCTTCATTCTATGCAAATACGTAAGATTCATGCGTTTCGAGCCGCCAAACAAGCCCCAAACGAATGCAAAGTCGCTTTGTAACGAAATCGAACGATTGAGGTTTGCGATCGCTGTACGAGTTCGAGCTCGTACTATAAGACCAAAAACTTTTCTTTCTATGCAAATACGTGAGATTCATGCGTGTCGAACCGCCAAACAAGCCCCAAACGGATGCAAAGTCGCTTTATAACGAAATCTAATGATTGAGTTTTGCGCTCGCTGCAAGCATTCCAGCTCGAATTATAAGGTAAGAAACCCTTCGTTCGATGTTAAAACGAGAGATTTATGCATTTCGAGCCGCCAAACAAGCCCCAAACGAAAGCAAAGTCGCTTTATAACGAAATCTAACGACTGAGTTTTGCGCTCGCTGTAAGCATTCCAGCTCGTATTATGAGATCAAAAACACTTCATTCTATGCAAATACGCAAGATTCATGCGTTTCGAGCCGCCAAACAAGCCCCAAACGAATGCAAAGTCGCGTTAAAACGAAATCTAACGATTGAGTTTTGCCCTCGCTCTAGCATTCCAGCTCGTATTATGAGATCAAAAACACTTCATTCTATGCAAATACGCAAGATTCATGCGTTTCGAGCCGCCAAACAAGCCCCAAACGAATGCAAAGTCGCTTTATAACGAAATCGAACGATTGAGTTTTGCGCTCGCTGTACGAGATCGAGCTCGTATTATAACATCAAACCACTTCATTCTATGCATATACGCAAGATTCATGCGTTTCGAGTCGCCAAACAAGCCCCAAACGAATGCAAAGTCGCTTTATGACGAAATCAAACGATTGAGTTTTACGCTCGCTGTAAGCATTCCAGCTCGTATTATGAGATCAAAAACACTTCATTCTATGCAAATACACAAGATTCATGCGTTTCGAGTCGCCAAACAAGCCCCAAACGACTGCAAATCCGCTTTGTAACGAAATCGAACGATTGAGGTTTCCGATCGCTGTACGAGTTCGAGCTCGTACTATAAGACCAAAAACTTTTCTTTCTATGCAAATACGTGAGATTCATGCGTTTCGAACCGCCAAACAAGCCCCGAACGGATGCAAAGTCGCTTTATAACGAAATCTAATGATTGAGTTTTGCGCTTGCTGTAAGCATTCCAGCTCGTATTATAAGGTATGAAACCCTTCGTTCGATGTTAAAATGAGAGATTTATGCATTTCGAACTGCCAAACAAGCCCCAAACGAATGCAAAGTCGCTTTATAACGAAATCTAACGATTGAGTTTTGCGCTCGGTGTAAGCATTCCAGCTCGTATTATGAGATCAAAAACACTTCATTCTATGCAAATACGCAAGATTCATGCGTTTCGAGCCGCCAAACAAGCCCCAAACGAATGCAAAGTCGCGTTAAAACGAAATCTAACGATTGAGTTTTGCCCTCGCTCTAAGCATTCCAGATCGTATTATGAGATCAAAAACACTTCATTCTATGCAAATACGCAAGATTCATGCGTTTCGAGCCGCCAAACAAGCCCCAAACGAATGCAAAGTCGCTTTATAACGAAATCGAACGATTGAGTTTTGCGCTCGCTGTACGAGATCGAGCTCGTATTATAACATCAAACCACTTCATTCTATGCATATACGCAAGATTCATGCGTTTCGAGCCGCCAAACAAGCCCCAAACGAATGCAAATTCGCCTCATAACGAAATCGAACGATTGAGTTTTGCGTTCGCTGTACAAGTTCGACCTAGTATTATAACATCAAAAACCCTTCATTCTATGTAAATACGCAAGATTCATGCGTTTCGAGACGCCAAACAAGTCCCAAACGAATGCAAAGTCGCTTTGTAACGAAATGGAACGATTGAGGTTTGCGATCGCTGTACGAGTTCCAGCTCGTACTATAAGACCAAAAACTTTTCTTTCTATGCAAATACGTGAGATTCATGCGTTTCGAACCGCCAAACAAGCCCCGAACGGATGCAAAGTCGCTTTATAACGAAATCTAATGATTGAGTTTTGCGCTTGCTGTAAGCATTCCAGCTCGTATTATAAGGTATGAAACCCTTCGTTCGATGTTAAAATGAGAGATTTATGCATTTCGAACTGCCAAACAAGCCCCAAACGAATGCAAAGTCGCTTTATAACGAAATCTAACGATTGAGTTTTGCGCTCGGTGTAAGCATTCCAGCTCGTATTATGAGATCAAAAACACTTCATTCTATGCAAATACGCAAGATTCATGCGTTTCGAGCCGCCAAACAAGCCCCAAACGAATGCAAAGTCGCGTTAAAACGAAATCTAACGATTGAGTTTTGCCCTCGCTCTAAGCATTCCAGCTCGTATTATGAGATCAAAAACACTTCATTCTATGCAAATACGCAAGATTCATGCGTTTCGAGCCGCCAAACAAGCCCCAAACGAATGCAAAGTCGCTTTATAACGAAATCGAACGATTGAGTTTTGCGCTCGCTGTACGAGATCGAGCTCGTATTATAACATCAAACCACTTCATTCTATGCATATACGCAAGATTCATGCGTTTCGAGCCGCCAAACAAGCCCCAAACGAATGCAAATTCGCCTCATAACGAAATCGAACGATTGAGTTTTGCGTTCGCTGTACAAGTTCGACCTAGTATTATAACATCAAAAACCCTTCATTCTATGTAAATACGCAAGATTCATGCGTTTCGAGACGCCAAACAAGTCCCAAACGAATGCAAAGTCGCTTTGTAACGAAATGGAACGATTGAGGTTTGCGATCGCTGTACGAGTTCCAGCTCGTACTATAAGACCAAAAACTTTTCTTTCTATGCAAATACGTGAGATTCATGCGTTTCGAACCGCCAAACAAGCCTCAAACGAATGCAAAGTCGCTTTATAACGAAATCTAATGATTGAGTTTTGCGCTCGCTGTAAGCATTCCAGCTCGTATTATAAGGTAAGAAACCCTTCGTTCGATGTTAAAACGAGAGATTTATGCATTTCGAGCCGCCAAACAAGCCCCAAAGAATGCAAAGTCGCTTTATAACGAAATCTAACGATTGAGTTTTGCGCTCGCTGTAAGCATTCCAGCTCGTATTATGAGATCAAAAACACTTCATTCTATGCAAATACGCAAGATTCATGCGTTTCGAGCCGCCAAGCAAGCCACAAACGACTGCAAATCCGGTTTGTAACGAAATCGAACGATTGAGGTTTGCGATCGCTGTACGAGTTCGAGCTCGTACTATAAGACCAAAAACTTTTCTTTCTATGCAAATACGTGAGATTCATGCGCTTCGAACCGCCAAACAAGCCCCGAACGGATGCAAAGTCGCTTTATAACGAAATCTAATGATTGAGTTTTGCGCTTGCTGTAAGCATTCCAGCTCGTATTATAAGGTAAGAAACCCTTCGTTCGATGTTAAAATGAGAGATTTATGCATTTCGAACCGCCAAACAAGCCCCAAACGAATGCAAAGTCGCTTTATAACGAAATCTAACGATTGAGTTTTGCGCTCGGTGTAAGCATTCCAGCTCGTATTATGAGATCAAAAACACTTCATTCTATGCAAATACGCAAGATTCATGCGTTTCGAGCCGCCAAACAAGCCCCAAACGAATGCAAAGTCGCTTTATAACGAAATCTAACGATTGAGTTTTGCGCTCGGTGTAAGCATTCCAGCTCGTATTATGAGATCAAAAACACTTCATTCTATGCAAATACGCAAGATTCATGCGTTTCGAGCCGCCAAACAAGCCCCAAACGAATGTAAAGTCGCTTTATAACGAAATCGAACGATTGAGTTTTGCGTTCGCTGTACAAGTTCGACCTAGTATTATAACATCAAAAACTCTTCATTCTATGCAAATACGTAAGATTCATGCGTTTCGAGCCGCCAAACAAGCCCCAAACGAATGCAAAGTCGCTTTGTAACGAAATCGAACGATTGAGGTTTGCGATCGCTGTACGAGTTCGAGCTCGTACTATAAGACCAAAAAGTTTTCTTTCTATGCAAATACGTGAGATTCATGCGTGTCGAACCGCCAAACAAGCCCCAAACGGATGCAAAGTCGCTTTATAATGAAATCTAATGATTGAGTTTTGCGCTCGCTGCAAGCATTCCAGCTCGTATTATAAGGTAAAAAACCCTTCGTTCGATGTTAAAACGAGAGATTTATGCATTTCGAGCCGCCAAACAAGCCCCAAACGAATGCAAAGTCGCTTTATAACGAAATCTAACGATTGAGTTTTGCGCTCGCTTTAAGCATTCCAGCTCGTATTATGAGATCAAAAACACTTCATTCTATGCAAATACGCAAGATTCATGCGTTTCGAGCCGTCAAACAAGCCCCAAACGAATGCAAAGTCGCTTTATAACGAAATCTAACGATTGAGTTTTGCGCTCGCTCTAAGCATTCCAGCTCGTATTATGAGATCAAAAACACTTCATTCTATGCAAATACGCAAGAGTCATGCGTTTCGAGCCGCCAAACAAGCCCCAAAGAATGCAAAGTCGCTTTATAACGAAATCTAACGATTGAGTTTTGCGCTCGCTGTAAGCATTCCAGCTCGTATTATGAGATCAAAAACACTTCATTCTATGCAAATACGCAAGATTCGTGCGTTTCGAGCCGCCAAACAAGCCCCAAACGAATGCAAAGTCGCTTTATGACGAAATCAAACGATTGAGTTTTGCGCTCGCTGTAAGCATTCCAGCTCGTATTATGAGATCAAAAACACTTCATTCTATGCAAATACACAAGATTCATGCCTTTCGAGCCGCCAAACAAGCCCCAAACGACTGCAAATCCGCTTTGTAACGAAATCGAACGATTGAGGTTTGCGATCGCTGTACGAGTTCGAGCTCGTACTATAAGACCAAAAACTTTTCTTTCTATGCAAATACGTGAGATTCATGCGTTTCGAACCGCCAAACAAGCCCCAAACGGATGCAAAATCGCTTTATAACGAAATCTAATGATTGAGTTTTGCGCTTGCTGTAAGCATTCCAGCTCGTATTATGAGATCAAAAACACTTCATTCTATGCAAATACGCAAGATTCATGCGTTTCAAGCAGCCAAACAAGCCCCAAACGAATGCAAATTCGCCTCATAACGAAATCGAACGATTGAGTTTTGCGTTCGCTGTACAAGTTCGACCTAGTATTATAACATCAAAAACTCTTCATTCTATGCAAATACGTAAGATTCATGCGTTTCGAGCCGCCAAACAAGCCCCAAACGAACGCAAAGTCGCTTTGTAACGAAATCGAACGATTGAGGTTTGCGATCGCTGTAGGAGTTCCAGCTCGTATTATAAGATACGTAACCCTTCGTTCGATGTAAAAACACGAGATTGATGCGTTTCGACCGGCCAAACAAGCCCCAAACGAATGCCAAGTCGTTTTATAACGAAATTGAACGATTGAGGTTTGCGCTCGCTGTAGGCGTTCCAGCTCGTATTATAAGATCAACAACATTTCATTCTATGTAAATACGCAAGATTCATGCGTTTCGAGACGCCAAACAAGTCCCAAACGAATGCAAAGTCGCTTTGTAACGAAATGGAACGATTGAGGTTTGCGATCGCTGTACGAGTTTCAGCTCGTACTATAAGACCAAAAACTTTTCTTTCTATGCAAATACGTGAGATTCATGCGTTTCGAACCGCCAAACAAGCCTCAAACGAATGCAAAGTCGCTTTATAACGAAATCTAATGATTGAGTTTTGCGCTCGCTGTAAGCATTCCAGCTCGTATTATAAGGTAAGAAACCCTTCGTTCGATGTTAAAACGAGAGATTTATGCATTTCGAGCCGCCAAACAAGCCCCAAAGAATGCAAAGTCGCTTTATAACGAAATCTAACGATTGAGTTTTGCGCTCGCTGTAAGCATTCCAGCTCGTATTATGAGATCAAAAACACTTCATTCTATGCAAATACGCAAGATTCATGCGTTTCGAGCCGCCAAGCAAGCCCCAAACGAATGCAAAGTCGCTTTATGACGAAATCAAACGATTGAGTTTTGCGCTCGCTGTAAGCATTCCAGCTCGTATTATGAGATCAAAAACACTTCATTCTACGCAAATACACAAGATTCATGCGTTTCGAGCCGCCAAACAAGCCCCAAACGACTGCAAATCCGCTTTGTAACGAAATCGAACGATTGAGGTTTGCGATCGCTGTACGAGTTCGAGCTCGTACTATAAGACCAAAAACTTTTCTTTCTATGCAAATACGTGAGATTCATGCGTTTCGAACCGCCAAACAAGCCCCAAACGGATGCAAAGTCGCTTTATAACGAAATCTAATGATTGAGTTTTGCGCTTGCTGTAAGCATTCCAGCTCGTATTATAAGGTAAGAAACCCTTCCTTCGATGTTAAAACGAGAGATTTATGCATTTCGAGCCGCCAAACAAGCCCCAAAGAATGCAAAGTCGCTTTATAACGAAATCTAACGATTGAGTTTTGCGCTCGCTGTAAGCATTCCAGCTCGTATTATGAGATCAAAAACACTTCATTCTATGCAAATACGCAAGATTCATGCGTTTCGAGCCGCCAAACAAGCCCCAAACGAATGCAAAGTCGCTTTATGACGAAATCAAACGATTGAGTTTTGCGCTCGCTGTAAGCATTCCAGCTCGTATTATGAGATCAAAAACACTTCATTCTATGCAAATACACAAGATTCATGCGTTTCGAGTCGCCAAACAAGCCCCAAACGACTGCAAATCCGCTTTGTAACGAAATCGAACGATTGAGGTTTCCGATCGCTGTACGAGTTCGAGCTCGTACTATAAGACCAAAAACTTTTCTTTCTATGCAAATACGTGAGATTCATGCGTTTCGAACCGCCAAACAAGCCCCGAACGGATGCAAAGTCGCTTTATAACGAAATCTAATGATTGAGTTTTGCGCTTGCTGTAAGCATTCCAGCTCGTATTATAAGGTAAGAAACCCTTCGTTCGATGTTAAAATGAGAGATTTATGCATTTCGAACTGCCAAACAAGCCCCAAACGAATGCAAAGTCGCTTTATAACGAAATCTAACGATTGAGTTTTGCGCTCGGTGTAAGCATTCCAGCTCGTATTATGAGATCAAAAACACTTCATTCTATGCAAATACGCAAGATTCATGCGTTTCGAGCCGCCAAACAAGCCCCAAACGAATGCAAAGTCGCTTTATGACGAAATCAAACGATTGAGTTTTGCGCTCGCTGTAAGCATTCCAGCTCGTATTATGAGATCAAAAACACTTCATTCTATGCAAATACGCAAGATTCATGCGTTTCGAGCCGCCAAACAAGCCCCAAACGAATGCAAAGTCGCTTTATAACGAAATCTAACGACTGAGTTTTGCGCTCGGTGTAAGCATTCCAGCTCGTATTATGAGATCAAAAACACTTCATTCTATGCAAATACGCAAGATTCATGCGTTTCGAGCCGCCAAACAAGCCCCAAACGAATGCAAAGTCGCTTTATAACGAAATCGAACGATTGAGTTTTGCGTTCGCTGTACAAGTTCGACCTAGTATTATAACATCAAAAACTCTTCATTCTATGCAAATAGGTAAGATTCATGCGTTTCGAGCCGCCAAACAAGCCCCAAACGAATGCAAAGTCGCTTTGTAACGAAATCGAACGATTGAGGTTTGCGATCGCTGTACGAGTTCGAGCTCGTACTATAAGACCAAAAACTTTTCTTTCTATGCAAATACGTGAGATTCATGCATTTCGAACCGCCAAACAAGCCCCAAACGGATGCAAAGTCGCTTTATAACGAAATCTAATGATTGAGTTTTGCACTCGCTGTAAGCATTCCAGCTCGTATTATAAGGTAAGAAACCCTTCGTTCGATGTTAAAACGAGAGATTTATGCATTTCGAGCCGCCAAACAAGCCCCAAACGAATGCAAAGTCGCTTTATAACGAAATCTAACGACTGAGTTTTGCGCTCGCTGTAAGCATTCCAGCTCGTATTATGAGATCAAAAACACTTCATTCTATGCAAATACGCAAGATTCATGCGTTTCGAGCCGCCAAACAAGCCCCAAACGAATGCAAAGTCGCGTTAAAACGAAATCTAACGATTGAGTTTTGCCCTCGCTCTAAGCATTCCAGCTCGTATTATGAGATCAAAAACACTTCATTCTATGCAAATACGCAAGATTCATGCGTTTCGAGCCGCCAAACAAGCCCCAAACGAATGCAAAGTCGCTTTATAACGAAATCGAACGATTGAGTTTTGCGCTCGCTGTACGAGATCGAGCTCGTATTATAACATCAAACCACTTCATTCTATGCATATACGCAAGATTCATGCGTTTCGAGCCGCCAAACAAGCCCCAAACGAATGCAAATTCGCCTCATAACGAAATCGAACGATTGAGTTTTGCGTTCGCTGTACAAGTTCGACCTAGTATTATAACATCAAAAACCCTTCATTCTATGCAAATACGCAAGATTCATGCGTTTCGAGCCGCCAAACAAGCCCCAAACGAATGCAAAGTCGCTTTATAACGAAATCGAACGATTGAGTTTTGCGTTCGCTGTACAAGTTCGACCTAGTATTATAACATCAAAAACTCTTCATTCTATGCAAATACGTAAGATTCATGCGTTTCGAGCCGCCAAACAAGCCCCAAACGAATGCAAAGTCGCTTTATAACGAAATCTAACGATTGAGTTTTGCGCTCGCTGTAAGCATTCCAGCTCGTATTATGAGATCAAAAACACTTCATTCTATGCAAATACGCAAGATTCATGCGTTTCAAGCAGCCAAACAAGCCCCAAACAAATGCAAATTCGCCTCATAACGAAATCGAACGATTGAGTTTTGCGTTCGCTGTACAAGTTCGACCTAGTATTATAACATCAAAAACTCTTCATTCTATGCAAATACGTAAGATTCATGCGTTTCGAGTCGCCAAACAAGCCCCAAACGAACGCAAAGTCGCTTTGTAACGAAATCGAACGATTGAGGTTTGCGATCGCTGTAGGAGTTCCAGCTCGTATTATAAGATACGTAACCCTTCGTTCGATGTAAAAACACGAGATTGATGCGTTTCGAGCGGCCAAACAAGCCCCAAACGAATGCCAAGTCGTTTTATAACGAAATTGAACGATTGAGGTTTGCGCTCGCTGTAGGCGTTCCAGCTCGTATTATAAGAGCAACAACATTTCATTCTATGCAAATACGCAAGATTCATGCGTTTCGAGACGCCAAACAAGTCCCAAACGAATGCAAAGTCGCTTTGTAACGAAATGGAACGATTGAGGTTTGCGATCGCTGTACGAGTTCCAGCTCGTACTATAAGACCAAAAACTTTTCTTTCTATGCAAATACGTGAGATTCATGCGTTTCGAACCGCCAAACAAGCCTCAAACGAATGCAAAGTCGCTTTATAACGAAATCTAATGATTGAGTTTTGCGCTTGCTGTAAGCATTCCAGCTTGTATTATAAGGTATGAAACCCTTCGTTCGATGTTAAAACGAGAGATTTATGCATTTCGAGCCGCCAAACAAGCCCCAAAGAATGCAAAGTCGCTTTATAACGAAATCTAACGATTGAGTTTTGCGCTCGCTGTAAGCATTCCAGCTCGTATTATGAGATCAAAAACACTTCATTCTATGCAAATACGCAAGATTCATGCGTTTCGAGCCGCCAAACAAGCCCCAAACGAATGCAAAGTCGCTTTATGACGAAATCAAACGATTGAGTTTTGCCTTCGCTGTACAAGTTCGACCTAGTATTATAACATCAAAAACTCTTCATTCTATGCAAATACGTAAGATTCATGCGTTTCGAGCCGCCAAACAAGCCCCAAACGAATGCAAAGTCGCTTTGTAACGAAATCGAACGATTGAGGTTTGCGATCGCTGTACGAGTTCGAGCTCGTACTATAAGACCAAAAACTTTTCTTTCTATGCAAATACGTGAGATTCATGCGTTTCGAACCGCCAAACAAGCCCCAAACGGATGCAAAGTCGCTTTATAACGAAATCTAATGATTGAGTTTTGCACTCGCTGTAAGCATTCCAGCTCGTATTATAAGGTAAGAAACCCTTCGTTCGATGTTAAAACGAGAGATTTATGCATTTCGAGCCGCCAAACAAGCCCCAAACGAATGCAAAGTCGCTTTATAACGAAATCTAACGACTGAGTTTTGCGCTCGCTGTAAGCATTCCAGCTCGTATTATGAGATCAAAAACACTTCATTCTATGCAAATACGCAAGATTCATGCGTTTCGAGCCGCCAAACAAGCCCCAAACGAATGCAAAGTCGCGTTAAAACGAAATCTAACGATTGAGTTTTGCCCTCGCTCTAAGCATTCCAGCTCGTATTATGAGATCAAAAACACTTCATTCTATGCAAATACGCAAGATTCATGCGTTTCGAGCCGCCAAACAAGCCCCAAACGAATGCAAAGTCGCTTTATAACGAAATCGAACGATTGAGTTTTGCGCTCGCTGTACGAGATCGAGCTCGTATTATAACATCAAACCATTTCATTCTATGCATATACGCAAGATTCATGCGTTTCGAGCCGCCAAACAAGCCCCAAACGAATGCAAATTCGCCTCATAACGAAATCGAACGATTGAGTTTTGCGTTCGCTGTACAAGTTCGACCTAGTATTATAACATCAAAAACCCTTCATTCTATGCAAATACGCAAGATTCATGCGTTTCGAGCCGCCAAACAAGCCCCAAACGAATGCAAAGTCGCTTTATAACGAAATCGAACGATTGAGTTTTGCGTTCGCTGTACAAGTTCGACCTAGTATTATAACATCAAAAACTCTTCATTCTATGCAAATACGTAAGATTCATGCGTTTCGAGCCGCCAAACAAGCCCCAAACGAATGCAAAGTCGCTTTGTAACGAAATCGAACGATTGAGGTTTGCGATCGCTGTACGAGTTCGAGCTCGTACTATAAGACCAAAAACTTTTCTTTCTATGCAAATACGTGAGATTCATGCGTTTCGAACCGCCAAACAAGCCCCAAACGGATTCAAAGTCGCTTTATAACGAAATCTAATGATTGAGTTTTGCACTCGCTGTAAGCATTCCAGCTCGTATTATAAGGTAAGAAACCCTTCGTTCGATGTTAAAACGAGAGATTTATGCATTTCGAGCCGCCAAACAAGCCCCAAACGAATGCAAAGTCGCTTTATAACGAAATCTAACGACTGAGTTTTGCGCTCGCTGTAAGCATTCCAGCTCGTATTATGAGATCAAAAACACTTCATTCTATGCAAATACGCAAGATTCATGCGTTTCGAGCCGCCAAACAAGCCCCAAACGAATGCAAAGTCGCGTTAAAACGAAATCTAACGATTGAGTTTTGCCCTCGCTCTAAGCATTCCAGCTCGTATTATGAGATCAAAAACACTTCATTCTATGCAAATACGCAAGATTCATGCGTTTCGAGCCGCCAAACAAGCCCCAAACGAATGCAAAGTCGCTTTATAACGAAATCGAACGATTGAGTTTTGCGCTCGCTGTACGAGATCGAGCTCGTATTATAACATCAAACCACTTCATTCTATGCATATACGCAAGATTCATGCGTTTCGAGCCGCCAAACAAGCCCCAAACGAATGCAAAGTCGCTTTGTCACGAAATCGAACGATAGAGGTTTGCGATCGCTGTACGAGTTCGAGCTCGTACTATAAGACCAAAAACTTTTCTTTCTATGCAAATACGTGAGATTCATGCGTTTCGAGCCGCCAAACAAGCCCCAAACGAATGCAAAGTCGCTTTATAACGAAATCTAACGACTGAGTTTTGCGCTCGGTGTAAGCATTCCAGCTCGTATTATGAGATCAAAAACACATCATTCTATGAAAATACGCAAGATTCATGCGTTTCGAGCCGCCAAACAAGCCCCAAACGAATGCAAAGTCGCTTTAAAACGAAATCTAACGATTGAGTTTTGCCCTCGCTCTAAGCATTCCAGCTCGTATTATGAGATCAAAAACACTTCATTCTATGCAAATACGCAAGATTCACGCGTTTCGAGCCGCCAAACAAGCCCCAAACGAATGCAAAGTCGCTTTATAACGAAATCGAACGATTGAGTTTTGCGTTCGCTGTACAAGTTCGACCTAGTATTATAACATCAAAAACTCTTCATTCTATGCAAATACGTAAGATTCATGCGTTTCGAGCCGCCAAACAAGCCCCAAACGAATGCAAAGTCTCTTTGTAACGAAATCGAACGATTGAGGTTTGCGATCGCTGTACGAGTTCGAGCTCGTACTATAAGACCAAAAACTTTTCTTTCTATGCAAATACGTGAGATTCATGCGTTTCGAACCGCCAAACAAGCCCCAAACGGATGCAAAGTCGCTTTATAACGAAATCTAATGATTGAGTTTTGCGCTCGCTGTAAGCATTCCAGCTCGTATTATAAGGTAAGAAACCCTTCGTTCGATGTTAAAACGAGAGATTTATGCATTTCGAGCCGCCAAACAAGCCCCAAACGAATGCAAAGTCGCTTTATAACGAAATCTAACGACTGAGTTTTGCGCTCGCTGTAAGCATTCCAGCTCGTATTATGAGATCAAAAACACTTCATTCTATGCAAATACGCAAGATTCATGCGTTTCAAGCAGCCAAACAAGCCCCAAACGAATGCAAATTCGCCTCATAACGAAATCGAACGATTGAGTTTTGCCTTCGCTGTACAAGTTCGACCTAGTATTATAACATCAAAAACTCTTCATTCTATGCAAATACGTAAGATTCATGCGTTTCGAGCCGCCAAACAAGCCCCAAACGAACGCAAAGTCGCTTTGTAACGAAATCGAACGATTGAGGTTTGCGATCGCTGTAGGAGTTCCAGCTCGTATTATAAGATACGTAACCGTTCCTTCGATGTAAAAACACGAAATTGATGCGTTTCGAGCGGCCAAACAAGCCCCAAACGAATGCAAAGTCGCTTTAAAACGAAATCTAACGATTGAGTTTTGCCCTCGCTCTAAGCATTCCAGCTCGTATTATGAGATCAAAAACACTTCATTCTATGCAAATACGCAAGATTCACGCGTTTCGAGCCGCCAAACAAGCCCCAAACGAATGCAAAGTCGCTTTATAACGAAATCGAACGATTGAGTTTTGCGTTCGCTGTACAAGTTCGACCTAGTATTATAACATCAAAAACTCTTCATTCTATGCAAATACGTAAGATTCATGCGTTTCGAGCCGCCAAACAAGCCCCAAACGAATGCAAAGTCTCTTTGTAACGAAATCGAACGATTGAGGTTTACGATCGCTGTACGAGTTCGAGCTCGTACTATAAGACCAAAAACTTTTCTTTCTATGCAAATACGTGAGATTCACGCCTTTCGAACCGCCAAACAAGCCCCAAACGGATGCAAAGTCGCTTTATAACGAAATCTAATGATTGAGTTTTGCGCTCGCTGTAAGCATTCCAGCTCGTATTATAAGGTAAGAAACCCTTCGTTCGATGTTAAAACGAGAGATTTATGCATTTCGAGCCGCCAAACAAGCCCCAAACGAATGCAAAGTCGCTTTATAACGAAATCTAACGACTGAGTTTTGCGCTCGCTGTAAGCATTCCAGCTCGTATTATGAGATCAAAAACACTTCATTCTATGCAAATACGCAAGATTCATGCGTTTCAAGCAGCCAAACAAGCCCCAAACGAATGCAAATTCGCCTCATAACGAAATCGAACGATTGAGTTTTGCCTTCGCTGTACAAGTTCGACCTAGTATTATAACATCAAAAACTCTTCATTCTATGCAAATACGTAAGATTCATGCGTTTCGAGCCGCCAAACAAGCCCCAAACGAACGCAAAGTCGCTTTGTAACGAAATCGAACGATTGAGGTTTGCGATCGCTGTAGGAGTTCCAGCTCGTATTATAAGATACGTAACCCTTCCTTCGATGTAAAAACACGAAATTGATGCGTTTCGAGCGGCCAAACAAGCCCCAAACGAATGCCAAGTCGTTTTATAACGAAATTGAACGATTGAGGTTTGCGCTCGCTGTAGGCGTTCCAGCTCGTATTATAAGATCAACTACATTTCATTCTATGCAAATACGCAAGATTCATGCGTTTCGAGACGCCAAACAAGTCCCAAACGAATGCAAAGTCGCTTTGTAACGAAATCGAACGATTGAGGTTTGCGATCGCTGTACGAGTTTCAGCTCGTACTATAAGACCAAAAACTTTTCTTTCTATGCAAATACGTGAGATTCATGCGTTTCGAACCGCCAAACAAGCCCCAAACGGATGCAAAGTCGCTTTATAACGAAATCTAATGATTGAGTTTTGCGCTCGCTGTAAGCATTCCAGCTCGTATTATGAGATCAAAAACACTTCATTCTATGCAAATACGCAAGATTCATGCGTTTCGAGCCGCCAAACAAGCCCCAAACGGATGCAAAGTCGCTTTATAACGAAATCTAATGATTGAGTTTTGCGCTTGCTGTAAGCATTCCAGCTCGTATTATAAGGTATGAAACCCTTCGTTCGATGTTAAAACGAGAGATTTATGCATTTCGAACCGCCAAACAAGCCCCAAACGAATGCAAAGTCGCTTTATAACGAAATCTAACGATTGAGTTTTGCGCTCGGTGTAAGCATTCCAGCTCGTATTATGAGATCAAAAACACTTCATTCTATGCAAATACGCAAGATTCATGCGTTTCGAGCCGCCAAACAAGCCCCAAACGAATGCAAAGTCGCTTTAAAACGAAATCTAACGATTGAGTTTTGCCCTCGCTCTAAGCATTCCAGCTCGTATTATGAGATCAAAAACACTTCATTCTATGCAAATACGCAAGATTCATGCGTTTCGAGCCGCCAAACAAGCCCCAAACGAATGCAAAGTCGCTTTATAACGAAATCGAACGATTGAGTTTTGCGTTCGCTGTACAAGTTCGACCTAGTATTATAACATCAAAAACTCTTCATTCTATGCAAATACGTAAGATTCATGCGTTTCGAGCCGCCAAACAAGCCCCAAACGAATGCAAAGTCGCTTTGTAACGAAATCGAACGATTGAGGTTTGCGATCGCTGTACGAGTTCGAGCTCGTACTATAAGACCAAAAACTTTTCTTTCTATGCAAATACGTGAGATTCATGCGTTTCGAACCGCCAAACAAGCCCCAAACGGATGCAAAGTCGCTTTATAACGAAATCTAATGATTGAGTTTTGCGCTCGCTGCAAGCATTCCAGCTCGTATTATAAGGTAAGAAACCCTTCGTTCGATGTTAAAACGAGAGATTTATGCATTTCGAGCCGCCAAACAAGCCCCAAACGAATGCAAAGTCGCTTTATAACGAAATCTAACGACTGAGTTTTGCGCTCGCTGTAAGCATTCCAGCTCGTATTATGAGATCAAAAACACTTCATTCTATGCAAATACGCAAGATTCATGCGTTTCGAGCCGCCAAACAAGCCCCAAACGAATGCAAAGTCGCGTTAAAACGAAATCTAACGATTGAGTTTTGCCCTCGCTCTAAGCATTCCAGCTCGTATTATGAGATCAAAAACACTTCATTCTATGCAAATACGCAAGATTCATGCGTTTCGAGCCGCCAAACAAGCCCCAAACGAATGCAAAGTCGCTTTATAACGAAATCGAACGATTGAGTTTTGCGCTCGCTGTACGAGATCGAGCTCGTATTATAACATCAAACCATTTCATTCTATGCATATACGCAAGATTCATGCGTTTCGAGCCGCCAAACAAGCCCCAAACGAATGCAAATTCGCCTCATAACGAAATCGAACGATTGAGTTTTGCGTTCGCTGTACAAGTTCGACCTAGTATTATAACATCAAAAACCCTTCATTCTATGCAAATACGCAAGATTCATGCGTTTCGAGCCGCCAAACAAGCCCCAAACGAATGCAAAGTCGCTTTATAACGAAATCGAACGATTGAGTTTTGCGTTCGCTGTACAAGTTCGACCTAGTATTATAACATCAAAAACTCTTCATTCTATGCAAATACGTAAGATTCATGCGTTTCGAGCCGCCAAACAAGCCCCAAACGAATGCAAAGTCGCTTTGTAACGAAATCGAACGATTGAGGTTTGCGATCGCTGTACGAGTTCGAGCTCGTACTATAAGACCAAAAACTTTTCTTTCTATGCAAATACGTGAGATTCATGCGTTTCGAACCGCCAAACAAGCCCCAAACGGATTCAAAGTCGCTTTATAACGAAATCTAATGATTGAGTTTTGCACTCGCTGTAAGCATTCCAGCTCGTATTATAAGGTAAGAAACCCTTCGTTCGATGTTAAAACGAGAGATTTATGCATTTCGAGCCGCCAAACAAGCCCCAAACGAATGCAAAGTCGCTTTATAACGAAATCTAACGACTGAGTTTTGCGCTCGCTGTAAGCATTCCAGCTCGTATTATGAGATCAAAAACACTTCATTCTATGCAAATACGCAAGATTCATGCGTTTCGAGCCGCCAAACAAGCCCCAAACGAATGCAAAGTCGCGTTAAAACGAAATCTAACGATTGAGTTTTGCCCTCGCTCTAAGCATTCCAGCTCGTATTATGAGATCAAAAACACTTCATTCTATGCAAATACGCAAGATTCATGCGTTTCGAGCCGCCAAACAAGCCCCAAACGAATGCAAAGTCGCTTTATAACGAAATCGAACGATTGAGTTTTGCGCTCGCTGTACGAGATCGAGCTCGTATTATAACATCAAACCACTTCATTCTATGCATATACGCAAGATTCATGCGTTTCGAGCCGCCAAACAAGCCCCAAACGAATGCAAAGTCGCTTTGTCACGAAATCGAACGATAGAGGTTTGCGATCGCTGTACGAGTTCGAGCTCGTACTATAAGACCAAAAACTTTTCTTTCTATGCAAATACGTGAGATTCATGCGTTTCGAGCCGCCAAACAAGCCCCAAACGAATGCAAAGTCGCTTTATAACGAAATCTAACGACTGAGTTTTGCGCTCGGTGTAAGCATTCCAGCTCGTATTATGAGATCAAAAACACATCATTCTATGAAAATACGCAAGATTCATGCGTTTCGAGCCGCCAAACAAGCCCCAAACGAATGCAAAGTCGCTTTAAAACGAAATCTAACGATTGAGTTTTGCCCTCGCTCTAAGCATTCCAGCTCGTATTATGAGATCAAAAACACTTCATTCTATGCAAATACGCAAGATTCACGCGTTTCGAGCCGCCAAACAAGCCCCAAACGAATGCAAAGTCGCTTTATAACGAAATCGAACGATTGAGTTTTGCGTTCGCTGTACAAGTTCGACCTAGTATTATAACATCAAAAACTCTTCATTCTATGCAAATACGTAAGATTCATGCGTTTCGAGCCGCCAAACAAGCCCCAAACGAATGCAAAGTCTCTTTGTAACGAAATCGAACGATTGAGGTTTGCGATCGCTGTACGAGTTCGAGCTCGTACTATAAGACCAAAAACTTTTCTTTCTATGCAAATACGTGAGATTCATGCGTTTCGAACCGCCAAACAAGCCCCAAACGGATGCAAAGTCGCTTTATAACGAAATCTAATGATTGAGTTTTGCGCTCGCTGTAAGCATTCCAGCTCGTATTATAAGGTAAGAAACCCTTCGTTCGATGTTAAAACGAGAGATTTATGCATTTCGAGCCGCCAAACAAGCCCCAAACGAATGCAAAGTCGCTTTATAACGAAATCTAACGACTGAGTTTTGCGCTCGCTGTAAGCATTCCAGCTCGTATTATGAGATCAAAAACACTTCATTCTATGCAAATACGCAAGATTCATGCGTTTCAAGCAGCCAAACAAGCCCCAAACGAATGCAAATTCGCCTCATAACGAAATCGAACGATTGAGTTTTGCCTTCGCTGTACAAGTTCGACCTAGTATTATAACATCAAAAACTCTTCATTCTATGCAAATACGTAAGATTCATGCGTTTCGAGCCGCCAAACAAGCCCCAAACGAACGCAAAGTCGCTTTGTAACGAAATCGAACGATTGAGGTTTGCGATCGCTGTAGGAGTTCCAGCTCGTATTATAAGATACGTAACCGTTCCTTCGATGTAAAAACACGAAATTGATGCGTTTCGAGCGGCCAAACAAGCCCCAAACGAATGCAAAGTCGCTTTAAAACGAAATCTAACGATTGAGTTTTGCCCTCGCTCTAAGCATTCCAGCTCGTATTATGAGATCAAAAACACTTCATTCTATGCAAATACGCAAGATTCACGCGTTTCGAGCCGCCAAACAAGCCCCAAACGAATGCAAAGTCGCTTTATAACGAAATCGAACGATTGAGTTTTGCGTTCGCTGTACAAGTTCGACCTAGTATTATAACATCAAAAACTCTTCATTCTATGCAAATACGTAAGATTCATGCGTTTCGAGCCGCCAAACAAGCCCCAAACGAATGCAAAGTCTCTTTGTAACGAAATCGAACGATTGAGGTTTACGATCGCTGTACGAGTTCGAGCTCGTACTATAAGACCAAAAACTTTTCTTTCTATGCAAATACGTGAGATTCACGCCTTTCGAACCGCCAAACAAGCCCCAAACGGATGCAAAGTCGCTTTATAACGAAATCTAATGATTGAGTTTTGCGCTCGCTGTAAGCATTCCAGCTCGTATTATAAGGTAAGAAACCCTTCGTTCGATGTTAAAACGAGAGATTTATGCATTTCGAGCCGCCAAACAAGCCCCAAACGAATGCAAAGTCGCTTTATAACGAAATCTAACGACTGAGTTTTGCGCTCGCTGTAAGCATTCCAGCTCGTATTATGAGATCAAAAACACTTCATTCTATGCAAATACGCAAGATTCATGCGTTTCAAGCAGCCAAACAAGCCCCAAACGAATGCAAATTCGCCTCATAACGAAATCGAACGATTGAGTTTTGCCTTCGCTGTACAAGTTCGACCTAGTATTATAACATCAAAAACTCTTCATTCTATGCAAATACGTAAGATTCATGCGTTTCGAGCCGCCAAACAAGCCCCAAACGAACGCAAAGTCGCTTTGTAACGAAATCGAACGATTGAGGTTTGCGATCGCTGTAGGAGTTCCAGCTCGTATTATAAGATACGTAACCCTTCCTTCGATGTAAAAACACGAAATTGATGCGTTTCGAGCGGCCAAACAAGCCCCAAACGAATGCCAAGTCGTTTTATAACGAAATTGAACGATTGAGGTTTGCGCTCGCTGTAGGCGTTCCAGCTCGTATTATAAGATCAACTACATTTCATTCTATGCAAATACGCAAGATTCATGCGTTTCGAGACGCCAAACAAGTCCCAAACGAATGCAAAGTCGCTTTGTAACGAAATCGAACGATTGAGGTTTGCGATCGCTGTACGAGTTTCAGCTCGTACTATAAGACCAAAAACTTTTCTTTCTATGCAAATACGTGAGATTCATGCGTTTCGAACCGCCAAACAAGCCCCAAACGGATGCAAAGTCGCTTTATAACGAAATCTAATGATTGAGTTTTGCGCTCGCTGTAAGCATTCCAGCTCGTATTATGAGATCAAAAACACTTCATTCTATGCAAATACGCAAGATTCATGCGTTTCGAGCCGCCAAACAAGCCCCAAACGGATGCAAAGTCGCTTTATAACGAAATCTAATGATTGAGTTTTGCGCTTGCTGTAAGCATTCCAGCTCGTATTATAAGGTATGAAACCCTTCGTTCGATGTTAAAACGAGAGATTTATGCATTTCGAACCGCCAAACAAGCCCCAAACGAATGCAAAGTCGCTTTATAACGAAATCTAACGATTGAGTTTTGCGCTCGGTGTAAGCATTCCAGCTCGTATTATGAGATCAAAAACACTTCATTCTATGCAAATACGCAAGATTCATGCGTTTCGAGCCGCCAAACAAGCCCCAAACGAATGCAAAGTCGCTTTAAAACGAAATCTAACGATTGAGTTTTGCCCTCGCTCTAAGCATTCCAGCTCGTATTATGAGATCAAAAACACTTCATTCTATGCAAATACGCAAGATTCATGCGTTTCGAGCCGCCAAACAAGCCCCAAACGAATGCAAAGTCGCTTTATAACGAAATCGAACGATTGAGTTTTGCGTTCGCTGTACAAGTTCGACCTAGTATTATAACATCAAAAACTCTTCATTCTATGCAAATACGTAAGATTCATGCGTTTCGAGCCGCCAAACAAGCCCCAAACGAATGCAAAGTCGCTTTGTAACGAAATCGAACGATTGAGGTTTGCGATCGCTGTACGAGTTCGAGCTCGTACTATAAGACCAAAAACTTTTCTTTCTATGCAAATACGTGAGATTCATGCGTTTCGAACCGCCAAACAAGCCCCAAACGGATGCAAAGTCGCTTTATAACGAAATCTAATGATTGAGTTTTGCGCTCGCTGCAAGCATTCCAGCTCGTATTATAAGGTAAGAAACCCTTCGTTCGATGTTAAAACGAGAGATTTATGCATTTCGAGCCGCCAAACAAGCCCCAAACGAATGCAAAGTCGCTTTATAACGAAATCTAACGATTGAGTTTTGCGCTCGCTGTAAGCATTCCAGCTCGTATTATGAGATCAAAAACACTTCATTCTATGCAAATACGCAAGATTCATGCGTTTCGAGCCGCCAAACAAGCCCCAAACGAATGCAAAGTCGCTTTAAAACGAAATCTAACGATTGAGTTTTGCCCTCGCTCTAAGCATTCCAGCTCGTATTATGAGATCAAAAACACTTCATTCTATGCAAATACGCAAGATTCATGCGTTTCGAGCCGTCAAACAAGCCCCAAACGAATGCAAAGTCGCTTTATAACGAATTCGAACGATTGAGTTTTGCGCTCGCTGTACGAGATCGAGCTCGTATTACAACATCAAACCACTTCATTATATGCATATACGCAAGATTCATGCGTTTCGAGCCGCCAAACAAGCCCCAAACGAATGCAAATTCGCCTCATAACGAAATCGAACGATTGAGTTTTGCCTTCGCTGTACAAGTTCGACCTAGTATTATAACATCAAAAACCCTTCATTCTATGCAAATACGTAAGATTCATGCGTTTCGAGCCGCCAAACAAGCCCCAAACGAATGCAAAGTCGCTTTGTAACGAAATCGAACGATAGAGGTTTGCGATCGCTGTACGAGTTCGAGCTCGTACTATAAGACCAAAAACTTTTCTTTCTATGCAAATACGTGAGATTCATGCGTTTCGAACCGCCAAACAAGCCTCAAACGAATGCAAAGTCGCTTTATAACGAAATCTAATGATTGAGTTTTGCGCTCGCTGTAAGCATTCCAGCTCGTATTATAAGGTAAAAAACCCTTCGTTCGATGTTAAAACGAGAGATTTATGCATTTCGAGCCGCCAAACAAGCCCCAAACGAATGCAAAGTCGCTTTATAACGAAATCTAACGATTGAGTTTTGCGCTCGCTTTAAGCATTCCAGCTCGTATTATGAGATCAAAAACACTTCATTCTATGCAAATACGCAAGATTCATGCGTTTCGAGCCGTCAAACAAGCCCCAAACGAATGCAAAGTCGCTTTATAACGAAATCTAACGATTGAGTTTTGCGCTCGCTCTAAGCATTCCAGCTCGTATTATGAGATCAAAAACACTTCATTCTATGCAAATACGCAAGAGTCATGCGTTTCGAGCCGCCAAACAAGCCCCAAAGAATGCAAAGTCGCTTTATAACGAAATCTAACGATTGAGTTTTGCGCTTGCTGTAAGCATTCCAGCTCGTATTATGAGATCAAAAACACTTCATTCTATGCAAATACGCAAGATTCGTGCGTTTCGAGCCGCCAAACAAGCCCCAAACGAATGCAAAGTCGCTTTATGACGAAATCAAACGATTGAGTTTTGCGCTCGCTGTAAGCATTCCAGCTCGTATTATGAGATCAAAAACACTTCATTCTATGCAAATACGCAAGATTCATGCGTTTCAAGCAGCCAAACAAGCCCCAAACGAATGCAAATTCGCCTCATAACGAAATCGAACGATTGAGTTTTGCGTTCGCTGTACAAGTTCGACCTAGTATTATAACATCAAAAACTCTTCATTCTATGCAAATACGTAAGATTCATGCGTTTCGAGCCGCCAAACAAGCCCCGAACGAACGCAAAGTCGCTTTGTAACGAAATCGAACGATTGAGGTTTGCGATCGCTGTAGGAGTTCCAGCTCGTATTATAAGATACGTAACCCTTCGTTCGATGTAAAAACACGAGATTGATGCGTTTCGAGCGGCCAAACAAGCCCCAAACGAATGCCAAGTCGTTTTATAACGAAATTGAACGATTGAGGTTTGCGCTCGCTGTAGGCGTTCCAGCTCGTATTATAAGATCAACAACATTTCATTCTATGTAAATACGCAAGATTCATGCGTTTCGAGACGCCAAACAAGTCCCAAACGAATGCAAAGTCGCTTTGTAACGAAATGGAACGATTGAGGTTTGCGATCGCTGTACGAGTTCCAGCTCGTACTATAAGACCAAAAACTTTTCTTTCTATGCAAATACGTGAGATTCATGCGTTTCGAACCGCCAAACAAGCCTCAAACGAATGCAAAGTCGCTTTATAACGAAATCTAATGATTGAGTTTTGCGCTCGCTGTAAGCATTCCAGCTCGTATTATAAGGTAAGAAACCCTTCGTTCGATGTTAAAACGAGAGATTTATGCATTTCGAGCCGCCAAACAAGCCCCAAAGAATGCAAAGTCGCTTTATAACGAAATCTAACGATTGAGTTTTGCGCTCGCTGTAAGCATTCCAGCTCGTATTATGAGATCAAAAACACTTCATTCTATGCAAATACGCAAGATTCATGCGTTTCGAGCCGTCAAACAAGCCCCAAACGAATGCAAAGTCGCTTTATGACGAAATCAAACGATTGAGTTTTGCGCTCGCTGTAAGCATTCCAGCTCGTATTATGAGATCAAAAACACTTCATTCTATGCAAATACACAAGATTCATGCGTTTCGAGCCGCCAAACAAGCCCCAAACGACTGCAAATCCGCTCTGTAACGAAATCGAACGATTGAGGTCTGCGATCGCTGTACCAGTTCGAGCTCGTACTATAAGACCAAAAACTTTTCTTTCTATGCAAATACGTGAGATTCATGCGTTTCGAACCGCCAAACAAGCCCCAAACGGATGCAAAGTCGCTTTATAACGAAATCTAATGATTGAGTTTTGCGCTCGCTGCAAGCATTCCAGCTCGTATTATAAGGTAAGAAACCCTTCGTTCGATGTTAAAACGAGAGATTTATGCATTTCGAGCCGCCAAACAAGCCCCAAACGAATGCAAAGTCGCTTTATAACGAAATCTAACGATTGAGTTTTGCGCTCGCTGTAAGCATTCCAGCTCGTATTATGAGATCAAAAACACTTCATTCTATGCAAATACGCAAGATTCATGCGTTTCGAGCCGCCAAACAAGCCCCAAACGAATGCAAAGTCGCTTTAAAACGAAATCTAACGATTGAGTTTTGCCCTCGCTCTAAGCATTCCAGCTCGTATTATGAGATCAAAAACACTTCATTCTATGCAAATACGCAAGATTCATGCGTTTCGAGCCGCCAAACAAGCCCCAAACGAATGCAAAGTCGCTTTATAACGAATTCGAACGATTGAGTTTTGCGCTCGCTGTACGAGATCGAGCTCGTATTACAACATCAAACCACTTCATTATATGCATATACGCAAGATTCATGCGTTTCGAGCCGCCAAACAAGCCCCAAACGAATGCAAATTCGCCTCATAACGAAATCGAACGATTGAGTTTTGCCTTCGCTGTACAAGTTCGACCTAGTATTATAACATCAAAAACCCTTCATTCTATGCAAATACGTAAGATTCATGCGTTTCGAGCCGCCAAACAAGCCCCAAACGAATGCAAAGTCGCTTTGTAACGAAATCGAACGATAGAGGTTTGCGATCGCTGTACGAGTTCGAGCTCGTACTATAAGACCAAAAACTTTTCTTTCTATGCAAATACGTGAGATTCATGCGTTTCGAACCGCCAAACAAGCCTCAAACGAATGCAAAGTCGCTTTATAACGAAATCTAATGATTGAGTTTTGCGCTCGCTGTAAGCATTCCAGCTCGTATTATAAGGTAAAAAACCCTTCGTTCGATGTTAAAACGAGAGATTTATGCATTTCGAGCCGCCAAACAAGCCCCAAACGAATGCAAAGTCGCTTTATAACGAAATCTAACGATTGAGTTTTGCGCTCGCTTTAAGCATTCCAGCTCGTATTATGAGATCAAAAACACTTCATTCTATGCAAATACGCAAGATTCATGCGTTTCGAGCCGTCAAACAAGCCCCAAACGAATGCAAAGTCGCTTTATAACGAAATCTAACGATTGAGTTTTGCGCTCGCTCTAAGCATTCCAGCTCGTATTATGAGATCAAAAACACTTCATTCTATGCAAATACGCAAGAGTCATGCGTTTCGAGCCGCCAAACAAGCCCCAAAGAATGCAAAGTCGCTTTATAACGAAATCTAACGATTGAGTTTTGCGCTTGCTGTAAGCATTCCAGCTCGTATTATGAGATCAAAAACACTTCATTCTATGCAAATACGCAAGATTCGTGCGTTTCGAGCCGCCAAACAAGCCCCAAACGAATGCAAAGTCGCTTTATGACGAAATCAAACGATTGAGTTTTGCGCTCGCTGTAAGCATTCCAGCTCGTATTATGAGATCAAAAACACTTCATTCTATGCAAATACGCAAGATTCATGCGTTTCAAGCAGCCAAACAAGCCCCAAACGAATGCAAATTCGCCTCATAACGAAATCGAACGATTGAGTTTTGCGTTCGCTGTACAAGTTCGACCTAGTATTATAACATCAAAAACTCTTCATTCTATGCAAATACGTAAGATTCATGCGTTTCGAGCCGCCAAACAAGCCCCGAACAAACGCAAAGTCGCTTTGTAACGAAATCGAACGATTGAGGTTTGCGATCGCTGTAGGAGTTCCAGCTCGTATTATAAGATACGTAACCCTTCGTTCGATGTAAAAACACGAGATTGATGCGTTTCGAGCGGCCAAACAAGCCCCAAACGAATGCCAAGTCGTTTTATAACGAAATTGAACGATTGAGGTTTGCGCTCGCTGTAGGCGTTCCAGCTCGTATTATAAGATCAACAACATTTCATTCTATGTAAATACGCAAGATTCATGCGTTTCGAGACGCCAAACAAGTCCCAAACGAATGCAAAGTCGCTTTGTAACGAAATGGAACGATTGAGGTTTGCGATCGCTGTACGAGTTCCAGCTCGTACTATAAGACCAAAAACTTTTCTTTCTATGCAAATACGTGAGATTCATGCGTTTCGAACCGCCAAACAAGCCTCAAACGAATGCAAAGTCGCTTTATAACGAAATCTAATGATTGAGTTTTGCGCTCGCTGTAAGCATTCCAGCTCGTATTATAAGGTAAGAAACCCTTCGTTCGATGTTAAAACGAGAGATTTATGCATTTCGAGCCGCCAAACAAGCCCCAAAGAATGCAAAGTCGCTTTATAACGAAATCTAACGATTGAGTTTTGCGCTCGCTGTAAGCATTCCAGCTCGTATTATGAGATCAAAAACACTTCATTCTATGCAAATACGCAAGATTCATGCGTTTCGAGCCGTCAAACAAGCCCCAAACGAATGCAAAGTCGCTTTATGACGAAATCAAACGATTGAGTTTTGCGCTCGCTGTAAGCATTCCAGCTCGTATTATGAGATCAAAAACACTTCATTCTATGCAAATACACAAGATTCATGCGTTTCGAGCCGCCAAACAAGCCCCAAACGACTGCAAATCCGCTCTGTAACGAAATCGAACGATTGAGGTCTGCGATCGCTGTACCAGTTCGAGCTCGTACTATAAGACCAAAAACTTTTCTTTCTATGCAAATACGTGAGATTCATGCGTTTCGAACCGCCAAACAAGCCCCAAACGGATGCAAAGTCGCTTTATAACGAAATCTAATGATTGAGTTTTGCGCTTGCTGTAAGCATTCCAGCTCGTATTATGAGATCAAAAACACTTCATTCTATGCAAATACGCAAGATTCATGCGTTTCAAGCAGCCAAACAAGCCCCAAACGAATGCAAATTCGCCTCATAACGAAATCGAACGATTGAGTTTTGCCTTCGCTGTACAAGTTCGACCTAGTATTATAACATCAAAAACTCTTCATTCTATGCAAATACGTAAGATTCATGCGTTTCGAGCCGCCAAACAAGCCCCAAACGAACGCAAAGTCGCTTTGTAACGAAATCGAACGATTGAGGTTTGCGATCGCTGTAGGAGTTCCAGCTCGTATTATAAGATACGTAACCCTTCCTTCGATGTAAAAACACGAAATTGATGCGTTTCGAGCGGCCAAACAAGCCCCAAACGAATGCCAAGTCGTTTTATAACGAAATTGAACGATTGAGGTTTGCGCTCGCTGTAGGCGTTCCAGCTCGTATTATAAGATCAACTACATTTCATTCTATGCAAATACGCAAGATTCATGCGTTTCGAGACGCCAAACAAGTCCCAAACGAATGCAAAGTCGCTTTGTAACGAAATCGAACGATTGAGGTTTGCGATCGCTGTACGAGTTTCAGCTCGTACTATAAGACCAAAAACTTTTCTTTCTATGCAAATACGTGAGATTCATGCGTTTCGAACCGCCAAACAAGCCCCAAACGGATGCAAAGTCGCTTTATAACGAAATCTAATGATTGAGTTTTGCGCTCGCTGTAAGCATTCCAGCTCGTATTATAAGGTAAGAAACCCTTCGTTCGATGTTAAAACGAGAGATTTATGCATTTCGAGCCGCCAAACAAGCCCCAAACGAATGCAAAGTCGCTTTATAACGAAATCTAACGACTGAGTTTTGCGCTCGCTGTAAGCATTCCAGCTCGTATTATGAGATCAAAAACACTTCATTCTATGCAAATACGCAAGATTCATGCGTTTCGAGCCGCCAAACAAGCCCCAAACGAATGCAAAGTCGCGTTAAAACGAAATCTAACGATTGAGTTTTGCCCTCGCTCTAAGCATTCCAGCTCGTATTATGAGATCAAAAACACTTCATTCTATGCAAATACGCAAGATTCATGCGTTTCGAGCCGCCAAACAAGCCCCAAACGAATGCAAAGTCGCTTTATAACGAAATCGAACGATTGAGTTTTGCGCTCGCTGTACGAGATCGAGCTCGTATTATAACATCAAACCACTTCATTCTATGCATATACGCAAGATTCATGCGTTTCGAGCCGCCAAACAAGCCCCAAACGAATGCAAATTCGCCTCATAACGAAATCGAACGATTGAGTTTTGCGTTCGCTGTACAAGTTCGACCTAGTATTATAACATCAAAAACCCTTCATTCTATGCAAATACGTAAGATTCATGCGTTTCGAGCCGCCAAACAAGCCCCAAACGAATGCAAAGTCGCTTTGTCACGAAATCGAACGATAGAGGTTTGCGATCGCTGTACGAGTTCGAGCTCGTACTATAAGACCAAAAACTTTTCTTTCTATGCAAATACGTGAGATTCATGCGTTTCGAACCGCCAAACAAGCCTCAAACGAATGCAAAGTCGCTTTATAACGAAATCTAACGATTGAGTTTTGCGCTCGCTGTAAGCATTCCAGCTCGTATTATGAGATCAAAAACACTTCATTCTATGCAAATACGCAAGATTCATGCGTTTCGAGCCGCCAAACAAGCCCCAAACGAATGCAAAGTCGCTTTATGACGAAATCAAACGATTGAGTTTTGCGCTCGCTGTAAGCATTCCAGCTCGTATTATGAGATCAAAAACACTTCATTCTATGCAAATACACAAGATTCATGCGTTTCGAGTCGCCAAACAAGCCCCAAACGACTGCAAATCCGCTTTGTAACGAAATCGAACGATTGAGGTTTGAGATCGCTGTACGAGTTCGAGCTCGTACTATAAGACCAAAAACTTTTCTTTCTATGCAAATACGTGAGATTCATGCGTTTCGAACCGCCAAACAAGCCCCAAACGGATGCAAAGTCGCTTTATAACGAAATCTAATGATTGAGTTTTGCGCTTGCTGTAAGCATTCCAGCTCGTATTATAAGGTATGAAACCCTTCGTTCGATGTTAAAACGAGAGATTTATGCATTTCGAACCGCCAAACAAGCCCCAAACGAATGCAAAGTCGCTTTATAACGAAATCTAACGATTGAGTTTTGCGCTCGGTGTAAGCATTCCAGCTCGTATTATGAGATCAAAAACACTTCATTCTATGCAAATACGCAAGATTCATGCGTTTCGAGCCGCCAAACAAGCCCCAAACGAATGCAAAGTCGCTTTAAAACGAAATCTAACGATTGAGTTTTGCCCTCGCTCTAAGCATTCCAGCTCGTATTATGAGATCAAAAACACTTCATTCTATGCAAATACGCAAGATTCATGCGTTTCGAGCCGCCAAACAAGCCCCAAACGAATGCAAAGTCGCTTTATAACGAAATCGAACGATTGAGTTTTGCGTTCGCTGTACAAGTTCGACCTAGTATTATAACATCAAAAACTCTTCATTCTATGCAAATACGTAAGATTCATGCGTTTCGAGCCGCCAAACAAGCCCCAAACGAATGCAAAGTCGCTTTGTAACGAAATCGAACGATTGAGGTTTGCGATCGCTGTACGAGTTCGAGCTCGTACTATAAGACCAAAAACTTTTCTTTCTATGCAAATACGTGAGATTCATGCGTTTCGAACCGCCAAACACGCCCCAAACGGATGCAAAGTCGCTTTATAACGAAATCTAATGATTGAGTTTTGCGCTCGCTGTAAGCATTCCAGCTCGTATTATAAGCTAAGAAACCCTTCGTTCGATGTTAAAACGAGAGATTTATGCATTTCGAGCCGCCAAACAAGCCCCAAACGAATGCAAAGTCGCTTTATAACGAAATCTAACGACTGAGTTTTGCGCTCGCTGTAAACATTCCAGCTCGTATTATGAGATCAAAAACACTTCATTCTATGCAAATACGCAAGATTCATGCGTTTCGAGCCGCCAAACAAGCCCCAAACGAATGCAAAGTCGCGTTAAAACGAAATCTAACGATTGAGTTTTGCCCTCGCTCTAAGCATTCCAGCTCGTATTATGACATCAAAAACACTTCATTCTATGCAAATACGCAAGATTCATGCGTTTCGAGCCGCCAAACAAGCCCCAAACGAATGCAAATTCGCCTCATAACGAAATCGAACGATTGAGTTTTGCGTTCGCTGTACAAGTTCGACCTAGTATTATAACATCAAAAACCCTTCATTCTATGCAAATACGTAAGATTCATGCGTTTCGAGCCGCCAAACAAGCCCCAAACGAATGCAAAGTCGCTTTGTAACGAAATCGAACGATTGAGGTTTGCGATCGCTGTACGAGTTCGAGCTCGTACTATAAGACCAAAAACTTTTCTTTCTATGCAAATACGTGAGATTCATGCGTTTCGAACCGCCAAACAAGCCCCAAACGGATGCAAAGTCGCTTTATAACGAAATCTAATGATTGAGTTTTGCACTCGCTGTAAGCATTCCAGCTCGTATTATAAGGTAAGAAACCCTTCGTTCGATGTTAAAACGAGAGATTTATGCATTTCGAGCCGCCAAACAAGCCCCAAACGAATGCAAAGTCGCTTTATAACGAAATCTAACGACTGAGTTTTGCGCTCGCTGTAAGCATTCCAGCTCGTATTATGAGATCAAAAACACTTCATTCTATGCAAATACGCAAGATTCATGCGTTTCGAGCCGCCAAACAAGCCCCAAACGAATGCAAAGTCGCGTTAAAACGAAATCTAACGATTGAGTTTTGCCCTCGCTCTAAGCATTCCAGCTCGTATTATGAGATCAAAAACACTTCATTCTATGCAAATACGCAAGATTCATGCGTTTCGAGCCGCCAAACAAGCCCCAAACGAATGCAAAGTCGCTTTATAACGAAATCGAACGATTGAGTTTTGCGCTCGCTGTACGAGATCGAGCTCGTATTATAACATCAAACCATTTCATTCTATGCATATACGCAAGATTCATGCGTTTCGAGCCGCCAAACAAGCCCCAAACGAATGCAAATTCGCCTCATAACGAAATCGAACGATTGAGTTTTGCGTTCGCTGTACAAGTTCGACCTAGTATTATAACATCAAAAACCCTTCATTCTATGCAAATACGCAAGATTCATGCGTTTCGAGCCGCCAAACAAGCCCCAAACGAATGCAAAGTCGCTTTATAACGAAATCGAACGATTGAGTTTTGCGTTCGCTGTACAAGTTCGACCTAGTATTATAACATCAAGAACTCTTCATTCTATGCAAATACGTAAGATTCATGCGTTTCGAGCCGCCAAACAAGCCCCAAACGAATGCAAAGTCGCTTTGTAACGAAATCGAACGATTGAGGTTTGCGATCGCTGTACGAGTTCGAGCTCGTACTATAAGACCAAAAACTTTTCTTTCTATGCAAATACGTGAGATTCATGCGTTTCGAACCGCCAAACAAGCCCCAAACGGATGCAAAGTCGCTTTATAACGAAATCTAATGATTGAGTTTTGCACTCGCTGTAAGCATTCCAGCTCGTATTATAAGGTAAGAAACCCTTCGTTCGATGTTAAAACGAGAGATTTATGCATTTCGAGCCGCCAAACAAACCCCAAACGAATGCAAAGTCGCTTTATAACGAAATCTAACGACTGAGTTTTGCGCTCGCTGTAAGCATTCCAGCTCGTATTATGAGATCAAAAACACTTCATTCTATGCAAATACGCAAGATTCATGCGTTTCGAGCCGCCAAACAAGCCCCAAACGAATGCAAAGTCGCTTTATAACGAAATCTAACGACTGAGTTTTGCGCTCGCTGTAAGCATTCCAGCTCGTATTATGAGATCAAAAACACTTCATTCTATGCAAATACGCAAGATTCATGCGCTTCGAGCCGCCAAACAAGCCCCAAACGAATGCAAAGTCGCGTTAAAACGAAATCTAACGATTGAGTTTTGCCCTCGCTCTAAGCATTCCAGCTCGTATTATGAGATCAAAAACACTTCATTCTATGCAAATACGCAAGATTCATGCGTTTCGAGCCGCCAAACAAGCCCCAAACGAATGCAAAGTCGCTTTATAACGAAATCGAACGATTGAGTTTTGAGCTCGCTGTACGAGATCGAGCTCGTATTATAACATCAAACCACTTCATTCTATGCATATACGCAAGATTCATGCGTTTCGAGCCGCCAAACAAGCCCCAAACGAATGCAAATTCGCCTCATAACGAAATCGAACGATTGAGTTTTGCGTTCGCTGTACAAGTTCGACCTAGTATTATAACATCAAAAACCCTTCATTCTATGCAAATACGTAAGATTCATGCGTTTCGAGCCGCCAAACAAGCCCCAAACGAATGCAAAGTCGCTTTGTCACGAAATCGAACGATAGAGGTTTGCGATCGCTGTACGAGTTCGAGCTCGTACTATAAGACCAAAAACTTTTCTTTCTATGCAAATACGTGAGATTCATGCGTTTCGAACCGCCAAACAAGCCTCAAACGAATGCAAAGTCGCTTTATAACGAAATCTAACGATTGAGTTTTGCGCTCGCTGTAAGCATTCCAGCTCGTATTATGAGATCAAAAACACTTCATTCTATGCAAATACGCAAGATTCATGCGTTTCAAGCAGCCAAACAAGCCCCAAACAAATGCAAATTCGCCTCATAACGAAATCGAACGATTGAGTTTTGCGTTCGCTGTACAAGTTCGACCTAGTATTATAACATCAAAAACTCTTCATTCTATGCAAATACGTAAGATTCATGCGTTTCGAGTCGCCAAACAAGCCCCAAACGAACGCAAAGTCGCTTTGTAACGAAATCGAACGATTGAGGTTTGCGATCGCTGTAGGAGTTCCAGTTCGTATTATAAGATACGTAACCCTTCGTTCGATGTAAAAACACGAGATTGATGCGTTTCGAGCGGCCAAACAAGCCCCAAACGAATGCCAAGTCGTTTTATAACGAAATTGAACGATTGAGGTTTGCGCTCGCTGTAGGCGTTCCAGCTCGTATTATAAGAGCAACAACATTTCATTCCATGCAAATACGCAAGATTCATGCGTTTCGAGACGCCAAACAAGTCCCAAACGAATGCAAAGTCGCTTTGTAACGAAATGGAACGATTGAGGTTTGCGATCGCTGTACGAGTTCCAGCTCGTACTATAAGACCAAAAACTTTTCTTTCTATGCAAATACGTGAGATTCATGCGTTTCGAACCGCCAAACAATCCTCAAACGAATGCAATGTCGCTTTATAACGAAATCTAATGATTGAGTTTTGCGCTTGCTGTAAGCATTCCAGCTCGTATTATAAGGTATGAAACCCTTCGTTCGATGTTAAAACGAGAGATTTATGCATTTCGAGCTGCCAAACAAGCCCCAAAGAATGCAAAGTCGCTTTATAACGAAATCTAACGATTGAGTTTTGCGCTCGCTGTAAGCATTCCAGCTCGTATTATGAGATCAAAAACACTTCATTCTATGCAAATACGCAAGATTCATGCGTTTCGAGCCGCCAAACAAGCCCCAAACGACTGCAAATCCGCTCTGTAACGAAATCGAACGATTGAGGTCTGCGATCGCTGTACCAGTTCGAGCTCGTACTATAAGACCAAAAACTTTTCTTTCTATGCAAATACGTGAGATTCATGCGTTTCGAACCGCCAAACAAGCCCCAAACGGATGCAAAGTCGCTTTATAACGAAATCTAATGATTGAGTTTTGCGCTTGCTGTAAGCATTCCAGCTCGTATTATGAGATCAAAAACACTTCATTCTATGCAAATACGCAAGATTCATGCGTTTCAAGCAGCCAAACAAGCCCCAAACGAATGCAAATTCGCCTCATAACGAAATCGAACGATTGAGTTTTGCCTTCGCTGTACAAGTTCGACCTAGTATTATAACATCAAAAACTCTTCATTCTATGCAAATACGTAAGATTCATGCGTTTCGAGCCGCCAAACAAGCCCCAAACGAACGCAAAGTCGCTTTGTAACGAAATCGAACGATTGAGGTTTGCGATCGCTGTAGGAGTTCCAGCTCGTATTATAAGATACGTAACCCTTCCTTCGATGTAAAAACACGAAATTGATGCGTTTCGAGCGGCCAAACAAGCCCCAAACGAATGCCAAGTCGTTTTATAACGAAATTGAACGATTGAGGTTTGCGCTCGCTGTAGGCGTTCCAGCTCGTATTATAAGATCAACTACATTTCATTCTATGCAAATACGCAAGATTCATGCGTTTCGAGACGCCAAACAAGTCCCAAACGAATGCAAAGTCGCTTTGTAACGAAATCGAACGATTGAGGTTTGCGATCGCTGTACGAGTTTCAGCTCGTACTATAAGACCAAAAACTTTTCTTTCTATGCAAATACGTGAGATTCATGCGTTTCGAACCGCCAAACAAGCCCCAAACGGATGCAAAGTCGCTTTATAACGAAATCTAATGATTGAGTTTTGCGCTCGCTGTAAGCATTCCAGCTCGTATTATAAGGTAAGAAACCCTTCGTTCGATGTTAAAACGAGAGATTTATGCATTTCGAGCCGCCAAACAAGCCCCAAACGAATGCAAAGTCGCTTTATAACGAAATCTAACGACTGAGTTTTGCGCTCGCTGTAAGCATTCCAGCTCGTATTATGAGATCAAAAACACTTCATTCTATGCAAATACGCAAGATTCATGCGTTTCGAGCCGCCAAACAAGCCCCAAACGAATGCAAAGTCGCGTTAAAACGAAATCTAACGATTGAGTTTTGCCCTCGCTCTAAGCATTCCAGCTCGTATTATGAGATCAAAAACACTTCATTCTATGCAAATACGCAAGATTCATGCGTTTCGAGCCGCCAAACAAGCCCCAAACGAATGCAAAGTCGCTTTATAACGAAATCGAACGATTGAGTTTTGCGCTCGCTGTACGAGATCGAGCTCGTATTATAACATCAAACCACTTCATTCTATGCATATACGCAAGATTCATGCGTTTCGAGCCGCCAAACAAGCCCCAAACGAATGCAAATTCGCCTCATAACGAAATCGAACGATTGAGTTTTGCGTTCGCTGTACAAGTTCGACCTAGTATTATAACATCAAAAACCCTTCATTCTATGCAAATACGTAAGATTCATGCGTTTCGAGCCGCCAAACAAGCCCCAAACGAATGCAAAGTCGCTTTGTCACGAAATCGAACGATAGAGGTTTGCGATCGCTGTACGAGTTCGAGCTCGTACTATAAGACCAAAAACTTTTCTTTCTATGCAAATACGTGAGATTCATGCGTTTCGAACCGCCAAACAAGCCTCAAACGAATGCAAAGTCGCTTTATAACGAAATCTAACGATTGAGTTTTGCGCTCGCTGTAAGCATTCCAGCTCGTATTATGAGATCAAAAACACTTCATTCTATGCAAATACGCAAGATTCATGCGTTTCGAGCCGCCAAACAAGCCCCAAACGAATGCAAAGTCGCTTTATGACGAAATCAAACGATTGAGTTTTGCGCTCGCTGTAAGCATTCCAGCTCGTATTATGAGATCAAAAACACTTCATTCTATGCAAATACACAAGATTCATGCGTTTCGAGTCGCCAAACAAGCCCCAAACGACTGCAAATCCGCTTTGTAACGAAATCGAACGATTGAGGTTTGAGATCGCTGTACGAGTTCGAGCTCGTACTATAAGACCAAAAACTTTTCTTTCTATGCAAATACGTGAGATTCATGCGTTTCGAACCGCCAAACAAGCCCCAAACGGATGCAAAGTCGCTTTATAACGAAATCTAATGATTGAGTTTTGCGCTTGCTGTAAGCATTCCAGCTCGTATTATAAGGTATGAAACCCTTCGTTCGATGTTAAAACGAGAGATTTATGCATTTCGAACCGCCAAACAAGCCCCAAACGAATGCAAAGTCGCTTTATAACGAAATCTAACGATTGAGTTTTGCGCTCGGTGTAAGCATTCCAGCTCGTATTATGAGATCAAAAACACTTCATTCTATGCAAATACGCAAGATTCATGCGTTTCGAGCCGCCAAACAAGCCCCAAACGAATGCAAAGTCGCTTTAAAACGAAATCTAACGATTGAGTTTTGCCCTCGCTCTAAGCATTCCAGCTCGTATTATGAGATCAAAAACACTTCATTCTATGCAAATACGCAAGATTCATGCGTTTCGAGCCGCCAAACAAGCCCCAAACGAATGCAAAGTCGCTTTATAACGAAATCGAACGATTGAGTTTTGCGTTCGCTGTACAAGTTCGACCTAGTATTATAACATCAAAAATTCTTCATTCTATGCAAATACGTAAGATTCATGCGTTTCGAGCCGCCAAACAAGCCCCAAACGAATGCAAAGTCGCTTTGTAACGAAATCGAACGATTGAGGTTTGCGATCGCTGTACGAGTTCGAGCTCGTACTATAAGACCAAAAACTTTTCTTTCTATGCAAATACGTGAGATTCATGCGTTTCGAACCGCCAAACACGCCCCAAACGGATGCAAAGTCGCTTTATAACGAAATCTAATGATTGAGTTTTGCGCTCGCTGTAAGCATTCCAGCTCGTATTATAAGGTAAGAAACCCTTCGTTCGATGTTAAAACGAGAGATTTATGCATTTCGAGCCGCCAAACAAGCCCCAAACGAATGCAAAGTCGCTTTATAACGAAATCTAACGACTGAGTTTTGCGCTCGCTGTAAGCATTCCAGCTCGTATTATGAGATCAAAAACACTTCATTCTATGCAAATACGCAAGATTCATGCGTTTCGAGCCGCCAAACAAGTTCCAAACGAATGCAAAGTCGCGTTAAAACGAAATCTAACGATTGAGTTTTGCCCTCGCTCTAAGCATTCCAGCTCGTATTATGACATCAAAAACACTTCATTCTATGCAAATACGCAAGATTCATGCGTTTCGAGCCGCCAAACAAGCCCCAAACGAATGCAAATTCGCCTCATAACGAAATCGAACGATTGAGTTTTGCGTTCGCTGTACAAGTTCGACCTAGTATTATAACATCAAAAACCCTTCATTCTATGCAAATACGTAAGATTCATGCGTTTCGAGCCGCCAAACAAGCCCCAAACGAATGCAAAGTCGCTTTGTCACGAAATCGAACGATAGAGGTTTGCGATCGCTGTACGAGTTCGAGCTCGTACTATAAGACCAAAAACTTTTCTTTCTATGCAAATACGTGAGATTCATGCGTTTCGAACCGCCAAACAAGCCTCAAACGAATGCAAAGTCGCTTTATAACGAAATCTAACGATTGAGTTTTGCGCTCGCTGTAAGCATTCCAGCTCGTATTATGAGATCAAAAATACTTCATTCTATGCAAATGCGCAAGATTCATGCGTTTCGAGCCGCCAAACAAGCCCCAAACGAATGCAAAGTCGCTTTATGACGAAATCAAACGATTGAGTTTTGCGCTCGCTGTAAGCATTCCAGCTCGTATTATGAGATCAAAAACACTTCATTCTATGCAAATACGCAAGATTCATGCGTTTCGAGCCGCCAAACAAGCCCCAAACGACTGCAAATCCGCTTTGTAACGAAATCGAACGATTGAGGTCTGCGATCGCTGTACCAGTTCGAGCTCGTACTATAAGACCAAAAACTTTTCTTTCTATGCAAATACGTGAGATTCATGCGTTTCGAACCGCCAAACAAGCCCCAAACGGATGCAAAGTCGCTTTATAACGAAATCTAATGATTGAGTTTTGCGCTTGCTGTAAGCATTCCAGCTCGTATTATGAGATCAAAAACACTTCATTCTATGCAAATACGCAAGATTCATGCGTTTCAAGCAGCCAAACAAGCCCCAAACGAATGCAAATTCGCCTCATAACGAAATCGAACGATTGAGTTTTGCCTTCGCTGTACAAGTTCGACCTAGTATTATAACATCAAAAACTCTTCATTCTATGCAAATACGTAAGATTCATGCGTTTCGAGCCGCCAAACAAGCCCCAAACGAACGCAAAGTCGCTTTGTAACGAAATCGAACGATTGAGGTTTGCGATCGCTGTAGGAGTTCCAGCTCGTATTATAAGATACGTAACCCTTCCTTCGATGTAAAAACACGAAATTGATGCGTTTCGAGCGGCCAAACAAGCCCCAAACGAATGCCAAGTCGTTTTATAACGAAATTGAACGATTGAGGTTTGCGCTCGCTGTAGGCGTTCCAGCTCGTATTATAAGATCAACTACATTTCATTCTATGCAAATACGCAAGATTCATGCGTTTCGAGACGCCAAACAAGTCCCAAACGAATGCAAAGTCGCTTTGTAACGAAATCGAACGATTGAGGTTTGCGATCGCTGTACGAGTTTCAGCTCGTACTATAAGACCAAAAACTTTTCTTTCTATGCAAATACGTGAGATTCATGCGTTTCGAACCGCCAAACAAGCCCCAAACGGATGCAAAGTCGCTTTATAACGAAATCTAATGATTGAGTTTTGCGCTCGCTGTAAGCATTCCAGCTCGTATTATAAGCTAAGAAACCCTTCGTTCGATGTTAAAACGAGAGATTTATGCATTTCGAGCCGCCAAACAAGCCCCAAACGAATGCAAAGTCGCTTTATAACGAAATCTAACGACTGAGTTTTGCGCTCGCTGTAAGCATTCCAGCTCGTATTATGAGATCAAAAACACTTCATTCTATGCAAATACGCAAGATTCATGCGTTTCGAGCCGCCAAACAAGCCCCAAACGAATGCAAAGTCGCGTTAAAACGAAATCTAACGATTGAGTTTTGCCCTCGCTCTAAGCATTCCAGCTCGTATTATGAGATCAAAAACACTTCATTCTATGCAAATACGCAAGATTCATGCGTTTCGAGCCGCCAAACAAGCCCCAAACGAATGCAAAGTCGCTTTATAACGAAATCGAACGATTGAGTTTTGCGCTCGCTGTACGAGATCGAGCTCGTATTATAACATCAAACCACTTCATTCTATGCATATACGCAAGATTCATGCGTTTCGAGCCGCCAAACAAGCCCCAAACGAATGCAAATTCGCCTCATAACGAAATCGAACGATTGAGTTTTGCGTTCGCTGTACAAGTTCGACCTAGTATTATAACATCAAAAACCCTTCATTCTATGCAAATACGTAAGATTCATGCGTTTCGAGCCGCCAAACAAGCCCCAAACGAATGCAAAGTCGCTTTGTCACGAAATCGAACGATAGAGGTTTGCGATCGCTGTACGAGTTCGAGCTCGTACTATAAGACCAAAAACTTTTCTTTCTATGCAAATACGTGAGATTCATGCGTTTCGAACCGCCAAACAAGCCTCAAACGAATGCAAAGTCGCTTTATAACGAAATCTAACGATTGAGTTTTGCGCTCGCTGTAAGCATTCCAGCTCGTATTATGAGATCAAAAACACTTCATTCTATGCAAATACGCAAGATTCATGCGTTTCGAGCCGCCAAACAAGCCCCAAACGAATGCAAAGTCGCTTTATGACGAAATCAAACGATTGAGTTTTGCGCTCGCTGTAAGCATTCCAGCTCGTATTATGAGATCAAAAACACTTCATTCTATGCAAATACACAAGATTCATGCGTTTCGAGTCGCCAAACAAGCCCCAAACGACTGCAAATCCGCTTTGTAACGAAATCGAACGATTGAGGTTTGAGATCGCTGTACGAGTTCGAGCTCGTACTATAAGACCAAAAACTTTTCTTTCTATGCAAATACGTGAGATTCATGCGTTTCGAACCGCCAAACAAGCCCCAAACGGATGCAAAGTCGCTTTATAACGAAATCTAATGATTGAGTTTTGCGCTTGCTGTAAGCATTCCAGCTCGTATTATAAGGTATGAAACCCTTCGTTCGATGTTAAAACGAGAGATTTATGCATTTCGAACCGCCAAACAAGCCCCAAACGAATGCAAAGTCGCTTTATAACGAAATCTAACGATTGAGTTTTGCGCTCGGTGTAAGCATTCCAGCTCGTATTATGAGATCAAAAACACTTCATTCTATGCAAATACGCAAGATTCATGCGTTTCGAGCCGCCAAACAAGCCCCAAACGAATGCAAAGTCGCTTTAAAACGAAATCTAACGATTGAGTTTTGCCCTCGCTCTAAGCATTCCAGCTCGTATTATGAGATCAAAAACACTTCATTCTATGCAAATACGCAAGATTCATGCGTTTCGAGCCGCCAAACAAGCCCCAAACGAATGCAAAGTCGCTTTATAACGAAATCGAACGATTGAGTTTTGCGTTCGCTGTACAAGTTCGACCTAGTATTATAACATCAAAAACTCTTCATTCTATGCAAATACGTAAGATTCATGCGTTTCGAGCCGCCAAACAAGCCCCAAACGAATGCAAAGTCGCTTTGTAACGAAATCGAACGATTGAGGTTTGCGATCGCTGTACGAGTTCGAGCTCGTACTATAAGACCAAAAACTTTTCTTTCTATGCAAATACGTGAGATTCATGCGTTTCGAACCGCCAAACACGCCCCAAACGGATGCAAAGTCGCTTTATAACGAAATCTAATGATTGAGTTTTGCGCTCGCTGTAAGCATTCCAGCTCGTATTATAAGGTAAGAAACCCTTCGTTCGATGTTAAAACGAGAGATTTATGCATTTCGAGCCGCCAAACAAGCCCCAAACGAATGCAAAGTCGCTTTATAACGAAATCTAACGACTGAGTTTTGCGCTCGCTGTAAGCATTCCAGCTCGTATTATGAGATCAAAAACACTTCATTCTATGCAAATACGCAAGATTCATGCGTTTCGAGCCGCCAAACAAGTTCCAAACGAATGCAAAGTCGCGTTAAAACGAAATCTAACGATTGAGTTTTGCCCTCGCTCTAAGCATTCCAGCTCGTATTATGACATCAAAAACACTTCATTCTATGCAAATACGCAAGATTCATGCGTTTCGAGCCGCCAAACAAGCCCCAAACGAATGCAAATTCGCCTCATAACGAAATCGAACGATTGAGTTTTGCGTTCGCTGTACAAGTTCGACCTAGTATTATAACATCAAAAACCCTTCATTCTATGCAAATACGTAAGATTCATGCGTTTCGAGCCGCCAAACAAGCCCCAAACGAATGCAAAGTCGCTTTGTCACGAAATCGAACGATAGAGGTTTGCGATCGCTGTACGAGTTCGAGCTCGTACTATAAGACCAAAAACTTTTCTTTCTATGCAAATACGTGAGATTCATGCGTTTCGAACCGCCAAACAAGCCTCAAACGAATGCAAAGTCGCTTTATAACGAAATCTAACGATTGAGTTTTGCGCTCGCTGTAAGCATTCCAGCTCGTATTATGAGATCAAAAATACTTCATTCTATGCAAATGCGCAAGATTCATGCGTTTCGAGCCGCCAAACAAGCCCCAAACGAATGCAAATTCGCCTCATAACGAAATCGAACGATTGAGTTTTGCGTTCGCTGTACAAGTTCGACCTAGTATTATAACATCAAAAACCCTTCATTCTATGCAAATACGCAAGATTCATGCGTTTCGAGCCGCCAAACAAGCCCCAAACGACTGCAAATCCGCTTTGTAACGAAATCGAACGATTGAGGTCTGCGATCGCTGTACCAGTTCGAGCTCGTACTATAAGACCAAAAACTTTTCTTTCTATGCAAATACGTGAGATTCATGCGTTTCGAACCGCCAAACAAGCCCCAAACGGATGCAAAGTCGCTTTATAACGAAATCTAATGATTGAGTTTTGCGCTTGCTGTAAGCATTCCAGCTCGTATTATGAGATCAAAAACACTTCATTCTATGCAAATACGCAAGATTCATGCGTTTCAAGCAGCCAAACAAGCCCCAAACGAATGCAAATTCGCCTCATAACGAAATCGAACGATTGAGTTTTGCCTTCGCTGTACAAGTTCGACCTAGTATTATAACATCAAAAACTCTTCATTCTATGCAAATACGTAAGATTCATGCGTTTCGAGCCGCCAAACAAGCCCCAAACGAACGCAAAGTCGCTTTGTAACGAAATCGAACGATTGAGGTTTGCGATCGCTGTAGGAGTTCCAGCTCGTATTATAAGATACGTAACCCTTCCTTCGATGTAAAAACACGAAATTGATGCGTTTCGAGCGGCCAAACAAGCCCCAAACGAATGCCAAGTCGTTTTATAACGAAATTGAACGATTGAGGTTTGCGCTCGCTGTAGGCGTTCCAGCTCGTATTATAAGATCAACTACATTTCATTCTATGCAAATACGCAAGATTCATGCGTTTCGAGACGCCAAACAAGTCCCAAACGAATGCAAAGTCGCTTTGTAACGAAATCGAACGATTGAGGTTTGCGATCGCTGTACGAGTTTCAGCTCGTACTATAAGACCAAAAACTTTTCTTTCTATGCAAATACGTGAGATTCATGCGTTTCGAACCGCCAAACAAGCCCCAAACGGATGCAAAGTCGCTTTATAACGAAATCTAATGATTGAGTTTTGCGCTCGCTGTAAGCATTCCAGCTCGTATTATAAGGTAAGAAACCCTTCGTTCGATGTTAAAACGAGAGATTTATGCATTTCGAGCCGCCAACCAAGCCCCAAACGAATGCAAAGTCGCTTTATAACGAAATCTAACGACTGAGTTTTGCGCTCGCTGTAAGCATTCCAGCTCGTATTATGAGATCAAAAACACTTCATTCTATGCAAATACGCAAGATTCATGCGTTTCGAGCCGCCAAACAAGCCCCAAACGAATGCAAAGTCGCGTTAAAACGAAATCTAACGATTGAGTTTTGCCCTCGCTCTAAGCATTCCAGCTCGTATTATGAGATCAAAAACACTTCATTCTATGCAAATACGCAAGATTCATGCGTTTCGAGCCGCCAAACAAGCCCCAAACGAATGCAAAGTCGCTTTATAACGAAATCGAACGATTGAGTTTTGCGCTCGCTGTACGAGATCGAGCTCGTATTATAACATCAAACCACTTCATTCTATGCATATACGCAAGATTCATGCGTTTCGAGCCGCCAAACAAGCCCCAAACGAATGCAAATTCGCCTCATAACGAAATCGAACGATTGAGTTTTGCGTTCGCTGTACAAGTTCGACCTAGTATTATAACATCAAAAACCCTTCATTCTATGCAAATACGTAAGATTCATGCGTTTCGAGCCGCCAAACAAGCCCCAAACGAATGCAAAGTCGCTTTGTCACGAAATCGAACGATAGAGGTTTGCGATCGCTGTACGAGTTCGAGCTCGTACTATAAGACCAAAAACTTTTCTTTCTATGCAAATACGTGAGATTCATGCGTTTCGAACCGCCAAACAAGCCTCAAACGAATGCAAAGTCGCTTTATAACGAAATCTAACGATTGAGTTTTGCGCTCGCTGTAAGCATTCCAGCTCGTATTATGAGATCAAAAACACTTCATTCTATGCAAATACGCAAGATTCATGCGTTTCGAGCCGCCAAACAAGCCCCAAACGAATGCAAAGTCGCTTTATGACGAAATCAAACGATTGAGTTTTGCGCTCGCTGTAAGCATTCCAGCTCGTATTATGAGATCAAAAACACTTCATTCTATGCAAATACACAAGATTCATACGTTTCGAGTCGCCAAACAAGCCCCAAACGACTGCAAATCCGCTTTGTAACGAAATCGAACGATTGAGGTTTGAGATCGCTGTACGAGTTCGAGCTCGTACTATAAGACCAAAAACTTTTCTTTCTATGCAAATACGTGAGATTCATGCGTTTCGAACCGCCAAACAAGCCCCAAACGGATGCAAAGTCGCTTTATAACGAAATCTAATGATTGAGTTTTGCGCTTGCTGTAAGCATTCCAGCTCATATTATAAGGTATGAAACCCTTCGTTCGATGTTAAAACGAGAGATTTATGCATTTCGAACCGCCAAACAAGCCCCAAACGAATGCAAAGTCGCTTTATAACGAAATCTAACGATTGAGTTTTGCGCTCGGTGTAAGCATTCCAGCTCGTATTATGAGATCAAAAACACTTCATTCTATGCAAATACGCAAGATTCATGCGTTTCGAGCCGCCAAACAAGCCCCAAACGAATGCAAAGTCGCTTTAAAACGAAATCTAACGATTGAGTTTTGCCCTCGCTCTAAGCATTCCAGCTCGTATTATGAGATCAAAAACACTTCATTCTATGCAAATACCCAAGATTCATGCGTTTCGAGCCGCCAAACAAGCCCCAAACGAATGCAAAGTCGCTTTATAACGAAATCGAACGATTGAGTTTTGCGTTCGCTGTACAAGTTCGACCTAGTATTATAACATCAAAAACTCTTCATTCTATGCAAATACGTAAGATTCATGCGTTTCGAGCCGCCAAACAAGCCCCAAACGAATGCAAAGTCGCTTTGTAACGAAATCGAACGATTGAGGTTTGCGATCGCTGTACGAGTTCGAGCTCGTACTATAAGACCAAAAACTTTTCTTTCTATGCAAATACGTGAGATTCATGCGTTTCGAACCGCCAAACACGCCCCAAACGGATGCAAAGTCGCTTTATAACGAAATCTAATGATTGAGTTTTGCGCTCGCTGTAAGCATTCCAGCTCGTATTATAAGGTAAGAAACCCTTCGTTCGATGTTAAAACGAGAGATTTATGCATTTCGAGCCGCCAAACAAGCCCCAAACGAATGCAAAGTCGCTTTATAACGAAATCTAACGACTGAGTTTTGCGCTCGCTGTAAGCATTCCAGCTCGTATTATGAGATCAAAAACACTTCATTCTATGCAAATACGCAAGATTCATGCGTTTCGAGCCGCCAAACAAGCCCCAAACGAATGCAAAGTCGCGTTAAAACGAAATCTAACGATTGAGTTTTGCCCTCGCTCTAAGCATTCCAGCTCGTATTATGACATCAAAAACACTTCATTCTATGCAAATACGCAAGATTCATACGTTTCGAGCCGCCAAACAAGCCCCAAACGAATGCAAATTCGCCTCATAACGAAATCGAACGATTGAGTTTTGCGTTCGCTGTACAAGTTCGACCTAGTATTATAACATCAAAAACCCTTCATTCTATGCAAATACGTAAGATTCATGCGTTTCGAGCCGCCAAACAAGCCCCAAACGAATGCAAAGTCGCTTTGTCACGAAATCGAACGATAGAGGTTTGCTATCGCTGTACGAGTTCGAGCTCGTACTATAAGACCAAAAACTTTTCTTTCTATGCAAATACGTGAGATTCATGCGTTTCGAACCGCCAAACAAGCCTCAAACGAATGCAAAGTCGCTTTATAACGAAATCTAACAATTGAGTTTTGCGCTCGCTGTAAGCATTCCAGCTCGTATTATGAGATCAAAAACACTTCATTCTATGCAAATACGCAAGATTCATGCGTTTCGAGCCGCCAAACAAGCCCCAAACGAATGCAAAGTCGCTTTAAAACGAAATCTAACGATTGAGTTTTGCCCTCGCTCTAAGCATTCCAGCTCGTATTATGAGATCAAAAACACTTCATTCTATGCAAATACGCAAGATTCATGCGTTTCGAGCCGCCAAACAAGCCCCAAACGAATGCAAAGTCGCTTTATAACGAAATCGAACGATTGAGTTTTGCGTTCGCTGTACAAGTTCGACCTAGTATTATAACATCAAAAACTCTTCATTCTATGCAAATACGTAAGATTCATGCGTTTCGAGCCGCCAAACAAGCCCCAAACGAATGCAAAGTCGCTTTGTAACGAAATCGAACGATTGAGGTTTGCGCTTGATGTTAGTGTTCCTGCTCGTATTATTAGGTCAGAAACCCTTCGTTCGATCTAAAAACACGAGATGTATGCGTTTCGAACAGCCAAACAAGCCCGAAACGAATGTAAAGTCGCTTTATAACGAAATCGAACGATTGAGGTTTGCCCTCGCTGTAAGCATTCCAGCTCGTATTATGAGATCAAGAACACTTCATTCTATGCAAATACGCAAGATTCATGCGTTTCGAGTCGCCAAACAAGCCCCAAACGAATGCAAAGTCGCTTTATAACGAAATCGAACGATTGAGGTTTCCGCTTGATTCGAGTGTTCCTCCTCGTATTATTAGGTAAGAAACCCTTCGTTCGATGTAAAAACACGAGATGTATGCGTTTCGAAAAGCCAAAGAGGCCCGAAACGAATGCAAAGTCGCTTCGTAACGATATCGAACATTGGAGTTTTGCCCTCGCTGTAAGCATTCCAGCTCGTATTATAACATCAAAAACTCTTCATTCTCTGCAAATACGTAAGATTCATACGTTTCGAGCCGCCAAACAAGCCCCAAACGAATGCAAAGTCGCTTTGTAACGAAATCGAACGATTGAGGTTTGCGATCGCTGTAGGAGTTCCAGCTAGTATTATAAGATGAGTAACCCTTCGTTCGATGTAAAAACACGAGATTGATGCGTTTCGAGCGGCCAAACAAGCCCCAAACGAATGCCAAGTCGTTTTATAACGAAATTGAACGATTGAGGTTTGCGCTCGCTGGAGGCGTTCCAGCTCGTATTATAAGATCAACAACATTTCATTCTATGCAAATACGGAAGATTCATGCGTTTCGAGACGCCAAACAAGTCCCAAACGAATGCAAAGTCGCTATGTAACGAAATCGAACGATTGAGGTTTGCGATCGCTGTACGAGTTCGAGCTCGTACTATAAGACCAAAAACTTTTCTTTCTATGCAAATACGTGAGATTCGTGCGTTTCGAACCGCCAAACAAGCCCCAAACGGATGCAAAGTCGCATTATAACGAAATCTTATGATTGAGTTTTGCGCTCGCTGTAAGCATTCCAGCTCGTATTATAAGGTAAGAAACCCTTCGTTCGATGTTAAATCGAGAGATTTATGCATTTCGAGCCGCCAAACAAGCCCCAAACGAATGCAAAGTCGCTTTATAACGAAATCTAACGATTGAGTTTTGCGCTCGCTGTAAGCATTCCAGCTCGTATTATGAGATCAAAAACACTTCATTCTATGCAAATACGCAAGATTCATGCGTTTCGAGCCGCCAAACAAGCCCCAAACGAATGCAAAGTCGCTTTAAAACGAAATCTAACGATTGAGTTTTGCCCTCGCTCTAAGCATTCCAGCTCGTATTATGAGATCAAAAACACTTCATTCTATGCAAATACGCAAGATTCATGCGTTTCGAGCCGCCAAACAAGCCCCAAACGAATGCAAAGTCGCTTTATAACGAAATCGAACGATTGAGTTTTGCGCTCGCTGTACGAGATCGAGCTCGTATTATAACATCAAACCACTTCATTCTATGCATATACGCAAGATTCATGCGTTTCGAGCCGCCAAACAAGCCCCAAACGAATGCAAATTCGCCTCATAACGAAATCGAACGATTGAGTTTTGCGTTCGCTGTACAAGTTCGACCTAGTATTATAACATCAAAAACTCTTCATTCTATGCAAATGCGTAAGATTCATGTGTTTCGAGCCGCCAAACAAGCCCCAAACGAATTGAAAGTTGCTTTGTAACGAAATCGAACGATTGAGGTTTGCGATCGCTGTAGGAGTTCCAGCTCGTATTATAAGATAAGTAACCCTTCGTTCGATGTAAAAACACGAGATTGATGCGTTTCGAGCGGCCAAACAAGCCCCAAACGAATGCCAAGTCGTTTTATAACGAAATTGAACGATTGAGGTTTGCGCTCGCTGGAGGCGTTCCAGCTCGTATTATAAGATCAACAACATTTCATTCTATGCAAATACGCAAGATTCATGCGTTTCGAACCGCCAAAGAAGCCCCAAACGAATGCAAAGTCGCTTTATAACGAAATCTAACGATTGAGTTTTGCGCTCGCTGTAAGCATTCCAGCTCGTATTATGAGATCAAAAACACTTCATTCTATGCAAATACGCAAGATTCATGCGTTTCGAGCCGCCAAACAAGCCCCAAATGAATGCAAAGTCGCTTTAAAACGAAATCTAACGATTGAGTTTTGCCCTCGCTCTAAGCATTCCAGCTCGTATTATGAGATCAAAAACACTTCATTCTATGCAAATACGCAAGATTCATGCGTTTCGAGCCGCCAAACAAGCCCCAAACGAATGCAAAGTCGCTTTATAACGAAATCGAACGATTGAGTTTTGCGCTCGGTGTACGAGATCGACCTAGTATTATAAAATCAAAAACTCTTCATTCTATGCAAATACGTAAGATTCATGCGTTTCGAGCCGCCAAACAAGCCCCAAACGAATGCAAATTCGCCTCATAACGAAATCGAACGATTGAGTTTTGCGTTCGCTGTACGAGTTCCAGCTCGTATTATAAAATACGTAACCCTTCGTTCGATGTAAAAACACGAGATTGATGCGTTTCGAGCCGCCAAACAAGTTCCAAACGAATGCAAAGTCGCTTTGTAACGAAATCGAACGATTGAGGTTTGCGATCGCTGTACGAGTTCGAGCTCGTACTATAAAACCAAAAACTTTTCTTTCTATGCAAATACGTGAGATTCATGCGTTTCGAACCGCCAAACAAGCCCCAAACGGATGCAAAGTCGCTTTATAACGAAATCTAATGATTGAGTTTTGCGCTCGCTGTAAGCATTCCAGCTTGTATTATAAGGTAAGAAACCCTTCGTTCGATGTTAAAACGAGAGATTTATGCATTTCGAGGCGCCAAACAAGCCCCAAACGAATGCAAAGTCGCTTTATAACGAAATCTAACGATTGAGTTTTGCGCTCGCTGTAAGCATTCCAGCTCGTATTATGAGATCAAAAATACTTCATTCTATGCAAATACGCAAGATTCATGCGTTTCGAGCCGCCAAACAAGCCCCAAACGAATGCAAAGTCGCTTTAAAACGAAATCTAACGATTGAGTTTTGCCCTCGCTCTAAGCATTCCAGCTCGTATTATGAGATCAAAAACACTTCATTCTATGCAAATACGCAAGATTCATGCGTTTCGAGCCGCCAAACAAGCCCCAAACGAATGCAAAGTCGCTTTATAACGAAATCGAACTATTGAGGTTTGCCCTCGCTGTAAGCATTCCAGCTCGTATTATGAGATCAAAAACACTTCATTCTATGCAAATACGCAAGATTCATGCGTTTCGAGCCGCCAAACAAGCCCCAAACGAATGCAAAGTCGCTTTATGACGAAATCAAACGATTGAGTTTTGCGCTCGCTGTAAGCATTCCAGCTCGTATTATGAGATCAAAAACACTTCATTCTATGCAAATACGCAATTGAGTTTTGCCCTCGCTCTAAGCATTCCAGCTCGTATTATGAGATCAAAAACACTTCATTCTATGCAAATACGCAAGATTCATGCGTTTCGAGCCGCCAAACAAGCCCCAAACGAATGCAAAGTCGCTTTATAACAAAATCGAACGATTGAGTTTTGCGCTCCCTGTACGAGATCGAGCTCGTATTATAACATCAAAAACTCTTCACTCTATGCAAATACGTAAGATTCATGCGTTTTGAGCCCCCAAACAAGCCCCAAACGATTGCAAAGTCGCTTTATAACGAAATCGTACGATTGAGTTTTGCGTTCGCTGTACAAGTTCGAGCTAGTATTATAACATCAAAAACTCCTCATTCTATGCAAATACGTAAGATTCATGCGTTTCGAGCCCCCAAACAACCCCTAAACGATTGCAAAGTCGCTTTGTAACGAAATCGAACGATTAACGTTTGCCCTCGCTGTAAGCATTCCAGCTCGTGTTATGAGATCAAAAACACTTCATTCTATGCAAATACGCAAGATTTATGCATTTCGAGCCGCCAAACAAGCCCCAAACGAATGCAAAGTCGCTTTATAACGAAATCAAACGATTGAGTTTTGCGCTCGCTCTAAGCATTCCAGCTCGTATTATGAGATCAAAAACACTTCATTCTATGCAAATACGCAAGATTCATGCGTTTCGAGCCGCCAAACAAGCCCCAAACGAATGCAAAGTCGCTTTATAACGAAATCGAACGATTGAGGTTTCCGCTTGATGTGAGTGTTCCTCCTCGTATTATTAGGTAAGAAACCCTTCGTTCGATGTAAAAACACGAGATGTATGCGTTTCGAACAGCCAAAGAGGCCCGAAACGAATGCAAAGTCGCTTCGTAACGATATCGAACATTGGAGTTTTGCCCTTGCTGTAAGCATTCCAGCTCGTATTATGAGATTAAAAACACTTCATTCTATGCAAATACGCAAGATTCATGCGTTTCGACCCGCCAAACAAGCCCCAGACGAATGCAAAGTCGCTTTGTAACGAAATCGAACGATTGAGGTTTGCGATCGCTGTACGAGTTCGAGCTCGTACTATAAGACCAAAAACTTTTCTTTCTATGCAAATACGTGAGATTCATGCGTTTCGAGCCGCCAAACAAGCCCCAAACGAATGCAAATTCGCCTCATAACGAAATCGAACGATTGAGTTTTGCGTTCGCTGTACAAGTTCGACCTAGTATTATAACATCAAAAACTCTTCATTCTATGCAAATACGTAAGATTCATGCGTTTCGAACCGCCAAACAAGCCCCAAACGGATGCAAAGTCGCTTTATAACGAAATCTAATGATTGAGTTTTGCGCTCGCTGTAAGCATTCCAGCTCGTATTATAAGGTAAGAAACCCTTCGTTCGATGTTAAAACGAGAGATTTATGCATTTCGAGCCGCCAAACAAGCCCCAAACGAATGCAAAGTCGCTTTATAACGAAATCTAACGATTGAGTTTTGCGCTCGCTGTAAGCATTCCAGCTCGTATTATGAGATCAAAAACACTTCATTCTATGCAAATACGCAAGATTCATGCGTTTCGAGCCGCCAAACAAGCCCCAAATGAATGCAAAGTCGCTTTAAAACGAAATCTAACGATTGAGTTTTGCCCTCGCTCTAAGCATTCCAGCTCGTATTATGAGATCAAAAACACTTCATTCTATGCAAATACGCAAGATTCATGCGTTTCGAGCCGCCAAACAAGCCCCAAACGAATGCAAAGTCGCTTTATAACGAAATCGAACGATTGAGTTTTGCGCTCGCTGTACGAGATCGACCTAGTATTATAACATCAAAAACTCTTCATTCTATGCAAATACGTAAGATTCATGCGTTTCGAGCCGCCAAACAAGCCCCAAACGAATGCAAATTCGCCTCATAACGAAATCGAACGATTGAGTTTTGCGTTCGCTGTACGAGTTCCAGCTCGTATTATAAAATACGTAACCCTTCGTTCGATGTAAAAACACGAGATTGATGCGTTTCGAGCCGCCAAACAAGTTCCAAACGAATGCAAAGTCGCTTTGTAACGAAATCGAACGATTGAGGTTTGCGATCGCTGTACGAGTTCGAGCTCGTACTATAAAACCAAAAACTTTTCTTTCTATGCAAATACGTGAGATTCATGCGTTTCGAACCGCCAAACAAGCCCCAAACGGATGCAAAGTCGCTTTTTAACGAAATCTAATGATTGAGTTTTGCACTCGCTGTAAGCATTCCAGCTCGTATTATAAGGTAAGAAACCCTTCGTTCGATGTTAAAACGAGAGATTTATGCATTTCGAGGCGCCAAACAAGCCCCAAACGAATGCAAAGTCGCTTTATAACGAAATCTAACGATTGAGTTTTGCGCTCGCTGTAAGCATTCCAGCTCGTATTATGAGATCAAAAACACTTCATTCTATGCAAATACGCAAGATTCATGCGTTTCGAGCCGCCAAACAAGCCCCAAACGAATGCAAAGTCGCTTTAAAACGAAATCTAACGATTGAGTTTTGCCCTCGCTCTAAGCATTCCAGCTCGTATTATGAGATCAAAAACACTTCATTCTATGCAAATACGCAAGATTCATGCGTTTCGAGCCGCCAAACAAGCCCCAAACGAATGCAAAGTCGCTTTGTAACGAAATCGAACGATTGAGGTTTGCGATCGCTGTAGGAGTTCCAGCTCGTATTATAAGATAAGTAACCCTTCGTTCGATGTAAAAACACGAGATTGATGCGTTTCGAGCGGCCAAACAAGCCCCAAACGAATGCCAAGTCGTTTTATAACGAAATTGAACGATTGAGGTTTGCGCTCGCTGGAGGCGTTCCAGCTCGTATTATAAGATCAACAACATTTCATTCTATGCAAATACGCAAGATTCACGCGTTTCGAGACGCCAAACAAGTCCCAAACGTATGCAAAGTCGCTATGTAACGAAATCGAACGATTGAGGTTTGCGATCGCTGTACGAGTTCGAGCTCGTACTATAAGACCAAAAACTTTTCTTTCTATGCAAATACGTGAGATTCATGCGTTTCGAACCGCCAAACAAGCCCCAAACGAATGCAAAGTCGCTTTATAACGAAATCTAATGATTGTGTTTTGCGCTCGCCGTAAGCATTCCAGCTCGTATTATGAGATCAAAAACACTTCATTCTATGCAAATACGCAAGATTCATGTGTTTCGAGCCGCCAAACAAGCCCCAAACGAATGCAAAGTCGCTTTATAACGAAATCGAACGATTGAGTTTTGCGTTCGCTGTACAAGTTCGACCTAGTATTATAACATCAAAAACACTCCATTCTATGCAAATACGCAAGATTCATGCGTTTCGAGCCGCCAAACAAGCCCCAAACGAACGCAAAGTCGCTTTGTAACGAAATCGAACGATTGAGGTTTGCGATCGCTGTAGGAGTTCCAGCTCGTATTATAAGATACGTAACCCTTCGTTCGATGTAAAAACACGAGATTGATGCGTTTCGAGCGGCCAGACAAGCCCCAAACGAATGCCAAGTCGTTTTATAACGAAATTGAACGATTGAGGTTTGCGCTCGCTGTAGGCGTTCCAGCTCGTATTATAAGATCAACAACATTTCATTCTATGCAAATACGTAAGATTCATGCGTTTCGAGCCGCCAAACAAGCCCCAAACGACTGCAAATCCGCTTTGTAACGAAATCGAACGATTGAAGTTTGCGATCGCTGTACGAGTTCGAGCTCGTACTATCAGATCAAAAACTTTTCTTTCTATGCAAATACGTGAGATTCATGCGTTTCGAACCGCCAAACAAGCCCCAAACGGATTCAAAGTCGCTTTATAACGAAATCTAATGATTGAGTTTTGCGCTCGCTGTAAGCATTCCAGCTCGTATTATAAGGTAAGAAACCCTTCGTTCGATGTTAAAACGAGAGATTTATGCATTTCGAGCCGCCAAACAAGCCCCAAACGAATTCAAAGTCGCTTTATAACGAAATCTAACGATTGAGTTTTGCGCTCGCTTTAAGCATTCCAGCTCATATTATGAGATCAAAAACACTTCATTCTATGCAAATACGCAAGATTCATTCGTTTCGCGCCGTCAAACAAGCCCCAAACGAATGCAAAGTCGCTTTATAACGAAATCTAACGATTGAGTTTTGCGCTCGCTGTAGGCGTTCCAGCTCGTATTATGATATCAAAAACACTTCATTCTATGCAAATACGCAAGATTCATGCGTTTCGAGCCGCCAAACAAGCCCCAAACGAATGCAAAGTCGCTTTATAACGAAATCGAACTATTGAGGTTTGCCCTCGCTGTAAGCATTCCAGCTCGTATTATGAGATCAAAAACACTTCATTCTATGCAAATACGCAAGATTCATGCGTTTCGAGCCGCCAAACGAGCCCCAAACGAATGCAAAGTCGCTTTATGACGAAATCAAACGATTGAGTTTTGCGCTCGCTGTAAGCATTCCAGCTCGTATTATGAGATCAAAACACTTCATGCTATGCAAATACGCAAGATTCATGCGTTTCGAGCCGCCAAACAAGCCCCAAACGACTGCAAATCCGCTTTGTAACGAAATCGAACGATTGAGGTTTGCGATCGCTGTAGGAGTTCGAGCTCGTACTATAAGACCAAAAACTTTTCTTTCTATGCAAATACGTGAGATTCATGCGTTTCGAACCGCCAAACAAGCCCCAAACGGATGCAAAGTCGCTTTATAACGAAATCTAATGATTGAGTTTTGCGCTCGCTGTAAGCATTCCAGCTCGTATTATAAGGTAAGAAACCCTTCGTTCGATGTTAAAACGAGAGATTTATGCATTTCGAGCCGCCAAACAAGCCCCAAACGAATGCAAAGTCGCTTTATAACGAAATCTAACGATTGAGTTTTGCGCTCGCTGTAAGCATTCCAGCTCGTATTATGAGATCAAAAACACTTCATTCTATGGAAATACGCAAGATTCATGCGTTTCAAGCAGCCAAACAAGTCCCAAACGAATGCAAATTCGCCTCATAACGAAATCGAACGATTGAGTTTTGCGTTCGCTGTACAAGTTCGACCTAGTATTATAACATCAAAAACTCTTCATTCTATGCAAATACGTAAGATTCATGCGTTTCGAGCCGCCAAACAAGCCCCAAATGAACGCAAAGTCGCTTTGTAACGAAATCGAACGATTGAGGTTTGCGATCGCTGTAGGAGTTCCAGCTCGTATTATAAGATACGTAACCCTTCGTTCGATGTAAAAACACGAGATTGATGCGTTTCGAGCGGCCAAACAAGCCCCAAACGAATGCAAAGTCGCTTTAAAACGAAATCTAACGATTGAGTTTTGCCCTCGCTCTAAGCATTCGAGCGCGTATTATGAGATCAAAAACACTTCATTCTATGCAAATACGCAAGATTCATGCGTTTCGAGCCGCCAAACAAGCCCCAAACGAATGCAAAGTCGCTTTATAACGAAATCGAACGATTGAGTTTTGGGTTCGCTGTACAAGTTCGACCTAGTATTATAACATCAAAAACTCTTCATTCTATGCAAATACGTAAGATTCATGCGTTTCGAGCCGCCAAACAAGCCCCAAACGAATGCAAAGTCGCTTTGTAACGAAATCGAACGATTGAGGTTTGCGATCGCTGTACGAGTTCGAGCTCGTACTATAAGACCAAAAACTTTTCTTTCTATGCAAATACGTGAGATTCATGCGTTTCGAACCGCCAAACAAGCCCAAAACGGATGCAAAGTCGCTTTATAACGAAATCTAATGATTGAGTTTTGCGCTCGCTGTAAGCATTCCAGCTCGTATTATAAGGTAAGAAACCCTTCGTTCGATGTTAAAACGAGAGATTTATGCATTTCGAGCCGCCAAACAAGCCCCAAACGAATGCAAAGTCGCTTTATAACGAAATCTAACGATTGAGTTTTGCGCTCGCTGTAAGCATTCCAGCTCGTATTATGAGATCAAAAACACTTCATTCTATGCAAATACGCAAGATTCATGCGTTTCGAGCCGCCAAACAAGCCCCAAACGAATGCAAAGTCGCTTTAAAACGAAATCTAACGATTGAGTTTTGCCCTCGCTCTAAGCATTCCAGCTCGTATTATATGATCAAAAACACTTCATTCTATGCAAATACTCAAGATTCATGCGTTTCGAGCCGCCAAACAAGCCCCAAACGAATGCAAAGTCGCTTTATAACGAAAGCGAACGATTGAGTTTTGCGCTCGCTGTACGAGATCGAGCTCGTATTATAACATCAAACCACTTCATTCTATGCATATACGCAAGATTCATGCGTTTCGAGCCGCCAAACAAGCCCCAAACGAATGCAAATTCGCCTCATAACGAAATCGAACGATTGAGTTTTGCGTTCGCTGTACAAGTTCGACCTAGTATTATAACATCAAAAACTCTTCATTCTATGCAAATACGTAAGATTCATGCGTTTCGAGCCGCCAAACAAGCCCCAAACGAATGCAGAGTCGCTTTGTAACGAAATCGAACGATCGAGGTTTGCGATCGCTGTACGAGTTCGAGCTCGTACTATAAGACCGAAAACTTTTCTTTCTATGCAAATACGCGAGATTCATGCGTTTCGAACCGCCAAACAAGCCTCAAACGAATGCAAAGTCGCTTTATAACGAAATCTAATGATTGGGTTTTGCGCTTGCTGTAAGCATTCCAGCTCGTATTATAAGGTAAAAAACCCTTCGTTCGATGTTAAAACGAGAGATTTATGCATTTCGAGCCGCCAAACAAGCCCCAAACCAATGCAAAGTCGCTTTATAACGAAATTTAACGATTGAGTTTTGCGCTCGCTTTAAGCATTCCAGCTCGTATTATGAGATCAAAAACACTTCATTCTATGCAAATACGCAAGATTCATGCGTTTCGAGCCGTCAAACAAGCCCCAAACGAATGCAAAGTCGCTTTATAACGAAATCTAACGATTGAGTTTTGCGCTCGCTCTAAGCATTCCAGCTCGTATTATGAAATCAAAAACACTTCATTCTATGCAAATACGCAAGATTCATGCGTTTCGAGCCGCCAAACAAGCCCCAAACGAATGCAAAGTCGCTTTATAACGAAAGCGAACGATTGAGTTTTGCGCTCGCTGTACGAGATCGAGCTCGTATTATAACATCAAACCACTTCATTCTATGCATATACGCAAGATTCATGCGTTTCGAGCCGCCAAACAAGCCCCAAACGAATGCAAATTCGCCTCATAACGAAATCGAACGATTGAGTTTTGCGTTCGCTGTACAAGTTCGACCTAGTATTATAACATCAAAAACTCTTCATTCTATGCAAATACGTAAGATTCATGCGTTTCGAGCCGCCAAACAAGCCCTAAACGAATGCAGAGTCGCTTTGTAACGAAATCGAACGATCGAGGTTTGCGATCGCTGTACGAGTTCGAGCTCGTACTATAAGACCAAAAACTTTTCTTTCTATGCAAATACGCGAGATTCATGCGTTTCGAACCGCCAAACAAGCCTCAAACGAATGCAAAGTCGCTTTATAACGAAATCTAATGATTGAGTTTTGCGCTCGCTGTAAGCATTAGTAGACTATAGTACCTATACGGATTTTTTCAAGATGGCGGCGGTTCGGGGTGGGGGGTGGTGTCTCGCGGGTTCGGCAGGGTCGCTAGGCCCAGCTGGTCGCTGGTGGGGATCGATGCCCCCCTTCTCCCCCCTTACCCCTTCGCCCCCACGGCTCCCCCTAGGGAGGAAGAGGGTGGCCAGGGTGAGAGGTGGTGGGTGTCCAGGGTGAGGAGCTGGAGGAGATGTTGCTTCTTCGGCTGAAGAGTCCCGACCACCCGCCCCCCAGTCGATCACTTGAGTAGCTTGACTTGAGGCGCGGGTGGAGGGGAGAGTGTAGTGGAGGGGAGTGAGAGTGAGAGTGGGGGTGAGTTGGCTGGAGCGCGCGCGGGGCCAGCTGACGACGACGTCGCGACGAGTCGCGCCATGTTGGATTTTTGGGGATTCGGTAATGACCGAGCGGCGGCGGGCCCATCGTCTCGGGTGCGCGAGAGGGGATGCCGAGCGGTGCAGCGCGTAGACGGTATAGCGGTGGATGGCTGAAGTACACGGAGCGTACGGGAGAGCTCGTGACGCCGTAGCAGCAGCGAGTCGCGCCATCTTGGATTTTCCAAGAGTTGGCTAGGTACGGACGCGTCGTTCTGGCTCTTGCGCGCAGAGTGTTTCTCGAGGGTAGCTCAAGGATTTGCGTGAGCTAACTTGGTCGAGCGGTCTAAGGCGCTGAACTCATGGGCTGTTTTCCTTGAAAGTGCGAGTTCGATTCGCGAATGGAGAAATGTTTTTATTTTTTTTTCAGCTTATTCAGAAAATTCATGAAAGGATGGTGGGAAGGTAAGTAAAAAAAAAATAATTTTGGTATATATTTTTATAAAATTTGCATTTTTATTCTTAAATTTAGCTGTACAATTTTTATTGTATACACATTTAAAAATTATTCAGTCTAGCACAGCAATGTTGAACAAATTTTTTTTCCATAGGCTCCACGACCAGTTAACGAGTTCCCAGCGTGTTTATTACTGTTTTTTTTGTAGCCTTGGGCAGCTTTTACTCATTATACGTTTATAAAATCTCGCGGCAATTCGATCGTTTTGTTTGAGATCGGCGGTGAAAAGATTCCGGAATTGTAGTAGAGATCCCCCGCCACACATATGATAAAGGAACATAATACAAAACTGGCCACACACATTTGAAGAGAAGCTTTGAATCTGCTTGGTATTCCATCGATAGAGGGTGCAGTTCTTGCGTAGACGGTGGATATGGCTTGGTACAAGCGGCGGAATGCCGTAGCTGTCGAAGTATGATCCACGTCCTCGGCCATCGATGTAGATTGCGACCCAGTGTGTTCCAGGGCGCGTGTGGTCATCAGTGTTTACAACAAGGGCGGTCGGTCTCGTTAAGAGAGTTGGAATTTGATCCGCTGCATGAACACTTCGCGAGACTTTAGAGTGTAAGCCCTGCAATGCCTGGCCAATCTGGATCGTATTCATCACTTGGTACGACTGGAGAGTAACAGTCGCGTGGCTTCTTCAGATTCATAGGTTCCGGTAAGAAGTCAAACTGTTCTATCCGCGTGGCTGTAGGAGGAACGTCGCGAAGAATCCACTCCTTTAATTTTGCATCGTTGTTTAAAGCACAAGATAGTTCCGGTCTGTTCAAGAGCCCGTGATGCAGACAGACTTGCGACGAGGAAGGCAGATCATTGAATGATGGACAATCCGTTTCCTCGAGGTTTTTTATCTCACGAGCTGTCACATTTTGCAGGTATTTCGCTTTTTCATGTCCGCGAGTATAAATGGTTCCAGCAGTCCGTGTGATCTGTCGGAGATTTGCGTGTAGTGTTCTGAGTCCTACGTCTCCTTCGAACCACTCCAGACCGTGATGATGGCGAGTCGTCCAATTATTCTTCGCACGCACTGCTCTTGGGAGATCCGTGAAAACGTATGTCGGTGAAGTGATCCAATGCCCGAAATACTCTTTATCAAGAGTGACGACAGCTACTTCTTTAGCAATGAAGCAGTCATCCTTGTCGTAAAACCCTTGGATATCGATGACGTAGTCCATTTTTGGTGAAAAATGTTAAGGTCCAGTAAGTACAACCGCTACTGTCGAAGGATCGCTGCGTACTACCGATGAGCGATACAGATGCTACAAATCTTCACGGTTTTGATGTTGGAGGGGATGAGCGGGGGTGTGCCGCTAATTCGCCAGTTTGACTTTCTTTTTGGTCCTGTATTGACCCAACCCCTTGAGACGTCTGCTTACAAATAGCTAAGCAGAAAAGTGACGAAAACAGCCCCTTCTATCACCCCCACTATCTTACTACACCTTACACGAGGCCTGCTAGGTAGCGTAACGTAGTGGAAGTTCAGTTATAAAATAATTCTCCTACGGTATACGTCTAAAAATGGTCCATCCAAGAGTAAAATCTGTGGTGTTCACGAGGCGTAGCCACGCGTCTCAACAGAGCGGAGCGCGTGTGGGAGAACGGAATAACCACGGCTGGGTACAACACCCGAGGACGAAACCGACACACCGACAGAACAACCGGAATCAGTATCCAAAACAGCCCCCAAAAATATGGTTTATTCGGAGACGTCAGTATTTCGCTCGTGAAAGGCGGAGGCAGTTGCGGGCATCGGTGAGTAACACTTAGCATAATAATTAAAGCTTGGAGTCGTAAAAAACAAAAAAAATAAAAATGATTAATTAAATATGTATATACATTCGTTTGTTACAGCAAGCCTGTGAATGTATCCATGAGGACCACGGCGCAGCGAAAAGATCGACACTGAAAAAAGAAAAAGGCCAGAAGAAGCAGAGGAGACGAAAAAAAGGCCAGAAGAAGCAGAGGAGACGAAGAAGAAAAAAGTAGTAGAAGTGTCGAAAGCAGCGGAAAAAGTATATGATAGGGTGAAAAATGATGATGATGATGAGATGCTGGAGTTGGTGGAGGCTTTCGAGAGATTAAAAATTGAATAAAAAACATAAATACGCTTAATTCTGTGTTTACATATTTTTATTAATAGAAAACCTTACAATCCTTATAATATAATAATATTTACTAATCTTATAGAATAATTTAAGCACGCAGGCTTACCCCGAAAAGTCTACCATGACCTGTCGGGAAGCGTCGATCTCAACGACATTATCGAATTCCGAGTACACAATACAATTTACAGTACTCGTTAAAGCAGTCTTGAAACGTATTTCTACACGCACGCTACCGTGTCGCACAAGATTCCAGTGGCCGGCTCGCCCAGCAGAAAGATCGGGCGTTAAATCGAAGCAGTATAGGCAGTTACCAAACGGATATCCGTCTTTTGTTACACCACAACTATCGTCATCCCAGAGTATTCCCGTACCAGAAACTAGAGTATGATATGACTCGGTATAAAGGCCTTCATGATAATCAGGTTGCAAAGGCTTACTAGGTACCTGTACTCCGTCTACGTACAGAGATAAGAAATTTAATGAGTAGTGATGAAAATTAAAGGGGTTCATAGTTCTATCTCCATTGAAGGCTCGATTATCGACCAAACCCAGTACGATTCGTCTCGGAAGCTGGCCAAGCACAACATTATCGAGTGTTTCGCCATGAACACCTGCATGAATAGTAAATGGTTTCACTTCAACTCGAGTAAACGGATATTTAGCCGTTCCTCTACTCAAAGCCTTAGCATGGGCTAGTAAAACACCCGGACTAATTTTAACACGTCGAACAATGAGACTAGCATCTACTATATACACCGTATAATCCTTCCCAGACGCGTCCATAAGACAAAAAGCATCTCTCGAGCGTATAAGACGAAGGCGTAGTTCAACACCGTTGAGTAAAAACTTTTCCTGATTAAAGATATCAGAATGTAGATATCCGGTAAGATCTACCGTTTTACCATTCGCCATTATAGCCTGCCTCGCAGCTAAACCTTTGTTCGCTTGCACGAGGGCTTGTCTACCCTCAGCCGGCGCAGCCGTCGAAACTGGTTGAGAGTTGAAGTGTAACGGTGTATCATCTATCCACATACTGGCGCCGAGTTGACAGGCTTTTGTTGAAGCCTTGTAAGTCAGTAGTGATTCAATGTATGCTCGGTACGCATAGGCATTATTCGAGGGTGATACAAGCTTCTGGTTGAATGATACATCTAGTTGATTGAATAATGAATGCAGTAGATTGTTAACAGGTGCTACTTTATCATGAGCGTCAACGGCGCCGTTCCTGGGTTGTAACTTAATACGTAAGTTTAGCATTGTATGGGCTAGATCAATGTATTCATCACCATGACCGGGGACAACAAATTCAATGGGAGCCTCATCTGTCAGTGAAGAAATGGGCTTATAATGAATTCCTTGAGAACCTTCTATACTTGTCTGCGTTGGTGGGAGAGTGAATAAATCTAGCTCTGATTTCAAGCACTCGCAAGAGTGTGCGTGTAAGAAAGACATTTTATTTAGTTATTTATCCAAATATATCTGCAACAGTGCGTTTTTTACGCTTAACAATTTTAGTCTTCTTCGTTTTTTTATTCGCCTTTTTCTTAGACTTTGTTGGTTTACGGCCCTTTTTCTTGATACGTTTATCGGTTGAAACTTTTTTCTTTTTCTTCGTAGTTTTTCTAGGCTTACGAATTTTCGTATATTTTAGAGCTCTAAGCGTAGGAGTACTGATGTGAGGACTAGCGTGACCAAACAACGAATGATGCTGCGGTGAGCGGTCCTGTATTTTATATCCTGAACCCTGCATGAGATTCTCAAATGTTTCGTCGGCCTTGCGCTTCAAATTTCTCCCACTTTCGGTCATACGGGCTCTGAATGAATCTTTGAAGGGAGTGTTGTGCGCAACATCACCTAATATATTCATACCAGCATGTAGCGCTTCTTTTCCGACAGCGCGAGCGCCACGCGTGAGCAATGGTAATGCACGCCGAAATAAACCACTGAGAAAGCTTCCTAGACCATGACCTCGTTGATAGGGAGCACCAATGAAAACGCGGTCAATCCCACCGCCAACCTGATGCTCGTAATGATCAATATATCGATCCATAGCGATATATTTTATCGTATACGCTTAAAATGTAATGTAGCGGTCAACGTTCCACTCTGGAATGGTACAGGTTTACCAGTGTCGGTCCTTATATCTATCTCGATCGTGCCGAATTCAGTCCGTAATAAAGGTATGTAAATTGGCGGGGAGAATGATTTAGCCTGCGTAGACCCATAAATATAATTTGTATTATCTACAGGTACGATGCGTAACAGAGGTGTCTGAGCATCGCCGGTTATATAATTTTCACATATATCTGTATATACGAATAGTTTATCAGGAAGCGATAGCGATAAATTAGCAGGATAATTTGCGATAAATACCGATTGTTTATGAATATCCATAATTTTTCCGGGTTCGAAACCCAAAGCTTTAGAAAGTTTATCATCAAGACATATAAGATGTGGAAGTATACACTTATCTACAGCGCAGCTATCAGGTACTCGTTTCAAGCTTACAATCCCACCAATATCCTCATTATATTCAAGGTAGATATGATCTTTGAATACATCCGTTTTATTAATGGTGTCGATTAGTGCTTTCACACTGACGTAGAGCCCAGCAGGAATTATAACTTTGTGAGTTTTCGGATGCTTAGTATATTTTCGCGTGACGGTATCAGTAGTATTATCTTGCGGGGTAGTCGTCTGTGAGGTAGCTAGCTTTTTCACAGCGTGCTGTGGTATAGAATCTAAAGTAGATTCTGTGTCTAGCGGAAGTGTAGAAGGACTCAGTGATATGATAGTCTTTTTTGGGTTACGGTTATTGTTCATCTTAACCCACTGATATTGGTTACTAAGAGCTGTTATTGGAGGCGTCCCACCATCAGCTTTATTTATCTCATTTACATGCAGAAACGTACGGGGAAATTGAATTTCTGTTAAGGCTACAGCCCATTCTCCAGACATCTTCAATTGCTTTGGAAGCTGTGTTATATAATGTGCCACCGTATTATCGGGGTAGTACTTCATACTACTGTTGCTCGGTAGCACAAGGTAAAATTGATCTCTCATTTTTTATTTTTTTTAGTTACACTACTACTTGTTCACTAGATTTGCTGCAGGTATCCAGGAATTAAATTTTTCGGGGTACCCTCGCCAGCTAACAAAGTATTGTTTATTACGGCCTTTCCCTTTAGTCTTGAGAATTTTTTCAATTAAAAATTCTTCCGTTTCAATTTCCTTCTCTACAATGCTTAATTCTTCTTCATAGAAAAAACCGTCAATTTCCTCGTCGTTCAAATCAACCAGTTCATATATGGGCGGCTGTCTATTTGTAATAATTTTGTGAATCTTGAATATTTCTTCGCTCCAGCGAGCTTCGTAACCTTTCTCGAACGCAGACTTTGCTTTACTGATGCGTACAAGCTCGCCAAGCTTGTATTTAGGCACTTTATGACACAGCTTGTATCGTTTCACCATATTTGCGCGCGCGATCGCCGCATTGTACAGCGTCACAGCTGCTGGTTGCATCTTGATAGTAGAGTGTTTTGTATCATTGTAAGCTTGGACTATAGATTGTAATACATCGACATAGCGCCGTGTATTTTTATGTGTAAAATATCGCCACATCCGCTCCTTTAATGTTCTGTTGAAACGTTCTACAATAGCTGCTTTAATATCGGGGTTTCGGGCCACTCGAAAATTTATTCCACGGCTCTTCAAAAATCGTTGCAAAACGCTACCGATAAATTCTTTGCCTCGATCTGTCTGTAGCCATACAGGCGCTCGACCACTGCTTCGAGAGAGTATTCGTTTGAACCCTTCTGTAGTTTCTGCACAAGTTTTATCGCGCAACGTCTCAACCCATGCATACTTGCTGAGAACATCGATAACCACTAAAAGATAAACAGCGCCGTCATTTTCATCTTTGAGAGAGCGCAGATCAACGAGATCAGCTTCCCACACGTCATCGATATTATCGACGGCGTAGTGTCGACGCGGAAATCGTCGTCGTATAGGTCTGTGAAGTGTATAAGCATCCTGTGTTCTCAGCCAGTTAGTCACATCCTCACGAGGAATTTTCTCTTTATCAGCCACATGAATTAGATTTGGGGCTCCGGCGTATCCAGCGTGATGCGTAGGATCATAATAAAACTTTTTTAACGTATCCATTCTATTTTTATTACAGTTTCAATGTTTTCCACGATCGTATTGAGTCACTAGTAGGAGTTCGGCGTCTGTTGCCTGATAAATTTAAGCTATTCTGGCTTGTATCCGGTGTATTGGGATTTGACTTTGCCAAGTTTCGTCTAGAATTTAGAGGTGTGTTGAGATTCAGACTCTCATACAATAGGCTTGTATTACCGATAAATTCACGAGGGATCCCTAAACGACGGAGTTCATTTCCAAATTGCTCACGACCAATGGCCCGCACAGTTTTTCTATGGCGCATAGTATCATTTACAAGATCTATAATGTTCGATTCTTTTATTGGTTCACCGTTGATATGAACCACTCCCGATTTATCCCACGTTAGCGTGGTGTTGGAGCTGGCATGCAAATGATTCAATAACTGCTCCGCTTGTCTTCTATATGTTTTTGGTACACTAGCCACAATAACCTCGTCAGATATTTTCTCAGTTTCGGTAGTTGGTTGTGCAGCTTCCTCAGGTATTGCCTCGACAGGTTTGGTGCTTACCGAAGAGGCTGTGGTCATTTTAGGTCGTCTCTCCTCGTCGACAAAAAACTGGTGGCGTTGTAAAACTTGCTGGTAAAGTTTCCATTTTTCACGTTGGTTCGCAGGCGTTACTGAGCGAAGTATATCATCCATTTCGGCATCGAGTCTACTGAGTGTAGTGCCTGGTGTTTGAACGGAGCGTGTTTGCTCTATCTGCTCGCGCGATGGCATAACCACATCTTGAGGCACTAAAACCATTTTCTTTGCGTGCTGCATCTTGTCAATTACGTGTGAAAATATTAGACAGTACAGTGCCTATGATTGGGAGAAGTAGAGGTAGTAAGAATCCGCTTCCCTTTTGCACAATTACACGTTTTTTCGTCTTCCAACTACCAGTTTTATTTACGAGGCGGCGTAAAATTTTTTTATATTTGGATAGTTTTATTCGTTCATTTTTTTTCAATGGGACTGCACCGTTTAAGGTATTTAATGCGCACTCACAAATACACCGAACACCGTTTCGATCTATCTTATGCAATAATGAATCGCGCTGATGTTTCTCCAGATGGCATAGAGCATGCAGTAAGATTATATTCTTCCTCCCAAGCGAAGCTTTAGCCGTTGTTGTTGGAGCCATAGCAGAGACTCGAATGATGTTCGTACATTCGTTACGGCCTATTTATACTTTACAAATCACCGAGAACCGGATCCTCGTTTTGGCACATATGCAAAATTATGAGTATCATCCGGAAAAATGCAGGTGCGGAATCGACAATTATCAGGGGTGGACTGTTTCAAATCTAGAAGCAAATAACCGTGTGGTTTTGACGTCGCATCATGGTAAGCTTCTTGTAAAAATTTCGGGTCTTCGTGATAGATCTGTCGTGCAAGATGTGAGATCTGCGCTCGATCACGAGGATTTTTAAAAGCTACGATATAATTTGTATTAAGGGAAATATCCCGCTGCCCACGACCTTGGTGAAAAATATTTTGCGTTATAAAAATCACGCTAATATTTTTATGGTGACTCCCCTTAGTAAATAAGTCTACAATTTCACCATTTGAAGACTCGCGCATCAGGTCGTCAATAATTAAAAGTTTTGGCCTACGATCCCCTGCAATATCTGAACTTTGGGGTAGTCCTTCCAAAAATTCGATATTTTTAGAATAATCGGCATACCCGTCCTGCCATTCCGAATAATAAAAAAGAATGCGAGCAAACTCTACGTCAGCCATGTTCGAAATATATTTTAAAAACTTCTTTACGAAGCATGTTTTACCACACCCTGTAGGACCAGCAATAATAGAAGTCCAAGGGTGTTTCCATCGCGGATCCATATTGAATAATGAGGAGTATTTGGGTTTGGAAACATTAATATACAGAGCTTCCGATAACAATTTATTTAATACATATATATATATAATAATACAATTTATACATTTTTTTATTTTTATTATTTTTTATTTTTTTTATTTTTTTTCACCAGGGATCGGTAACGTATCCCGATTCACGGCCGACGCTCAGAAACTCTAGATCAATGGGATCGAGAACAGGTAGCGAGATATCTGGAACAAAATAAATATTATTAGCCCTAATATATACCGATAAAAAAAAAGACTGCTGTCGTCACTGGCAGAAACTTATCAAAATATACTAAACATAATAGGACCGTGTGAAATGAAATGAAAATGAAAACTTTTTTTTTTTAATTATTATTATTTTTATTTGTACGAAACAATCATATGTGTGTGTGTGTGTGCGTGTGTGTAGGTGTTTTGTAGTTCACCACAAATCTGGGTATAGGTCGTACATTGCCATCGCACCTAAAATTCAAACAAATCCATTTTTTATTTTACAATGATTTACAATTATTTACAATTATTTACAATTATTTACAATTATTTACAATTATTTATAATTATTGTAAATATACAAATTTATCCGAGGTAGCCATACGGCAGTGAGTTGTGTTCGCCCCATCGTCGTCTTTTAACAAAGACTGGCTTACACGTTTTAGACTCCTGCCGTGTGACTACCTGGTGGAAGGCGTCTCGACGTATAGCACCAAATTTCACGGATATACTCGTCCCGGGGTTTGCGACCAACTTGCATATGGAATCGAAGTTAATTTTTTCCGCGTTGCTGTAGTTAAGGCTAATACCTTTAACTTTGCAAGTGGTCAGCTCAGTACCGTCGGGCTTCTGGACCATATATCCGTAAAATTTGGGCCCACCTGAAACGAATCGCTTAATATAACTACCGATACCGTAATCTTCTAGCTCATTCGTCATATCGCCGAGGAGATTTCCAAGAGGTGGATTATACCCTCCAGCGATACCTCTACTTATATATATACAGGAGTCTGTATCGTAATAGAGGACGCGATTTTCTAACTGTTCCAGGTACGAGTAGAGTTTCAATCGGGCTTGTGCTGTCGTATAAGCAGCAATAACGACGTTCACGTGAGGGTTTATATCAGCGCTTTCGGCAGTTTTTTCCCAGGAAACGTACATGACGTTGTCGTTGACATGTATTATTTTTTTTACCTCGCAACTCTGGTCGGTTAAAAGCTCTAAAAGACGTTGACGCGTTCTTACTACTTCGGTCTTTAGCAGGTTTTCGCGTTGACCAAATTTTCCCCAAAACGAATTTAAACAGAGTTTGGCTACCGATCTCAGGCCAGGATTTTTCACGATACGCTCGCGATCTAACTCTACCCCTTCAGCTACGCGAAAGGCTTCAAGATACGCGATCTTACTTTCCTCTGCCGCACAGTCGGCGGGCCACCCGCTAGCCTCTTGCTTTATTTTAAGCCAAAGGTTAATGTATCCCCCAAAGAGACCACCAGTCTGGCTGTTTCGATCGTATTCCTCGATCTCGTACTGCCAGATTTCATATACACGAAGGATTTTGTATCCTTTCTCGACAGCCTTGGCGAGCTCGCACGATACCCAAGTACCCTCGAAAGCTCGATCAGCCTCATTTTCGTGAGGGCAAGCACTCTGCAACATTTCCTCGCAGCATCTTCGGCATAGAGCAAACATTAACCGATTGTGCATGCGCACGGGAAGTACAGGATGATAAAGATTTCGTGGTGGTAATACCGTGCACCGGACGAGCCCTTCAACATTGCTTATGTCGAGCTGTGGACCGGTTATCTCTTGACAATTATCCGCGGTGTATATAGTGGGATGACCTACGGGGAAGCGGCCGTACTTGCAGATATAAGGGTATAATGAGCATACATCTGCGTAGTTAATTTTCTCACTACCACTTATCTCGCAATAACTGCGCGTATTCCCTGTACGCCCCCCAAAAAATGCATCGCGAGGGTTTAATTGTTCATCGGTGAGGATCGGGTGTCCCTTCACAACCGCACTGACCATCGGGTTTGTACTCTTCAGCCGAGCATACTCACACTCCCAAATCTCGTGAAGAGTGTACCCTAACGATCTTATACGTGCCGAGGTGTTCAGAGTTCGCATGTATCGGTCGTTCAGCGTACTCCCGCACCAGTCCTCTTCACGCTTACGAGGATCTGTGTAGCACTTATCGCAGCCATGGAAAAAACAGCCATGAAATTGCAACACGTGCTTCTGTATATCGGCTCCTGTGCCCGTTTCAAAATACCCATCTACTCGCGTACCGTCGTCTAGCTTGTGCTCTCGGCCCCGTCCCGCGTGCTCAATCTGCAGCCCGAGATTGTGTTCACACCATAACAGCCACTCTATCGCTATCTCTGATTGACGGTCAGCTTGCCGATACCCATTACGCGGTAAAACGGATATTTTTCCCTTTTCCAAAAAATTCCGGCGAAATACTTTATTACACGCCGAGGCTATCGTCACGGCCTCGCTGAATGGACACACATTCCCGCACTCTAGAAAGATACGACGAAACGCTGCACACGCTTTCCGAAGAATCGTTACATCGGTTGCACAGTACCCGACGATCTCCTTCTGGAAATCGAATACGTATCCCGTGCGCTGCGTTTTTTCGTACCACTCTAGAAATTGTTCGCGGTCTGACTTCGACATTGTGTCAGGAGAGTAGTCTGAGAGAGGCGGTAACGGGCCCTTGTAACCTTGATTATCTAATTTGTTGAAAAGATGGGGAAACGTACCCTTGAAAATATTTTCTCCTAAGCCGAATGCTTTTGGGAGTTTGCTGAGAGCCATGTGGGAATAATTTAAACTATCGATGAATCTCGTGTTACCGATGCGCATCTCCATAATGCTCGTACCGTTCGTAATCAGTTTCGGGACTTCATTCTTCTCCTCGACGATATACTTGAGAATGAATTGACCATCGAAACCTTTAGCGTTATGCGCGATGCATGTGACCTGGGCAACACCACGTCTCTCTTTTAATACAAACTCTACAAATTCCGACAAAGCGTTTTCTTTAAAAATTCTCTCGCCGTCCTCGCCACACAGACTACATTCCCACACAGTGTCCTCCATGTCAATACAGCGTGTGCAACGCTGTTGAGAAACACAGAGGTTTACCTCGTGTACGTTCATCCCGGCAACTCCGTTAACCTCGAGCTCCTGACGCGTTTCAAAGTCATAAAAAATAAAAATATCGGGGTGTTCGGCTATTTTAGCAGGGCGCAGCGGCGCCATGAAGCAATTGTGATTTTCTGGCCGGCTTTCTTTGCAAGTTCGACAGTAAAATTGCCCGCACACATGCTTCGGGCTGTCTTTCTTGTATACCTGCCTTAAGCAGGTTCTACAAGTTTGTAACATACTGCACAAACGCGATTGCGCACCATGTGACCCAAGTGCCGTATGTCGTGCAAAGCAGGCAGCACCGCGAAAGAAGCGCCAGCAATCTTTGCAGCGAATCTTTGCTAAACCTGAGTCACACGGTGGGCTCGTCATACAGCACGGACACTTCTGTCCGCACTGATGACCCGTGGCCCTGTTGTACGCGAATCCACAGGGGGTGCAAAAGAATGATGCACCGGCGGCCGTCGGGAGTTTTGTTATTAATCCGTAGTGGTGATCACGAGCGTCGTGTACTAAATAAGTATTATTCGCGACTTTTTCCGACGAGCGTAATACGAGATCGGTGCCGTTAAAAAAAGGCGGTTCGCTGCTACCTAACGACTCGATGTCGAACATTATCAGAGCTATCCCGTCTCCAGCGAGAACTTGCTGGAAAGCTTGCAATTCTGGTATACCACACCCCGTTTCCGGGACGTCTATACCAGCATCTCTAACTAGCTCCTCCGCTAAGGTCTTCTGGAGTACCGATCTGTCCCTGCTGACGTTGTCCCACCGCTTCTGCAATGGACCATCGCGAACCTGGCCACGCTGCGCGAATACTTTTCCGGCTACGATCGCTCGCGGAAGACATAAATTGTCTTTGTTGCGGAATTGAATTACGGATTTCTTCTCCCAAAATTCGACTCCTTTTTTTTTACGGTCCGGCCCGCACCTACCGGCATCGAAACGATATTGCACGTAATACCGAACGAGTCGTCTATACAAAATCCCGACGAGCTCTGTGAAACGCTGTTTATTATATTAAACAAGCTCTCAAAATTAAAATCGGCTACGGGTCTGTAGGAAATACCGGCAGCACCTCGCGTGAACGCGTTCGAGCGAAACTCTACTCCTACCACATCAGTCGGCTCGCTACCACTTACAATGAGCGTATGTAGCTCACGTATCGCGTCCTCTAGCCACTCTACGACATTTACACCCTCCGACGGCTCCTTAATTTTAACCGTCATCGCTGTACCGAGGCACTTAAATTTATTAAACCACCGTTGGTTTTCTACGCGGTGAGCAATTTTTGACTCACCGGACAACGGAGTTTGTGCGTCTGCCAGAAATTCCGAGAAGGTTGGAGACTGTTGCTGCTGCTGCTGTTGTTGCTGCTGCTGCTGTTCACCATCCCGGCGTCGTGGTGGTGTTGGAGTCCATCGTGATGACGGTCCTGGCTGCGGAGATAGTTGCGGCGTCAACCGAGATGACGGCCCCGCAACAGCCTCGACCACGTTTCCCTCGCCGATTTGACTCGAGGTTTCCCCGGGTTTTCCAGGCAGAAGGAAGTCGTCATAGCTGGAGACCGCGAGCCTGTCAGTTTCCGCTTCTTCAACGACGTCGATAGAGGCCTGCAGACCCTCAGCCTGATCCATCGCGGCCTCCGTGGTGTCTTCCTGCTCCCCTTCGACATCGCCTACCCCGCTTACATCCAGAAACGAGAAATTAAGCGTGGTGTTCATGATGTCGTCACTTTCAACATGAAGTAAAGCTGAAACAAGAAAGAAATATGTTAAATATTTAAAGAAAACACTCCTATATCTTCCAAAAACAACGCTTTATCGAAATTTACATACCTTCAGTGAAACCGGAGAGATTGCCCGACACCCTGGGGACTTCGACCTCCTCGACCGGCTCCCGAAATACTTCGTCGAAATCGACTCCTTCAATAGCCGCCATTGTCTCTTCTAGGTTAGCGCGATCCATCGCTGCCTGCACCCGCTTCGCAGCCTCTGTTCGGACGGTCTGCGCAGCATCCCTCTGAGCAAGCCGAGCTTCTTTTCGCGCTATCGCAGCCTCTCTTTTGGCCGCAATAAACGCCCTCTGAGTCTCTGTAAAAAATTCATTATTTAAAATTCCATGAATTAAGAAAAATAGATGAAATAAATTTAAAGTTATACAGATTATTGTACTTGTCTATACAAGTATACAAGTACAAGTGCTATCACTCACCGAGCTGCGCAACCTTCTGACGAAGGGATGTAGCACCCTTCGATGCCTTGAGCGAGGACTTTCCTATAACGTCACAAACAATTTTCAGAACTTCATAATTCTCACTAAATTTTCCCGCACTATACAATTTTAAAGTGTTTTTCACGGGGAGTTGTTTTACAAGAACCGTAAACCGTTTAACTAACGCCTCGCTTCGCAAACGTTCAAGCGATCGACGACTGCTCCCCACCAACAGATTGTCTAGCGCCGGCGGAGGGTTTTTATTTAAAACTGCTACCACTTCACCGATAACTTCGCAAAATACCGCGGCGGACATATTAATTTATTTATGTAAATAAACAAAAATCACAAAACAATACGTTGTACGACTAAACTGCAGAGACCGAAGATTGACACGTAAAACTGGGATGCGTTACGCTCGACCGTCTGAACGAAATAATGTGCATTTCCGTAAACGTAGTCAAACTTATAGCTTTTACTCCCACTCAGGGCCAATAACCCGTAGAAAATCATTGGTTACTTGAAGATTTTCTTTTTCTAATTTTTGGGAATACCTGACGCCCCCTACTCTTGCTAACATAGAATTGTTAACGCTTCTGAAAAAAAAAATACCCCGAGGGACGAAGGGTTTGAGTGGAAAAAACCATTCACAGTGTACAGTTATTAAATTTATTGCCACTACGCGACGCTGTGGTCCCAACGAGCGGCTGTAAAGAGTAAGCGACTCATCGCATTCTTTATTGCACTTTTTCTTAATTGTTTTCTCGCTGCGTCTCTGTCGACGGGTTCCAATGTCAGGCCGTTGAATGTTGAGAGCAGGTGTATTTTCTAGCTTTTCTGCAAGAATTTGTACGTCTCCGTTTATACTACCATCTCTGAGTCAGCTCTGAGATGCGTTACGTCAGTTATGTCACCGAAAGGGTTCCATAAATTGCGTGGGTGCTCTCCGCCAATCTCAAGGCCCAATCCTATACGCTTACCCCCCCCCCCCCCCCCCCCCCCCCCCCATTTAAGATAACACCCATCCTTGAGGCGTGTCTTCATCCCTTCTCTCGGAAAAATTGCATCACTTTCACCGACTTCAACCCCCGAGTGGGTCTTCATCCCAAGTCATAACGTCTCCACGAGTTGAAGAGTGCAGTCTCTCTTAAAACTCCTCAAATCATAGTAAAAATAAAATAAAATGGAAAATTTTACTGCTGTTGTGAATAACAAACAAAAGGGTGAGTCGGTGCATCGGATGCTGAAGCGCGCTCTAGAAAAAGAGGACAAGCCCCTTGAAGAAATTCCACTGCGACCGTTGAGCAGTGCTATGTTATTAGCCACGACGTACGGCTTAAATGCATCTGGCAGTAAAATTGTTACAATCGGGCTCGAGCTAGTAAACGGTCAGGACTTCGAGGTGGCAATAAAATTCTCTAGCCGCTACTCCAAAGGAATTTCCCTGTCTGTGGATGAATGGCGCGAACTAATAGCACTGGGGACCGTAACTGACCGCTGGCTTTTTAGCAGTGGACAGATTGGCGGGCTAAAACCCAGGCCGCCGCCGTCTGCACAATCGCTCGGACGGAGGAGACTGCGCTTTACAACTGTTTACAACGAGCAAGCTATTGTCCTCGCACTTAATGAATCAGAACACGACGAGCAGAGGCGAACGAAAAAAGGTTTTTCGTCAGAGATTATCATGCAAAAGACGACATACAAGGGACTATTGAAGTTGATTCCTTGCATCGATCATAGGATCCGACTGCTTTCTGAAGATCTCAACATCGTGAAGAAGCTGAGAGATGAGTTAATCAATCACATCAGCTGGACGGTCGCGAACGACGATTGGTCTATGATCGACGAAGCACGATTTTCCGCGGAGGGGCTCCGAAAAATCAGGGATGACTATACGTATACTATAATAACTCGTTTCGAAATGGAGCATTTCCCTACGCAGGAGGATGAAGAAATGGACGAAAAACGCTACTTGATCGGCACCGAATTAATGGGTCTTCATCACGAATATCTTTTACGGAAAGTGCTAGAGCTCGTACAAGAAATGCCTTAACGAAAAAATATATACATTGGAGTTTAAATTTAAAAATAATCAAAATCATTTTTCTTTATCTATACATTAAAACTGTAAAACTAGACTTAAGAATAAAAATGCAAACTTTATTGTAAAAATTTTAAACACAATTATTTTTTTTTACTTACCTTCCCTCACCCGTTTCATATATTTATTTTCAACGTGCTGAAAAATTTAAAAAAAAACATTGCTACATATTGGAATCGAGCCCGCGCTCCCAACGAAAACGGGGCTTGAATTCAACGCCTTATACCGCTCGGCCAAGCTAGCTTACGCAAAGCATTCAGCTACCCTCGAGAAATACCCTGCGCGCAACAGCGAGAGCCGGGCCTCCCGCAACAAGCTAGCGGCTGCCGGAATCCAAGATGGCGCGACTCGCTGCTACATCGTCACGGGCTCTCCGTGCGCTCCGTGTACTTCAGCCATCCACCGCTATACCGTCTACGCGCTGCACCGCTCGGCATCCCCTCTCGCGCACCCGAGACGATGGGCCCGCCGCCGCTCGGTCATTACCAAATCCCCAAAAATCCAACATGGCGCGACTCGTCGCGACGTCGTCGTCAGCTGGCCCCGCGCGCGCTCCAGCCAACTCACCCCCACTCTCACTCTCACTCCCCTCCACTACACTCTCCCCTCCACCCGCGCCTCAAGTCAAGCTACTCAAGTGATCGACTGGGGGGCGGGTGGTCGGGACTCTTCAGCCGAAGAAGCAACATCTCCTCCAGCTCCTCACCCTGGACACCCACCACCTCTCACCCTGGCCACCCTCTTCCTCCCTAGGGGGAGCCGTGGGGGCGAAGGGGTAAGGGGGGAGAAGGGGGGCATCGATCCCCACCAGCGACCAGCTGGGCCTAGCGACCCTGCCGAACCCGCTAGACACCACCCCCCACCCCGAACCGCCACCATCTTGAAAAAATCCGTATAGGTACTATAGTCTACTAGCATTCCAGCTCGTATTATAAGGTAAAAAACCCTTCGTTCGATGTTAAAACGAGAGATTTATGCATTTCGAGCCGCCAAACAAGCCCCAAACGAATGCAAAGTCGCTTTATAACGAAATCTAACGATTGAGTTTTGCGCTCGCTTTAAGCATTCCAGCTCGTATTATGAGATCAAAAACACTTCATTTTATGCAAATACGCAAGATTCATGCGTTTCGAGCCGTCAAACATGCCCCAAACGAATGCAAAGTCGCTTTATAACGAAATCTAACGATTGAGTTTTGCGCTCGCTCTAAGCATTCCAGCTCGTATTATGAAATGAAAAACACTTCATTCTATGCAAATACGCAAGAGTCATGCGTTTCGAGCCGCCAAACAAGCCCCAAACGAATGCAAATTCGCCTCATAACGAAATCGAACGATTGAGTTTTGCGTTCGCTGTACAAGTTCGACCTAGTATTATAACATCAAAAACACTCCATTCTATGCAAATACGCAAGATTCATGCGTTTCGAGCCGCCAAACAAGCCCCAAACGAACGCAAAGTCGCTTTGTAACGAAATCGAACGATTGAGGTTTGCGATCGCTGTAGGAGTTCCAGCTCGTATTATAAGATACGTAACCCTTCGTTCGATGTAAAACAACGAGATTGATGCGTTTCGAGCGGCCAAACAAGCCCCAAACGAATGCCAAGTCGTTTTATAACGAAATTGAACGATTGAGGTTTGCGCTCGCTGTAGGCGTTCCAGCTCGTATTATAAGATCAACAACATTTCATTCTATGCAAATACGTAAGATTCATGCGTTTCGAGACGCCAAACAAGTCCCAAACGAATGCAAAGTCGCTTTGTAACGAAATCGAACGATTGAGGTTTGCGATCGCTGTACGAGTTCCAGCTCGTACTATAAGACCAAAAACTTTTCTTTCTATGCAAATACGTGAGATTCATGCGTTTCGAACCGCCAAACAAGCCTCAAACGAATGCAAAGTCGCTTTATAACGAAATCTAATGATTGAGTTTTGCGCTCGCTGTAAGCATTCCAGCTCGTATTATAAGGTAAGAAACCCTTCGTTCGATGTTAAAACGAGAGATTTATGCATTTCGAGCTGCCAAACAAGCCCCAAACGAATGCAAAGTCGCATTATAACGAAATCTAACGATTGAGTTTTGCGCTCGCTGTAAGCATTCCAGCTCGTATTATGAGATCAAAAACACTTCATTCTATGCAAATACGCAAGATTCATGCGTTTTGAGCCGCCAAACAAGCCCCAAACGACTGCAAATCCGCTTTATAACGAAATCGAACGATTGAGTTTAGCGTTCGCTTTACAAGTTCGACCTAGTATTATAACATCAAATACTCTTCATTCTATGCAAATACGTAAGATTCATGTGTTTCGAGCCGCCAAACAAGCCCCGAACGAACGCTAAGTCGCTTTACAACGATATCGAACATTTGAGTTTTGCGCTCGCTGTAGGCGTTCCAGCTCGTATTATGAGATCAAAAACACTTCATTCTATGCAAATACGCAAGATTCATGCGTTTCGAGCAACCAAACAAGCCCCAAACGAATGCAAATTCGCCTCATAACGAAATCGAACGATTGAGTTTTGCGTTCGCTGTACAAGTTCGACCTAGTATTATAACATCAAAAACTCTTCATTCTATGCAAATACGTAAGATTCATGCGTTTCGAGCCGCCAAACAAGCCCCAAACGAATGCAAAGTCGCTTTGTAACGAAATCGAACGATTGAGGTTTGCGATCGCTGTAGGAGTTCCAGCTCGTATTATAAGATAAGTAACCCTTCGTTCGATGTAAAAACACGAGATTGATGCGTTTCGAGCAGCCAAACAAGCCCCAAACGAATGCAAATTCGCCTCATAACGAAATCGAACGATTGAGTTTTGCGTTCGCTGTACAAGTTCGATCTAGTATTATAACATCAAAAACTCTTCATTCTATGCAAATACGTAAGATTCATGCGTTTCGAGCCGCCAAACAAGCCCCAAACGAATGCAAAGTCGCTTTATAACGAAATCGAACGATTGGGGTTTCCGCTTGATGTGAGTGTTCCTCCTCGTATTATCAGGTAAGAAACCCTTCGTTCGATGTAAAAACACGAGATGTATGCGTTTCGAACAGCCAAAGAGGCCCGAAACGAATGCAAAATCGCTTCGTAACGATATCGAACATTGGAGTTTTGCCCTCGCTGTAAGCATTCCAGCTCGTATTATGAGATTAAAAACACTTCATTCTATGCAAATACGCAAGATTCATGCGTTTCGAGCCGCCAAACAAGCCCCAAACGAATGCAAAGTCGCTTTATAACGAAATCGAACGATTAAGGTTTGCCCTCGCTGTAAGCATTCCAGCTCGTGTTATGAGATCAAAAACACTTCATTCTATGCAAATACGCAAGATTAATGCGTTTCGAGCCGCCAAACAATCCCCAAAACGAATGCAAAGTCGCTTTATAACGAAATCTAACGATTGAGTTTTGCGCTCGCTCTAAGCATTCCAGCTCGTATTATGAGATCAAAAACACTTTATTCTATGCAAATACGCAAGATTCATGCGTTTCGAGCCGCCAAACAAGCCCCAAACGAATGCAAAGTCGCTTTATGACGAAATCAAACGATTGAGTTTTGCGCTCGCTGTAAGCATTCCAGCTCGTATTATGAGATCAACAACATTTCATTCTATGCAAATACGCAAGATTCATGCGTTTCGAACCGCCAAAGAAGCCCCAAACGAATGCAAAGTCGCTTTATAACGAAATCTAATGATTGTGTTTTGCGCTCGCTGTAAGCATTCCAGCTCGTATTACAAGGTAAGAAACCCTTCGTTCGATGTTAAAACGAGAGATTTATGCATTTCCAGCCGCCAAACAAGCCTCAAACAAATGCAAAGTCGCATTATAACGAAATCTAACTATTGAGTTTTGCGCTCGCTGTAAGCATTCCAGCTCGTATTATGAGATCAAAAACACTTCATTCTATGCAAATACGCAAGATTCATGCGTTTCGAGTCGCCAAACAAGCCCCAAACGAATGCAAAGTCGCTTTATAACGAAATCGAACGATTGGGGTTTCCGCTTGATGTGAGTGTTCCTCCTCGTATTATTAGGTAAGAAACCCTTCGTTCGATGTAAAAACACGAGATGTATGCGTTTCGAACAGCCAAAGAGGCCCGAAACGAATGCAAAATCGCTTCGTAACGATATCGAACATTGGAGTTTTGCCCTCGCTGTAAGCATTCCAGCTCGTATTATGAGATTAAAAACACTTCATTCTATGCAAATACGCAAGATTCATGCGTTTCGAGCGGCCAAACAAGCCCCAAACAAATGCAAAGTCGCTTTATAACGAAATCGAACGATTAAGGTTTGCCCTCGCTGTAAGCATTCCAGCTCGTGTTATGAGATCAAAAACACTTCATTCTATGCAAATACGCAAGATTCATGAGTTTCGAGCCGCCAAACAAGCCCCAAACGAATGCAAAGTCGCTTTATGACGAAATCAAACGATTGAGTTTTGCGCTCGCTGTAAGCATTCCAGCTCGTATTATGAGATCAAAAACACTTCATTCTATGCAAATACACAAGATTCATGCGTTTCGAGCCGCCAAACAAGCCCCAAACGACTGCAAATCCGCTTTGTAACGAAATCGAACGATTGAGGTTTGCGATCGCTGTACGAGTTCGAGCTCGTACTATAAGACCAAAAACTTTTCTTTCTATGCAAATACGTGAGATTCATGCGTTTCGAACCGCCAAACAAGCCCCAAACGGATGCAAAGTCGCTTTATAACGAAATCTAATGATTGAGTTTTGCGCTTGCTGTAAGCATTCCAGCTCGTATTATAAGGTAAGAAACCCTTCGTTCGATGTTAAAACGAGAGATTTATGCATTTCGAGCCGCCAAACAAGCCCCAAACGAATGCAAAGTCGCTTTATAACGAAATCTAACGATTGAGTTTTGCGCTCGGTGTAAGCATTCCAGCTCGTATTATGAGATCAAAAACACTTCATTCTATGCAAATACGCAAGATTCATGCGTTTCGAGCCGCCAAACAAGCCCCAAACGAATGCAAAGTCGCTTTAAAACGAAATCTAACGATTGAGTTTTGCCCTCGCTCTAAGCATTCCAGCTCGTATTATGAGATCAAAACCACTTCATTCTATGCATATACGTAAGATTCATGCGTTTCGAGCCGCCAAACAAGCCCCAAACGAATGCAAAGTCGCTTTGTAACGGAATCGAACGATTGAGGTTTGCGATCGCTGTAGGAGTTCCAGCTCTTATTATAAGATAAGTAACCCTTCGTTCGATGTAAAAACACGAGATTGATGCGTTTCGAGCGGCCAAACAAGCCCCAAACGAATGCCAAGTCGTTTTATAACGAAATTGAACGATTGAGGTTTGCGCTCGCTGGAGGCGTTCCAGCTCGTATTATAAGATCAACAACATTTCATTCTATGCAAATACGTAAGATTCATGCGTTTCGAGACGCCAAACAAGTCCCAAACGAATGCAAAGTCGCTTTGTAACGAAATCGAACGATTGAGGTTTTCGATCGCTGTACGAGTTCCAGCTCGTACTATAAGACCAAAAACTTTTCTTTCTATGCAAATACGTGAGATTCATGCGTTTCGAACCGCCAAACAAGCCTCAAACGAATGCAAAGTCGCTTTATAACGAAATCTAATGATTGAGTTTTGCGCTCGCTGTAAGCATTCCAGCTCGTATTATAAGGTAAGAAACCCTTCGTTCGATGTTAAAACGAGAGATTTATGCATTTCGAGCCGCCAAACAAGCCCCAAACGAATGCAAAGTCGCATTATAACGAAATCTAACGATTGATTTTTGCGCTCGCTGTAAGCATTCCAGCTCGTATTATGAGATCAAAAACACTTCATTCTATGCAAATACGCAAGATTCATGCGTTTCGAGCAGCCAAACAAGCCCCAAACGAATGCAAATTCGCCTCTTAACGAAATCGAACGATTGAGTTTTGCGTTCGCTGTACAAGTTCGACCTAGTATTATAACATCAAAAACTCTTCATTCTATGCAAATACGTAAGATTCATGCGTTTCGAGCCGCCAAACAAGCCCCAAACGAATGCAAAGTCGCTTTGTAACGAAATCGAACGATTGAGGTTTGCGATCGCTGTAGGAGTTCCAGCTCGTATTATAAGATAAGTAACCCTTCGTTCGATGTAAAAACACGAGATTGATGCGTTTCGAGCAGCCAAACAAGCCCCAAACGAATGCAAATTCGCCTCATAACGAAATCGAACGATTGAGTTTTGCGTTCGCTGTACAAGTTCGACCTAGTATTATAACATCAAAAACTCTTCATTCTATGCAAATACGTAAGATTCATGCGTTTCGAGCCGCCAAACAAGCCCCAAACGAATGCAAAGTCGCTTTATAACGAAATCGAACGATTGGGGTTTCCGCTTGATGTGAGTGTTCCTCCTCGTATTATTAGGTAAGAAACCCTTCGTTCGATGTAAAAACACGAGATGTATGCGTTTCGAACAGCCAAAGAGGCCCGAAACGAATGCAAAATCGCTTCGTAACGATATCGAACATTGGAGTTTTGCCCTCGCTGTAAGCATTCCAGCTCGTATTATGAGATTAAAAACACTTCATTCTATGCAAATACGCAAGATTCATGCGTTTCGAGCCGCCAAACAAGCCCCAAACGAATGCAAAGTCGCTTTATAACGAAATCGAACGATTAAGGTTTGCCCTCGCTGTAAGCATTCCAGCTTGTGTTATGAGATCAAAAACACTTCATTCTATGCAAATACGCAAGATTAATGCGTTTCGAGCCGCCAAACAATCCCCAAAACGAATGCAAAGTCGCTTTATAACGAAATCTAACGATTGAGTTTTGCGCTCGCTCTAAGCATTCCAGCTCGTATTATGAGATCAAAAACACTTTATTCTATGCAAATACGCAAGATTCATGCGTTTCGAGCCGCCAAACAAGCCCCAAACGAATGCAAAGTCGCTTTATGACGAAATCAAACGATTGAGTTTTGCGCTCGCTGTAAGCATTCCAGCTCGTATTATGAGATCAACATTTCATTCTATGCAAATACGCAAGATTCATGCGTTTCGAACCGCCAAAGAAGCCACAAACGAATGCAAAGTCGCTTTATAACGAAATCTAACGATTGAGTTTTGCGCTCGCTGTAAGCATTCCAGCTCGTATTATGAGATCAAAAACACTTCATTCTATGCAAATACGCAAGATTCATGCGTTTCGAGCCGCCAAACAAGCCCCAAACGAATGCAAAATCGCTTTATAACAAAATCTAATGATTGAGTTTTGCGCTCGCTGTAAGCATTCCAGCTCGTATTATAAGGTAAGAAACCCTTCGTTCGATGTTAAAACGAGAGATTTATGCATTTCGAGCCGCCAAACAAGCCCCAAACGAATGCAAATTCGCCTCATAACGAAATCGAACGATTGAGTTTTGCGTTCGCTGTACAAGTTTGACCTAGTATTATAACATCAAAAACTCTTCATTCTATGCAAATACGTAAGATTCATGCGTTTCGAGCCGCCAAACAAGCCCCAAACGAATGCAAAGTCGCTTTGTAACGAAATCGAACGATTGAGGTTTTCGCTCGCTGTAGGCGTTCCAGCTCGTATTATAAGATCAACAACATTTCATTCTATGCAAATACGCAAGATTCATGCGTTTCGAGACGCCAAACAAGTCCCAAACGAATGCAAAGTCGCTTTGTAACGAAATCGAACGATTGACGTTTGCGATCGCTGTACGAGTTCGAGCTCGTACTATAAGACCAAAAACTTTTCTTTCTACGCAAATACGTGAGATTCATGCGTTTCGAACCGCCAAACAAGCCCCAAACGAATGCAAAGTCGCTTTGTAACGAAATCTAATGATTGAGTTTTGCGCTTGCTGGAAGCATTCCAGCTTGTATTAGAAGGTAATAAACCCTTCGGTCGATGTTAAAACGAGAGATTTATGCATTTCGAGCTGCCAAACAAGCCCCAAACGAATGCAAAGTCGCTTTATAAGGAAATCTAACGATTGAGTTTTGCGCTCGCTGTAAGCATTCCAGCTCGTATTATGAGATCAAAAACACTTCATTCTATGCAAATACGCAAGATTCATGCGTTTCGAGCCGCCAAACAAGCCCAAAACGAATGCAAAGTCGCTTTATAACGAAATCGAACGATTGAGGTTTGCCCTCGCTGTAAGCATTCCAGCTCGTATTATGAGATCAGAAACACTTCATTCTATGTAAATACGCAAGATTCATGCGTTTCGAGCCGCCAAACAAGCCCCAAACGAATGCAAAGTCGCTTTATAACGAAATCTAACGATTGAGTTTTGCGCTCGCTCTAAGCATTCCAGCTCGTATTATGAGATCAAAAACACTTCATTCTATGCAAATACGCAAGATTCATGCGTTTCGAGACGCCAAACAAGTCCCAAACGAATGCAAAATCGCTCTGTAACGAAATCGAACGATTGAGGTTTGCGATCGCTGTACGAGTTCGAACTCGTACTATAAGACCAAAAACTTTTCTTTCTACGCAAATACGTGAGATTCATGCGTTTCGAACCGCCAAACAATCCCCAAACGAATGCAAAGTCGCTTTATAACGAAATCTAATGATTGAGTTTTGCGCTCGCTGTAAGCATTCCAGCTCGTATTATAAGGTAAGAAACCCTTCGGTCGATGTTAAAACGAGAGATTTACGCATTTCGAGCCGCCAAACAAGCCCCAAACGAATGCAAAGTCGCTTTATAAGGAAATCTAACGATTGAGTTTTGCGCTCGCTGTAAGCATTCCAGCTCGTATTATGAGATCAAAAACACTTCATTCTATGCAAATACGCAAGATTCATGCGTTTCGAGCCGCCAAACAAGCCCCAAACGAATGCAAAGTCGCTTTATAACGAAATCGAACGATTGAGGTTTGCCCTCGCTGTAAGCATTCGAGCTCGTATTATGAGATCAGAAACACTTCATTCTATGCAAATACGCAAGATTCATGCGTTTCGAGCCGCCAAACAAGCCCCAAACGAATGCAAAGTCGCTTTATATCGAAATCTAACGATTGAGTTTTGCGCTCGCTCTAAGCATTCCAGTTCGTATTATGAGATCAAAAACACTTCATTCTATGCAAATACGCAAGATTCATGCGTTTCGAGCCGCCAAACAAGCCCCAAACGAATGCAAAGTCGCTTTGTAACGAAATCGAACGATTGAGGTTTGCGATCGCTGTACGAGTTCGAGCTCGTACTATAACACCAAAAATATTTCTTTCTACGCAAATACGTGAGATTCATGCGTTTCGAACCGCCAAACAAGCCCCAAACGAATGCAAAGTCGCTTTATAACGAAATCTAATGATTGAGTTTTGCGCTCGCTGTAAGCATTCCAGATTGTATTATAAGGTAAGCAACCCTTCGGTCGATGTTAAAACGAGAGATTTATGCATTTCGAGCCGCCAAACAAGCCCCAAACGAATGCAAAGTCGCTTTATAAGGAAATCTAACGATTGAGTTTTGCGCTCGCTCTAAGCATTCCAGTTCGTATTATGAGATCAAAAACACTTCATTCTATGCAAATACGCAAGATTCATGCGTTTCGAGCCGCCAAACAAGCCCCAAACGAATGCAAAGTCGCTTTATAACGAAATCTAACGATTGACTTTTGCGATCGCTGTACAAGTTCGACCTAGTATTATAAAATCAAAAACTCTTCATTCTATGCAAATACGCAAGATTCATGCGTTTCGAGCCGCCAAACAAGCCCCAAACGAATGCAAAGTCGCTTTATGACGAAATCGAACGATTGAGTTTTGCGTTCGCTGTACAAGTTCGACCTAGTATTATAACATCAAAAACTCTTCATTCTATGCAAATACGCAAGATTCATGCGTTTCGAGCCGCCAAACAAGCCCCAAACGAATGCAAAGTCGCTTTATAACGAAATCTAACGATTGAGTTTTGCGCTCGCTCTAAGCATTCCAGTTCGTATTATGAGATCAAAAACACTTCATTCTATGCAAATACGCAAGATTCATGCGTTTCGAGCCGCCAAACAAGCCCCAAACGAATGCAAAGTCGCTTTGTAACGAAATCGAACGATTGAGGTTTGCGATCGCTGTACGAGTTCGAGCTCGTACTATAAGACCAAAAATATTTCTTTCTACGCAAATACGTGAGATTCATGCGTTTCGAACCGCCAAACAAGCCCCAAACGAATGCAAAGTCGCTTTATAACGAAATCTAATGATTGAGTTTTGCGCTCGCTGTAAGCATTCCAGATTGTATTATAAGGTAAGCAACCCTTCGGTCGATGTTAAAACGAGAGATTTATGCATTTCGAGCCGCCAAACAAGCCCCAAACGAATGCAAAGTCGCTTTATAAGGAAATCTAACGATTGACTTTTGCGCTCGCTGTACAAGTTCGACCTAGTATTATAAAATCAAAAACTCTTCATTCTATGCAAATACGCAAGATTCATGCGTTTCGAGCCGCCAAACAAGCCCCAAACGAATGCAAAGTCGCTTTATGACGAAATCGAACGATTGAGTTTTGCGTTCGCTGTACAAGTTCGACCTAGTATTATAACATCAAAAACTCTTCATTCTATGCAAATACGCAAGATTCATGCGTTTCGAGCCGCCAAACAAGCCCCAAACGAATGCAAAGTCGCTTTATAACGAAATCTAACGATTGAGTTTTGCGCTCGCTCTAAGCATTCCAGTTCGTATTATGAGATCAAAAACACTTCATTCTATGCAAATACGCAAGATTCATGCGTTTCGAGCCGCCAAACAAGCCCCAAACGAATGCAAAGTCGCTTTGTAACGAAATCGAACGATTGAGGTTTGCGATCGCTGTACGAGTTCGAGCTCGTACTATAAGACCAAAAATATTTCTTTCTACGCAAATACGTGAGATTCATGCGTTTCGAACCGCCAAACAAGCCCCAAACGAATGCAAAGTCGCTTTATAACGAAATCTAATGATTGAGTTTTGCGCTCGCTGTAAGCATTCCAGATTGTATTATAAGGTAAGCAACCCTTCGGTCGATGTTAAAACGAGAGATTTATGCATTTCGAGCCGCCAAACAAGCCCCAAACGAATGCAAAGTCGCTTTATAAGGAAATCTAACGATTGAGTTTTGCGCTCGCTGTAAGCATTCCAGCTCGTATTATGAGATCAAAAACACTTCATTCTATGCAAATACGCAAGATTCATGCGTTTCGAGCCGCCAAACAAGCCCCAAACGAATGCAAAGTCGCTTTATAACGAAATCTAACGATTGACTTTTGCGATCGCTGTACAAGTTCGACCTAGTATTATAAAATCAAAAACTCTTCATTCTATGCAAATACGCACGATTCATGCGTTTCGAGCCGCCAAACAAACCCCAAACGAATGCAAAGTCGCTTTATGACGAAATCTAACGATTGAGTTTTGCGCTCGCTGTAAGCATTCCAGCTCGTATTATGAGATCAAAAACACTTCATTCTATGCAAATACGCAAGATTCATGCGTTTCGAGCCGCCAAACAAGCCCCAAACGACTGCAAATCCGCTTTATAACGAAATCGAACGATTGAGTTTAACGTTCGCTTTACAAGTTCGACCTAGTATTATAACATCAAATACTCTTTATTCTATGCAAATACGTAAGATTCATGTGTTTCGAGCCGCCAAACAAGCCCCAAACGAATGCTAAGTCGCTTTACAACGATATCGAACATTTGAGTTTTGCGCTCGCTGTAGGCGTTGCAGCTCGTATTATCTGATCAAAAACACTTCATTCTATGCAAATACGCATGATTCATGCGTTTCGAGCCGCCAAACAAGCCCCAAACGAATGCAAATTCGCCTCATAACGAAATCGAACGATTGAGTTTTGCGTTCGCTGTACAAGTTCGACCTAGTATTATAACATCAAAAACTCTTCATTCTATGCAAATACGCAAGATTCATGCGTTTCGAGCCGCCAAACAAGCCCCAAACGAATGCAAAGTCGCTTTATAACGAAATCTAACGATTGAGTTTTGCGCTCGCTCTAAGCATTCCAGTTCGTATTATGAGATCAAAAACACTTCATTCTATGCAAATACGCAAGATTCATGCGTTTCGAGCCGCCAAACAAGCCCCAAACGAATGCAAAGTCGCTTTGTAACGAAATCGAACGATTGAGGTTTGCGATCGCTGTACGAGTTCGAGCTCGTACTATAAGACCAAAAATATTTCTTTCTACGCAAATACGTGAGATTCATGCGTTTCGAACCGCCAAACAAGCCCCAAACGAATGCAAAGTCGCTTTATAACGAAATCTAATGATTGAGTTTTGCGCTCGCTGTAAGCATTTCAGATTGTATTATAAGGTAAGCAACCCTTCGGTCGATGTTAAAACGAGAGATTTATGCATTTCGAGCCGCCAAACAAGCCCCAAACGAATGCAAAGTCGCTTTATAAGGAAATCTAACGATTGAGTTTTGCGCTCGCTGTAAGCATTCCAGCTCGTATTATGAGATCAAAAACACTTCATTCTATGCAAATACGCAAGATTCATGCGTTTCGAGCCGCCAAACAAGCCCCAAACGAATGCAAAGTCGCTTTATAACGAAATCTAACGATTGACTTTTGCGATCGCTGTACAAGTTCGACCTAGTATTATAAAATCAAAAACTCTTCATTCTATGCAAATACGCAAGATTCATGCGTTTCGAGCCGCCAAACAAGCCCCAAACGAATGCAAAGTCGCTTTATGACGAAATCTAACGATTGAGTTTTGCGCTCGCTGTAAGCATTCCAGCTCGTATTATGAGATCAAAAACACTTCATTCTATGCAAATACGCAAGATTCATGCGTTTCGAGCCGCCAAACAAGCCCCAAACGAATGCAAAATCGCTTTATAACAAAATCTAATGATTGAGTTTTGCGCTCGCTGTAAGCATTCCAGCTCGTATTATAAGGTAAGAAACCCTTCGTTCGATGTTAAAACGAGAGATTTATGCATTTCGAGCCTCCAAACAAGCCCCAAACGAATGCAAATTCGCCTCATAACGAAATCGAACGATTGAGTTTTGCGTTCGCTGTACAAGTTCGACCTAGTATTATAACATCAAAAACTCTTCATTCTATGCAAATACGCAAGATTCATGCGTTTCGAGACGCCAAACAAGTCCCAAACGAATGCAAAATCGCTCTGTAACGAAATCGAACGATTGAGGTTTGCGATCGCTGTACGAGTTCGAACTCGTACTATAAGACCAAAAACTTTTCTTTCTACGCAAATACGTGAGATTCATGCGTTTCGAACCGCCAAACAATCCCCAAACGAATGCAAAGTCGCTTTATAACGAAATCTAATGATTGAGTTTTGCGCTCGCTGTAAGCATTCCAGCTCGTATTATAAGGTAAGAAACCCTTCGGTCGATGTTAAAACGAGAGATTTACGCATTTCGAGCCGCCAAACAAGCCCCAAACGAATGCAAAGTCGCTTTATAAGGAAATCTAACGATTGAGTTTTGCGCTCGCTGTAAGCATTCCAGCTCGTATTATGAGATCAAAAACACTTCATTCTATGCAAATACGCAAGATTCATGCGTTTCGAGCCGCCAAACAAGCCCCAAACGAATGCAAAGTCGCTTTATAACGAAATCGAACGATTGAGGTTTGCCCTCGCTGTAAGCATTCGAGCTCGTATTATGAGATCAGAAACACTTCATTCTATGCAAATACGCAAGATTCATGCGTTTCGAGCCCCCAAACAAGCCCCAAACGAATGCAAAGTCGCTTTATATCGAAATCTAACGATTGAGTTTTGCGCTCGCTCTAAGCATTCCAGTTCGTATTATGAGATCAAAAACACTTCATTCTATGCAAATACGCAAGATTCATGCGTTTCGAGCCGCCAAACAAGCCCCAAACGAATGCAAAGTCGCTTTGTAACGAAATCGAACGATTGAGGTTTGCGATCGCTGTACGAGTTCGAGCTCGTACTATAACACCAAAAATATTTCTTTCTACGCAAATACGTGAGATTCATGCGTTTCGAACTGCCAAACAAGCCCCAAACGAATGCAAAGTCGCTTTATAACGAAATCTAATGATTGAGTTTTGCGCTCGCTGTAAGCATTCCAGATTGTATTATAAGGTAAGCAACCCTTCGGTCGATGTTAAAACGAGAGATTTATGCATTTCGAGCCGCCAAACAAGCCCCAAACGAATGCAAAGTCGCTTTATAAGGAAATCTAACGATTGAGTTTTGCGCTCGCTGTAAGCATTCCAGCTCGTATTATGAGATCAAAAACACTTCATTCTATGCAAATACGCAAGATTCATGCGTTTCGAGCCGCCAAACAAGCCCCAAACGAATGCAAAGTCGCTTTATAACGAAATCTAACGATTGACTTTTGCGATCGCTGTACAAGTTCGACCTAGTATTATAAAATCAAAAACTCTTCATTCTATGCAAATACGCAAGATTCATGCGTTTCGAGCCGCCAAACAAACCCCAAACGAATGCAAAGTCGCTTTATGACGAAATCTAACGATTGAGTTTTGCGCTCGCTGTAAGCATTCCAGCTCGTATTATGAGATCAAAAACACTTCATTCTATGCAAATACGCAAGATTCATGCGTTTCGAGCCGCCAAACAAGCCCCAAACGACTGCAAATCCGCTTTATAACGAAATCGAACGATTGAGTTTAACGTTCGCTTTACAAGTTCGACCTAGTATTATAACATCAAATACTCTTAATTCTATGCAAATACGTAAGATTCATGTGTTTCGAGCCGCCAAACAAGCCCCAAACGAATGCTAAGTCGCTTTACAACGATATCGAACATTTGAGTTTTGCGCTCGCTGTAGGCGTTGCAGCTCGTATTATCTGATCAAAAACACTTCATTCTATGCAAATACGCAAGATTCATGCGTTTCGAGCCGCCAAACAAGCCCCAAACGAATGCAAATTCGCCTCATAACGAAATCGAACGATTGAGTTTTGCGTTCGCTGTACAAGTTCGACCTAGTATTATAACATCAAAAACTCTTCATTCTATGCAAATACGCAAGATTCATGCGTTTCGAGCCGCCAAACAAGCCCCAAACGAATGCAAAGTCGCTTTATAACGAAATCTAACGATTGAGTTTTGCGCTCGCTCTAAGCATTCCAGTTCGTATTATGAGATCAAAAACACTTCATTCTATGCAAATACGCAAGATTCATGCGTTTCGAGCCGCCAAACAAGCCCCAAACGAATGCAAAGTCGCTTTGTAACGAAATCGAACGATTGAGGTTTGCGATCGCTGTACGAGTTCGAGCTCGTACTATAAGACCAAAAATATTTCTTTCTACGCAAATACGTGAGATTCATGCGTTTCGAACCGCCAAACAAGCCCCAAACGAATGCAAAGTCGCTTTATAACGAAATCTAATGATTGAGTTTTGCGCTCGCTGTAAGCATTCCAGATTGTATTATAAGGTAAGCAACCCTTCGGTCGATGTTAAAACGAGAGATTTATGCATTTCGAGCCGCCAAACAAGCCCCAAACGAATGCAAAGTCGCTTTATAAGGAAATCTAACGATTGAGTTTTGCGCTCGCTGTAAGCATTCCAGCTCGTATTATGAGATCAAAAACACTTCATTCTATGCAAATACGCAAGATTCATGCGTTTCGAGCCGCCAAACAAGCCCCAAACGAATGCAAAGTCGCTTTATATCGAAATCTAACGATTGACTTTTGCGATCGCTGTACAAGTTCGACCTAGTATTATAAAATCAAAAACTCTTCATTCTATGCAAATACGCAAGATTCATGCGTTTCGAGCCGCCAAACAAACCCCAAACGAATGCAAAGTCGCTTTATGACGAAATCTAACGATTGAGTTTTGCGCTCGCTGTAAGCATTCCAGCTCGTATTATGAGATCAAAAACACTTCATTCTATGCAAATACGCAAGATTCATGCGTTTCGAGCCGCCAAACAAGCCCCAAACGACTGCAAATCCGCTTTATAACGAAATCGAACGATTGAGTTTAACGTTCGCTTTACAAGTTCGACCTAGTATTATAACATCAAATACTCTTTATTCTATGCAAATACGTAAGATTCATGTGTTTCGAGCCGCCAAACAAGCCCCAAACGAATGCTAAGTCGCTTTACAACGATATCGAACATTTGAGTTTTGCGCTCGCTGTAGGCGTTGCAGCTCGTATTATCTGATCAAAAACACTTCATTCTATGCAAATACGCAAGATTCATGCGTTTCGAGCCGCCAAACAAGCCCCAAACGAATGCAAATTCGCCTCATAACGAAATCGAACGATTGAGTTTTGCGTTCGCTGTACAAGTTCGACCTAGTATTATAACATCAAAAACTCTTCATTCTATGCAAATTCGCAAGATTCATGCGTTTCGAGCCGCCAAACAAGCCCCAAACGAATGCAAAGTCGCTTTATAACGAAATCTAACGATTGAGTTTTGCGCTCGCTCTAAGCATTCCAGTTCGTATTATGAGATCAAAAACACTTCATTCTATGCAAATACGCAAGATTCATGCGTTTCGAGCCGCCAAACAAGCCCCAAACGAATGCAAAGTCGCTTTGTAACGAAATCGAACGATTGAGGTTTGCGATCGCTGTACGAGTTCGAGCTCGTACTATAAGACCAAAAATATTTCTTTCTACGCAAATACGTGAGATTCATGCGTTTCGAACCGCCAAACAAGCCCCAAACGAATGCAAAGTCGCTTTATAACGAAATCTAATGATTGAGTTTTGCGCTCGCTGTAAGCATTCCAGATTGTATTATAAGGTAAGCAACCCTTCGGTCGATGTTAAAACGAGAGATTTATGCATTTCGAGCCGCCAAACAAGCCCCAAACGAATGCAAAGTCGCTTTATAAGGAAATCTAACGATTGAGTTTTGCGCTCGCTGTAAGCATTCCAGCTCGTATTATGAGATCAAAAACACTTCATTCTATGCAAATACGCAAGATTCATGCGTTTCGAGCCGCCAAACAAGCCCCAAACGAATGCAAAGTCGCTTTATAACGAAATCTAACGATTGACTTTTGCGATCGCTGTACAAGTTCGACCTAGTATTATAAAATCAAAAACTCTTCATTCTATGCAAATACGCAAGATTCATGCGTTTCGAGCCGCCAAACAAGCCCCAAACGAATGCAAAGTCGCTTTATGACGAAATCTAACGATTGAGTTTTGCGCTCGCTGTAAGCATTCCAGCTCGTATTATGAGATCAAAAACACTTCATTCTATGCAAATACGCAAGATTCATGCGTTTCGAGCCGCCAAACAAGCCCCAAACGAATGCAAAATCGCTTTATAACAAAATCTAATGATTGAGTTTTGCGCTCGCTGTAAGCATTCCAGCTCGTATTATAAGGTAAGAAACCCTTCGTTCGATGTTAAAACGAGAGATTTATGCATTTCGAGCCGCCAAACAAGCCCCAAACGAATGCAAATTCGCCTCATAACGAAATCGAACGATTGAGTTTTGCGTTCGCTGTACAAGTTTGACCTAGTATTATAACATCAAAAACTCTTCATTCTATGCAAATACGTAAGATTCATGCGTTTCGAGCCGCCAAACAAGCCCCAAACGAATGCAAAGTCGCTTTGTAACGAAATCGAACGATTGAGGTTTTCGCTCGCTGTAGGCGTTCCAGCTCGTATTATAAGATCAACAACATTTCATTCTATGCAAATACGCAAGATTCATGCGTTTCGAGACGCCAAACAAGTCCCAAACGAATGCAAAGTCGCTTTGTAACGAAATCGAACGATTGACGTTTGCGATCGCTGTACGAGTTCGAGCTCGTACTATAAGACCAAAAACTTTTCTTTCTACGCAAATACGTGAGATTCATGCGTTTCGAACCGCCAAACAAGCCCCAAACGAATGCAAAGTCGCTTTGTAACGAAATCTAATGATTGAGTTTTGCGCTTGCTGGAAGCATTCCAGCTTGTATTAGAAGGTAATAAACCCTTCGGTCGATGTTAAAACGAGAGATTTATGCATTTCGAGCTGCCAAACAAGCCCCAAACGAATGCAATGTCGCTTTATAAGGAAATCTAACGATTGAGTTTTGCGCTCGCTGTAAGCATTCCAGCTCGTATTATGAGATCAAAAACACTTCATTCTATGCAAATACGCAAGATTCATGCGTTTCGAGCCGCCAAACAAGCCCAAAACGAATGCAAAGTCGCTTTATAACGAAATCGAACGATTGAGGTTTGCCCTCGCTGTAAGCATTCCAGCTCGTATTATGAGATCAGAAACACTTCATTCTATGTAAATACGCAAGATTCATGCGTTTCGAGCCGCCAAACAAGCCCCAAACGAATGCAAAGTCGCTTTATAACGAAATCTAACGATTGAGTTTTGCGCTCGCTCTAAGCATTCCAGCTCGTATTATGAGATCAAAAACACTTCATTCTATGCAAATACGCAAGATTCATGCGTTTCGAGACGCCAAACAAGTCCCAAACGAATGCAAAATCGCTCTGTAACGAAATCGAACGATTGAGGTTTGCGATCGCTGTACGAGTTCGAACTCGTACTATAAGACCAAAAACTTTTCTTTCTACGCAAATACGTGAGATTCATGCGTTTCGAACCGCCAAACAATCCCCAAACGAATGCAAAGTCGCTTTATAACGAAATCTAATGATTGAGTTTTGCGCTCGCTGTAAGCATTCCAGCTCGTATTATAAGGTAAGAAACCCTTCGGTCGATGTTAAAACGAGAGATTTACGCATTTCGAGCCGCCAAACAAGCCCCAAACGAATGCAAAGTCGCTTTATAAGGAAATCTAACGATTGAGTTTTGCGCTCGCTGTAAGCATTCCAGCTCGTATTATGAGATCAAAAACACTTCATTCTATGCAAATACGCAAGATTCATGCGTTTCGAGCCGCCAAACAAGCCCCAAACGAATGCAAAGTCGCTTTATAACGAAATCGAACGATTGAGGTTTGCCCTCGCTGTAAGCATTCGAGCTCGTATTATGAGATCAGAAACACTTCATTCTATGCAAATACGCAAGATTCATGCGTTTCGAGCCGCCAAACAAGCCCCAAACGAATGCAAAGTCGCTTTATATCGAAATCTAACGATTGAGTTTTGCGCTCGCTCTAAGCATTCCAGTTCGTATTATGAGATCAAAAACACTTCATTCTATGCAAATACGCAAGATTCATGCGTTTCGAGCCGCCAAACAAGCCCCAAACGAATGCAAAGTCGCTTTGTAACGAAATCGAACGATTGAGGTTTGCGATCGCTGTACGAGTTCGAGCTCGTACTATAACACCAAAAATATTTCTTTCTACGCAAATACGTGAGATTCATGCGTTTCGAACCGCCAAACAAGCCCCAAACGAATGCAAAGTCGCTTTATAACGAAATCTAATGATTGAGTTTTGCGCTCGCTGTAAGCATTCCAGATTGTATTATAAGGTAAGCAACCCTTCGGTCGATGTTAAAACGAGAGATTTATGCATTTCGAGCCGCCAAACAAGCCCCAAACGAATGCAAAGTCGCTTTATAAGGAAATCTAACGATTGAGTTTTGCGCTCGCTCTAAGCATTCCAGTTCGTATTATGAGATCAAAAACACTTCATTCTATGCAAATACGCAAGATTCATGCGTTTCGAGCCGCCAAACAAGCCCCAAACGAATGCAAAGTCGCTTTATAACGAAATCTAACGATTGACTTTTGCGATCGCTGTACAAGTTCGACCTAGTATTATAAAATCAAAAACTCTTCATTCTATGCAAATACGCAAGATTCATGCGTTTCGAGCCGCCAAACAAGCCCCAAACGAATGCAAAGTCGCTTTATGACGAAATCGAACGATTGAGTTTTGCGTTCGCTGTACAAGTTCGACCTAGTATTATAACATCAAAAACTCTTCATTCTATGCAAATACGCAAGATTCATGCGTTTCGAGCCGCCAAACAAGCCCCAAACGAATGCAAAGTCGCTTTATAACGAAATCTAACGATTGAGTTTTGCGCTCGCTCTAAGCATTCCAGTTCGTATTATGAGATCAAAAACACTTCATTCTATGCAAATACGCAAGATTCATGCGTTTCGAGCCGCCAAACAAGCCCCAAACGAATGCAAAGTCGCTTTGTAACGAAATCGAACGATTGAGGTTTGCGATCGCTGTACGAGTTCGAGCTCGTACTATAAGACCAAAAATATTTCTTTCTACGCAAATACGTGAGATTCATGCGTTTCGAACCGCCAAACAAGCCCCAAACGAATGCAAAGTCGCTTTATAACGAAATCTAATGATTGAGTTTTGCGCTCGCTGTAAGCATTCCAGATTGTATTATAAGGTAAGCAACCCTTCGGTCGATGTTAAAACGAGAGATTTATGCATTTCGAGCCGCCAAACAAGCCCCAAACGAATGCAAAGTCGCTTTATAAGGAAATCTAACGATTGAGTTTTGCGCTCGCTCTAAGCATTCCAGTTCGTATTATGAGATCAAAAACACTTCATTCTATGCAAATACGCAAGATTCATGCGTTTCGAGCCGCCAAACAAGCCCCAAACGAATGCAAAGTCGCTTTATAACGAAATCTAACGATTGACTTTTGCGATCGCTGTACAAGTTCGACCTAGTATTATAAAATCAAAAACTCTTCATTCTATGCAAATACGCAAGATTCATGCGTTTCGAGCCGCCAAACAAGCCCCAAACGAATGCAAAGTCGCTTTATGACGAAATCGAACGATTGAGTTTTGCGTTCGCTGTACAAGTTCGACCTAGTATTATAACATCAAAAACTCTTCATTCTATGCAAATACGCAAGATTCATGCGTTTCGAGCCGCCAAACAAGCCCCAAACGAATGCAAAGTCGCTTTATAACGAAATCTAACGATTGAGTTTTGCGCTCGCTCTAAGCATTCCAGTTCGTATTATGAGATCAAAAACACTTCATTCTATGCAAATACGCAAGATTCATGCGTTTCGAGCCGCCAAACAAGCCCCAAACGAATGCAAAGTCGCTTTGTAACGAAATCGAACGATTGAGGTTTGCGATCGCTGTACGAGTTCGAGCTCGTACTATAAGACCAAAAATATTTCTTTCTACGCAAATACGTGAGATTCATGCGTTTCGAACCGCCAAACAAGCCCCAAACGAATGCAAAGTCGCTTTATAACGAAATCTAATGATTGAGTTTTGCGCTCGCTGTAAGCATTCCAGATTGTATTATAAGGTAAGCAACCCTTCGGTCGATGTTAAAACGAGAGATTTATGCATTTCGAGCCGCCAAACAAGCCCCAAACGAATGCAAAGTCGCTTTATAAGGAAATCTAACGATTGAGTTTTGCGCTCGCTGTAAGCATTCCAGCTCGTATTATGAGATCAAAAACACTTCATTCTATGCAAATACGCAAGATTCATGCGTTTCGAGCCGCCAAACAAGCCCCAAACGAATGCAAAGTCGCTTTATGACGAAATCTAACGATTGAGTTTTGCGCTCGCTGTAAGCATTCCAGCTCGTATTATGAGATCAAAAACACTTCATTCTATGCAAATACGCAAGATTCATGCGTTTCGAGCCGCCAAACAAGCCCCAAACGAATGCAAAATCGCTTTATAACAAAATCTAATGATTGAGTTTTGCGCTCGCTGTAAGCATTCCAGCTCGTATTATAAGGTAAGAAACCCTTCGTTCGATGTTAAAACGAGAGATTTATGCATTTCGAGCCTCCAAACAAGCCCCAAACGAATGCAAATTCGCCTCATAACGAAATCGAACGATTGAGTTTTGCGTTCGCTGTACAAGTTCGACCTAGTATTATAACATCAAAAACTCTTCATTCTATGCAAATACGTAAGATTCATGCGTTTCGAGCCGCCAAACAAGCCCCAAACGAATGCAAAGTCGCTTTGTAACGAAATCGAACGATTGAGGTTTTCGCTCGCTGTAGGCGTTCCAGCTCGTATTATAAGATCAACAACATTTCATTCTATGCAAATACGCAAGATTCATGCGTTTCGAGACGCCAAACAAGTCCCAAACGAATGCAAAATCGCTCTGTAACGAAATCGAACGATTGAGGTTTGCGATCGCTGTACGAGTTCGAACTCGTACTATAAGACCAAAAACTTTTCTTTCTACGCAAATACGTGAGATTCATGCGTTTCGAACCGCCAAACAATCCCCAAACGAATGCAAAGTCGCTTTATAACGAAATCTAATGATTGAGTTTTGCGCTCGCTGTAAGCATTCCAGCTCGTATTATAAGGTAAGAAACCCTTCGGTCGATGTTAAAACGAGAGATTTACGCATTTCGAGCCGCCAAACAAGCCCCAAACGAATGCAAAGTCGCTTTATAAGGAAATCTAACGATTGAGTTTTGCGCTCGCTGTAAGCATTCCAGCTCGTATTATGAGATCAAAAACACTTCATTCTATGCAAATACGCAAGATTCATGCGTTTCGAGCCGCCAAACAAGCCCCAAACGAATGCAAAGTCGCTTTATAACGAAATCGAACGATTGAGGTTTGCCCTCGCTGTAAGCATTCGAGCTCGTATTATGAGATCAGACACACTTCATTCTATGCAAATACGCAAGATTCATGCGTTTCGAGCCGCCAAACAAGCCCCAAACGAATGCAAAGTCGCTTTATATCGAAATCTAACGATTGAGTTTTGCGCTCGCTCTAAGCATTCCAGTTCGTATTATGAGATCAAAAACACTTCATTCTATGCAAATACGCAAGATTCATGCGTTTCGAGCCGCCAAACAAGCCCCAAACGAATGCAAAGTCGCTTTGTAACGAAATCGAACGATTGAGGTTTGCGATCGCTGTACGAGTTCGAGCTCGTACTATAACACCAAAAATATTTCTTTCTACGCAAATACGTGAGATTCATGCGTTTCGAACCGCCAAACAAGCCCCAAACGAATGCAAAGTCGCTTTATAACGAAATCTAATGATTGAGTTTTGCGCTCGCTGTAAGCATTCCAGATTGTATTATAAGGTAAGCAACCCTTCGGTCGATGTTAAAACGAGAGATTTATGCATTTCGAGCCGCCAAACAAGCCCCAAACGAATGCAAAGTCGCTTTATAAGGAAATCTAACGATTGAGTTTTGCGCTCGCTGTAAGCATTCCAGCTCGTATTATGAGATCAAGAACACTTCATTCTATGCAAATACGCAAGATTCATGCGTTTCGAGCCGCCAAACAAGCCCCAAACGAATGCAAAGTCGCTTTATAACGAAATCTAACGATTGACTTTTGCGATCGCTGTACAAGTTCGACCTAGTATTATAAAATCAAAAACTCTTCATTCTATGCAAATACGCAAGATTCATGCGCTTCGAGCCGCCAAACAAACCCCAAACGAATGCAAAGTCGCTTTATGACGAAATCTAACGATTGAGTTTTGCGCTCGCTGTAAGCATTCCAGCTCGTATTATGAGATCAAAAACACTTCATTCTATGCAAATACGCAAGATTCATGCGTTTCGAGCCGCCAAACAAGCCCCAAACGACCGCAAATCCGCTTTATAACGAAATCGAACGATTGAGTTTAACGTTCGCTTTACAAGTTCGACCTAGTATTATAACATCAAATACTCTTTATTCTATGCAAATACGTAAGATTCATGTGTTTCGAGCCGCCAAACAAGCCCCAAACGAATGCTAAGTCGCTTTACAACGATATCGAACATTTGAGTTTTGCGCTCGCTGTAGGCGTTGCAGCTCGTATTATCTGATCAAAAACACTTCATTCTATGCAAATACGCAAGATTCATGCGTTTCGAGCCGCCAAACAAGCCCCAAACGAATGCAAATTCGCCTCATAACGAAATCGAACGATTGAGTTTTGCGTTCGCTGTACAAGTTCGATTTAGTATTATAACATCAAAAACTCTTCATTCTATGCAAATACGCAAGATTCATGCGTTTCGAGCCGCCAAACAAGCCCCAAACGAATGCAAAGTCGCTTTATAACGAAATCTAACGATTGAGTTTTGCGCTCGCTCTAAGCATTCCAGTTCGTATTATGAGATCAAAAACACTTCATTCTATGCAAATACGCAAGATTCATGCGTTTCGAGCCGCCAAACAAGCCCCAAACGAATGCAAAGTCGCTTTGTAACGAAATCGAACGATTGAGGTTTGCGATCGCTGTACGAGTTCGAGCTCGTACTATAAGACCAAAAATATTTCTTTCTACGCAAATACGTGAGATTCATGCGTTTCGAACCGCCAAACAAGCCCCAAACGAATGCAAAGTCGCTTTATAACGAAATCTAATGATTGAGTTTTGCGCTCGCTGTAAGCATTCCAGATTGTATTATAAGGTAAGCAACCCTTCGGTCGATGTTAAAACGAGAGATTTATGCATTTCGAGCCGCCAAACAAGCCCCAAACGAATGCAAAGTCGCTTTATAAGGAAATCTAACGATTGAGTTTTGCGCTCGCTGTAAGCATTCCAGCTCGTATTATGAGATCAAAAACACTTCATTCTATGCAAATACGCAAGATTCATGCGTTTCGAGCCGCCAAACAAGCCCCAAACGAATGCAAAGTCGCTTTATAACGAAATCTAACGATTGACTTTTGCGATCGCTGTACAAGTTCGACCTAGTATTATAAAATCAAAAACTCTTCATTCTATGCAAATACGCAAGATTCATGCGTTTCGAGCCGCCAAACAAGCCCCAAACGAATGCAAAGTCGCTTTATGACGAAATCTAACGATTGAGTTTTGCGCTCGCTGTAAGCATTCCAGCTCGTATTATGAGATCAAAAACACTTCATTCTATGCAAATACGCAAGATTCATGCGTTTCGAGCCGCCAAACAAGCCCCAAACGACTGCAAATCCGCTTTATAACGAAATCGAACGATTGAGTTTAACGTTCGCTTTACAAGTTCGACCTAGTATTATAACATCAAATACTCTTTATTCTATGCAAATACGTAAGATTCATGTGTTTCGAGCCGCCAAACAAGCCCCAAACGAATGCTAAGTCGCTTTACAACGATATCGAACATTTGAGTTTTGCGCTCGCTGTAGGCGTTGCAGCTCGTATTATCTGATCAAAAACACTTCATTCTATGCAAATACGCAAGATTCATGCGTTTCGAGCCGCCAAACAAGCCCCAAACGAATGCAAATTCGCCTCATAACGAAATCGAACGATTGAGTTTTGCGTTCGCTGTACAAGTTCGACCTAGTATTATAACATCAAAAACTCTTCATTCTATGCAAATACGCAAGATTCATGCGTTTCGAGCCGCCAAACAAGCCCCAAACGAATGCAAAGTCGCTTTATAACGAAATCTAACGATTGAGTTTTGCGCTCGCTCTAAGCATTCCAGTTCGTATTATGAGATCAAAAACACTTCATTCTATGCAAATACGCAAGATTCATGCGTTTCGAGCCGCCAAACAAGCCCCAAACGAATGCAAAGTCGCTTTGTAACGAAATCGAACGATTGAGGTTTGCGATCGCTGTACGAGTTCGAGCTCGTACTATAAGACCAAAAATATTTCTTTCTACGCAAATACGTGAGATTCATGCGTTTCGAACCGCCAAACAAGCCCCAAACGAATGCAAAGTCGCTTTATAACGAAATCTAATGATTGAGTTTTGCGCTCGCTGTAAGCATTCCAGATTGTATTATAAGGTAAGCAACCCTTCGGTCGATGTTAAAACGAGAGATTTATGCATTTCGAGCCGCCAAACAAGCCCCAAACGAATGCAAAGTCGCTTTATAAGGAAATCTAACGATTGAGTTTTGCGCTCGCTGTAAGCATTCCAGCTCGTATTATGAGATCAAAAACACTTCATTCTATGCAAATACGCAAGATTCATGCGTTTCGAGCCGCCAAACAAGCCCCAAACGAATGCAAAGTCGCTTTATAACGAAATCTAACGATTGACTTTTGCGATCGCTGTACAAGTTCGACCTAGTATTATAAAATCAAAAACTCTTCATTCTATGCAAATACGCAAGATTCATGCGTTTCGAGCCGCCAAACAAGCCCCAAACGAATGCAAAGTCGCTTTATGACGAAATCTAACGATTGAGTTTTGCGCTCGCTGTAAGCATTCCAGCTCGTATTATGAGATCAAAAACACTTCATTCTATGCAAATACGCAAGATTCATGCGTTTCGAGCCGCCAAACAAGCCCCAAACGACTGCAAATCCGCTTTATAACGAAATCGAACGATTGAGTTTAACGTTCGCTTTACAAGTTCGACCTAGTATTATAACATCAAATACTCTTTATTCTATGCAAATACGTAAGATTCATGTGTTTCGAGCCGCCAAACAAGCCCCAAACGAATGCTAAGTCGCTTTACAACGATATCGAACATTTGAGTTTTGCGCTCGCTGTAGGCGTTGCAGCTCGTATTATCTGATCAAAAATACTTCATTCTATGCAAATACGCAAGATTCATGCGTTTCGAGCCGCCAAACAAGCCCCAAACGAATGCAAATTCGCCTCATAACGAAATCGAACGATTGAGTTTTGCGTTCGCTGTACAAGTTCGACCTAGTATTATAACATCAAAAACTCTTCATTCTATGCAAATACGTAAGATTCATGCGTTTCGAGCCGCCAAACAAGCCCCAAACGAATGCAAAGTCGCTTTGTAACGAAATCGAACTTTGAGGTTTGCGCTCGCTGTAGGCGTTCCAGCTCGTATTATAAGATCAACAACATTTCATTCTATGCAAATACGCAAGATTCATGCGTTTCGAGACGCCAAACAAGCCCCAAACGAATGCAAAGTCGCTTTATAACGAAATCGAACGATTGAGGTTTGCCCTCGCTGTAAGCATTCCAGCTCGTATTATGAGATCAAAAACACTTCATTCTATGCAAATACGCAAGATCCATGCGTTTCGAGCCGCCAAACAAGCCCCAAACGAATGCAAAGTCGCTTTATGACGAAATCTAACGATTGAGTTTTGCGCTCGCTGTAAGCATTCCAGCTCGTATTACGAGATCAAAAACACTTCATTCTATGCAAATACGCAAGATTCATGCGTTTCGAGCCGCCAAACAAGCCCCAAACGACTGCAAATCTGCTTTATAACGAAATCGAACGATTGAGTTTAACGTTCGCTTTACAAGTTCGACCTAGTATTATAACATCAAATACTCTTCATTCTATGCAAATACGTAAGATTCATGTGTTTCGAGCCGCCAAACAAGCCCCAAACGAATGCAAAGTCGCTTTGTAACGAAATCGAACATTTGAGTTTTGCGCTCGCTGTAGGAGTTCCAGCTCGTATTATAAGATAAGAAACCCTTCATTCGATGCAAATCGAAATATAATTGTGCCGATGCAAACGTGAAATCCCTAAAGAATTGGCTTAAACCATCTGAAGCTTCATGTAAGACAGAGGAGGTTTCCTAAGAAATGAATAAACACGATATATACTATATAAAATATATTTTATTTTGCCCACCCACACCCCAAAAATTTGTTTGCAATATAAAAAATGAAGTAAGACAATATATGGTTACAGTATATATAATTAGGGGCTTTCACAAATATATATAACGAAGCCCCCAACTCGAGATCAAAGTTTGTTCGTTTCAATGCACGGACACACACATACATCGTGAAACAGTTCATCGTCATCATGGTCGTAAATTGTCACAAATCTGGCAGCTTGGAGGTGAAGAATTAATTGCTCGGATCGTTTGCATATTTTTTCACAGGCTTTTGAACTCGACACTGTAGATATCATCTATATATATATATATATATAATATAAAAAGATTTCGCCGCCGCCGTGTCAAGAATCGAGGGGGGGGGGGGGGGGGGGACTTGGAATAATAAGGGCTTAAGTCCATCCAGATGGGGTCACTACTTGGATGGGTGATCGCGGTCACCCATCCAAGTACTGAACCCGTCTTGGAATTATAAGGGCTTCCAAAGACCAGTTTAATATCTGGTAAAGTCGTGGTAGCCGCCGTCGCCGCCGTGTCAAGAATCGAGGGGGGGAGGGGGGGACAGTACTTGGATGGGTGACCGCGATCATCCATCCAAGTATTGAACCCGTCTTTTGAAGTATTTGGAATTATAAGGGTTTTCGTCCAAAAATGGGTGCGAGCGCGCGAAGCGCGCGAGCCACAATAACCCGCTAGTATATATATATATCTTCCACCATAATAGTTCATATAAAGTTTGCCCGCTTGAGCTGCTTTCACCTTTTTTTCGAACATTTCTTTATCACTGTCGAGAGCTGTCACAAGTCTGGCGGGTAGGAACGTTGCGAATTCATTGCCCACCTCGATGACAATCGTCTTGCCGTATGCCGTTTGTACGAACTTCATGCGGGTGATGGGATGATCCAGCTGGACCTCCAAGTCCTTCAGCTTCCTCGTTGGAAGAAAGTCTGCGATCTTGGCCACCTCGTTGATTGCGGATAAATCCATTTTCTCTCGATATGTGGAGCCTCGAAATTTGATGAGATAGGAGAAGCAGATCAGCTCTTGTACGAATGACACTTTGAAGTTCTGCGGAGTCTTTCAAAAGTCGTTTGACTCGTGCTGCGAGCTCTCGACGTTTGTCCTGAAGTTCTTCACAGTAAAACCACCGTCGGAGTTGTTCTGTGTGTTCTTCGCGTCTGTTTTTAAGTTCTTCACTATCTTTCAAAAGTTTCCAGATTCGTACTTTGATTTCTTGGCGTCTGCTCTGCATTACGTTCCGGTTTGATCTGAATCCAACTTGCAGCATCCGATTTTTTCAGGCTTAACCCCCCTCCCGAAATCCTCGTAGCCTCATCGATAAGCTCCGCCTTTATTCGACAATTCGACACCGAATTATTAAACAAATGTTATTCTTTTCATCGTAAACTCTTCATCTCTCACTCCTGTATCACTGCATTCATCATTACTACTTTCAAACGACACTTCTCACATTCCAATCGACGTGGCGCTGGTCCATCGATGTGAGTTCGCATATCCGGTGTATTCCAATGCTTCATGCATGGTAGGTGTAACGCTACGTCAGTATCGGCACGGAGATGAGCGGGGAGTCGATCCCATAGAAGATGAATTTGATTTCCCCAATACCGTAGAAGCTGAGGTTTCGTTATATTTTTCAGTTCATCCTTCGTTAATTCCCACGGATTTTTAATATTGTGAACGGCGAGTACACCATCGATTGAATTCATCTTGCCTTCGTGTTAAGAAATGAGCTCCACGCCTCACGACTCTCGAGTAATATACACTCGATATCATATACATACTACGATATAAAGCGTTGAATATATTCGATGCGACGATGTTTGGTTATTCAAGAGCTCTCCCCCTGTAAGAAATTTTGAGAACAAGGCTCTGACTCATCGATGAGGTATCGTACGTTAATTTCTCACGAATGCAGGGTCCTATTCTCATTTGTTTATAAATTCATATCATAATTATTATAACGATCAGCGGTGTAGAGTACAGTGAAAGGGATCGCACGTCGATCAACTTATGACTCATAGTTCTCGGAAAAATAATAAAAACGTCATCACGGTATTTATTTACAACTGTTTATCTTAAACATAGTCGATAAATAACGGTTCTTAGAAGGCACGCAAGGCGGTTGATTCTCGCAGGCCCCCTCCCAACCCCACCCACCCCCTCCCATTCAAAGAACAACATTTTCAATCAGGCTTTATTTATTGATTTACACCAGCCGCCCACCCACCCACCCATGGATCACTCGTCACCTACCCACTCAACGACTCTGACCCTCCGTTGCAGAGTCTGCCGAGTGTCGGTAAGGAGTCGGTAAGGGGTCGGTAAGGGGTCGGTAAGGGGTCGGTAAGGGGTCGGTAAGGGGTCGGTAAGGGGTCGGTAAGGGGTCGGTAACGGGTCGGTAACGGGTCGGTAACAAGTGTCGGTAACGGGTCGGTAACAGGAATCTAGTAACAGGATCGGCCGCTATTCACTACTCATTATCCATAAGCATTGGTTCATTTAGAATGATCGGCTCATCAACAATCGGGGAGGATAGATCGCAAGTGTTTTCATTTCCCGAATGAAGTACTGGAATTTCTGCAGTGAAATGATTTTCCGCCAATGTTGTAGTTGACGATTGTCCTCTACTCGATAGATATCCAATCTGAATCTTAAGACGAATTGATTTGATTTGTCGACGCGACAATTCGTTCAAAGGCTTCTGTCCGCGGCTCAGTTTCGAAAACATCGTGAACGGAAAACTCTGAAATTAAAAATTTGCTCATCAGTAACTTTCATCTTCTATCAGTTTCCTTGACTTATCTGCCCAATTTAAGATCAATGGCTTAAAATTTGCGACTGATACAGTGTTAACGTTTTCCTTATCACACACCCACATACACCCACACATTTGAAACTAATGCATATTCGATGATTCCGAATATTTAAACTAATCGAATATTCGAATATTTTCAAGAGTTGTTTGGTTTTCTTCACGATTTAAGGTGATAAAGGAAATTGTCCAAAAATTTTCATTTTCTTATTTTTTCTCCTTAATTATGAGTTTAGGATGATTTTCAGTCATTCTTGAATTGATACCCGATTTGTGTGTCTGTGCCAGCACCTAGTCAATTTTGGATTGAGCCACTCAAGCCTACTTTTGACGGACAAACTCAATAATACTTTCATTCGAAATTAATGAATATGTTCCATCATTGTATATCAGGAAAATTTCAGAATTTGTATTATTCCCGATGAGATTTTACAAATAATGTAGGATTTATATCGCACAGTATAACGTTAGTGGCGTTCATATGGCATATCAAAATCTATCTATAAATTGATACGATAAGCCAGTATAAATACATCATTGATGTCCTTCGTTCCTCGAATAAATTATACGTTTTTCATCAAATTTAAATCGATTATTGAGAAAAATTTACATTCAATTGCATATCTATGATTTGAATTAAACTATAGCATCGCATACTCGTTTTAAAGAAAAAGTAATGAAATAATAATAATAAATAATATCGTCAATACTAATTGTAATTGGAGCACTGACGAAGCATTCAAACTTTATTAATGTCAGATAAATTGTCTTGACGTAAAATTAATTAATTTGTTGTTAAAACATACTGAAATATTGTTAATAATGCAGCGGTTCAAATGTCTTGGCTGTATCCATTATGAAAAAACAATTCAAATGTCTAACGAAATAATATTATGAATATTCGTTGCGGTTGATAGTATACAATTACTGATGGAATATTGGTAGAAGGGTAATATGTCCCACTCTGATGAATAATTTGGATAGAAGTCAGGTAGAAAAATAAAAAAAAATGTTTTCGGCACGCTCTCATGTCGCAAGTAACGAGACGATATTGTAACGAGCCAACTTTTTGTGGTGAATATATTTACGATCATTTTATGCAAGTAATACCGGACTTATGAGATCCAATACTGTCGGATTAATTGTTTCACGTTTGTATACGAGAAATATGTGCAAAATAATACTCGAATTATGAATGGCATAATTGCTACGCGTTCCGAACACAGGAAAAACCGGGAAAAGCCAGAAAATTCCGTAGATTTTCCATATTCTGCCTCATTTTATTTTTATATTGTACATCTGTTGTACCCCGGTTATTTCAATACCTCGATTATTAAGGCAAGGTCATTGCACCGCAATCGAGGTATGCAGCAGCAGGCGACGACCACGCGTCGTTGCGAAATAATAACGAAATCCACCGTACAGTCGAGTCAACATTTAGGCAAACGCGTGTAACTCGACACCTATAGCAGCATTTAGGCAATCGCGAGCGACTCGGCACTAACGCATCAGCTCAGGAATTGCTGAGCCAGTTATTAGGAAATTATCGACGATATCGTATTCTACCCGGAAGCGAGAATTGTTTAAACAATAAGTAATCTGACCTCTCGCGCGATCGGTGTTTACGTCCGGCCTATTGTCTCGCGCTGAGTCATTCGTTATCGCTCGCGCTACCGTGGACTCCGGCTATCGCTCTCGCTTCGGTTCGCGTATCCCGCTCACGCTACCTGTCTCTTCGCGCGTTCGCTGGAGACTTGTGTGTGCTGTGTTTCGTGCGGATTCGGTTCCGAATTTATTACCGATCTTTCTGTGCTCTAGATGGGTTCTGAGGAATGCTCTTGAGGTCCAGTGATTGTGTTAAGTTCTCGAGGCATCGTGAGATGCAGTTCCCGCCCATTACTGGATTAAAGTACGCTGATCCGGTGAGTTTATCGTTTCGGTAATTATTCGATCGCGTATGGATCCGCTCTCGTTACGCTCGCTCCGACCCTCCGGTCAGCTGAGCGCTCCCGATGCACTAGTGTGCGATCCCGTGGCTTAACAGCCAATAAATCATTGTTCCCGTGTTTAGAATTTTGGGACTCCGATATTTTAGATTTCGCGTTCTAGATTTCGCGTTAATTTGTTGGCGAAGGATCGCGACCCTTGTACCACAACCCGCATTCTGAGCAACCGTGCATTTCCGCAACCGTTCGCCTTCGGGAATGCATCGGCGTTAGTTCTCGTTACCGTTCAGTTCCCGTTCGTGTGATCTCGTTTTTCTTGTTCTGTTTTCGTTTTCGGTTGCGGAGGTCGACCGTTCCATCGACCTCCAGATTAGTCCGGCTTGACGATTCCGGCGAAACAAAAATCTGCCCTGCGGAGGTCAACCGTTCCATCGACCTCCAGATTAGTCCGGCTTGGCGATTGCGGCGAAACAAAAATCTACCCTGCGGAGGTCGACCGTTCCATCGACCTCCAGATTAGTCCGCTCCGCTCCCGTTCGGTTTGAGCTTCGATTTTCGCGTTTTCGGTTTTGTTTTTTCTGTCTCTTTTATATTCGCGTTGAGATCTAGGAAAATACGTCACAATACATAATTGATTCTATTACACAGGTACCGACAAAGAAGACTGCTGCGAACATTCGAGCTCACGGCTCGAGCACAGAATCTGGAGGAGCTAACCGAGTTTCTGCGGCATTGCAACTGGTTGTTGCGTCACGACGTTCGGTAAGTACTATTGAGGCACATTCGAAGAAGAGAAACGTGAACATAACTTCCGTTATGTTCACTCGTTTATGTGTTGCTATGCATGTTGTTTATAAAAAGTGACAGTTGTAGACGGACGGTTTGGGGAAAAGGGAGCGGACGTGATCGGTTCCGTCTCTATAATAAAGACTTCTTTCCTTTAATGATTGTTTGAATAAAACCAGTTTATTTAGAAGAGAGCCTGAGTCGAGGCTGTGTCGTAACGAGAAGTACGACACTATAAAATACGATTTAATGAAACATGTCAATTGACGTGTTTTATAAGTATAGAACACATTTTTAGACCACAAGGTGGTCTAAAAATATGTGTGTTCTAGGATCAATTGAAATGTAATCTGTATTTTTGTATCACTACAGATGAATCAGGATCTACTTACTACCATCTTGTCGATTTTTCCTTCGAGTCCATGGCGCTTCTGGATATACTGAGAGACCTACTAAAAGATGCCTGTACATCGTCCGCCGACTTGCTCGATTTCGTTGAAGCCTACAAGTCACTAGTAGAGCATGGACACAAGTCACACTTTGTTGATTTCATTATCTTAAAGTACAAAGTCGGGGATCCCGAAGACGAAGCGACAGACACCGAGCAAATTAAACCGCGGTAAACTAACGAATGTATTATAAAGAAAATATTTATTTCTGCGGAATCAGGTATCGTTAAAAATACCGATGACCATAGACATTTCAGGTTTGACGTCGCAATGATCTCGAAAGTGTAAGTCTACCGCTATCTACACATGCACCAACTGAATAATTGCGACAAACCGGAAGAAGATATGTGGATAGAAAGGCCCGTCGTGAACGATTACTATGCGGCGAATACACCCTTTTGCGGTATGTTATAATTCGTATTATTACGGTTATTATCAATATTGAATTGCGTGAGCAATTCAATTCAATCCAACTGTTAAAGTCTTATAAGTAAAATCAGTGGAATTTCTCAGAAAAAGGCGTTGTGGTTCCGACGCGAGTTTGATTACGTTAGATAATCTTAAATCTTAAATAATCTTAAATAATGAGAATATAAAACGATGAATTGGTAGATTTTGTTACAGCGATTTTTGTAAGAAATTTAACGACAAGATGCTTTTTTTACATTGTATCTCAGCTGTGCGATGTAATATCGACAAAAAAATGGCCTCCAACAACGATAACGAGGAAAAATACTGAAAGTAGGGTATTTACGGAGCTTCGGAGTCGGTTTTTTGGTCGGTACAGGACCATAAAAAAGGTGGAGAAGCATAACAATTTAATGTCTGCATGCTAACAATGGTTCTATGCGATGTATTCCATTTTTGCTTCCTCAGAGAGGAAGCTTTGTTTTCGTGAAAAAATTAGTTTTTGAGATTTTGATGTGAACGTGTTCAGAATGTTCCCAAACATCCAAAAAACACATTTAGAAAAAATGTCTGGATGTGTGCGTGCGTGCGTGCGTGCGTGCGTGCGTGCGTGCGTGCGTGCGTGCGTGCGTGCGTGCGTGCGTGCGTGCGTGCGTGCGTGCGTGCGTGCGTGCGTGCGTGCGTGCGTGCGTGCGTGCGTGCGTGCGTGCGTGCGTGCGTGCGTGCGTGCGTGCGTGCGTGCGTGCGTGCGTGCGTGCGTGCGTGCGTGCGTGCGTGCGTGCGTGCGTGCGTGCGTGCGTGCGTGCGTGCGTGCGGGCGTGCGTGCGTGCGTGCGTGCGTGCGTGCGTGCGTGCGTGCGTGCGTGCGTGCGTGCGTGCGTGCGTGCGTGCGTGCGTGCGTGCGTGCGTGCGTGCGTGCGTGCGTGCGTGCGTGCGTGCGTGCGTGCGTGCGTGCGTGCGTGCGTGCGTGCGTGCGTGCGTGCGTGCGTGCGTGCGTGCGTGCGTGCGTGCGTGCGTGCGTGCGTGCGTGCGTGCGTGCGTGCGTGCGTGCGTGCGTGCGTGCGTGCGTGCGTGCGTGCGTGCGTGCGTGCGTGCGTGCGTGCGTGCGTGCGTGCGTGCGTGCGTGCGTGCGTGCGTGCGTGCGTGCGTGCGTGCGTGCGTGCGTGCGTGCGTGCGTGCGTGCGTGCGTGCGTGCGTGCGTGCGTGCGTGCGTGCGTGCGTGCGTGCGTGCGTGCGTGTGTATGTATGTATGTCTGTGCAAATCAATTAACGTTCATAATTTGAAAACGGCTTGAGATATCGAGGTGAAATTTATCACAAATTTTGAGGGGTCGATCCTCATTATTTGTTCCAATTTTTTGCCAAATCTATGCAGTCGTTCAGATTTTACGCGGCTTTGAATTTTTTCGATAATGTCTGTGCGCGATCTAGCGGCCTGAATTTTTGACATATCGGGCTAAAAACTTGGACATAAATGGACTGTTATCGACCAACGATCGGTATTGAATTTGGGAATAATCGGTTGAACCTTTCAAATTCTATGTCATTTTGAATTTTTTGAATTTCATGCAATTTGTTTTCTCGCCTCATTTTTTCGTATTAAATATTCATCTATGAATTTAAAAAAGTGTCAGATTCGTGATCAGCGTGATAAAATACATGGAATTACAGTCCCGGAGCGACAACTAACGAAAAAGTTTCCCAGGCATTTTTATAACCCAAATTGCAAAAATGAGTGATTTTAGGTATTTGTAAACAACGATTTCTTTGCTTTCCGATGGCATCGCGGAAAAACCCAGGTGCCTATCGTGATCTACAGCAAGACATACACAAGACGATGGATATGATGGGATTAAAAAGCTAGATAAAGAGGTATCACTAGGAATTCTGGAATAAAAATCGAAAGGGCAAAAAAAATTCGGGAGCGCATATTTCCATGTATTTTTTCGCGCCAAACGCAGATTCGACAAAGTGAAACGTGACGATGGAATATTTTTTTACGCGCTGAACCTGAATCGATCAACCGTTTTGCATAAAACTCTAAGACGTTGACGTTGAAAAGTTTGAAAATTGAAATTTTCATTTCGCTGCCTTATAAAGTTGAAAATTGACATTTTCATACCGCTTTTTCATAAGGTTCCTTTATTCGCGAAGCTTCCTCTATGAGGAAGCCAAAAATACAGACAATGCTTCCTCATAGAAGCTTCGCGAATAAAGGAACCTTATGAGAAAGCGGTATGAAAATTTCAATTTTAAACTTTGTAAAACTATTCTTGCCTCTTATCAGTATCCTGTAAGGCGAGTCTAAACTCCTCTCTCTCGCTCTCACAGAATTCCCATGGCGCTGTCTCTCTCACACTCAAGCAACCGCCGGCTGGGTTTAGCCTCCTCTTAAGGGACGGCTAAACACGTATGAGTACGAGAAAAACAGAGTTGAAATTTTGAATGCATTTTTCTCTGGAACGAATCTATAAAATGAGAAATGAATTACGGGGTGCACTGTGTGATTTTTATTTTTATAATTATTATTTCATAAAACTTATTTCATAAAACAATTTTTATTTCATAAAACCGTTTCGGTGAACAATAGATTAAAAATGTTGTGAGATTATGGTTGATCTTTAAGAGGATGCTGAAGCTGTTTTTTTTATTTTTTAACCTGCCTTAACCGTTCTACCGATGGAACTAGACCATTTTTCAGTTCCACTTACCATTGTTAATATGCTACGCTTATGCGTCAAAACATGCAGAACTATGATATTGGCATAAAAGCTTTAGCGTGCAGTCAAATTTCGATTGAAAACTTACAAGGAATTAAGAAAACCGAATATTATAGTTTGCGAGGGTGCATGAACGTAGTGTCACGATTCACGCATAGGTCAATCACATCGTGTCCTACACACATCATGTCCTACTACACGACATTCATGCCGTTGTCATCGACTCTGATCACCAGTCACAAGTCGATAGACTAAGTGAACGCTATGGATGATTATCTTTTGTGTCAGCAATTTTCCGACGATTTTGGAATATTCGGAGAACTTCAAAGAATCGGCATGCACGCTCTTTTGACGTATGCAAGATCAAGAATTTTTATATCCTACAGAATGGATGTTGTGAACATTTCAGCGGCCATGTTGGTTTTCGGGACAATTTGTAATGTTCGATTTTCCAGGAAGCGACTTTACAAAACCATTTTTTGTAACCGGCACTAACGTTGCCCAACTGTAACTTCTCGATGAAGAATGTGTCGAGTACTAACACCTTGAAGTCTTTCTTCTTCGCGATGTCTTGAGCCATGTCGAAAAATCCATTGATGACGCTGTCGTTGAGCCACTCGTCGGAGCAGTGTTTCGAACGTCTGGGAAGACTCGACGACAATTTGGAAACTGCTCGGGATATTTTAACGACGGGTCGAGCAAAGCCTTTGGATTTCAGTCCCAATTTCTATGGTATTCGTGTGCAGACCTCACTTCTTTTAGCGTATCGCAAGGCCTTTCGTCGACCGACGGCAACGCTTATAACTTTTTCGTATTAACCGTGGCACCGCAAATTTTCAAATCGTCTCCGGAATCTTCAGCCGATGCAGAAGCACTTTCGGTTGTCGACGCAAGTTTTCAATATTTCATTTTTACAGCTAAAGTGTGACGACGAAATAAACAATAACATTTTTGAACGTGCTAACTCACTGCGCGTTGATCGGTGCATCTTAATAAACAAGCACAGAGATATTACTCCCCACCAGCTGATTATGACCAATTGTTGTTGTATTTGTTGTATGCGAGGAAAAATATTCACAAACACATTTAGAAATAACTCAAACACACCCTAGATATTATTCAGAAATTTTCGCACATTTCACCATGACATTAAGGGCATGTGGTACAGACTCAGTCGGTAACAAATCGCCTTCCCTGTTTTCTCCAAAACGATTGATATGACGAGCAAAAGCAAATTAGGTTTTCATACTTATATCTATTGACTATAAAAACCTAATTTGATTTTGGTTGAAGCATCAACCATCACGGAGAAAATAAGGAAAGCTATTTGTTACCATCGGAGCATCGATACGTATGTATCACATGCCCTTAAATACAGCGAAAAATCACTGAACTGATATTCCGAGCGATGAGCTTGTTTACGGTTCCTTCGAGCGTTGAACTCTCATACAACTGCGGGAGAGCAATACGGCGGCAGGAGAGGACGGGCAAACAAACGATATTCCGCGGGTTTGTTGCTGTTGGGTTGCCCTACAGAGGTGCCTTGATAAAAAAAAGTCAGTCTGCTTTGTATAGCGTGTTCAGTGACAATTTTAGCGCGAAACTCAAGTGCGTTAGAAAGAACCGTTAAGGTATGGAAGCGTCTAAAAATTGTATAGAATCGCTGGAGTACAGGGGCAGGTTGTATTTGGCGTAAGAGAATGAGTTTTGTTTTCTCCCTTGCGTCAAGAGAAGCGATCGTGAAGAATTTCAAACAATCCCGAACAATGCCGAAACACTTGACCGCTTCAAGTGTTTCGGCTATAAGTATCGTAGACGTTGTGAGATATAGTTCGAGAGGGCAGTAGCTATTGGTCAAGGGTTTTTGGAATAATCATAACTTCTCGTTATCGCCATTTACATTTGATATAGCGAGTTACCTGTCCTCGCTGCGGTGCGATGAGTACATCGAGGCGGATATTAGCGAGAATTACCAAACGCTAGGCCATTTGGTAATTCTCGCTAACGAACGAGCGACATATCGACCAGAGAGTGATTTGGCAGGTGCTACGGGTCCACTCAAAAAGTCAAAAAAAGAAGAAGAAAAGTGATTTGACACGGTGGGGATAGGGCATAGGAGAGCGCGAAAAACAATTCATTTGGTGCATTTCTCGTTGAGTAGCGACGAGTAACAGACAGGCTACTGTCACCTGTGGTATCCTACAGAGGACCGTTCGGTTGCAGCATCGCCTTTCCAACGACTTTTACACCGGTGAGCTTTTCTTTTTTCTTTTTGCTTCCTCATAGAGGAAACTTTGTTTTCGTGAAATTGTTTTTTTCAAGATATGAAAATTGTTAGGAGTCTTAAGGCTCTAAACGAGTATGTTCGCTGGCATACAGATGGGATACTACTTGAGGTATGTATTATGCAGTGCCGAAGAGTTTTCTCCAAAGCTGACTCTTTAAATGTATTTTTAAAGGGTCTTAAGGCTCTAAACGAGTTTGTTCGCTCGCATAGAGATGCGGGCTGGTCGGAAGCATGCCGAAAAATTATGAAATAATTCATAGATATTACTTGAGGTATGTACTATGCAGTATCGAAGTTTTCTTCAAAGCTGACTCTTTAAATGTATTTTTAAAGGGTCTTAATGCTCTAAACGAGTTTGTTAGCTCGCATAGAGGTGTGGGCTGCGAACATCGGCCCGCGCAATAGTATTTTTTATCTTGTACTCGTGTGACTTCGACATTCCTCAAAGTTTCGGATCTTTTCCGGAATCGCAATGAATTTCACAGTGTTGAAACTACCTACCTACCAAAGTCATCTTGGTTCCTTGCCTGGACAATTTTGGTGCGATTTTTTTTATATATAAAGATATGCTCGCGCCTTTGACGCGCGTTCACGGCCAATGATTTTATTCATACTTTAAAACGTACTGCACTGTCCCGCACAGCGTACACGCCGAGAATGCAATCGGGTTGGGGCATCAATTACCGGACGCTTTACGTGACTGGGGGCACACGTATTGTTGGACACCATGTAACTAGAACGATTGAGAATAAGAATTCGTAGACTGATGGTGTGCGTCCCACATGGCCATAGGACCGCCACAGCGACGCTCGGGGAGTCCGTGCCACTTGCATGGCGAGACACGTGATCTTCAGTGAGCGGCTCGGTTATGGTCTCGTCCCGTCTTTTCTGTCACAAGTGTGCATACCGTCCCCTAATGATACTAAAAAAAACAACAAAATATCATTATCAGTGTCTTATCGTAATAACAGTGCTATCAGTATAATAAAAAATGTTTAAAGTTCGCATGTCGCTCAACGATTAGATTGATTATAAAAGTACAATTTTTGTGCGTCGTAGCTAGCGAGCAATTTGAAAGATTCTACTGCCGCGAACTTGAGTGCACTTTAGGTGCTCGTTATTGAAATGATGTTTTGAAGTGCCGGAAGACTTTAACAGGGTTTATCGATTTTAAAAACTCTCGATCGTCTTCCTCTCACAGTGGAATCATTGATGGAACAGCAATTACTTTTTTTCATCAAATAAATTATTCGAGGCTGATTAACACTACCAATGTTTTGTGTTCTCAATGATACGGTGAAGAATCGACAGTAAGCTTATGTAGTGCAGTCGCACTCACATCAGTCACGTCCCGCCCGTATATTCCGGATTCCTTCGAATTCTCGCAGCCGATCGGTGTCTTGAAATCCCAGGGGAATCATCTCGAGCTCTGCAACAGTCCGTCAATGTACGCGTTAACAAACTCCACAAGCGAGCCACGGCCCAGCACTCGCCTCATAATGTACTGACTCTCTTGCTGCAGTCTTTATTTTTTTTATTTTTTTGTTGTTGTAATAAAATTTACTTTGCAGTAGTTAACGTTTTGTCGTCGTCGTACATTGATTTTTCTGTGTCGATTGTCGTTGCAGCAAAATTGCTGTCTCTTTTGATCGTCGGAGCTGGCGGTGAGTTTGAAAACATCGGATCCCTTGCAAATTTCTTGGACACAGTCCTCGTTGATGTTGCAAACGCCGCGCTCCGTGTCCGCGACGGAGCCGATGGTTTTTTTGCACAACAAACATTTGTTCATCACGACCCTGAAATACAAAAGTGAATTATATCTTATCAAATAAAAACTGTAATTCTCGAGAAAAATGGTTCCAAAATATTTTGAGGTTATGTTGATCTTTAGCCTCACCTTAACAAGAGGGAACGCGATTGAGCCATTGAGCTACCTTGCCGTTTTCTCGTAGGTTGAACCGTTAGGCTTCTCCAATGATCGGAAACTGTAGGAATTACGCATCTCACATCTGGCCGATTTTCATTGAGATACCGCTATCCAGTCCTCCGAGGATGCTCGTTGTCACCTCGACCGACGGACGGACATGACACCTATGGTGCAGGGTCTGCATAATCACTAACGTACCGCGCACTAATAAACCCCCGCTTCAGGGCCCATTTCGTTTTTTTTATTTTCTAGCGAAACGAAGGACCACCAAACGTTTTAATTATGATATTCATGACCACCAAGCGATTACGCATCGATTAAGCCCTAATTGAGTCGATTTAAAAAAAAATGTTTGGCCAACTTTGGGCCTCATTTTTGTTTAATTATTGTAATTAAACGATTGACCACCAAACGTTCTAATTAGACTACCAATCACCACCAAACGACCACCAAACGAATGGTCTAAGTTAAAATTTAAAAAGTTAAAGTTGCATAGCTAACTTTCCAAAGCTGAACTTGCCAGGGACTGTAAAAAAAGTTTGGACTTTTTATCACAACTTATTGGCCACAAACGTCCTCAATTTATTATTTGTTACTTTTCCAACCGCACCATCCTGTTGTACCCCGAATTATTTTGCCGAATTAAAATTAAAGAAATATAAAATAAATTAGGAAATACATTGGGAAATACTTACTGGCAAATCCACCGCGTCGCGAAGCCGACTCGCATAGGAATTTGCCGAGTAAGTATCGTATGACGCCCGGTTAATGCACCCGGCGTTGAGAAATCGTTGAGCGAGAATCGGACGATAGTCGATTCTCGATGTCGAAATAAAGGAAGTAAACCAAAATTGCAGACGTATCAATTTGCACCTCGCGGATCGCGATCGGGAAATTGACAGTCTGAACTCGACTAGAGAACAGAGAGGTTGGTCTCAGAGTTAGGCTCATGTTCAAAAGAAATCAACGATTGTAATAAGAAATACTGGCAACGATCAAATTAATTATCTTTCTTTGAATAAACTTGTTATTTATTTTGTATAAACAAACTTGAGTTTTTACTCTTAATTTGGCAACGATCCCAAATACCTTTAAAATTATATTTGTTGACCTCGCGTACAACAAAATTGGTGGCAGCGGTGGGATCTGCCAAAAGTTTTGTAACCAAACTTAACAAGTAAATAACGACGGCAAGTGCCGAAAAAACCAGTGCGCACGTCAGCATCGACACGCACAAACACAAAAAAAAAAATTATATAAAATTCACCAACTCCGGTGACATCAAGTCTCGACAACGCAGACGTTGAAAGGAGACACCGACGCAAGTTCAACACGCGGACGTTGAATTGCGAGAAACCGGGCCCGACACACAGACGTCAAGGCCACGAAGGAAGCAGAGACAACCGTCATCCCGAGGATCGACGAGAGGAGACCAACCCAGGAGTCCCGAGGACTACCGGAAGGATCAGCAGCATCCAGGAAGGACGACAGCAGCTCGTCAACGAACAATCCCGAACGAGAGGAAGAAAAACCCGCAATGTGGAAAATTCTACTACTGTAAGTGGCAGTCACAATTTTAGTTGCGAAAAATCAAAGCCAGTTAGGAATATATGTCCGCGGACGATCGAGCGAGATCGTTAAGATTATCGGGTACAAGAGTACTGTCAAGGTCACTAGACTCATTCGTAAATAATTTCTTAAATTTCGAAACCGTAGAGCCGGAAGAAAATATCCATCCGAAAAAACGCGTAAAATCCTCCGGGTTAGAGCAAGAGTCACCCGACACCTCGCGCGAAACCGAACACGAGTTTTACGATACCGTAGAGACCGAAAGAAATTACGAAATAAATTTGTGTAACAGAATGGCAATGCGGGTATAAATGATTGATGAGAGGTGATATATATATTCGTAGCTGGTTTATTAGTCGCAGCGGATAATTGTCGAGAGTTATGGAGAGTGTACCGGTTGAAGGCTCGAGTTGGACTGATGTGAAGCGGGCGTGAAGCCGAGGGCCTGACGCGCGCTTCACAAAGGGACAAAGTCGCGACAGAGTGTCGCGACGCCCGCGATAAGGCCCGTCTCACGGCTCTAAGCCGTGCGGCCGGATGCAGATAACCCGGGAGGGCTTCTGCGTATTAAACGCAGCGGAAAAGTAACACCGCTGCGTTGGTGAAAGGTAATAAGAGGCTGGAGCCGTTACACTCCCCCTCCAGAGAAAACGATGCCCCCGCATCGGATGTTAAACAGAATTTACATTTGTCAAGTGTGATTCTATATAAATTAAAAGTTTTTTGGGGGTTTTTGTTTTTTTTTTATATTTTCAGTTTTGTGTAGATGTGTTATGTTTTGTATTTTTCTTTCTTGGTTTTGTTTCGTTGGTCGTTGAATGGTTCTTCTTTTTTTTTGTTGTCGTCCGAATTTGGTTTTATTTTTCTTTTTTTTTTTTAATTTCCTTTGTTTGGTATCTGTCTCGGCACTCTCTCGCTGCTGAATATATTTGTGTGGTAAATATCGGCATCTATGCTGATCTGTAACAATCTAAAAAAAATCTGTTATTTGTTCGTGTTAGTGGGAATGGTTTGGTTAAGTTGGATGGGTTTAAATTTGGTGTTAAAAAACAGTTAAAAAAAAAATTAAAATGTCCTGTTTGATTCGTGGATCGATGGTTTGTTCCATCGGTGGTGTTTTATCGGGAGTGTTCGTGACTTTTGAGTCCCAATATTCCTGTGTCATTTCAGGTGACATTGGCACAGGTGATTGTGTTTTTAATTGTGCATCCTCAGGATCTGGTTGGGTTGGGGTTTCTGGTATTATATCGTTGGTGTAAGTTACTCTGGAGTCCCAATATTCTGTTGTTAATTGTGGTGATGGTTGTGGATCTAAGTCTGATGATGGTTGTAGATCTGAGTCTGAGGATGTTGAATGCGGAAGTTGGAATCGAGTTCTTGTTTCTCGTTGTGGATTTTTTGTTTTGCGGGTGCTGCGCGTGATTTTAGAATCCCAGTATTCGTCTGTTACTTCGGGTGACAGATTCTCAGGATCGTTTAAATTTTTCGGAGTTGGTAGGTTTTTGGGTTGAGTATCGGGTACTGTTTGAGTTTTGCCGTTGAGGATATAGCGAAGCGGGTAGGGGAAAAAAATAAAGATGGTAACACGAAATTATAACAACGAAAATAAGTGATTTATATTTTCAATCGCAATAACCTACACAGATGCACAGAACGCTGTGCAATGAACTGAGCTGAATACAAAAAACAAATGCCGAAATAATTCCCGAGTTGAGCCGTCACAATTTTATTAATCCGCGAGACAACCGGGTGAGCTGTACCGTGTGCGACTCGACGCGTCGCACACCTGTTGAGAACGCGCGCGTCGCCGGCGAAAAACACTTCGTACTTTCCCGGACGAAACACGTCGCGTTATGCTCCGAGTGAGCTGAACGACACCTCAGCCGGATGCTGAGATCGTCCCCGTGATGATGCACCGAATGTATGAGCAGACCCGTGAGATGAAGTGAGCAGAAACCGGTAAAAACAATGAGCGTCTTGAGAGCACGTGAATACTAGATCGCGGCCATTAGCAAGATGTTTCGAGAAGACGCCGGTTGCACACGGCACGACGGCATCTTCCCTTGCCGCGCGTGCGCGAGAGACGCGCCTGAGCTCGAGCGAAAGCGCCCGGGAGGTGCTGCCACCCGGCAGCTGCCCGGCCGTCTCGCGCGACTCAGGCGAGACGTCGGATTCTCGAACATTCCGCCCGCCATCAGCGACGGCGTTGATGATGTTAGTTGTTGTCCGTCTCCGATGAATCCGACGATGGTGATGTGGGCAGAAGAGCGAGCTTGGCAATGGGCCTGGTGAGCGTGGTGACGGCCGTCTTCAGCGTCGCCACCCTGGCGAGTCCATCCCTCCCCGGGTGAAGTTGAAGAATCCTGGCGAGCGGCCATTTGCATGGTGGAAACCGCTCGTCGGTGATGAGCACCAGCGAACCAACCTTGAGCTGATTCGACGGATGGTGCCACTTGGAGATGGACTGCTGTCGCTGCAGATAATGAGCCGACCACTGCGACCAAAATGCCTGCACACGTTGTTGGATGAGTTGCCAATGAACCAGCTGCGAAGTTCCGAGAACCGGTAGCGTTGGTTCAGGTAAAGTGTTGAGAGCTCGGCTGATGAGAAAATGACCCGGAGTGAGCGCCGAAACGTCCTGCGGGTCGTCGGTAAGCGGCTCCAGAGGCCGAGAGTTCAGGATGGCCTCGATTTGAGCGAGCAGGGTGGTGAGCTCCTCGTAGGTGAGCTGCGTGTCGCTCACCGTGCGACGCAGGTGGAATTTGGTCGATTTCACGACCGCTTCCCATTTTCCGCCCATGTGCGGAGCCGCTGGCGGGTTGAAACGCCATTGAGCCCGGTCTGATGAGAGCATCGCGGCGATTTCCCGGTGCTCGTGCGTGGTCCGGTCGAACAACCGTTGAAGAGCGGCATCCGCTCCGACGAAGTTGGTACCGCAGTCCGAGTACAGGGACGATGGAATTCCCCGTCGAGCCGAGAATCGTCGATACGCTGCGATGAACCCCGTCGTCGCATAATCGCTGACGACCTCCAGGTGAACAGCCGAGGTTGAGAAGCACACAAACACGCAGATCCAGCCCTTGTAGGTTTTGGATCCTCGTCCCTTGAGGGTTTTGAGCGTGAGCGGTCCTGCGTAGTCCACGCCAGTGTGGCTAAATGCAGGTGAGGGTGACGACCGAGAGAGAGGTAGTTGGCCCATCAGTTGATGGGCACGGATCCCCCTCTGCCGGGCGCACACCACGCACCGCAGAACGTGAGACTTCACAGGGGCTCTTCCTCCGACGATCCAATACGCCTGGCGCAGGTGTGCCAGGGTGAGTTGCGTGCCTCCGTGTAACGTGCGCCGGTGAGCGTCGCCGATGAGCAGCTCCGTGAGTCGAGCGTGACGAGGCAGGATAGCAGGATGCTTCCCTTCCTCCGTGAGCGTTGACTGATTGAGCCGCCCTCCAACTCGGATGATCCCATGCCCGTCGACATAAGCAGTCAGCCGAGTGAAGGGGTGGTGACGAGACAGCGTAGAGCCCGAGAGCATGGTACGCAGCTCCGATGAGAAGTACGCCGCCTGAGTTGCCTTTACCCAGAATCGCTTCGCCTCTTCCATGGCGTCCGATGAGATGACCGCGATCGGCGGATCGGTGAGCCTTTTCCTTAATTTGAGAGCGATTCTGAAACAAACAGACGTGAGACGAAATAATTTAACCAGGGTCGACACCTGGTAGATCAGATCCCAGTGATAGTCGACGCGTGGAGCCGCGACGACAAGTGAGATTCCCGGACGTGCCTCTTGTGCACAGAGACCATCCGAGACCGATGTTGTTGGTTGAGCCGGCCACGAGTTCTCGCCTTGGGTGAGCCAAGACGGCCCATTCCACCAGAGCGGGTGACTTCCGAGCTGAGCAGTGGTGACGCCTCGGGAAGCACAGTCAGCCGGGTTACTTATTCCCGGGACATGCCGCCAGTGAGCGTCTGCTGTGAGGTCCTGAATTTGTGCGACTCTGTTTCGCACGTAGTCCTTCCACCTGGAGGAATGTGAGCGAATCCACATGAGCGTTACCGATGAGTCCGTCCACAGATGAGTTGATTGAATGTCCAGGTGCAGTGTGGCCTGAACGTACTTGACGAGTTTCGCCAAGAGCAGCGCTGCAGTGAGTTCCAACCGAGGAATGGTGAGCCGCTTGAGCGGTGCTACCTTGGTTTTGGAGCACACTAATGCCGACTGAGCGGCTGTGGACGGTGAGCTGACTACGATGTAGACTACCGCTGACATCGCCAGTTGAGATGCATCCGAGAAGCCGTGTATTTCCACTGCTATGTCGGCCCATGTATTGAGCCATCGGGGTAGAGAAAGCCTGGCCAGGCAAGTGAGATCTTCTCGGAGGTTGAGCCATTTAGCTGAGAGCGAAACCGGCAAGGCGTCGTCCCAGCCGACCTTGTGCAGCCAAAGCTCCTGCAGGAGCATCTTGGCTCGGATTGTTACCGGTGAGATGAAGCCAAGTGGGTCGAAAATCTGAGCGACTTCCGACAGCACAATCCGTTTCGTGAGCTTTTCTGGTACTGGTGAGAATCCCGATGAGAACACGAACTCGTCGTCGTGTGGAAGCCACCTAATTCCGAGAATCTTGGTAGCGCAATCGTCCAGTGAGAGGTGATCCTTGGTGTTCGCCGATGAGACCGACGTGAGCAGATCCTGATGTGTGGAGTGCCATTTGGCCAGCGGAAAACCGCCCGCCTGGCATAACCCCTTCAGCTGGTGAGCGACCGTGATGAGCTGTTCCACTGTGTCTGCACCTCCGAATATGTCATCGACGTATCTTCCTAGCCGCAGCGCTGGCAGTGCCAACGGAAACCGATGGCCTTCGTCCTCTGCCAACTGCAGCAGAGTACGAACGGCAAGGAATGGTGCTGCCTTCGTTCCGTAGGTGACGGTGGTGAGTTGGAACGGCACCGGGTTAGACTGGCTGTCGGTCCACAAGATTCGTTGCAGATTCCAGTCGTCCGGATGTACGTTGATCTGCCGGAACATCTTCGTGATGTCAGTTGCGAAGAGACAGCGATGAAGTCGAATCCAAATGAGCACGTCCGGGATGTCGAGCTGTAGTTTCGCACCTGTGTGCGAAATGTCGTTGAATGACAGGCCTGAGGTGGTCGCGGCAGAGCCGTTAAACACCACCCTCAGCTTCGTTGTTTCCCTGTCCGGCCTGAGAACTCCATGGTGCGGCAGGTAATAGTGCACCTCACCGGCAGAAGCGACGGCCGGTGCCTTCGCCATATGACCGAGCTCCTCATATTCGGCCATGAACCGGTGATAGAGTGTCCGAAGGCTGTCATCCCGAGCAGCTGAGCATCTGCTGCAGGCACCGATGAGCTGTACGATACGAATTCCCCAACAGCGTGACCGCTGATTTGAGAGGAATCCGCACGACGTATTTCCCTGTTGAGTCCCTGGTGTGAGTTGACCGGAAGTGAGCCTCGCACTCCTCTTCCTCGGGGGTGAGCTGACCTGGTGTGCCCGACGGAGGTTCTTCCTGAGTCCAGAACTTCGTGAGAAGCTCCTGGAGAATAGCGTCTTCAGGCCGTGCCGTGGCCGTGCGTGCTGTACACGCGACTGCGTGAGCAGCTTGCACCGGTCCGAGCACCAGCCAGCCAAAAATGGAGAGTTGAGCCATTGGCTCCGTCGGAGCCCCTCGGATGATGTTGGGTTTGATGATCTGGCTGTAGTGATCTGCGCCGATGATGAGGTCTACAGGCCGTGGCGTGAGAAAGTCCGGATCGGCAAGCCGAAGCTTAGCCAGATGAGGCCACGCCTGCATTGGAGCCTCGAACGATGGAAGTATCGAGGTGACCGTCCTCAAGATGTGAGCTGTCACTGTAACTGAGTGCGAGGTATGAGTAGACCGTAATTCAAGTTGAGCTGTACCTTTAGTTTGAGTAGACCGTGATCCGCCGATGCCGTAGATCGGAATCGACGAACGTCGACGCGGTAGACCGAGTAGACCGATGAGTTGTTCCGACGCGAATGTGAGTTCCGACCCTGGGTCTACCAGAAGCCGAACCTCGTGAGCGGTCACCGCATTGTCCGTGTGAGCGAGTGCTGTGGCGAGCAGCGACGAACAAGTTGAGCTGAACCCTGATGAGCGACCGATTGCACCGAAGCTTCAAGCGTTGCCAGATGAGCTGGCCGGTTGAGTCTCTGCGCCGTCTGCAGGCGCCGTAGCACGGTTCGAAGCTCCGTGCAGCATCGTATGGTGCTTCGACGAGCACTCCTTGCACGCCCCTTTCGAGCGACACATGTTCGCGTTGTGTCTTCCCAGGCAATTAAAACACAACCGCTTGTCGACCACAACCTGACGACGAGCACGTGCGGTCAACTCCCGGAACTTCAGGCACGCCACGATGAAGTGCTTCCCCTTGCACAAGTCGCAGGGATAGGCGTTGGGGTTCTCCACGGGTTTCGCCTGAGCACCCTTCTGTTGAGTTGATGCCTGATGAGCCGTCTTCTTCGACGCTCCCTTGTTCTTCGCGGCCTGTGCCGTCGCCGCATCCTCCTCCACCTGCTCCTGAGCCCGTGCGCGGTTCAGCAGGAATGCCATCATCCGATCATAGGAGGGATACTCCATGGCCGAGCTGATGGTGTTCTCCCACACCTCTTTCGTCGCGCGATCCAGCAGGTGAGAGGCGTGGAACACCAGCAGGTATTCCCACAGCTGTGGGCCAACCCCGAGCGCACGCAGCCCTTGTTGAGCCTTCGTGATGGTCGCATGAATCTTGAGCAGACCGGCGGCGCTCTTCGACGTGAGCGGAGTGAGTGCAAATATCGTGCTGAGATGGGCTTGCACATGCACCCGTTTGTTGTCGTACCGATCCTTCAAGATGTTCCATCCGATCGCGTACGACTCCTCCTCCATCGGCAGGTCAGCGATGAGATCCGCAGCTTCGTCCTTGACGCTCAACCGGAGGTAATGAAACCTTTCCAGGTCGGTGAGCGTTTCCTCCTTGTCGATGATGCTCCCAAAGAGGTTGGCGAACCCCGGCCACTCCTTGTAACTTCCCTTGAATTCCGGCAGTTTGAGCTCCGGTAGATGTGAGCGGTCCGCGTGGCAGACCGGTGCCATGGGCGCCGCCGCGACCGGTACCGATTCCGGAGGAAGCTGATCCTTCAGTTGAAAAATGCGCTGCCGGAACTCCGCCTGAGCCCGGCTTGCCTGCCGGCCCACCTTGTCGCGCATGTATGCGTGGTCTTCCAGCAGTCCGGCACAGTCCCTCACGAACGCGTAGTGCCGGTCGTGAAAACGGTCGTAGTGGTCGTCCATGAGGTGGAGCAGATCGTTGAGCGTGGCGTGGGAGCATCGCGAGAGATCTGTCGGGACCCTCTCCGCCATGTCGAGGACGTCCTCCAGGAGCTCCATCTGTCCTGCGAGTCGACCGGCGAAATCGGCCTTTGACAGAGCCAGCGTCCTTGGCGACCGTCGACCGCCGTCCGATGCTGGTACCGCAAGCGCGGCTTCGGTTGCCCCGAGTGACCGCCCGCTGGCCAGGTCCGATTTCCGTTCCCTCGCGGAGTCGTCCGGCTCGACCGGGTCCGACATCTTGCCGTGTCCTAGCGCAACCCTCGCGCAGACAAGCGCGACCTTCGCGCAGACAAGCGCGACCTTCGCGCAGACAAGCGCGACCTTCGCGCAGACAAGCGCGACCTTCGCGCAGACAAGCGCGACCTTCGCGCAGACAAGCGCGACCTTCGCGCAGACAAGCGCGACCTTCGCGCAGACAAGCGCGACCCTCGCGCAGACAAGCGCGACCCTCGCGCAGACAAGCGCGACCCTCGCGCAGACAAGCGCGACCCTCGCGCAGACAAGTGCGACCCTCGCGCAGACAAGCGCGACCTTCGCGCAGACAAGCGCGACCTTCGCGCAGACAAGCGCGACCTTCGCGCAGACAAGCGCGACCTTCGCGCAACAAGCGCGACCCCGAGCGAACACGCGTTAAAATCGCACTGTAAACCGTCGCGAACACCGACGCAAATAATCGCGAAAAATGTCTGTGCGAATGAACAAACGCCACAATGTCAAGAACGGCTCACCGTAAATGTTTGTACACGCACGCGGCACCGTTGAGTTGCCCGATCACAAAAGAGTTCCACCACGTGGACTCGTACCGCGCACTGTACCCGCTGAGATCTCCGAACTGTCAATGTAGTGCGAGCGAGACGCGACACACGAATTCACTCGCGCACTAGACTGTTGAGCTGTCCACGACGCTCGAGAGTGAGAGAGCGCGACTGTCCGACGTCACCGACCGCGCGTCGCACAGCTGAGACTCGGCTAGCGGTGGTGGGGAGAGTCGATCCGCGATCTCTCGCCGCACGTACGCCGAGCGAGCGGCCCAAAATGGCCGGACGCGCGAAGAAAGGCCGAGCGCGCGCACTGTCGACGCACGAGACTCGAACAATGGCTGAGCGCGGGAGCACGGCACGTCGCGAGCAACCTCTCACCGGCACGAGAGTCGACCGAGATGATGGCCGAACGTCCAAGCGCGAGCGAGAGAGCCGATGCACTGTCCGAGCGTCGCGGCGCGAGAGAGACGCACGACACGCTCCCTCTCGTCGCACCGACGGTTGAGCTGCCCGATGAGTGCACGCGCACTGAACACTGCGTAGCACTGCCGCTACCCGTTCGCTATCCGGCTCGAAGGACCAAAATGTTTGAGTTTTGCCGTTGAGTATATAGCGAAGCGGGTAGGGGAAAAAAATAAAGATGGTAACACGAAATTATAACAACGAAAATAAGTGATTTATATTTTCAATCGCAATAACCTACACAGATGCACAGAACGCTGTGCAATGAACTGAGCTGAATACAAAAAACAAATGCCGAAATAATTCCCGAGTTGAGCCGTCACAATTTTATTAATCCGCGAGACAACCGGGTGAGCTGTACCGTGTGCGACTCGACGCGTCGCACACCTGTTGAGAACGCGCGCGTCGCCGGCGAAAAACACTTCGTACTTTCCCGGACGAAACACGTCGCGTTATGCTCCGAGTGAGCTGAACGACACCTCAGCCGGATGCTGAGATCGTCCCCGTGATGATGCACCGAATGTATGAGCAGACCCGTGAGATGAAGTGAGCAGAAACCGGTAAAAACAATGAGCGTCTTGAGAGCACGTGAATACTAGATCGCGGCCATTAGCAAGATGTTTCGAGAAGACGCCGGTTGCACACGGCACGACGGCATCTTCCCTTGCCGCGCGTGCGCGAGAGACGCGCCTGAGCTCGAGCGAGAGCGCCCGGGAGGTGCTGCCACCCGGCAGCTGCCCGGCCGTCTCGCGCGACTCAGGCGAGACGTCGGATTCTCGAACAGGTACTTTCGGTTGTTTATTTGCCAACCTTTCACTACGCCTAGTCGGTTCTTTTGGCGTCTTTTTCGTTCGCTTTTTGACTGGTTCGGGCAATCGTTTTTTCGGTTGCTTTGATTTAGTAGTTTCTCGAGATTCTAAAGTTGCGGGTGGTGATCGGAAGTTTGGTGGTATCGTCCGTTTTTTGCTATTTTCGTCTTTTTGTAGATCGTTAGATTTTTGTATCGGAACTGAAGGTGGTGACCTAAAGGTCGGCTGGACAGGTGGTTTGCCAGCGTTCTCGTTCTCGGATTCCGTTTCGTATTCCGTATCGTTTTCCTTATTCTTAGCTTTTTGGTTATCGTTTTTGTTTTCAGATCTATTGGTTTTTTCGCTTTTGTCACCGTATAAGTGGCCGGTTTTCCCATCAGGGCTGACTTTTTCGCGAAACTCGCTTTTGTTTTGCTGCGATAAGCTTTTTGTTTTTTGTGGCCTCGTTGGACTCTTTTCTTTTTGTTGCCTCGTTGGGCTTTTTTCATTTTGTTGCCTCGTTGGGCTTTTTGTATTTTGTTGCCTCGTTGGGCTTTTCGTATTTTGTTGCCTCGTTGGGCTTTTCGCTTTTTGTGGCCTCGTTGGGCTTTTTTCATCTTCTGTCGTGCTATCTTCTATATCTGTATATTTATATTGTTTTTCTGTATCATTTCGTTTCCTAATTTGTTTGCGCGGTCGTTGCCTATTTCCTTCGTCGTCCGTTGTATCTACTGGACGTTTGGAGAGTCGCCATTGTGGTTGCGTATTCTCCTTTGAGTACAGCTCTTCAACTATTTTCTTCATTGGTTGAATGAGTTCGCCTTCGTTGTCGGATAATTCCGAAATTGATGTTTCGTTGTTTGTATTTAAGTTGGTTTTTGTGGGTACACTCTCTGTTTGTTTTTTGGTTCTCGTCTTTTCCGTTTGTAGGTTTGTTTCTTGTTGGGTTTTTTTTGTTTTTTGTTCCCTTGGTTCGTCGGGTGTATCCTGACTGTCTTCCTGTATAATCCGCTTTTTTTTGGCGCTGGATTTCCGGAGCCCGTATCAGTTGTTGACCGATTGCGAGTCTCGGGTGATATTTTAGGAGTCAGTTTTTGCTTTTTTGACTCTTGGTTCACGGTATTTTCCGACGAGTTTTCGTCGCGTTGCCTAATCGGCATAATTTCTGCAGGGTTTCTCGACAAAGCGTCGGCAACTACGTTTAGTTTACCAGGTTTGTGTACGATGTCGTAATCGTACCCGTTCAGAATTATTTGCCATCGTTGTAGCTGTTGCGGGATGTCGGGTTTGTTTTTTATATACGTTAACGCTCTGTTGTCCGTGACGAGCGTAAAGCGTTTCCCGTACAAGTACATTTTGAAGTACTCTACCGCATTTACTATTGCGAGTAATTCTTTTTTCATCGCGTCGTACGCGATTTCGGTTTTTTTCAATGCTCTCGAGTAGAACGATATCGGGTGGTCAAAGTCACCGTGTTTCTGGCTAAGTACTGCGCCTATGGCGTAGTCTGATGCGTCTGTAGTGAGAGTGCAAGTTTTGTCGAAATCCGGATATTTTAGAACCGGTCGTTCGACGATTCTTGCTTTTAGGTATTCGAATACTGATTGGCATTCGTTTGTCCATACAAATTTCTCGGACTTTTTCAGTTGTACGGTTAGTGGAATAGCAATCTTCGCAAAATCGCGTATAAACCGTCGGTAGTATCCAGCGAGTGCGACAAAATGCTTAATTCCTTTTTTGTCTTTCGGTATCGGAAAGTTTTTTACTGCGTGGATGTTGTGAGTATTTGGTCTAACGCCATCTGAGGATATGATGTGTCCCAAATAGGTCACTTCTCTGTTTAGGAAGTGGCATTTCTCTGTTTGTAGCGTTAGCCCCGCTGAAGTTAAGCGTTTTGCTAAGGCTTTGAATTTGTTTTCGTGTTCTGTCATGTCTTGTGCGTATATTACTATGTCGTCTAAATAGACAAATAGGTCTGTGCCTTGTAGTCCGGATAGTACGACGTCCATCAACCTCTGAAAGGTTGCTGGCGCGTTTTTGAGTCCGAATGGCATTCGATGGTACTCGTAATGTCCATTCGGGGTTGAGAAAGCTGTTTTATGTTTATCAGCTGGGTGTATCTCGATTTGATAAAACCCGGACGCCAGCTCGAATGTCGAGAAGTAACGGGCGTTACCCAACTGGTCCAATATATCTATGATATTTGGGAGTGGGTACGCGTCTGGCGTAGTTTTATCGTTGAGTTTTCGAAAATCTATTACGATTCTCCATTTTTTGTTACCTTTTGAGTCTGGTTTTTTGGGAACGACCCAAACTGGAGAGTTGTAAGGAGAAAGGGATGGTTGTATAATTCCCTTGTCTAACATATCGCTGACCTGATTTTGTATCTCCTTTTTGTGTACCTGTCGAAACCTATATTGTTTTGTGTTGATCGGTCTGTCATCCGTTGTATGGATCTCGTGTTTTGTTAGTGTCGTATGACCTAGCCGATCTCCGGGTAACCAAAATAGATGTTGGTATTTTGAGACCAATTCAAGCACGTGGTCTCTCTCTGTTTCGTTAAGGTGATCCAGTTGTAGAAGTGCTCGAAGGGCTTCGAGCCTGGATTGATCGTCTAATTGTATCGAGCATACCTCCGCACAGTTCTCATTCTGAGAATCGCGGTAGTCGCTCAATGTGAGATTATTGATCGGTTTTTTCGAGATTGCCTCTACCGGGATTAGCTCAACTGTTGGAATTTCTAGATTAATTTCGCAATTGTGCGAATTAATCGCGCAAAGATACGCGATTCCGTTGGTGTTTTTAACGAGCGCGTTACGCAAGTAAAGACGATAACCTACGTCCATTCTTGGGATATATCCCTCCTCGAGATCGGTTGGTTTTAGTCTGACAGGTACAATAAGCTTTGACCTGCCAGGTATTGTTACTCGTTCGAAGCTCTCGAACGGAATTCGATAGCCAGCGAATGTTATGCAGGCTTCGCTGTAAAGAATATCGGCTGGAGTCCCCCTGAAGAAGACGTCGCCGAGTATAGCGTCCTGCGTAATCGGGAAAAAGTCTTCCACTAAGTGGAACTCGACTTTAAATTCCTTAATTCTCAGGTAGCATCTACCGAGTGTTTTTGCTGTACCGTCTGTTATCCCGTTAAGCTCGTATATTAGCGTCGGATCCACTTCCGTACGCAAGCCTAGGAATGATTGTTTTAACAGGTTTATTTCCGCTCCAGTGTCGGCGAGAAACAAAGCCTGTTTAGTGAATAGATTTGGGGACTCTAAGGTCACCGTTGGTGGTTTGTGCCGTCGCGACAATCCTAACTTAATTGTCGCTTTTCTAATGGTTATACTACCGTCTGTATTTTTTACATGATTAGTACCTATATATTTTACAGGTTTGATTTCGATTTGCGCCTTGTTTGCGTCTTTTATTAGTTTGTCGTTGACGAGCGCTCCGGTGTCCGACCTCTCGTCGCGCTGTCGCGAGAGGCGGATCTCTCGTTTTTTTGAAGCACGCGTTCGAAAATCTGCTCGATTTGCGTTGCATCGAGGCTCGATTGGTGATCTGATTTTCGCGAGTTTCGACCGCTGCTCGGGTTCTGTCTTTCTCGCGAGTTGTCTCGGCTATTTCGGTCACGCGAATTGTCCCGATTATCTCGGTCGCGTGAGTTATTACGATAATTACGCTCTTGCGAATTGTTTTGGTTATTTTGATCGCGCGGATTGTTTTGTTGCGGGAAATTTTGGTAATTGCGGTCCCACGAGTTGTTTTGTTGTCGGTTATTTTGATAATCGCCCGAGCCATCACGATAATTTTCGCGTGAATTGTCTTGATAGTTATTTCGCGGATTATTGTGGTAGTTTCCTCGGGAATTGTTTTGATAATTGTTTTGGTAGTTTCCGCGTGAATTGTTACGGAAACCCCCGCGTGAATTATTTTGATAATTCCCGGGTGGTCCGTTTTGATAGTAGCTGGGCGAATTATTTTGATAATTACCGCGTGAATTGTTTTGGTAACCGCCACGAGTATAATTCTGGAAGTTTCCGCGAAAATTGTTTTGGAAATTACTCGGTGAGTTGTTACGGTATTGGCGGCTGTTGACGCGTGTATTCGTATTTTCGCGTAATTGTTGCACGGCGTAGCATTCTGATGTTGAATGCGTAGGGTTTTCGCGGTGGATCTCGCAAAATTTTTGTCCGTTATTGTCGGTTAGTTGTGTAAACCGAACTTTCGCTTTTTCCGGGCTTTTGTCCCTAGTTTCCGATTTATCGCGTTTTCGTCCCTGGTGTACGTTTTGTCTACGTACGAGTTCGTTTTCGATATTTAGCGCTTCGTCGACTGCGCTGTCGAGGGTTATGAAATCTTTGTGCATAATGATATTCGCAATTTGGTCGAAAAGACCGCGAATAAAAGCTTTTATAACGGTTCGTCGAACTTCGTCGGTGCGGTTATGCAGATACTGCTGCTGATTTTCCGCTCGGTAGACTTCTTTTAATCTGTTTTCAATTTTAATTGCGATTTTTCGCGTGCGCGTCGCGTAATCGAGTACCGATTCGTTATAATTTTGAGAATTTGATTTTAATTCTAGTTCGAGGTCCGATAATTCGACCGGTTTTTCGAGCGCATTTCTGAGATCTCTCAGGAGTGGCTCTAATGTATTATATGCTTTGGCATCGGCGATATCAGCGGCGACTCCCGACAATTTAAGTTGGATGATTTCGAGGAGTTGTGGCTGATCGTTTTCTGAAATGATTTTCGCAGCTTTTTTACAAGCGCGTGTAAAATCGTTCAGCGGTATATTTTTTCCGTTGAAACTGGGTATGAGGTTTTGAACATCGCGGAGCGTTATCGAGCTATTATTGTTCGCCATCGCGAAGTATGTTCGCGACGGGAGTCGCTCGGTAGACAACGCTCGGCGATGTAAATTATTTTCGCTGTTTGCTCGCGCGGGGCGCTGAGGCGGCTTTGGTGGAGCAATTTTGGTGTAGTTATTGAACTACCCAAGTAATTTAAAAAAACAATAATTTAAATAAATTTTTGTTGTGTTGCTGCCGTCTGACATGAGGCGCAAATTTTTTTTTTTTTTTTTTTTTTTTTTTTTTTTAATATATGTATGTGTATGTTAGTTATATATTATATAGGTATTTTATTTTTCCCTTTTTTTTTTCTAATATACCTTTATTCTGCTGCTGTTCAGCTTGAGGCGCAGCAAAAAAAAATTTTTTTTTTTGAATATCGGTTATTATTAATGTTATATATGTATATATATATTTTGTTATTATTTTTATTTATTTATTTATTTATTTGTCGTTGATAATTATTCATTTGTGTTAGTATTTTTTTTTTTGTTTCGCTGCCATCCGGTGTGGGGCGCGTTTAGGGAAAAGAAAAAAAAATGAAATAAAAATAATTAATTAAATTTTTTTTGTATTTCTCTCTTTTTATTTATGTATTATATATTTTTTGTATTTTTATTATTATTTTTTTTTGTTTTATCGAATTATTTATTTATTATTGGTATTATTGTTATTTGTTACTGTAGGTATATACATATATATGCATTTATTGGATGCTGTTGCTGCCGCCGGTGTGCAGCGCGTCTGGCATTATAATTTTTTTTTTGTAAATATATGCATATATATGTATATTGGTTATTATTTTTTTTTTTTTTTTATTATTTCTATTTATTAGTATGTATTATATATTTTCCTTTCTTTTAATTTCGCTGCCGTCTGGGATGAGGCGCGCGAAGAGAAAAAAAAAAGATTTTCTTCTCCTTTCTTTCCTTTTTCCTTTTTTTTTATTAATATTATTATTTTTTTTTATTTGTTATTATTATTTTTATTTATTTATCTATTTAAGGGAGGGTGTGGATGTGTTAGTTAGTGTTTTTTTTTGTTTTTACGTACCCCTAGCGGTCGCACGCTTTTTACACGCGTCGCGTGTCGGCGCTCGGTTCCCGTGGGGCCGTGAAAGGGAAAAATGTCCTCTTTCCTTTTTTTTATTCTTGTTCTTTCTCTCTTTTTTTTGTATATAAAACAGGTAAAAAAAAACACTTAAAATGAGTAAAATGATGGGTACTTACGTTGCCACGAGGATTGCGAGCAACAGTCGCATATATTATAAATTCTCTTCGGGTTTTTCCTTTTTTTTTTTTGTTTCTTCCTTCCTTCCAAAACCCTTTTTTGGAGCTTGGTGGTATGTCGGTTGGTAGGACGGGTCGCGTCGGTGCGGCGGATCGATGCCGCGGTCGATGACGGCTCGACGTTGGTAAAGGCGGCTGCTGCCGTTGATCGAGAAAAAAAAATTTTCTCGACTGTCGGTCACTCCCGACGTTACGCGCCCGCTCACCTGTTCACTCGACACTTACACGAATTCTATTGTCTTTTCTTTTCCTTTTTTTTTTTTTGCACTCTGTATTGTTTTTTTTTTTATTATTATTATTATTAAGTATTTTTGTAATAAATGTCTTTGTATGTATGTATTTAATGTCTAAGTTGATTATTATTTATTAAGTGTCTTGGCACTATATTTTTTTTTTCACTGAATTGTTTTTTTTTTTTTCACTTTATATCACTTTTTTTTTCCTTTACGTTTTCACTGTTTGTTTTTTTTTTTCACTTCCGGGTTTTTGGGTGCGAACCCGGCTCGAGCACTAGAATTCAATCGATTCTTCTTTTTTTTTTTTTTTTGAAAACTCACTTTTTTTTTTTTTGTTTTGTTTTAATTATTATTATTTTTTTTTTTTATATGTGTGGACGCGTTTATATAATTCGTCACTTCTGACACCATGTAACAGAATGGCAATGCGGGTATAAATGATTGATGAGAGGTGATATATATATTCGTAGCTGGTTTATTAGTCGCAGCGGATAATTGTCGAGAGTTATGGAGAGTGTACCGGTTGAAGGCTCGAGCTGGACTGATGTGAAGCGGGCGTGAAGCCGAGGGCCTGACGCGCGCTTCACAAAGGGACAAAGTCGCGACAGAGTGTCGCGACGCCCGCGATAAGGCCCGTCTCACGGCTCTAAGCCGTGCGGCCGGATGCAGATAACCCGGGAGGGCTTCTGCGTATTAAACGCAGCAGAAAAGTAACACCGCTGCGTTGGTGAAAGGTAATAAGAGGCTGGAGCCGTTACGTTTGATAGATTTTTCTTTGCTTGATAATACCGTATTAGAACCGTCCGAAATGCCGAACGAGGTCGTATCTATGACGTTGAAGGAGGCGAGGACCTTAATTCCTCGTTTCGACGGGTCAAAACCCGAGGAGGTAGACGACATTATAAACGCATACGAATACGCTGACGAACAGGTAGCCGAGGCCGATAAACCCGACCTGTTGAAAGCCGTGTTAAAAACAAAAATCGTGGGAAAAGCCGCGAAGGACATAAAATACAAACAGATAAATAATTTCAAAAAATTCAGGGAGGAAATGACCGCACTGTACGGGACGCAACGGACAGTCGCAGCGTTACAAGTAGAATTTAATACAAGCAAACAGAAACCGAACGAGACAGTATTAGCCTTCGGACAGAGATTAGAGAAAATTATGATGGAACTAATAGACGCAAGCACTATAAACGAGGACACGGATGTCAAAAAACAAACGATCGAGGGATACATCCGCCAAATGGGCCTCAATAATTTCGAGAGGGGGCTCAGGCGCGAGTATCAGCTGATCGTCAAAGCACGCGGTTTTGCGGACCTCCAGTTGGCCATGAAGGGGGCCATGGACGAAGAAAAAACGGTACAGGGTAATGACTCCATCAGCAAGCAGACGCATGGCGACAAGTCCGCGCAAAAATGCCATAATTGCGGGAAGCCCGGGCACTTCGCCCGGGAGTGCAGGGGCCCGGCTGGACGGTCCAGTCTACCCGCACCTGGGGGACGCCGGTCCCTAAATACCGTGGAAATAATTTGCAACTATTGCAAAAAGAAGGGGCACGTCTACAACGAGTGCCGAGGACGCTTGCGCGACGAAGCCGCAGGTAATCAGAGTCAGGGAAATAACGGAAATAATAATTCTCGCGGACGAGGAAATTATCGAGGTCGAGAAAATTACCGTGGACGAGGGAACTACCAGGGCCGAGGCAATTATCAAGGCCAAAATAATTGGCAAGGCCAAAATAATATTCAAGGACAAAACGGACAGGGGACCAGCAATCAAGGGAACAACTCCGTACCCGAAACGGAAAAGAAAACCTTGGGAATGCTGCACCTGAACACCCTCACCGCAGGGGGAGGCGATACAAAATTGCGAGAAACGGTACGCCTGTATACGGTGGACCTGCCAACACCGAGCGAGACAGCAAGCGACTTCCACATCGAATCGCCGGTGGCAACCATAGGTATCCTGACACTCAAGGCCGACACAGGAGCTCAGTGCAGCATCCTGAAGGAATCAGCGCTGACATCCGACACCCCAATCGAGGAAGCCGCCGTCAACCTGGCAGGCGTGGCAGGTAAAGTCATAAAACCCCTATGCCGCGCGCAGGTGACACTGGACACCCCGACAGTCGCGATAAAACATTGGTTTTATGTTGTGGGCAACGACGTGCCGCTCAACGTAGACGGACTGCTCGGAATGGACTTCATTAAAAAACACAAGGCCGACATATTAGGAGGAGAAATGTTGAAATTGTATGGGCACTGTATGCCACTAATCGACGGGGCTACCACCGTAAATTTACCGCCCCGAAGCGAAAATTTATTGCATGCAAACAAGCAGCAAATTCGTCGGATTCGTCCAAAAAATTGAAATAGGCAAAGGTATAATTCTGGGGTCTTGCATCACCCCGCCGAAGGGAAACAGCTGCGTCGTGAGCATTGTAAACACGACGGAGAGCGAAGCACGGGTGCAGCGACCGACCGTCACGCTCGAACCGCTGACGCTGACCGAGCTATCAGGCGAAGGTGACACCAAGGCGCTCCAGATAAGCACCGTCGGAACGCCGAGAGGAGCGAGCCGATTAGAAAAAATACGTGAGGAAGTACGGACCACTCACCTGAACGAGGAAGAACGCAAATCACTCATGGAAATATGCGAAAAATACGAAGATATATTTCACCTGGAGGGAGATAAACTCCAGTGCACCGATAAAGTCGAGCACACCATACCGCTTCAGGAAGGAACTCGACCGATCAAGGTCAACCCGTACCGACTACCCGAGACTCACAAAAAGGAGGTCCAGAAACAAACTCAGGAAATGCTAAATGACGGAATAATTCAACCGAGCCGAAGCCAATGGAACGCGCCGCTACTGGTCGTAGCGAAAAAACCCGACGCCACGGGAAAAGTGCGTATGAGGATCGTGGTAGACTTTCGAAAATTAAACGAAGCTATAATCGGAGACTCCTACCCACTGCCCAATATCACCGAAATATTGGACCAGTTGGGAAAGGCACAGTATTTTACCACGCTCGATCTCGCCTCGGGATTCCATCAAATCCCGATGGCGGAGAGCGACAAAGAAAAAACGGCATTCTCGACACCACAGGGGCACTTCGAGTATACACGTATGCCCTTCGGTTTAAAAAACGCACCGCCGACTTTCCAAAGACTAATGAATTCTGTATTGTCCGGGCTGCAAGGGGTTAAATGCTACGTATATTTGGACGATATCGTAATCTACGGAACGACGCTCGCAGAACACAATAAACGGTTAGCAGAAATTTTCCAACGACTCAGAGAAGCCAAGCTGTCGATTCAACCGAGAAAATGCCATTTCCTGAAAAAGGAAACGCAGTACCTCGGGCACGTAATATCTGAAAAGGGCGTAAAACCGGAGCCTGAAAAAATCATCGCTGTAAAAAATTTTCCTACGCCAAAAAACGTGAAAGGCGTACAATCATTCTTAGGGCTAGCAGGATATTATCGGAAATTTATTAAAGATTTCGCGAAGACGGCAAAACCTCTCTCTGAATTAACGAAAAAAGAAAAAAAAAAAAAAAAAAATTGCCCAAACAGATGTTTATAAAAACAGTCTCTTAACAAAAAAATTCTTCCGATAAGACGTTTATCAAAGCAATTTTTAAAAAATCAAAAAAATATGGATCTAAATCTCAAAAAAAAAAAAATCGAAAAGAAATCCAATCAAACCAGCCAAGTAGTAGTACATACAAAAAAACTCTTCAAAAAATATGTTTAGCAAAACAATCTAAAAAAAAAAAAAAAAAATACAAGATGCAAAAAATCTTGACAAAAAAAAACTTGGCGTGCCAGTTTTTTTTACAATTACAGTTACTGCAGTTATTACAGATGTACAACAGCTGTTGTAAAAATAAAAAACTGGCACGCCAAGTTTTTTTTGTCAAGATTTTTTGCATCTTGTATTTTTTTTTTTTTTTTTTAGATTGTTTTGCTAAACATATTTTTTGAAGAGTTTTTTTGTATGTACTACTACTTGGCTGGTTTGATTGGATTTCTTTTCGATTTTTTTTTTTTTGAGATTTAGATCCATATTTTTTTGATTTTTTAAAAATTGCTTTGATAAACGTCTTATCGGAAGAATTTTTTTGTTAAGAGACTGTTTTTATAAACATCTGTTTGGGCAATTTTTTTTTTTTTTTTTTTTTTTTATAAACATATTTTCAGAACGAGAATACAATTTTTAAGTACACTACAAAAACAGGCGTGTTGTCAAGTGTGTAAAAACAACGCACAACGCGTGTTCTTCGTGTGTTATGAGCGACTTGCGTGTTAATTTCACTCACGCTAAACGCATTGTGTATTGGAACTACAGAAAACGCGTATTAATTCAACACATTTCAAGCGTGTTGTGCTTGTGTGCAGCTATCGCCGTGAGTTGGTAAGTAACACACTAAATGAAACGCACATAAAACGTGTTAAAATAATTCACTTCGCGGTGAGTTACACACATTGAGCACAACAACACGCGGGGAGAGTTACACACGATAAAAAAGTACACACGTAGTAACACGCCTTAAACGCGTACTAAATATTTTTTATTATGATTACAAGGTTTTTATGTTTTTATCTGTTGTAAGAAACGTACTATTACCCGAAATATTATATTAACCCTAATTCACCCGAAAAATTCATTCCGCTCATGATTAAGCAGACCGACATAATCCGAATTCATCAGTTTCAAGTGCAGAAGGGGATGAGGAAAAATCAAATTCTCGATCAACAATATATCTTGAAAATTATTGCAAGCATCCGTAACGCAATATGCATTCAATTTATCGTGGTGAAATAATGTTTCGAGAAATGAGAAGACAAGCAATATTCGATCGTCCAATATAAATATTTCCTCGATCTTACCAAATGACGGGAGTGAATCGTCGTTACACTGCCACAGAATGATAGAGTTTCGGGCATATGTTGTTCCATGAACTACTACTTTTGACGTTCGTAAAATTAAACACGTTGGCCTGTCAGCTTCGGGGACGTGTCTATAAAATAGTCGTGCATTTGGTAGATTGTTAAGTAACACGGTTGTTCCCGGAGATATCTTATCACCTTGATATAAGAATCGTTTCGAGGGCTCACCAGGGCACGTTGCAAGTCTTGAGCATAATCGAGCCTGGTGCCTATAACTTAAGGTACATGGCATATTTTTGAAATTGCGTACTACGGGCACTAACGACTTGAAATAGGCATGAGCCGCTTCGAAACGGAAGCACCACTGCTGTCGTGCTGGTCCAAACAGTCGAATACACCGCGGTATGTGTATGAGAAAATGAAATTTCGGTACTATACAACCTGGATATAAACGATTAAATCGTGGTATATACAACTCTATCATGCGACTCAATTGATCTACGGCTTCTACGTGAATTTCATACGCAAAGCAGATATTCATTATCTGTAAAAGGTGCGTGTGAGACACCATCCGTTCAGAAATATCATTGTTTTCCGTATTGACTACCCATTCGCCGATGAGAAATGGTATAGTGTGAGCCAACACGAACATTTGCGATGCAGTTTGCCGTAGATTACTATTTTCAGCAAGATGCTCATGTAATATAACTGCGGGCGTGTCTTTTTGGAAATGACCGTAATTAAAATGCATACGACGATCATTCAACTGCTCTATAGAAAACAGACGTCTTTCATCGATACAATAACGCAACAGTGCTCTACAAGCTATATGTACGACGCCTTCGATTAAGGTATGCATTGCATCTTGAGGCAAACTTGCGGTCACATCGAAATTTGGAATATCCAATAACGGACTTCTGTTATTAATTCCGTATCTTTTTTTCCAAAATTTAGCGACATTCTGCGAAACATTTGGTTCACTAATTACTTCAATGTACTCCTGATGAGTTATTTTATCACGGAGAACAAAATTATCTTCTAAAAAATTGACTTTCCAATCGTCTCTGGTCGTCATACATTGACGGCATGGACGGTAAGCCGAGACAGATTCTTTAAAACCTCCCAACAGTGCAGACGCGGGGGTATCTCCGGCACAAAATAGGAGTGATCCTTTATATATTCTTTCGTCGTTTCCTCGTACTTTTACAGCTATTCCTTCGGTTTGTAACGTTATAATATCTGCTATGAATGGTTCTAGTAACTTTCGAAATGCGCCTTCTTTTTTCAGAGTCTCAGTTTTTACGATAGCTAGTAATTGGACTGTCTGCTGTGTCGATCGTACTTCAGGATGAATATTAGCCAAGGTCCAATAGAACATAGATAACTTCTGGCTCTTTGAATTGACACCTAATGGATTTGCTATGCCAAGATCATCGTAGTAAAGTATTATGGCTAAAGCGTTTCTATTTTGCCGAAAATATTCATTATCACGATAATAAGAACCATCTAAAACAGATCTATATACGTCAATTCCCGGAGTTTTTGGATTCTCGACATTAAAGCGCACTTCATCATTTCTTAAGAGCATTTTTAAATTTTCCAGAAAGGGAACAACATATGCACAGCGTTCAACGTTAACTAAATCCCAAGCGTCAGTATTAGATCGTGGTTGCTTTACCCAAGCGAGTTCTTTGTAAATGACAAGTTTTCGCGGCTCCACCATACCAAATTTCTCAACAAGCACTTTGTCGAGAGCATATTTTGAATTCACCGATGCGAATAGCATTGACGGCGGGTATTTTCGCGTCAACGTTTCATTGACGACATCGAGATGAAGCAGCTTGGAATCAGGATCAGCTTGTTGGTGAAGATCATCCTGTGAACAGATACGTAATTAATTTATGGTATTAAAAAAAAAATGCATTTGTAAAATAAATATACAATAAACATCTTCATCGTTACCACTACAATTGAAGAAAAAACAGTCAACAGACGCTGAACACCACCAATTATATTATCGAGAGCTGTTTGTGAAATCTTGCAATTTTCACGAATATTCACAAGAAATTGTGCTGAATACCATTGGAGTCGATCCATAGGTGTCATGATCTCTTCTCTCCTCTCTTCTCTCTCCTGTTCGTACCCTAAAAATCGAACAGACATTCAAAAAAAATGTTAGCAATAAATAAGTTTTTCAGTTCCCTGAACAGGTATTATTAATAAGCAAACTAAACTACAAGAAATTGACCGGATTCGAGGTGTATTACATTTCGCGTTCGAGTGTCATGCATTTTTAGAGACGGGGTGTCAGTAGGACTTAAATAGGAAAATTGCTAATAAAAAAAAAATTAATGAACTTGCCTTCGTTGAAATTTGGTACATCTTGTTCCTCCGCTATATCTGCTGCATCACGAAAATTTTCTTGTTCAATGTTATTTATATTTGCTTGAGCATTCGGGTGTTTTCGCCAAAGATGCTGGCGATATGTCGTCCATTTAGAGAAGGTCGAACCGCACCCATCATGTTTACATTGAACTTGAAACTGTGGATCAAATGAGTGACATCGTACGACATGTCGCACGAAATCGCAATCCAATACTGTTGCAAAGCACATCGAACATTTCACGCTATTCTCTCTTTCTGGACCGTCCATGTTATTGTTTCATCGATGAGAGAAAAAAAATTCGCGAACAGCGGCCAACGGACAAAGGTTGTCGTCAAGCGTTGTGTGTACACAGCATGGGACGATGGCGCGCCGTGCGGCAAAACCGTGCAGCACATGACCGGCGTGCGCAGTCGCAATACTCGCCATCGTATTGTTTACGTCTCGACGCGTAGAAAACTGCTTCGCATGCCGGTAATTTCTTGTCGACCGTTATACAAGTATCTTCCGTAAAATATTCAGAGGCTGCACTATATTCGCGTGTGAAATGGAGAAGAAGGTGTATTGTATGATTGCTGAGCGAATCAAATGTATAAAATACATAAAAGCACCGAATGTGCCTGACGCGGAGCTCGTTCGCAGAGGACTCGTAAAAGCTTGCCACTCTGACGATGTTTTGAAGATGATGATGGATGGCAAATCTATCGTGTTACAAAAATCCGATCCAGACAGACACAACCTTCTGTGCGATATAGATGACGACGACGAAATTGAGGACAAATCCGATGTTACGGTTATATTGGTCAAGATACCGGAACAATCGGTAGTGAATCCTGAACCTTCTAATTATTGCGATTTGCAACCCGGTGAAACTGTCGAGCTCGATATTCCAATAATTTTCGAAGATTTGACTGAAATACAAACGAATAAGATGGACGATTCGACTGCTCTCGATCACACGGTAAGTCATTGTAATTTTAGTTCTTATTACATTCCATTTATTTGAGGACAATCACGCAAGCCTTCTGTCCAAAGGCTTCAATTTTTTAATTGATAAGTATTTGTTATTCGTTGAGCCCAAGTGCATGGTCAATTGATACCGTACTCCTTCGTCACTAATCAAAATTTTATGAGTTATCTGGATGAAATTCATTTTATCGTTATAAATTCATCATTGAAGATTGTCTCCTGTTATTCAATAAAGTCTTATATATACTTGGCGACATAAACAATTAATGCGATACGTTCCTTCTGCAGAAAATACCGGAAGAACCTGGCACAAGTATCAAAACGCAGGTGAAACCAATTCACAGTACTATTCAACCAGTCGGAGAGTCTTCGTCAAGCTGTCTTAAACTATCTTCCACTACGGGACCAGGGAGTATTCCATACCCAGCTCCGCTACCAGAGTTAACGAAAGATCTACAAGTGATACTGATGAACGTTGGTGTCTTTGAAGGTGTAAAATCTTTCATCTACTTCTGGGCATCACACTTATTGCATTGCACCGATGATCGTCCTACCAAACAAGACTACAGCAATCTTGCAATGAGTATTATTGACGCCTATCCAGTGTTAAAAGGAGGAGCAAATGGATGTGTAAGTTTTTTATTTACTATTTTGGAAAAATTATATTAAGGGAATCGAGTCACCTAAAAAGTTGCCAACAGATTAACACTAAAAAAAGTGAAGGAAGTTAATCAACAAAATAATAATTCTGTAATGTAATTTATTGAAGTACATTTTTTTCCATTTTTTTGGTTATCAAAGCTTTCAGATTACTCCGCAGAAGATATTTAACTGCGCCAAGTCTCATTCATTCTTAATTCCTTCACCCGGGTCATAAAAGATTTTGTTTCAAAGGGGATCTGATTTTGCAGTCAATCGACAGCTCCTGAGGAAGGTATTGTTGCATTTTTTACTCACCGTAGTCCCCTCGTAACCCTTCAGATTACTGTGTGGAATAAATTTGACTACGCAAAATATAAATGTAAAATATTTTGATCCGGAGGAGATAAAACTTTGCGTAGTCAAATTCAGACTTGGCGCAGTTAAATTTCTTCTATGGAGTAATCTGAAAGCGATTCCTAGATAGATAGATAGATAAGCAAAAAAATGACAAAATATTTTCCTTAATAAATTCTGTTACAGAATTATTATTTCATTGATCAGATTCTTTAACTTATTCTATAACTTATTTGTCTTTGTGTTCATTTGTGTTAAATAGGTTTGTGTGACTCAGTCTCCTTAAACAGGTATAAATATTTTAGGTATGTGCTATTTTTGTTAAATATCGAATTATTGTGATCTAGGGAATATTGAAACAACAGCTTAGCATTAACGTTCGTAGCCGACGTGCCAATATGAAAAAAAGATCTCAGAAAAGAGATAATAAAAGATCCATCAAGGGCTCTACAGGTGATGCCATTCTGATACCATCGGAGGCGTAAGTTTTCATAACAGAACAATTTGACGATTATAGTACAATTGTATATACCACTGTAGGAAATGTTTCACAGCTTTCGATCAGCGAAGACAGATGCTGAAGCAGCTCAGAAAGAATTGGATAAAAATTCCAAAGTCGTAGATACCGCTCATGTCAGACGACTTCTCCGTGAAACTCTGCTGCCCCGACGAACTTGGATTGAGAAAGAAGCCAAGAGAATATTGGATGTGACTACAAAATATCCACAATTAGCAGTCCACGATTTGGTAAGTCTTAGAATGTGCATCTAAACAAAACTTTAATAAGAAAATAAAAAGATAATTATACCTAAATGTATGTTTTTCTCACTTGCAGATCGTGTATGAGTTCACGACATGGAAGAATTTAAAACTGGAAGAGATATATCAGAAAGTTGATGTATTGCTTGAAAAGTTAGCATCACTCTTCTGCCTTGAAGCCGTCACCGAGGAATCGAAGGCCTCTATCATCGACAGATTAAATAACGAGCTCGGGAATAAGCGACTGGCCAAAACCACAACTGCACTCTTCATTGTAAAAGAGGTAAACAGAATTTAAGTCCGCTGTAAAATGCGACAGTCTCATATGCTTAACTATATGGCAAATTTAACGCTGTTCTATTTCCTAGGTTATGGGATCCACAGAAAATCTCGTTACGGCACAAGACGAATCTCCTCGTGCAGTGTGTTATATTGCTGAACAAGGAATAGCTTCAGCATTTATTGTCGCGGACGAAGGAGTCAGGGTTAAAATCCCCGAACCTACTGTACACAAACTCGTCGTTGCTCTATTAGCCTCGTACTACGTCTGGGACACGGCATATCCTACAGCTTATGCAAACGTGCTACAATATCTTGATCACGAAATATTGGGAATGCCGATAAAAAATAATAATGTCGTCTCGAAGTTTATCAGAAAAAGAGACGTTGCTTTGAAGACTGTAGCTACTGACAACGGTGACAAGTGAAGCTATATTACAAACTACGCTATGTATACTGAAAAAGCGTTTGTTTTGGAATATGTATCGATGTTGCAAATATTCCGATAAACGATATACGATTAAACTTCAAAACCTTGTATTTTAATTGCATACCCTTTTCCACATTTTTCACGTCTCGCGTGAAACCGCGTAGATCAGTTAAAAACCAATACCAGCAGTAACACGGATAAAACGTATTGAAACAACGCACCTTAAGCGTGTTAAAACAACACACATCTGGTGTGTTACTTTTTAACACATGTTTTGGTGTGTAAATTCTGTCTACAAGAATTTACACACGTAAAGTGTGTTAAAACAACACACTTCTGTTTGTAGTGTACTTGGCGTACCCTTTTACTTTTTTTAAAAAAAGTATTTTTTGCTTTGATTTCACCTATTTTTGACATCCAGTCATGTTGTTTGATTTATTATTACATACATACAGCGAATAAACCGAATCATCTTCCTGTAAAATATATTCGTGTAACATTTTATGGTGACGAAAGGCATGTTCGACACCTTGAGTAGCGGCTCCTGATCTGGGCCTTCGAAAACAGCTGCGTCAGGATCAGAAGATAGATTTCATCATGCATAGCTAAAAAAAACTTAACTCTCTCGCATGATGGATAAAGACATCTTTTGATGCTGACGCAGTGCGTCTGAAGTTCTAGAGCATCGATGGAATCTCTCTCATATGTGGAGCTGGCATTGCCTTTCGCCACTATATGCAAAAATTATATATATAATAAATTATAAATTTTCACTCCGAGCCTTCAATTATACATCGACAGGGGAGAAATATCTTAAATAGAATGCCAGCTCTGTCAAGAAAAGATTTATCGGTTTGGGTAAATGTAAAAATAAGTTCATGTTTTGCTGACGGAGCATAGATTCCATTAAAAAAAAAAACTAAATCATCTTCCTGTAAAATAAAACATATTTGTGAAACAGTTTATGGTGACAAAACGCACCTCCGACTCTTAAAGCAGTTGCTCTTGATGCTCTGGACCTTCGAAGGCAGCTGCGTCAGGATCAGGAGGTGGTTTTCATCATACGTAGCAAAAAAAAAACTTAACTCTCTCGCACGATGGGTAAAGACATCCTGACGCAGTCCCTCTGATCCTGACGCAGTCCCTCTGAAATTCCAGAGCATCGAGGACATCTGTGTGGAGCTGGAGAGGCTTTTCGGCACTACATGGAATAGGTGTATACATACTGTGACGGGGTTTTTCTGCTCCCGTCACAAAAAGAGCCAAAGTTCCGGCTCTCCCACGTATCGGCACGGCACACGGCATTCTCCCTACCGGGAAGAGTCCCTTCCAGGCAACCAGACAGGGTCAATCGCGAGCGAACCGTTCCCATGATTAATTTCGAGTACTATTTCCATTTTCCGGTTAACTCTCTCGAGCGTACGGCGGTCATAACCGCCGCAAGGACATCTCGACGCCCAGCAACATACAGCAGGCTGGAGCCTTGCTACCGATCTCGCCGCCGCCAACCATAGTCAGCAGGCTGGAGCCTAGCAACCGACCTCGCCACCGTCACACACGGCCAGCACCTCGACACGTCGCCAGCCGTCCAGCCACGCCGCTACCGAGATAGCGCGCGATATTACCGGCAACGGGCTCTCCACCCTCCGAAACCGTCTGGACGCGACGAGCCACCGGCTACCGAGATCTACAGCGTCCGGCTCGTCGCTGAGCCATCACCTCGCTCGTCTTACCGACGTTCCCGGGTCTACGCGCAACGACGCCCGTGGATTCACCTCCCACCACGAGCGTACTCGACACCTCGCGTTCACGATACCGAACGCGAGGAAATTCAAAGAACCGCGCGAGATCTCCGTAATTCGGGGAATTCGGACAAATAGAGTAGAGGGCGAAATGAAGGCAGACATAGGGTGGGGGGAAAAAGGACCCTCGATCGCGAGAGCGTTACTTCCCTCGGGGACTCAATCGTAGGCTCCCGAGAAGGAAGGACGTCGTGACCGCTGCCGACCCGTGCTTAACGTCTCGCGAGAATACCGACATCTTGCCATACGCGAAGTGGGACTTCTGGCCGAGGACAACTCGAGAAGCTCCCGCAACTGCAACGAAACCGGTGAGATCGTCGTACGTGTTCGGTTTGAGGCTAGAGAAAGAATAGAGCAAACTCGACTCGTTATCGTGGGGACGGTACGTCTTCGCGCGCGGAACGCGGAATTTGTTCTCGGGGAAAAATCCAGCAAAGTTCATATTTTCAGTCCAACTAGTTTCCGTTACATTATTTGCCTGGAAGGTTCTCCTTTATTCATTACTTTCATTCAATAGTTTGCGCCTCGTGCGAGTCCATAATTTAGTTTCCGCTTACGTAAATTTTCTTACAATTATTTCCTAATTCAACTTCTCGATTTCTTACCATATTTTCTGTTTGCCGATTTTTGTGAAATTCCGCGTACTCCCGCTGCGATCGGGCTGGTTTAAGAAGTAACGGTTGTGAAAGGTTCCGTGGCTGCGATCCACGTTAGATATTGTATGTGAGCGCCGAGATACCGAAACACTGTCTGTCGCCGATTTTCTGTTACCGATTTTACGTACCGAATATTGTCGGGAATTATTGCTGTCGTTTTGTTATTAAGATTTGCTGGTTACCAAGGGAACGAGCGTGCACGTTAGCCGCTTCTCGGCCACGCTCCCGATATACGTTATAATAAAATATCTTTTGAGTTCCCGTATTTCGTCTCGATCTCTGTTTCCTCCTCGCGGAGGTGACCGAACCACCCCCTCTACCAATTCCCAAGGCTGAGCGACGCCGGGTCGCTCTCGTCTCTCGTTCGGCTCTTAAAATTAAAATTTCGTCGCGAGAGCTCTCGCTCTCGCGGCTGGCGCCCTTAAGGCCGAGTGAGACGGGTTTTGTAGCCGTCTCGATTGGGTACATTCGGGTACTGGGCAAATTCGGTTACAAAATTGGCGCCCAACGTGGGGCTCGAGGCGTTAAATTCATTTCATTAAAAATCCGCGAAAAATTGGCCCCAGGGAAACAGAGAAAATAGCAAGAGCGAAATAAGAAAATAACGGTAACAGGCGACCGACTTTGTTCGGATCGAAGCTCTCGCTATTCGTGTGACAGAATCAGAGTATTTGTGTGATTGGGATATTTGTTTGCATGAGTTTGTCAGTGTCCGTTTCTAGCTTTTGTTTTGACCGCTGTCGCCGAGACCGGCGAGGCGAGCAGCGTTCCCGAGCGTAGCCGAAGCCGCACGAGCGCGACTCGGGTCGTCGTTAGACGCTCAGTACGCTGCTGTGTGGCCGTGAGTGGACACGTGCTACGATACACCGTCTCGTGCTACGCTCCCGTGTGAAGGACGCTAGGAGGATTTTGGATTATCCAGATACCAGGTAACGATTCCTCCTCCCTTATAACACCCTACTATCCCTGTATATCGAGGAAGATTTCTCGTGAGCGGATAACGCGGCGAATATTCACCAAACGATTCTCAATTTTCGTGACGAACGTCTACACGCCGTACGCCCGGGTACCGTCGAGCCGCTAGCGCTGTCTCTCTCCAAACAAGAGGCCGGCCGTCCCGACTCGACGCTCCCGTGTTTACCTTTTCGACTCGGTAACAGTGGCCTTGTCGACGTTAAGACTCGTTCCGCGTTGCCTTGCCTACGAGAAATATTTTTCGGAAAATAATATTTCAGGGAGCCCGAATTATTCGGGATTGTCGTCGTTATATTTTTCTGTCGAGGGCCGCTGACTTGCGATAGTTCTCGGGATACCGTGAGCACGTGCTCCCGGGACAGCGAGCAGCCGTCGTGTCCCTACCTTACCGACTCCCATCGGGTCGGTAACTTAAAATCTAAACTAAAATCCGATTGATTTATTCTCTTTTCTCTCGTTTTTTTTCTCCCCTTTCCTATTTTTTTTTCCCTTCCTCCTCCGATTGCTTGCCGATTTAGTTCATTCTTTTTTTATTCTTTTTTTTTTTGTCATATTAATTAATTACTTTCCTCTCATTCTGATTCATCTTTGTTATCCTTTCATATCTTTAAAAAATTTTTTTTTGTTTTTTTCTTTTTTTTTCTTTCCGAGTTATTAATTCTTTTTTTTTTGTTTTTTTTTGTCGTTACTTAAATGGCATCGCTTACTCTCAGTACCATTAAGTAATAACTTTCGGGAGTATTTATTAGTTCGTTCGATTATCTTACTCTTATTTTTTTTTGGTTTTTTTTGTATTCACTCAAAATCCTTTTTCCTCACGTCAGTCAATTTCGTTTAATTATCTTATCTCTCATCTAAGATTTGAAATTTTTTTTTTTTTTTCCTCCTTTTCTTTTTTTTTCCCCCTCCTCCCTTCCACTATTCACGTCGGGATATTTAGTCATTCGGGATCACTCTATCGCGGGCCTTCCGATGGCGACCGGCTCGAATAACACGGGAACGATGGAAACCGTTCAGGAGCTCGACCTCTCAGCGGATCGCCTTCGTCACGAACTACAACAGCGAGGGCTCTCGATCGTTGGGGAACCGAACGAGTTGCGGGATCGACTCTTATCGAGCCTGTTGATCTCTCTCGATCCCGCGGGAGCGGCCGCGAACCCCGGTAATAACACCCGCGCTCCTTCGAATAATAACGAACAGCGGGCAACCCCGTTCGACCTACCTCTAGGGCCACTTACCCACGGGAACAACCGGGCTCCTTCGTCGTTGACCGCGCGGCCATACGGAAGCCTACCCCCGGCCATCCGACCGGCGGGGGGTACCGGAGCGAATCCAGACGCTCCCGCGCGACGATATCGTGAGGCCGATGAATCCCCTCGCGATCGCTACCGCGACCGGGGTTTCCCTCCACCTCAAGACCATTCGTCCCCCGTGCGGACGCGCGAATATACGCCAAACTTTACGGGACTTAACAATTCGCGTTCGGTCGCGGATATGTTGCGGAAGTGGGACCTCCGGTTCTCGGGACAACGGGGGGAGGACGCGATGGGCTTTCTCACGCGTATCGAAGAGGCGCGCGAGGTCGCACCAATTCCCGACACCGACCTACTCCCCTGTATACCACTCGTTTTGACAGGGATCGCACTCACGTGGTATCGGGGGGAGCGAGCGCGCATACGCAGCTATCGGGAATTCGAAGATGCCTTTCTGGCTCGGTTCGGCGATCCCGATCTACAATTTACGCTTCGCGAAGAATTACTGCGCCGTACGCAGGGAGAGGGGGAAGATACGGTCGACTTTCTAACCTGCCTCCGAGCGTTGCTCGACCGGGTAATTCCGCCGTTCCCGTTACGCGAACAACTCGATTACGCGCATCGGAACATGTTGCCGCGGTTACAGATCGCGATTCGGCGCAACGATTTTCATTCGTTCACCGACCTCGAACGCATCGCGGTACGGGTGGAACGCAGTTACCAGGCTGACCGGTACTATCAGCCGCCTCCACCGCCGGAACGATCGGCCTTCCCCGATCTCGCGTATCGGCCGTCGCGATCCTACCAACGCCGAAGCGACGCAAATTACGCGGTTTTCGGGGAAGCGCGCGCACCCAGCTCCGAGCGTTCACGGCGTCCCGATCCTCGCGACCAACGTAGGGGGGAACGATCGCCCTCCGCCGACCGCCCGGGTTACCGCGGCCGAACTCCGGAGCGGACAACCGCTCGCGGAAACGATCACGCGCGTACACCGGAAAGACGGGACGACAAAAGGGATGAGCGCTCCCGATACCGGTCCCCAGACACCCAAGCCCCGCAATACAACGGCCGGCAGGCATACTCGCGCTCCGACTCAGCGACGCGCCGCGTGCATTATACCGACGAAAGGGATCGGGCCAGATCTCCCGCAACGCGATCGAAAACACCGCCGGGAGTATATCGCTCGACCGCTCACCGTTCACCCACGCCGGGACGAACCGGGACACGCGACGCCGGCGCGAATAAAGAATTGACATGCTGGAATTGCGGGAAAGAGGGACATCGATCGATCGGATGTCTTGCTCCAAAAACCGTCTTTTGTTATCGATGCGGGAAGAAAGACGCGCGAACCACCGACGACCATGAGTGTCCGGGAAACGCGTCCCGGAGCCACCCGTGAGCGCGACGGTGGCTCCCGAAAACCCGAAACCAATTTCGCCGAACGCGTTCCCGACTTTAAACGATTTCCCGGATTTCCCAAAGTTATTGACCGAATACTTTTGTAGTCCTCTTCATAGCTCGCGTAATAAAATGGTACTGCTCGTCGTCGTGAAATTAGGGGAACGCCTAGTGCCCGCTATCGTAGACAGCGGGTCTACCAGCACATACATCGGCAGTGAGGGACTCGCGATCGCTACCGAGCTGGGGTGTCTTCCCCAGAGCGTACCTCCCGCTTCCGCGACAATTGCCGACGGAGGCCAAATCACGTGCGACGAAGAAATCGAGTTGCCTATCACCCTCGAGGGACGCGAACGGCCCATCATAGCGCGCGTATTCCCTGCCTTACCGGTACCCCTGTTACTCGGCTTAGACGCGCTTAGCATTTTCGAAATAGTCGTCGACCACGCCCGACGCGTATGGAGTTTTAGTGGAGATGGCTCTCGCGAATTTAAATTTATGGGACGCGACTCGGCCGCGCACGCGAATATTCTTCTCGGTATCTCCGACCTCGAGCGGAGCGAGAGCGAACGGCTCTCTGCCTTCCTAAATCGCGAGTTACCGAAACTTCGCGCTGCACCGGGACGAACCGATTTAATTACGCATCATATCGACGTCGGGGATAGCGCGCCGATCAAACAAAGATATTATCCCGTAACCCCGATAATTCGCGACGCGATGAATGCCGAAGTCGACCGGATGCTCGAGGCCGGGGTCATCGAACCCTCGAGTAGCAACTGGTCTACACCGATCGTTATGGTGAAGAAACCGAATCTCACCTACCGGTTTTGCCTCGATTTTCGAAAAGTGAACGGGGTCACGAAAAAGGACGCCTATCCGCTCCCGTATATGAATCAAATTCTCGATCGGTTGCGCTCGGCGAAATACATTTCGACGCTCGATTTAAGTCAGGCTTACCATCAGATCCCGTTAAGTCCGGAGTCGCGAGAGATCACAGCGTTTACCGTACCCCAGCGCGGACTTTTCCAATTCACGCGTATGCCATACGGTTTAACGAACGCTCCCGCGACCTTTCAGCGACTTTTAGACCGCTTAATCGGGCCCGATATGGAGCCACACGCGTTCGCGTATCTCGACGATATTATTATCGTAACCGAGACCTTCGAGGAACATCTCGCGTGGCTCGAACGCGTTTTCGATACGATCACGGGAGCGGGTCTACTAATTAACCCCGACAAATGCGAGTTTTGCTGCCCGGAAGTAAGATACCTCGGGTTTCGCGTAAATCGCCACGGTCTACAAGTCGACCCTGAAAAGACCGAGCCGATACGAAGTTTTCCAGCACCCACGAGTATAAAGCCATTGAGACGATTTCTCGGTATGGCCTCGTGGTATCGCCGGTTCGTTCCCCATTTCGCCGAGATCGCGGCACCGCTCACGAAGCTCACGAAGAAGAGCCAGCGGTGGATGTGGGGACCCGAACAGCAAAGGGCGTTCGAAAAATTGCGCGAAGCTCTCGTGAATCCTCCAACCCTCTCGTGCCCCGATTTTAACGCGAAGTTCACGCTCCAGACGGACGCGAGTATGAGCGGTTTAGGCGCCGTTCTGACCCAGTCTATCGAGGGCGTCGAACACCCGATCGCGTACGCGAGCCGAGCCCTTTCCGCCGCCGAACGAAATTATTCTACTACCGAACAAGAGTGCTTGGCCATCCTCTGGTCGATCCGAAAATTCCGTGCTTATCTCGAGGGATACCGCTTCACGGTGATAACCGATCATCACAGCCTTCGGTGGCTACAAACGCTCAAAGATCCCGCCGGGAGATTGGCTCGTTGGGCCTTACAGCTCGCCCAATACGACTTCGAGGTGGTGCATAGAAAGGGTGCGCTAAATCACGTACCCGATGCCCTTTCTCGGATGTTTGAAGGACAGCCACCCTCGGCCGAGAACGTTCCCGACACCGTCGATCTCGCGGCACTCGCTCTCGTATCCGGCATTACGGGGGGAGAATTAGTAGAGCGCGAACCGATCGACGCACTCGCCGATCGCTGGTACGCGAGGAAAATCCACGCTGTCGCGACCGCGCCGAACCGATTTCCGAACTGGAAGATAATCGAGAATCGGCTCTACGTTCATCGCCGTACGAAACGCCGAGTGTTACCGAAAGGTGACTATTCCGAGTGGAAACTCGTCGTCCCTCAAGCCTCCCGTTCGGAAGTCCTCCGGGAAAATCACGACGCTCCGCAGGCCGGACACCTCGGCGTCGATAAAACGTACGCCCGGATCTTTAATTCGTATTTTTGGCCCGGGATGATTCGCGACGTAATCCGCCACGTACGCCACTGCGGCGTATGTCAACGCACGAAGGCGGAACAACTACCGCCCATCGGACTAATGGGTCGTCGAATCGTCGACGAACCCTGGACCGTCGTCGCGGCCGACATAATGGGACCGCTCCCGAAAAGTCACTCGGGATGCGCGTACGTTCTCGTGATCCAAGATCTATTCACGAAATGGGTCGAGTGCTGTCCGCTACGCAAAGCTAACGGAAAGAAAATCGGCGAAGCTCTCGAGGAGCTAATATTCTCTCGGTGGGGAACCCCTCAAGTTTTGTTAACGGACAACGGTACCGAGTTCGCGAATAACCATCTGAACGCGTTAGTTACCGACCGGGGAATTCACATCTCGCGAACGCCACCGTATCACCCTCAAGCGAATCCGGTCGAACGAGTGAATCGCGTCTTAAAAACCATGATTGTGTCGTTCATCGAGAACGATCACCGCGCGTGGGACGAACACCTGTCCGAGTTTCGATTCGCATTCAATACCGCCTTCCACTCGTCGATCAATAACACGCCCGCGTATCTGAATTTCGGTCGTGAACCAAAACCGCACAACTTCTATCGCCGTCGCGAAGAAGGCGACGTCGAAATCCTCCCGTTACCGCCAGAGGAGTGGTCCGACCGGATGCGGGATCTCGAAAACGTCCGCGTTAAAGTCTCACACGACCTTGAGGAGGCCTACCAGCGCCAGGCCGCGCAGTACAACAAACACCATCGCGAGCAAACATTCGAGGTGGGGGATCTCGTGCTACGGCGCCAACGAATTTTGTCCTCGGCTGCCCAAAATCAAGCCGCAAAATTATTCAAACGATTCGAAGGACCCCTTCGGGTCCGAACCGTTCTCTCACCGGGGGTCTACGAACTCGAAGACCCCCAGACGAGAAAGAAATATATCGTGGCGAGCAAAGACTTACGTTCGTATTTTCCCCCACTCCAGGACGAAGCTACCGAGGAAGTCGACGACGATGAGTCACACCGGACGAGGAGCCTGGCGAGGACGCCGCTACATCGGCCTCAGAACCCTGCCGACGGCTGCCGAAACCCCGACAACCCCGACGCCGCCCGACGAGTCACCCGCTCCCGTCGCCAGGCGCCCGAGCGACCTCTGGGACGTGTGGGCGAAGATTGAGGGGTACGGCCGCCCCGAGACAGCTCCCGTGAAGAGCCAGGAGCCAGCCCCCACGCCAGCGGACCTGCCAAAAGGCCCGGAAGCCGCTGAAATCGGCCCGAGAATGCGTCGGGTCACCATCTACCCGGGGGGAGGAGCCCCTCCGCAGGTCACCTACGCGCCGACCCCGGATCCGGAGACGACGGGAGCCGTGGCAAAAGCCGGGAAGGCCCCTCCATCACGCCAGTGGACACCGGCCCCAACGGCCAAGCCTCCTCCACCGGTTTTGCCACGTCCTCGTCCCGCTCGCCCCAGCCGTAACTGCTGGAACTGTGGAGAGGAAGGCCACGAACGAGGCCAGTGCGGACTGCCGAAACGCCCGGACGTCGACGTGTGCTACGTGTGCGGTACCGTCGGCGTCCGCGTGAACAAGTGCCCTCGGTGCGCGGAGCACTGGAGGAGCCTGGGCTGCCTCGCCGTCCAAGAACAACGGGCTGCCGAAGGCCTCCGCCGGGTCCTTCAGGACCGCCAGCGCAACCCCACCGACGTCAGCCGCGACCCAAGAGCGCCGACAGCCGCTCCCGCCAGAAACTAAATTTCTTTCATTTTTCTTTTCTTTTTTTTGCTGTTTGTCCACCTCACTTATTTCTTTTATTATTATTAATGGAAAGCGGCCCGAAGGCCATGTATCGCCCCTTCCGACCGACCTTACCGTGACCAAATAAAAATTAAGACCAAAGAACTCTCAAAGTTACCGACTAACTCACCGCCCCTTCCCCCTTTCCACTCCCGGAATCGACCGTCAAAGAGGGTTAAGGGAGAGGTTGGAAAGGAGCAGGTAATTGTCATTGTTCTCGTATAATGTCCCTGCATGCTACGTGGGGAAACGCTCGCGGATCCCCGATCGCTGACTAACGCATGCTATCTTGTTTTTTGTTCACGCCGACTTGACCATGTCTGATCGCCCGTACGAGGGTTTGCCGTCTCCCGAAAACCATTTAATTGTTGCCTCCCGAGCTACACCACGGTCTCATACGGCCGAGGACGGCCTTACCGTAGGGGGGGAGGAGTTGTGACGGGGTTTTTCTGCTCCCGTCACAAAAAGAGCCAAAGTTCCGGCTCTCCCACGTATCGGCACGGCACACGGCATTCTCCCTACCGGGAAGAGTCCCTTCCAGGCAACCAGACAGGGTCAATCGCGAGCGAACCGTTCCCATGATTAATTTCGAGTACTATTTCCATTTTCCGGTTAACTCTCTCGAGCGTACGGCGGTCATAACCGCCGCAAGGACATCTCGACGCCCAGCAACATACAGCAGGCTGGAGCCTTGCTACCGATCTCGCCGCCGCCAACCATAGTCAGCAGGCTGGAGCCTAGCAACCGACCTCGCCACCGTCACACACGGCCAGCACCTCGACACGTCGCCAGCCGTCCAGCCACGCCGCTACCGAGATAGCGCGCGATATTACCGGCAACGGGCTCTCCACCCTCCGAAACCGTCTGGACGCGACGAGCCACCGGCTACCGAGATCTACAGCGTCCGGCTCGTCGCTGAGCCATCACCTCGCTCGTCTTACCGACGTTCCCGGGTCTACGCGCAACGACGCCCGTGGATTCACCTCCCACCACGAGCGTACTCGACACCTCGCGTTCACGATACCGAACGCGAGGAAATTCAAAGAACCGCGCGAGATCTCCGTAATTCGGGGAATTCGGACAAATAGAGTAGAGGGCGAAATGAAGGCAGACATAGGGTGGGGGGAAAAAGGACCCTCGATCGCGAGAGCGTTACTTCCCTCGGGGACTCAATCGTAGGCTCCCGAGAAGGAAGGACGTCGTGACCGCTGCCGACCCGTGCTTAACGTCTCGCGAGAATACCGACATCTTGCCATACGCGAAGTGGGACTTCTGGCCGAGGACAACTCGAGAAGCTCCCGCAACTGCAACGAAACCGGTGAGATCGTCGTACGTGTTCGGTTTGAGGCTAGAGAAAGAATAGAGCAAACTCGACTCGTTATCGTGGGGACGGTACGTCTTCGCGCGCGGAACGCGGAATTTGTTCTCGGGGAAAAATCCAGCAAAGTTCATATTTTCAGTCCAACTAGTTTCCGTTACATTATTTGCCTGGAAGGTTCTCCTTTATTCATTACTTTCATTCAATAGTTTGCGCCTCGTGCGAGTCCATAATTTAGTTTCCGCTTACGTAAATTTTCTTACAATTATTTCCTAATTCAACTTCTCGATTTCTTACCATATTTTCTGTTTGCCGATTTTTGTGAAATTCCGCGTACTCCCGCTGCGATCGGGCTGGTTTAAGAAGTAACGGTTGTGAAAGGTTCCGTGGCTGCGATCCACGTTAGATATTGTATGTGAGCGCCGAGATACCGAAACACTGTCTGTCGCCGATTTTCTGTTACCGATTTTACGTACCGAATATTGTCGGGAATTATTGCTGTCGTTTTGTTATTAAGATTTGCTGGTTACCAAGGGAACGAGCGTGCACGTTAGCCGCTTCTCGGCCACGCTCCCGATATACGTTATAATAAAATATCTTTTGAGTTCCCGTATTTCGTCTCGATCTCTGTTTCCTCCTCGCGGAGGTGACCGAACCACCCCCTCTACCAATTCCCAAGGCTGAGCGACGCCGGGTCGCTCTCGTCTCTCGTTCGGCTCTTAAAATTAAAATTTCGTCGCGAGAGCTCTCGCTCTCGCGGCTGGCGCCCTTAAGGCCGAGTGAGACGGGTTTTGTAGCCGTCTCGATTGGGTACATTCGGGTACTGGGCAAATTCGGTTACAATACATAAATTATAAATGTTCACTGCGAGCCTTTAATTATATATTTTCTTTATATCATTCCCATCGCCAGGGGGAAATGTCTCAAATAGAATGCCAGCTCCGTCAGGAAAAGATTTATTCCTTGGTTTGGGTAGGTGAATAAGTTCATGTTTTGCTGACGGAGCATAGATTCCACTTTTAAAAAACTGAACCGTCTTCTGGTCAAGTATTTTATATTTCAAAAGCAAAAACAAAACGAAACGTCAAAATTAGGTTAGTCATAAAAAGATCGAGGAAAAATTAACTTTACACGTCCGACACATAATTCAAAAATTTAATTTAATATTTTTAACATATATAATACATACTATATTTATTAATATTATCAGATTAGATGTATTTATGGGGGTTTTTATCGACGGTTTTCAATTTTTTTTACACGAAAGTTATTTTTTTATTGACACTTATTATGCACAATTTTTCACGACACTCTCACATTTTTTTAACGCAAAAATATTTTGATTTCTTTAAATCACATATCACATATCACATAATCACAAGTTTGTTTCCCTAATTTTCAGCACAAATGTTCATCATGTGAAAAAAAATATATTTTGCCGATTGATATACTCGGGTATGATTTCTGAAACGCAGCCCAGGAATCGAAAGGCAAGCCAGCTGGCCCGGCGGACGCATGCGCAGTAGACGCGATCACATCACATCACATCACATCACATCACATCACATTTTATAATATTTTCGGACCTCGAGAGGGACACGATGCCCATATCTCAGCATCTACCGAACAGTTATAATCGTAACAGGGCGCGTTCGAAAGCTTGTGTCCTATATATATATGGTAAAAGTGTTTTTGGAATTGCGATCCGATGCTTCGTTTTCGAGAAAATCGAGCTGCAAGAATCCACTTCCGGCATTTTGAAGTAGGTTACTTGGTAGCGTCTCGTCAACTCGCTTAAAAAACTTTTTTTTAAGTACTTGGCGTCGAGACGCTACCGCGTCTCTTGATATAAAATTCGAGTGGACTCCGAGGCAAGACGAGGCCTTCGAAAAATTAAAAACCACGCTGACCACAGCACCGATTCTGCAGTACCCAGACTTCGAGAAGCAATTCGTGGTAACGACCGACGCATCAGACAAGGCGATAGGCGCTATCTTATCGCAAGGCGAGGTAGGTCAAGATCTACCCGTGTGCTACGCGAGCCGCACGCTTAATAAAGCCGAGGAAAATTACACGACGACGGAAAAAGAATTGCTCGCCATCGTATGGGCCACAACACAATTCCGGTCATACATATATGGAACCCGTTTCAAGGTGGTTACCGACCATAAACCCCTCACGTGGTTATTTGGGGTAAAAGATCCAGGATCCAGGCTTATGCGATGGAAAATTAAACTATCCGAACATGATATCGAGATACATTATAAAGCTGGAAAAATTAACACGAACGCCGACGCTCTTAGCCGTATATACACTACCACGCGAGCGCAAGCGAGAAAACAAATCGGAGACGGCGACGCGACGGGTACGAACGACCGCATAAAGAGGACAGCCGAGGAGAGAGAGAGCGCAATAGCGAGCGACGAGGAGGCAGATACCACGGCGAGCGCGCGAGCGAGAGCGGCAACGCGCGACGGAGACAGCGATACCCGTGCCGACTGCGAGGCAGCGGGTACGGACAGCCGCACAAAGCGGACGAGCCAAGAGCGGGACGCGGAGCACGGGGAGGCAAGCCACCAGCAGCTAGAGTATAGCGACGACGCGCAACCCGATGCTTCCGACGAGGATAGCCGAAGTAAATAAATAATTTGCCGATACGGCACCGCGGGAACAATTCTGTCCGACCAAGGGACAAATTTCCTTAGCGACACATTCAAAGAAATGTGTAAGCTACTAAAAATAACAAAAATTCAAACGACGGCGTACCATCCCGAGTCGAATGGAGCCCTAGAACGGTCCCACAGGACATTGGCCGAATATTTAAAAAATTTCGCGAACGAAGACCAGGAAAACTGGGATGAGTGGTTACCATACGCGATGTTCACGTATAACACCACGCCGCACACAGCCACGGGTCTCACGCCACACGAGCTGGTGTACGGTGACCGAGCAGAGATACCGACGGCGCTGAAACAAGAGCCGCGGCTCACCTACACCTACGACGACTACGTGCAAGAATTAAAAGAAAGATTACGAGCAGCATGGAAGCTCGCCCGATCCCATCTAATCGCCGCGAAGGAAAAATCGAAAATAAACTACGACAAGAAATCCAAAGTAACAGAATTCCAAGTCGGAGACAAGGTCCTCGTGTACGACCCTACGGTACGACGAGGCAGATCGGCAAAATTAACTCCGAAAAAAATCGGACCCTACGAAATAATCGTTAAACACTCCGCGGTAAATTATACGATAAAAAAAGGGAAGAAATCCGTGAAAATCCACGCTAATCGATTACAGCATTTTGTGGAGTCCTAGCCTGGACCCACGTACGGTACGGAGTATAGAAATACCCCAAAACAAAAAATAAAATAAAATAAAATAAAATTGAAATAAAAATATCTACATATATATTAACTCCGAATAAACGCAAAGGATGGGTAACGCAATAAATAAATAAAATCAACACAGTCGACTAAGGGTTAACAAAACCATAAAAGGGGAAAAACCCTCAATTTATTAGCCTCCTCACACATGCATGATATTACATGGAACAAGCACCATCCCGATAGTAACACACGGGACACCACCAACGGTCTTCCTCAAAAAGGGCGACGAGGCCGATAAAATCGGGATACGGATCGGACTCTCCGCGGAACACTCCATCACCCCAAAGCGCGTCAATGGCAACCCGCAGCCGACGGCGAGCATGCCGAACTTCCAAGGCACGACGAATAAAAACTGCTTCAGGGGAAGGCACCTTCGGCGGCAACATCGCAAGCTGGAGGGACAAATAGAAAGAAAAAACCGAAAAAAAAAAAAATGAAGAAAAAACCGGAAAATCCCGGAAAAAAGAAAAAAAAAAAAAAAAAAAAAGAGTAGAAAAAACGTGAGAACTCACCGCCTGCCTGCGCAAATTTTCCGGCATCGACCTTCCTCGACAGGCAATGACCCGATAGCAGTCCATAATTAAGTTCACGAAATTTTTTTTTTCAAGACTGACGTTGGCGAGAGCTCAAAGTAGAATGAGGCATGGACAGACGCGACGGAACGCGAGAACAAAAAACTGCTAAATAAGAATAAAATAAAATAAACTTTCTACACACACACAGCTCAGAAATCTTATCCGACTTCCAGGCTCACGGCACTATCAAGCCATCAGGAGGCAGCGACAACCACCAACACAGCGTATGAAATACGAAAATTCACTGACTCGCCAGGGATCTTCTACGAAGAAATTGGAACCCTTACCGTCGCTCAAGATATATGGAGGCTCGTAATAAACCTGGACTTAAAATCGCTACGCGTAAGAGAGCAAGAAATTTTAACAAATCTGAGAGAATTAGAGCAACTATGTAAAAAACAAATGTCCTTCGATTTTTTGTGCTCCATACTCGACACCACGCTCACAGAAATGAACGGCAGAATAATAGAAACCATGGACGTACTGCATGAAATATTAAATAAAAACCGACGAGACCGCAGAGGACTAATAGACGGATTAGAGACTATAGTAAAATCCATTACCGGAAACATGGACGCGACTGACGCAATACGTATAGACAGCGAAATACAGGCAGTTCAAAATAAACAAAAGTCAATCGAAAAAGTAATGCATGACCAACTCCAAATAGTCGAAGCGACTTTCGACGTGTTCAACCAGTCAGTAAACCACGTTGAGGAAAATGAGAAAGCTCTAAAAAATATTGTAGTCAAAGTTGAGCAATGCATTAATTACAAAATATCCTCTATAATAGCCAGAGAAACGCTAGACGAACACATAAACGCGTTAGAAGCAATAATAGAATCTTTACTCGACGAAGTACTCGAACTAGTAAGCTTCGTGTCCAATTTATCGCACGGGATAGTAAACCCGAATATAATAACTCCAAACAAGCTCATAGAATATCTTACGGACGCGCTTCCACATATACCAAGGGGTAGAAGCTTCCCCACACCGATAGCGCGGAGCGAGGCGCATAACCTGCTACAGATAGCAGAACTCAAGGCCTTCAGCTGACGCGACGCAGTAGTAGTAGTGGTCGAGATACCGCTGGTCGGAACACAGGAATACCGCGTCAGCAAAGCGTATCCGTTACCGACACGCGCCGCGAATCACACCTACCAATACATCGAAACAAACGCTGGACCCGTAATAGTAGACAGGGAACATCAGCGGTATTTAAAAATGTCCGAGGCAGAGCTCGACGAATGTAAACATAAACAAAGTAGATACATATGTAAGCCGCAACATCCTTCATTATCGATAAACGAAGACGCACCCTGCGAGGTACTGACCTACGCCAACCTAGACAGTCTACACACGGAATGCGCGAAAAGAATTGTAACATTAAAACGACCTATCATAATAACTATGAAACAACCGGGTAGATGGTTATACGTGACACCCGCGATCGAAACAGTCGCGATAAAATGCTACAATCAACCCCAGAAGTACGAAAAACTTCAGGGTTCAGGTATACTGGCTTTGATAGGGAAATGTACCGTGACTGCCAAGGACTATAAAGTAGAAACTGTGCGACGAATAACCCAAGAAGTGTTCGATACATATCTACCAGCATTTAATCTAACATTAAGCATCAGCGAACACGAACTCATACCGAAAGTTGAAAGTGCAAGTGAACAATTAAAATTAAAAAGGGTAATAAACAATCCACAAGAACTGAATCAAATCGGTATGCGAATCCAACAAGTGAAAAAAGAGTTAGAAAAAATTACAAACGACGAACATCAATATTATTATACCATAAGTGGATACTCAATAGGGACGATAGCACTCATAGCGCTAATCATTTTTATTATATACAAATATATTCCGAGAAAAAGAACGACTGTCGAAGTCGTAACACCACCGAAGGAAGTCGAATTAAAACCGTGTCCGCGCTCAACTATACCGCGAGCGCCAAAACGAAAATCAACCATGGGTCAACTCCGGGTAGGCTTCCAACGGAATAAGCGAAGCACTAGCACGATGTAGAAAAAATAAATCGTGTACAACTAAAAATAAATAAATAAATAAATAAATAAATAAACGGTTAAAATAAATAAACAAACAAATAAAGGTTGCACGAAAATTAAATCTAAGAATGCACAAATAATGTAGAGCAAAGAATGAATGAACCGCGCAGCTCACAGCTGAATGTTACGAGAGTGAAACATGAGCCGACATCTGACCACACCAACGATAACAGAGGCCGACGTACGACATCGAGCCAAACGAAAAAATCTCGAAGACTCGATTTTTTCTCTTTAAGGGGGGAGGGATGTTGTACCCCGAATTATTTTGCCAAATTAAAATTAAAGAAATATAAAATAAATTAGGAAATACATTGGGAAATACTTACTGGCAAATCCACCGCGTCGCGAAGCCGACTCGCGTAAGAATTTGCCGAGTAAGTATCGTATGACGCCCGGTTAATGCACCCGGCATTGAGAAATCGTTGAGCGAGAATCGGACGATAGTCGATTCTCGATGTCGAAATAAAGGAAGTAAACGAAAATTGCAGACGTATCAATTTGCACCTCGCGGATCGCGATCGGGAAATTGACAGTCTGAACTCGACTAGAGAACAGAGAGGTTGGTCTCAGAGTTAGGCTCATGTTCAAAAGAAATCAACGATTGTAATAAGAAATACTGGCAACGATCAAATTAATTATCTTTCTTTGAATAAACTTGTTATTTAGTTTGTATAAACAAACTTGAGTTTTTACTCTTAATTTGGCAACGATCCCAAATACCTTTAAAATTATATTTGTTGACCTCGCGTACAACAATCCTGTTCTAGTTATTTTACAAACGAAAGAACAAACTAAAAATTATTAATGGCACGGCAAATAAATAGACAGAATTGTATATTCGAGCGGGAACAAATTGAGTTTGTCACTTATTTCACAACATTATTTTTACGAAACTTCGTATTCCGATTTTACGAAATTATTTTTATTGTGTATTGTGACTGTTTGGCTATCGGCGACCACCTGAGGCCGAGCCAAACACGATATTGATGGCATAGAGTGAGATAGCGCGAGGTGTAAGTGGCGCCACCTTCCACGATCGAGCAGCGGCTCGATCGATAACCAACGCCGCGCACGCGCAGAGGCCTATACCATCGAAGAATCGGAAGCACAGCGGCGCTGTTCTACGGAATCCATCCGAAAGCACGCTCAAGGTCAAGGAAAGGCGAAAGCGAGGGAAAATCGGCCTCGCTGATTGGACGAAAGTGACGACATTAGTGTCGTCACTTTCGTCCCCCGATTTTGCTCCCCTCCTTCGTCGGTTCTGCAGGGTTCTGGCGGACTCGCGTCTGCGTGCGATCGGCCGATTATTAATTTTCTGATTGGCTGCTCGAGTGGCTCTCCCCTCGCCATCCAATACCGTGTCGGTATTGCTGTGACGATCATCCGGTGTTACCCGCTGAGCTAATGGTGTGCTCTCAATCTGCTCGGTCGGTGCCGTGTGCAAATTTAGATTTCGCGCTCGGCTGGTCGTCGCGCTCGGCTGTCTAGCCGAGCGCGACGACCAGCTGGATTCAGCGACGATCGAGGAGCTGCCCGCGCATGCGTAGTGCGGCCCACACGCGAATAAAATCAGTCGCTTAATATTCCGACTTCAAGCAATTAAATTATTCACGACAGAGAGAAATAAGATCCGAGCATAAGAATAATCGATTTTCACAAATTTTGTTATCGACTGAAATAAATAGCTTGAACGATAATAAAGAAACGAATTAATTCAAGGAAGAGAAAAACTGGTGATCATATGAGAGCTTGTCAATTTACGAATAAAAATTATTATTGTTTCACTTAAAAAACGTCTCTGACACACCAACCCATAATTCCTAGCCGCTCGAGTCCTCGAATCCTTCCGTTTGAGTGCCCGTTCCTCTTAAGGAGGTGCGCAAATACGGAGAATTATTGTAAAAGGCATTTGCTCCTGTTACATATTGTAATTTTATCCCCTTTAGTTTCGATCTTCTCACGCGGGTTTGTGCTCTGGGCAGTCGCGATCTGTCCGTCAGGTCTGTCCTCAGTCGTCTTTTTTTCTTTTGGATGGGAAGAAACTTCAGAATTACTCGCCTACAATGTCCGGAGACGGAGATTTTATCATCATGAGTTTCCAGGCGAGGATGGATGAGGAGTGTCGGTTGAGGTTTCTGGTGGGTAATCGGTTTTATTGCGAGGGTGCGTGGTTGCTGTCTCCTATTCCTTTTTCTAATTCTAATTCCACTCCCTCGACACCTGTAGAGTCTACTCGAAAGACAGCTTTTGTTGGAAAATTACCTATCTTACGCGTTGCCTATGGGCTCTAGCCAACGGAGCTGGGCTGGCTCAAGTCGCGAATCTTTCGTAGTCGAATTCCTACGCAACGGAGTTGTGCTATCTTCGCTGTTGTTTTATCGATTTAAAAGTTCGCTCTAGAGAGTGGTGCCTTTCTCATGGAGTGTCAAACGAAGGCCAGAGATGTCTGGGGCTCGTTTAACACAGGAGAGGTAGGTGGGTATAACTACAAGTGATTCTGAGGAATGATATCGGAATAAGGTGCTGCTCGATCGGTTACCCGCGCTTATATACTCGGACGAAGTCCCGTTATACGTGGCGTCGACTGACGTCGATGCAACGGTTAATTCTTCTTAAAATCAAATTTAATTTATCCTTGCAACGGCGGAAAGTCCTTATCATGCGGGCTCATTCGCGTTGGCCCTCCCGGTGGGCGGAGCTTACGCGCTCGCGTTGAGCTTTCGCTACGTCCGTTCCCTCGCTCTAGTGCCGAAGATTGGAAAGCCGCGGGCCGGGTGCCCCCCCTGTCCCGTTACAGCTGCCCCCCAAAGAATTAGATACCTGAGAGAGTTCGGGCGTAGATAATTCTTTGCGCTTTTATTTGCATTTGTCTACAAATCGTTTGGTAAGCTCATTGGTTGGATGTCGTTATCTTTTTTTTTTTTCCGTTGGTGGTCCCTCGGCGAGCGGTGGACGCCGCTTTCCGGTCTGTACCCGGGTGAACGTGTGTTTCCGTTGCATGGCGGCCTCGGTAATCGGGTCGGGCGTACTGACCTGCGCTCGTTTCCCGGCTGTCACCGTCTGCTCTGGCACCTGCTTGCCAAAAATGATGGACCGCCAGTCCCTTCTTGATGTCACATCGCTGGTGATCTTTTGGTGCGAGATTTAGGGCGTTACTATATATTTTTTTTATTTTTATTATTATTATTATTATTCTTATTATTATTCCCGTTACTACTGTTATTATTCTTATTATTATTATTATTCTGATTATTACTATTATCGTTATTATTTTTTTTTTTTTTTTTTTTCTACCTTAGGCTTTTTCGGGACAAACTTGATGTGCTGTCGCTCCGTCTGGGTCTTTAAGATCCCCTCGACCGCAATTCCGTTGGCCTCCGCCAAATTCGCCAGCTCTCTCACTTCCCGATTCACTTTTTCGTAACCTTGAATCAGCTCGAAATACGCCGGTTCCGTGTTCGATTTTTTTGAGAACACCTCAATTTTTCTCTGCGGATTACGCCGGTTCCGTATCGCTGTGAAGCGCGTATACTGTCGCGGAATCATTTCGCGACCGCCACCGTTCGGGGCTTCGGTTTGAGTTTGCTTGTCGCACATCCTCGTTATCCGGAATTACGATTGGAACTAGATGATCTTTGTGCGTAGTGTTATTCTTGTGTTCGACCGCTATGCGTATCTCCGGCGTCTATTGTGATTTTCTCGCGGTCCTTACTTGCCCGTACCCTTTGTGTTCGTCCTACTCCTCGGTTGACCGATTCCGCGCGTTGTATACGTGTGCGCACGGTGGGATTATTGAATTCCTTCGATTCTGACGGGTGCTTGGTACGGACGTAAGTCACGGGTATGGTATTGACCGCGCTCCTTATTACTATTTATATATTTCAGGATATATGACGTTTCCCGAATTATTTTTTTTATCTCGTATGGCCCTTCATATAGTTTCATGAATTTTGCTATTAGTTTTTTCGCCGGGTTCGACACGTTTAATGCTCGAACGAGCACGTATTCTCCTAAAGCGTATTTTCTCTCCTTATGCCTTTGATTAAATTCTGCGGTCTGCTTACCACGTCGCTCACTCATATTTTTTCGAGCTATCGCTATCCATTCTTCCTGTGTTGCTGTTGGTTCCTCGGGTTTTTCCAGCAAATGCGCCCATGGTTTTGGCGGAGCTCGTCCCGTGTGCACCACGGTTGGAATGCAGCCTGTGGTATCGTGGTGCAGTTCGTTTATGCATGATTCGATGATGTCGAGGTAGTTGCTCCATGCCGTATGCTTATCTTGCAGAAACGTCCGAAAGAACCGCGAGAGCTCTCGGTTCGTTCTTTCTACTGGGTTTGCCTGGGGGTGTCGAATCGAGGTTAAGATGCGTTGGATCCCTAGCTCTTCCAGTTTCCTTTTCCACTTGTCTCCCGTAAATTGTGTACCTTGGTCGGTCAACAGTGCTCGGGGCCTGCCGAACCTCGGAAAATAGTCATTCGTAAGACATCGTATTGTTGCCTCAGCGGTCGCGCTCTGTAAAGGATACAGTCGGGTTATCTTCGAGAATACGTCGATCACCGCAAGTATATGTTTCATCCCGTATTTCGCTGTCGGGAGTGGGCCATAAAAGTCGAGCGACACCAGGTCACTTGGTCGCTCTGGTAGAATGCTTCGAGCTTCGGCATACGAGCCTGCAGTATAGACTTTGCTCTTCTGACATGTTATGCACGATGCCAGGAGTTTCCTCGTCATTCTATACAGGTTTGGGCAATAAAAGTCGTCCTTCATGATCAGGTAACACTTTTTTGCCCCCGCATGACCGTATATTTCATGACACGCCTGAATAATTGTACCGGCTTCTTTCTTCGGTATCACGGCTTGTAGCTTACCGCGTGTACTCTTGTATAGACTCTTGTTTCGTATTTCATATCCGGGGATAATTTCGTTGTTGTTAATGGATACGATTACCGGTCGCATGGCCTCGTCACGGCTTTGTATCTCCGCTAAATTCTTTAGTAAACCCTCGAGGTCTGGGTTTATTCCGCATGCAAGTGCTGTTATTCTTACTTCGTGTTTGTTGTTTCCCGCCTCGGGACTTGGTGGCCTGCTGAGGGCGTCTGCGACGGTGTTTTTTACCCCTGGGAGATGCTCCACCACCATATCATAATCTTGTATGGCGAGCGTCCATCGAGTTAATCGCGCGTGCGCGAGCTTACACTCTCTCAGGAACGTTAGTGCGGCATGATCGGTAGTCGTGATCACTTTTGACCCGAGCAAGTATGACCTGAATTTTTGTAAGGCCCACACTATCGCCAGGAGCTCCTTCTCCGTGGTGAAGTACCCTATCTCAGCGCCTTTCAGGGTTCGGCTTGCGAACTGCAGGACTCCTTTCTCACCGTCCTTGTCACGCTGAAACAACACAGCCCCCAGTGCATAATCACTCGCATCTGTTTCAATATAGTAGGGTTTGCTTTTGTCTGGATATCGCAGTATTACGGCATCGCAAAACTTTGCCTTGATATCTTCGAAACATCGCTGTTCATCCTCCCCCCACTTCCACTTTATCCCTTTTCGTATGAGATCCAGCAGGGGTACTGTTGCGGCTGCGTGTTTACTAGTGAATTTACTATAGTAATTTATTAACCCAAAGAACCCTCGGAGTTGTTTTACATTTTTTGGTGCCGGAAAGTCGTGAATTGCTTTGACTTTTTGTGGGTCCGGCTTGATTCCTTCCGGTGTAAGGATGTGTCCGAGAAATTTCACTTTTTTTCGAAAGAAATTTGACTTGCCGAGGTTGATCGTTAGACCATGCTCAACGAATCGACCAAACAAATTGTCGAGGTCTTCGAGATGTTGATCGAAGCTTTCCGACATACACAGTAAGTCGTCGACAAAATTAATGATATTTTGTAAGCCATTGAGCACCGGCTGTAAACCTCGCACTAAGCTTGCCGTGCTTGTCCGAAGTCCGAACGGGGTTACGCAGAATTCATAACTTCGGCCGCGATGCGTGAATGCCGTATACTTCCGTGATCGTTGAGTTAAGGGAATTTGCCAGAAGCTGGCTGTCAGATCAAGTGAAGAAATGAAAGGCATTCCGGTGCATTCTTGAAACAACACCTCTGGTGTTTCCATTTGTTCGTTGTCGTGCTGTAGAATTTCATTAACTCGGCGCGCGTCGAGGCATAGCCTTATGCTATCATCCTTTTTTATGACTACCAGTATTGGGTTGCGATAAGGACTCGTTGAGCGCTGGATTACACCGAGTGACAGCATCCTCTGGATCTCCTCGTCCACACGGTCTCTGTAGGCAATTGGCACTGGATATGAGTGTGCCTGAAAAGATTCGTGCGGAATGACCTTGAGATCGTGCTCGTAAGTAAGGAGTCTTCCTGGCTTTTTGTCAAATACCCGCCGATGTTTTTGCAGGAGTTTAATAAACGCTGATCTTTCGCTCTCGGATACCCACTCGGTCGCTGCGACCTTTTCTTCCAGCTCTTCGTCAGTGATGGCTGTCTCTTCGCTCGCCTTTTTTATCATCCGCATGATCGGCGTGACCCCCTCGATCGTCGGTGGATTCGCGAATTGTAGCCGGTACGTGCTCGCTGGGTTGTGCGGATCCGGGAAAGTGAGTTCGTACTTTTCCAAATCTATTTTCATTTTGAGCTTATGCAAGAAGTCGATCCCTATGATGCAATCTACCGTCAATTTTGGTACTACGAGAATCGTCCCTGTTTCGTTCACCTGTCGTAGATCGATATTTGCGTGAAATTGCCGCGAGACCTCGGTCACCTTCTTTTCTGTTGCTGATGTCACTGTCACGCCGGTGAGTGGTAACGTCGGGCATTTTCCGAAGCGTGTGATATTTGCCTTGTAAAATGCGTCCGACACCGCGCTGACTTGGCTTCCGGTATCGATAAGCGCGTGCACTTCGATTCCGTCGATCCCAATTATCAGTGTTGGACATTGTGGAATTGGTCGTGGACGTTGTAATTCTTCTTCTAGCAGATATTCTCGGGTGTTTTCCCCATAACCAAGCATCACGTCGCGTAGGGGAATTTCTATTGACGCGACGCATCCTCGTTTTCCGAAGATGTACCTTCTTCGGTCTCAGTGATCTCTTCGCTGCTTTTCTCTTCTTCATCTACTTCCAGGGTGCGAATCCCGCGATGTTCGGTTGAGTATCGTTTCTTTAAGGTCTCTTCCTTCGGTGACGTTACTCGGGTAGACGTTGCTGTTGACTTCGGCCTCTCTTCCGGCTTCTGTATCGCGATGCTTCGCTCCGGCAGTGCTTGAGTCGTTGGATTTCGATTAAATTTGTCGACGCGTCTACGCTGACTATTGACTGCTCCCCCCTGGTCATATGATTCGAGCAGATCAAGGAGTCCTGTTATCGTTCGTATGCCGCGTGCGAGTATCGCACCGCGGATCTCCTCTGTGAAATGCCGAGATAGCTTCTTAATTATTTGCTCGTCCGCTGGTCGCGGTATGAGCTCTCGGGCTAACCCGATGAGATTAATCGCGTATGATAAACGTTTTTGTTTACTTTCCGAGTTATGCCACCCGTGATCCAGCGTTTCCAGTACCTGGTGCTGGACGTCTTCGTTCCAGAAACGGTGTGTGAATAAGTATTCGAAATCTTGCCAATTATTGACCTCCGATTCGATCAGCGTCCACCACTCCTTGGCCAATTGCAGCAAACTCTGTTCGATTAGCGCTTTGAATCCGTACCGGTTCCCGAGTGTTTCGCAATACTGTTTGAATTCTTGTAAAAAGCGCATTGGTCGCTCCGACGCGTAACCCTTGTACGTGGGTACCGTGAGTTTCGGTGCTCCCCAGATTTTTCCATCGCTTGCGTAGTTCCGTTCGAAATTGCCTGGAGCATTCGGCAAACGTACCGTAGATTCATACGTCGGCAACAGCGGATTCTGTCGCGGCCCGCGAACGGTGTTTTCGCGAGTTGATTCAAACCACGGCCCTTGCTGTGTTTCCGAGAGCTCGCGTCGATCAAACGTCATATCATGCGTTCCTACTTCATTTAATCCTCGCCTTGTCAGATTTTCGTAATCGCGAGCCAAACGATCCTCGGTTGATTCGCGTCTCACGGATGGATTTTCGCCGTCTCGCGCGCCTGTCGCGCCGCTTGCTTGCCCCCGCTCATTTGTCACCGCGATGGTCAGATTGCGTATTTCCTGCTCAATAGTTTTCATCGACTCGTCCGTGTATTGTTTTACATTATCTATTCTTCGGCGGAAAGACTCCGCTAGTCCACCGATTCGCTTATCTATCGCGGCGTTCTCGACTCGGCGTTGCGTCTCCATTTCGTCCAGAATCCCTCTCAACGACCTTAGATTTGCCTGCGCGAGTCCTGTATTTATCGGGGTCGGCGTATCTGCAGGTCTAACACGCGTTGCCATGCTCGGTACATTCGTATTTGGCCATGCCGCCGCGCTTGCCTCCGCCAAGAATTGAGCTCGATTCGGGATCGTATACGATGATATACAAGAGGCTATAGATGAATCGCTTAATGCTGCCGCTGTCGGCATCGACGCGTTCATACCGATTACCGTTGTTACTGTAGGTATTGTTCCCGTCGTCGACCTTGTATCCGTCGTCGTTCGAGTCGTGTTTATTGTCGTTTCGCTCGGCCGCGCGCTTGCTGACGAGCTTTTCGGTATCTTATTTACTGTTCCCGTGCCCGTATGATCTATAGGCGGAGCCATGCTTACTTGAAATATTCACGTCTTGGTTAATGCCTTCGTCTTATCGATTTTAATTCTGACTTTATTTCGGCTTACTTCTTGGTCGCTCAGGTTCGCCTGGCGAGACGTATGATTTATTTATTTGAAGAGTCTACGATAGTCTCTTCGATACTCAGTGTTACCGGACTTTATAATTTGAAATTATATGCTTTCGAAATTTTCGCAAATGCTATTTTGCTTTTAGCGGTTTTCCTGACGCCAACTATCAATCGACTGCCCCACGTTGGGCGCCAATGTAATTTTATCCCCTTTAGTTTCGATCTTCTCACGCGGGTTTGTGCTCTGGGCAGTCGCGATCTGTCCGTCAGGTCTGTCCTCAGTCGTCTTTTTTTCTTTTGGATGGGAAGAAACTTCAGAATTACTCGCCTACAATGTCCGGAGACGGAGATTTTATCATCATGAGTTTCCAGGCGAGGATGGATGAGGAGTGTCGGTTGAGGTTTCTGGTGGGTAATCGGTTTTATTGCGAGGGTGCGTGGTTGCTGTCTCCTATTCCTTTTTCTAATTCTAATTCCACTCCCTCGACACCTGTAGAGTCTACTCTAAAGACAGCTTTTGTTGGAAAATTACCTATCTTACGCGTTGCCTATGGGCTCTAGCCAACGGAGCTGGGCTGGCTCAAGTCGCGAATCTTTCGTAGTCGAATTCCTACGCAACGGAGTTGTGCTATCTTCGCTGTTGTTTTATCGATTTAAAAGTTCGCTCTAGAGAGTGGTGCCTTTCTCATGGAGTGTCAAACGAAGGCCAGAGATGTCTGGGGCTCGTTTAACACAGGAGAGGTAGGTGGGTATAACTACAAGTGATTCTGAGGAATGATATCGGAATAAGGTGCTGCTCGATCGGTTACCCGCGCTTATATACTCGGACGAAGTCCCGTTATACGTGGCGTCGACTGACGTCGATGCAACGGTTAATTCTTCTTAAAATCAAATTTAATTTATCCTTGCAACGGCGGAAAGTCCTTATCATGCGGGCTCATTCGCGTTGGCCCTCCCGGTGGGCGGAGCTTACGCGCTCGCGTTGAGCTTTCGCTACGTCCGTTCCCTCGCTCTAGTGCCGGAGATTGGAAAGCCGCGGGCCGGGTGCCCCCCCTGTCCCGTTACAATATATAAACAATTTAGCATAGACGCAGCGCAACGCGTATTCGAGGTTGTACTACACGTTAAGTGAATTCAATGCTCTACAGAATAGCACACAGCGGCACCATTTTTATAGCAGACGAAAAAAAAAAATCGCAAAGGCAATGGTAGATAATGGCGGCCGCCTGTCGATACATCTGAATAGACTTTTGGCCCGTTTTTTCGAAGTTAATTATCTCTGCCATTTCACATTTATTTTCTTGTTCCTTTGCTACGAACACACTCCCACATACACAGAACTACTGTGCCAAATTCTGTCAAGAGCCATTGCGTCGTTCCGACAAACACTGGAGACAACGAAAACAGCAAAATCGGGGGGCCTCAGTGAAACGCATAACTCCCGTCTTTTTGCCCTACTGGGCAGTCGGGAGTTAAAAAAAAATCAGACGTATCCAGAATTTTTCGGAAAATACTCTGAATTTGTAATACTCTGAATTTATAATACTCTGAATTTATAATACTCTGAATTTGTAATACTCTGATATATTGTAACTGGTGGAGGTTGTGCGGAGAAAATGGCAGAGATGTTTAACAAATATGTGGAAACATTGTATTGTTACGTCTTGTGCATTTTTCGACCAAGTTCACTGACGCAACTGACCAAAAATTCCACCGAAATTCAATAACATAATAACAATAATAAACCTAGAGAAACTCATAGAAAAGCATGGAACACAGGTAATCGCTGAGAACTAATTACACGTGTTCATTAATTAATTGTTGCGTCAGCCATCACCGAATGATTCTATTCAGTGATTGGCATAGCAACAGTTGACTAACAGGAAAAATATTGCAAGGGGAATATTCGGGTTGCTGAAGAGGTATCATCGGTAGCGAGCATACCTTAGGCTACCTGAAGATCCCATTGTTTTAATTGAGACCGGAAAGGGCAATCCGAAGCCTTAGCTATACGCATCGGGAGACGGAGCCTTATCGCTCCAACACGTAGCACGAAGTGATACACATACGCACACAGCGGTGCAGCCAGAGAATTTGTGTGACTGTCTCGAGGCTACTGATCAAAAGAATCACCGTCGGCGCTTACGAGTGCAGCACCTCTCGGGGCATAATTACTCAAATTAGTATTAAAGACATCTTCAATCATTGCTTATAGAAACCACGTTAAAATGGAATAAACATGGGAATTTGGTCAAAAACTAATGAATGAAGTAATTATCCGATAGAATCACGAATGAAATATAAATTGGGTCAAGTCGTTAACATAAAATTGTGTAACCGCCGCAGCCTCATAATTTTATTCTTTTAACTTCGAATATTTATTCGAGCGTATCGATACGGAGTTTCCGTTCGATACGCTCTTCAAAGAAGCCCTTAAGGCTATCGCGCATCCGGACCGCCGCGAGCCGTCACTTATCTACTAGACTAAACATCTTCGATTCATTCTTTTTTTTTTGTCAAGCGAGCGCGAAGCCCTCAGCTTCACGCCCGCTTCACTCAGTTCAGCTCCCACCGACACCGCGAACGGTACTCTCCGAATTATACCTATTACACTCTCCGACTAATAAAACCATCATACTTTAATACTTCATTCGAGACTTCACTCATTACGCAGTGCCTGACCATCGACCATCCGTCACAATTGTTATAAAAATGTATGAATTATTACTAGCTATTATTATAATCATCAGGGAAATTAATTAACATTTTAAAATCATGTTTTTATTATCCGTAGAATAGGAAAATAAAATAGTCAATAGCAGGGAATTAGTTATTAGCATCTGGGGAAAATATTTAGAGACATCATTATTAATTTAAGTGAAGTTAAATAATTATCCGTTAAAAATCAGGAATTTATAGATAATATTTGTAACAATTTCATAAATCAGGATTATAACTTTTGATAGGAGAATCGTAGAAACTTCGTGCAAATTTGTAAATTCTTATTATTTAAATTGAAATTCATCAGAGTAATTTTTTTATCCAGAAAAGTATTGTAAAAACCAGAATTTTGTAATTATTAAAATAAGCTGCGGAAGACGCCAAAACCGATCGATATTGACCATAGAAGGGGGCAGCTGATGCAACGGACATCTTGGTGGCGCGGGTGCCCCCCGATCAAAACAATAAAAGAGGCACCTCCAAGGGCGGACGATACACTTCGCACATACTACACTTCGCGGATCGTCAACTCTTTACGACAGTCAGTGCTGTATTAAACGGTCATTATCACCTTCGCGGAAAAATAACTATTGTCTAGAAGTCATTGACTTCTCGCGGAATATTGTATCAACACAGTTAAAATTTAATACAATTTCGGAGTCTGAATTTTCCAAATATTGATCAAATAAATATTCCGAATTATCATCGAATAAATAAATTGGAGTTCAATAAAAAGTTATTTCATCGCCTGCATATTTTGACATCAGCATTTATTCATAATTCTCAACATTCATCGTTGATTCAGCGAATTTTATCTGAAGGAAGGAAGGAAGGAGGAATTCAGAATTCGGATTTGAAATCGACATCGTTCATCCATTTTTTATCGTCTCCATTCATTTTCGCGTGTCATTCATTGACAAATCACCGTAAGTCATCGAATCGTCTAAATTCAAATTATTTCGCCTTTTTATCTTCAAACACATTATCTTATTTTGATTCTTCGTTTTTATGGTTGTTTATTCCTTTGAGCAACAATAAATTATTTTAAAATTATTCAAGGATAATTTATAACCGATCGGGGTCTTACTAAATTAAAATAGTGATAATTAAGAATTTAGAAGCCGAGGTTTTCGATCTTTCTTAAAAAGGACCAGGGTATAGAGTAATGAACTCGACGTTTGGTGATAACACTGGCTTTCAGTCAGTGGCGGGCAGCGTTGCGGGACCGTGAGGGATCTAATAACACAGCCTTGCTACGGTATGTCAGGGCCACGCGGAGTGTTATATCAGTTCGACGTAGTAAACATCTTAGTACGCATCGAGTAGAATTAAATACCGAGCCATAGTAAACACCACATAATGATCATCGACCTATATTCTTTCGGCATGCATTCTCAGCCCATCCCTGAATAAATTTCCGAAAGGTTAGATTCAAAAGGGACACTGTTCTGATAAAGCGTCACATGCGATAAACGCGTAATAGGGAGAGAAATCTCCTTGACCGTAGATGCAGGACTTTCAGTCAGATAGTTTTACAATTAATGAACGAATGAACTACCGCGAAAACGACTGTTGAAAACACCTTTCAATTCGGTCGTTTTCTTATTTTCAACCGAAGAAACGACCGCATTAACGACAATCGGACTGAAAGGTCTTTTGAACGGTTGTTTCCGCAGTTATTCGTCCAGTCATAAAATGTAAAACGATCTGACTGAAAGATCTCACTGACAGCTGCTCGCACGGACGCGGATGAAGTGGTTTCAACAGCTGTTTTACTGGACGTATTTTTGGCCGCAAACGACCTGTCTTTTCTCGGCGGTTTTGATGGTCGCAGGATCTGCCAGGGTAACATTTATGAATATTTTTATTTGAGCGGAATGGTGATCGCACGCGGGATAGAAGGTGAACGCTTGCTTACAACGTATGTATTTATTGCATATTAGAACGTTTCGATATTGAGGGGCAACGGAATGTCGAACTCACGATTTGTTACATCGTCTTTTTCCAAGTGAAAGGCAAAGAGTTTGGTACTGGACCGGCAGGATAATCTGTGGAGAACCGGATTTCACGTCACATGAGCGCGATTATACGCGACCCCTTTATAACGCACTCTGCCTAAAGGGTGATCGCCTCTAACAAGGCCATAGCGTTAGTTACACGCTCGCGCATATGTCGGAAGGGAACTAAGAAAGTCAAAAGAATTCTTCAGTCTTGCGATTCGGGGGCTCAAGGTAAATTCGACGTTGAAGGCCGAATACTCTCCTATGATTGTGAGCCTATTCTGCTCAGAAACTCATATGCCGAGGCACACATATTTACACACTCTGCAAAATAAAATTATAACGAGGTCCCAGTCGGGGTTACTTCGAGGAGATGTGGTCGATTCTTCGTGGAATGGGAAGGACCCTGAGGATAGGATGGGTAGAGCCTTTACAGCGGTGATGGACCGCTTCGCTTTCACGAAGGGCTGTGCCGACGCGCCATCTCGCGGAAAGCGGAAAGACCTATCGGTGGTTGGGTGTCCTATTACAATATATATAATCCAAACGTAACGCTTGCTTTGTGACGGCTGTTTTAAATCTAGCTGCAGCGTGACGCTTCTTTTCGTGACGGCCGATTTAACTCTACCAATAGCGTGACGTTTCTTTTCGTGACGGCCGGTTTTACTCTATCAGCAACGTGACGCTTCCCGTCGTGACGATCTTCTTTGTGACGGCCGGTTTTACTCTACCAGCAGCGTGACACATCCCTTCGTGACGGGATACTTCGTGACGATTTTCTCCGTAACGGCCGGTTTTACTCTACCAGCAGCGTGACACATCCCTTCGTGACGGGATTCTTCGTGACGATTTTGTCCGTGACGGCCGGTCTTACTCTACCAGCAGCGTGACACATCCCTTCGTGACGGGATTCTTCGTGACGATTTTGTCCGTGACGGCCGGTCTTACTCTACCAGCAGCGTGACGCTTCCCTTCGTGACGGGATTCTTCGTGACGATTTTGTCCGTGACGGCCGGTCTTACTCTACCAGCAGCGTGATGCTTTCCTTCGTGACGGGATTCTTCGTCACGATTTTGTCCGTGACGGCCGGTTTTACTCTATCAGTAGCGTGACGCTTTCCTTCGTGACGGGATTCTTCGTGACGCTTTCCTTCGTGACGGGATTCTTCGTGACGATTTCCTTCGTGACGCTTCCCTTCGTGACGGCCAATTTTACTCTACCGTAGATTGTGCTCAATGCGCCTAAAGAAGTTTCACTTAAAAAAAAAACAATGGGTAAACGAAGCCGGTCGAGACGTCGTGGACGTTCACGTGAACGTCATCGGTCAAGGGATCGGGGGAGAAAGCACAGGCGTGGTGAACGATCGCGAACGAGGAACTGATCATCGAGAAGCCCAAGTGTAAGCGCTGAACGAGCGGGTGCGAGAAGCATAGGCTCGGATATAACGCAACTGGCCGAGGTGTTGACGGGGTTCATGAACACCCGTCCCAGGCAGCTAAACCATGGCCACTATCTCAACGAAAAATTCCTACCGGCATTCGATCCAGCCACGAAAATTATATCCGCTTCGGATTAGATCGACAAAATCAACGACTGCGGTCGGGTGTACGAGTGGGACGACAAGGTACAGCTGTATTTATCTGGGTGCAGATTGAGGGGAAACGCGAAATTGTGGTATGATTGGCTTGCGCGTACTTTTCCGGACTAGGAGGGATTTTCTCATGAGTTAATAAAGCAATTTCCGGGCGAAGAGAGTTTTGGGCGCTTGTTCAACGAAGTTGCAGAATACAAAAGCAAACCCGGTTAAAACCTGCAGGAATATTGTTGCGCTAAGTTGCAGAAAATTAACAAGCGGAAATTAAATATTCCCGAAGATCAAAAGGTAGATCTTATCACTTACGGTATTCATGACGAGAACATTCGGACGACTTTGTTAGCGGCCAGGCTGAGTACGATCGCGCAACTCAATCAGAGACTCAGCATTTTCCGGGTAAACACGAAGCCACAAGGGTCTCCTAAGGGCACGAAACAGGACGGATATAAATATTCCGAGCAAACGGGCGATAAGAGATCGGAAGAACGCGACAACAAAAAGGGGTGTTCACGCGTTTAGACATGATCGCACTCGCGGTAGGTTAAGTTTTATTTGCTTTGTCGGGATCGCGGAAGAGGAGTAGTCGGGATTAGAAAGTAGACACGACGGTTCATAACAATAATGATTTATTAACTCTACTAGGTTAACGCCGGAGTAAAATTCCCGTATCGCGCTCTCGAGGCCCGGTGTACACACAACACCCCGTCGCCAAATTAGAGCACCTCGAGACGCCGTCGAAAAGGGGAACGCGTGCGTACGCCCCGGTGGCTCAGACGGGAAGACCCGTGCGATCACAGTTCGGGGAATCGCTTCGCTAGGCGACACTCGAGACTGGCCAATAGTGGTTTACACCGGTTAATTCTCGGTCAAGGCCGTAGGCTTTGTTTCCCTTCTGGTGGTCGCACACGCCTCCCGATACAGTTATTTACCTTTTCGTTATTTCGGCCGAGCTGCTGTTCAGCGCGCGCGAGAGGTAGTGCGTGAGAGCGAGAGACAGCGCGAGAGTGTTTAAACTGAAATCGGTCGAATCTATCGAGGCAGCGAATGCTCCGAACATTCCGCCCACCTTGTTCTAACCTGAACAAAATATGCAGCTTCGGCGTGCACTCTCCCTCTCACGCATCCTCTCGGCCATATGCCCGAATCGTATTTTTATTTTTTTTATTTTCGTGGTAGACAGACTCAAAATTCAAGCACGAAAGTACGGTAAGCTGAATTACAAAGTATTCGGTTAGTGCGGGGAACTCGCGCGCGGGTAGAGCCGCCCACCGTTTTACATCGAGATTTACAGCGGAGACTGGACGCTCTACCCCCCCCCCCCCCCCGGCCTCCGTTCAGTCGAGCGCTATTTGCGATTTACACCGCTTCGGAAGGTGTCGCGCGCACTGGCAGTAAACACAGCTGTGTGATCGGTCGCTTAAAGACAGAGCTCGCGGTTTTCACTGTGACTACTCGCACGCGATCGTCGTCCCCGGGATGACACGCGATGATGCGGGCTAGCTGCCACTTCGACGGCGGGCTCATCTGGCTACGGAGGAGTACTAGGTCTCCGATCTGTAGATCGGGCTGACTCGTAGCCCATTTATTGTGCTGTTGCACTGAGTGCAGATACTCGGCGGACCAACGCCGCCAGAAATTCTCGGTTTTTTGCTGCACTAGTTGCCAGCGCGTTAATCGATTTTCATTCAGGTTTAATACCGAGGGTTCGGGAATCGCGACGAGCGGGTCGCCGATCAAAAAATGACCCGGAGTGAGGCACGATAGATCGTCTGGATCGTTCGATAGTGCCGCTATCGGCCGCGAGTTTAGGCATGCTTCGATTTGCGCGAGTAACGTGGCGAGCTCCTCGAATGTCAATGAATGCGCGCCGACGATGCGACGTAGGTGGTGTTTGACACTTTTGACCCCCGGTTCCCACAGCCCTCCGAAGTGAGGAGCAGCGGGAGGATTAAAATGCCATTCGATCCCGTCCGTGCTCATCTTCGCCCTGAGCTCGTCATCACGCATGACTGTTCGCAACGCGCCGCGCAATTCTCTATCTGCCCCTACGAAGTTCGTAACGTTGTCGCGATGCATTCCGGTGGGCAAGCCACGGCGAGCCACGAATCGTTTGAAATCCGCGAGGAAGCCGGAGGTGGCGTAGTCACTGACGAGTTCTAAGTGGACCGCTCGAGTAGCTAAACAGATAAAGAGAGCGACGTAGGATTTCTGTGTCTTATGTCCTCGACCTTTCGACAGTCGTACACTAAGCGGCCCGGCGTAATCAATGCCCGTGTGCGTGAACGGTTTACTCCCGGACGATACGCGGGCGGGGGGCAAATCTCCCATAATTTGTGACGGTCGCGCTGCGCGCTCACGCACGCACTTGACGCACTCACGCACGATACGCTACACGAGTGTACTGTCTCTTAAAATCCAAACATTTTGACGTACTATTTTTAGCGTCAGTCGGACCCCCCGTGGAGCGTTCGCGCGTGAGTCTGTCGCACAATTAATTCGCTAACACGATGGCGCGGCAGTATTACCGGGTGCTTCTCGTCGTATGAGATAAGCGCGTGAGCGAGTCTCCCGCCGACTCGTAAGATCCCGATGTTGTCTAAGAAAGGATTCAGCCGTCGGAGACTGCTGCCGTTCGCGAGAGCTCGCCCTTGTCGAAGAGCTTGGAGCTCGGGCCTGCAACCCTCGCTCTGCACGATTCTAACCCAAAATTCTCTGGCTTCTCGTATTTCTCGCGCAGTAAGCATTACGGAGCCGGGTGGAGACTTTTTCGCGATAGGCTCCGCCTGCTGTCTCGAGCTCCGCGCGTTCGACGCGAATCTCCGAACGTACGCGGTGACTCGCAACAACCGAGGTCAGGACGAAGTCGCCTCGAGCCATTTTGCGAACGGATTCTCGACCTTTTGCACTGCGTGAACGCGTACTGTTTTCTTTTCCTCGAGCACCACGCTATTGGGCAGCTCGGCGCGGGCCGAGGGTCAAAACGCGGAGTGATTTTTAAGCCAGTGGGGTCCGTCCCACCACAACTGGTGCTCAATAGCTTTTGACGGGAACAATCCACGCGAAGCGCAGTCGGCGGGATTGTCCTTGGTCGGTACATGTCGCCATATCGCCTTAGGCACGAGAGTGTTTATTTCCGCGACGCGATTCGCGACGAACGTTTGCCAAGCCGACGGGTGCTTATTTAGCCAATGTAGAGTGACTGCAGAGGCGCTCGAGCAATAGACAGGAGTGTCCGACAGGCTGAGATCCTCTATCGTTTTGCTTAGTGTTCGGGCTAATAGAACGGCGGCGCACAGTTCGAGGCGCGGCACGCTCATCGGGCTGACCGGAGCGACCTCAGTCTTCGCAATGATTAACGTAACTATTGAGTCTTCGGAATCTCTCAAACTTCGCAAATAAATTACGGCTGCATAAGCTCGAGTGGAGGAAGCATCAGCGAAGCAGTGGATCTCAAACGCGGGGTTGTCCGCTGACTGACCAGTCCATCGCGGGACGGAGACTCTGAATATTCTCTAGCTGCCCGTAATAAGTCTGCCAACGCTCGGCGAGATCGTCCGGCAGCTCCGCGTCCCACTCGATCTTACGGAGCCACAGCTATTGTAAGATTATCTTCACCGTAATAACAATAGGTGAAGCCCATCCGAGGGGGTCGAAGAGACGCGCGATAATGGACAGAATCGCGTGCTTCGTGAGCCGTGGGGCCTGCACTGGAGTGGAGCGGAATTGGAAAGTGTCGCGATTAGGGTGCCACGCAATACCGAGAACATGAATTGAATCGGTCTCCTCGAGCGGCACGTCCGAGGTGCGCTCGTGGTCCTCCCGTCGTACGTCGGGGAGCAATTCCTCCGTATTCGCGGCCCATTTTCGAAGATGCAAGCCGCCTCGCGCAAGTAGCCGATTCAACTTTTCGCGGGGTTCGATCGCAGACTCGATGCTATCGGCTCCAAACAACACATCGTCGACGTAGAAGTTCCGTTTGACAATTGACGACGCTGTAGGGAAATCGCGCCCTTCGTCGTCCGCGAGCTGTTGCAATACCCGATTCGCGAGAAACGGCGCGGTCGCGGTCCCGTAGGTGACGGTTAATAGTTGAAACGGGGTAGCGAATTCGTCCGCTTCGCGGCGCCATAGGATTCGCTGATAATCTACGTTGCGGAGATCCACGAGGATCTGTCGAAACATTTTGGCTATGTCCGCAGTATAGCCGAAGCGAGGAGACCGCCAACGCGTGATTATTGTCGTAATGTCCGTCTGCAGTTTTGGGCCGACTAGCAGATGATCGTTGAACGAAGTCGCGTTTGAGGTTGCGCTTGACGCATTGAAGACGACGCGAACGCGAGTAGTCGCGCTGGACTCTCGCACGACCGGGTGGTGGGGCAAATACACGCATTGGGGCGTCGCTTCGCCTATACCGTTACCTGTAGCCGCGGGCGCAGCTCGCATGTGGCCTAAGGTTTCGTACTCGGATAAGAACGCGTGATATTCCTCACGCAACGCTTGTTCTCGATGCAGACGCCGCTCGACGGTGTGTAGCATGGACTTCGCTCGGAAGTACGAGTCGCCGATGTCGATCGGAGGCCCCTTCTCGAACGGGAGTCTCACGACGTATCGCCCGTCCTTGGTGCGACGGTGAGTGGAGACGAAGTGATCCTCGCACCTCTGTTCCTCTTCGAATAGCCGCTTCACTCGAGGAAGCTCCTCTACTTCCCAGAATCGGGCGAGCACTTCGTGAAGACCCTCTGACGTAGAGCAGTTGTGCACGGCGATCGTATCCGGCCGTTTGCTCGCCGGGGGTCTCAGGCCCCAGAGAATCCACCCGAAAAGAGTCGCCTGGGCTGTAGGGGCGTCCATCAGCCCTTGTCGTAGGCCAGGACGGAGCAGAGATCCGTAATGATCGGCGCCGATAATGAGCCCGATCGGCTCACTGCTGCTTGGTTGAGGGTCAGCGAGGACGAGGCCGCTCAGATGCTCCCACGATCTCGTTCGCGCACAGCCGTACGGAGTGTAGCACGTGAGTTTGGGCAACACAAGCGCGGATATCGCCATAGAGCTCTCGGCATTTTCGCACGGCTCTATGTGCACGTTCACGCGATGCCGCGCGGTTTCGACCTGGATCTCGTCCACCCCGCGCACGATGGCGTTCGCGGGAAACCGTTTTGGACGAAGAGCTTGAACGAGCGACTCTTTGATCAAAGCTGACTGCGAGCCTTGATCTAGCAGGGCGCGCACTCGTACTCGGCGGCCGGTCGCTGTGCGCACGTTGATGGTGGCAGTTGCGAGGAGCGTGAACCGTCCAGCCGCTGGGCTATGCTGTGCGTGATGTGCCGCTGAGACGACGGTCTACGGGGCCGGAGCGGTAGTGGCTTCGGCGGCGACGCTCGCGTTCCCGACGCGCGGGCGAGGTGCGCTCGATGTCGCGCTCACAGGCTCAACGGTGGCTTCGGGGTGAAGAAAAGTGTGGTGCTTCTTCTTACAGCGAGCGCAAGTATGTTTGCTTGGGCACGTGCGCGGCACATGACCCGGTCGTAGGCAATTGAAGCAACACCCTTTTTCCTTCGCGAACTCCTTCCGACGCGAGGGCGTTTGAGATTTAAACTGTTCGCACCGATGTAATGGATGGTTCCCCTCGCACGACAGGCATGCAGTTGTCCGTTCGGTCGTCGCGGAGTTGGTGCGAACCTCCGTGCTTTGCTGAGGGGACTTCGATTTCCCGTTGGAGCGGTTTGGCGTTTTACTGCTCGGAGCGCGTTTGTCGAGAGCGCGAATGCGAGACGAAAGGAAGTCGGCGAGGGTCTTGAAGCTCGGGTATTCACTCGCCGCACCAAGCTGCATCTCCCATTCTCGCGCGGAAGTTGCGTCTAGCTTTTGCACGGTGATATGGACGATGATATCCCCCCACGAGTCTGTCGAGCTACCGATGTTTTTCAGCGCCTTCAGGGCTTCCCTCGTCTTGTCGCGAAGATTATTCAGGTCCTTTGCGTTCTCAGCGGTCATCGTGCGCAAAGAGAGGAAACTCTGGAAGTGAGCATCGATAATAGCTCGTTTATCCTCATACGTTTCCTCTAATCAATCCCAAGCCGTTTTGAAGACGGAGAAGTGCTGCAGGAGTCTCGAAGCCTCGCCCGACAGCGTCGATTTAAGGTAGTGCAGCCGTTGCACATTATTGAGCGCCTCATGCCGAGTAATTAAGGTCTCGAACATGCTCTTATAGTCGGTCCACTCGGTATAGCACCCGGAGAACTTCGGAAGGTCTATAGCGGAGAGCTTTATCGCGGCAAAGAGCACCGCTCCGTCACCCGCCGATGTATTGCCGAACGTAATAGAATTCGCCGCGGGGAGATAGGGGCTCGAAACGCCGCTACCTTCTCCTGCAAAAAATCGTGCGCTGCATTGAATTCTTCCTCAGCGATATTAAACTCTGAGTCGCGGAGATAATCGTCGTCTTTTTCCTTCGCAGCCGTCACAGCGAGGGTTATGTTCACGTCGAGCTGTTGACAAAGCGCCCAGCGGTCAAGCAGTAGCTTCAACCGCCCTTCGGCCACCGCGAGAGTTCGCTTGGCCATAGGCAGCTTTTCGAAGTTAGCCACCGCATTCACGATGAGTCATATCGTCGACCTCTGCTCGATAAGTAACGCTTCCATCCTTTATTTTGCGCGAACGTCGGGGCTAGCGCGGGGCACCGCCAAGCGACAGCGAGGGAGAGCCGCTCGACGAACTCGGTTCTCTTCTCCGTGAGATTCGCTGCGCGTGGCTGGTTGTGAAGGAGAGCGAGAAAGCACGCACTACTCGAACGCGTTTCGTACCACCGGGAAAGAGCGGGAGACAGAGAGCGCAAGCGGGGACTCTCTCGTCTCGAGGCTACAACCGTCGCTCTCGCGCGCGAATAGAGCGATAACGAGAACGCGGTATGGCGCAGCGCGCTCACACGCCCGGACGAGAAAAAGGGTTCGAATGTGGCGAGGTCAGAGAAAACCCGAAACGCCGTTCGCGTGCGCGACTGGGCCGATACTGAAAACGCGAGACGGACTCGAGCACTCTGGCAATCGGAGCGCAATGCTCGAGACAATTACCGATGACCGCACTGACACGCAAGAGGCTCGGCAAGGCGTGAACTGGAACGCACTCACGGTTTCTCTTTCTCAGCTTCGGATCAACCCTACGCACTTGTCTGAGAAAAGGTCCCTTAATGTCACTGTGATCCTCTACCGAATCCGGCTCGAAGGACCAAAATGTTCACGCGTTTAGACATGATCGCACTCGCGGTAGGTTAAGTTTTATTTGCTTTGCCGGGATCGCGGAAGAGGAGTAGTCGGGATTAGAAAGTAGACACGACGGGTGATAACAATAATGATTTATTAACTCTACTAGATTAACGCCGGACTATAATTCCCGTATCGCGCACGCGAGGCCCGGTGTACACACACACCCCGTCGCAAAATTAGAGCACCTCGAGACGCCGTCGAAAAGGAGAACGCGTGCGTACGTCCCGGTGGCTCAGACGGGAAGACCCGTGCGATCACAGTTCGGGGAATCGTTTCGCTAGACAACACTCGAGACTGGCCAAAAGTGGTTTCACCGGTTAATTCTCGGTCAAGGCCGTGGGCTTTGTTTCCCTTCTGGTGGTCGCACGACGCCTCCCGTTACAGTTACCTTTTCGTTATTTCGGCCGAGCTGCTGTTCAGCGCGCGCGAGAGGTAGTGCGTGAGAGCGAGAGACAGCGCGAGAGTGTTTAAACTGAAATCGGTCGAATCTCTCGAGGCAGCGAATGCTCCGAACAAGGGGAATATATTATGTCACGGCTGTAAAAAGCCAGGTCATTTCAAGCGCGACTGTCCAGGGCGAGGAGAAGAAAATATTTCCGATAAGCAAATGAATAACAAACCGGTAATAAGATGCTCGTACTGTAAAATCACGAGCCACAAAGAGTCGAAATGTTACAAAAAACAAGCTGCCGAGGCAGCGAAGAGAACAAAATGACTAGAGGATAATACGCCTCGGGTGCTAGAGGTCGTTCGGGTCGACGAGGCAGTAGCTGAGAAACCACTAAAAAATGTCTCGTAAATGGATCAGAGAGAGACTGTATGGTCGATTTGGGGAGCGATTGTTCGCTAATACGAGAAAGCGTAGCCCGTCCAATACAACTTAAGCCGGAAAAGACTGATAGCACTATGGTGGCGTTTAACAATACCGTGGGATTGCCGATTGCTCAGGCGCGAATAAAAGTCGAAATAGACGGTATCGGATACGAAACGTGTATATATATATTACCGGATAGTCTGCTCAGTAAGGAGATTTTACTCGGGCGCGAGATTTTAAATGTGCCAAATGTAGCGGCTCTTTCCGACGCGCACGGGATTAAATTTTTTGTAAAAAAAAATGCACGAAAAGAGAACCCTTTCGAAGTAAACCTCATGACGCGAGAGAGAAGGCCTATCCGGGAGGATGACGTAATGTGCGAGGGACTTGATGTGGAAAACGTAAATCGTTTGATAAAGATATTAAATCTATTCCGCGAGAGTGTTTCACTTAGTATAGAGGAATTAGGGTGCGCGGACGTGCCCGGCATGGAGATCGAACTCCTTGATAACGAACCCGTTGTTCGCCGACCATATCGGTTGTCAATAGCTGAGCGCGAAAAAGTAAAGCAAATAGTAACTGAGCTAGAAACTGGCGGTATTATTAGAGAGAGTTCGTCGCCGTACGCAAGTCCGATATTACTCGTAAAAATAAACAGGCAACGATAGGATGTGCGTAGATTACGGGGCCCTAAACAAAGTTACAAAACGCATGAAGTACCCGTTGCCAATAATCGACGATCAAATCGACCGTTTAGGCGGAAAAAAATATTACATCTCGCTTGATTTAAAGTCCGGGTTTTACTAAATTCCTCTACATCCGGACGCGGTCGAAAAAACAGCTTTCGTGACTCCAGACGGGCACTACGAGTTTTTACGCGTAGCATTCGGACTAGTAAACGCGCCGGAATATTTTCACAGAACTATGATGTCGACCTCCAGAGGTACTGACTGCCACGTGTATATCGACGATATACTTCTCGCGTGCGACAGCGTAGAGGAAGGGTTCGACCTCTTAACCAAAGCGTTGGAGATACTGCCGAAAAAAAATGCTCGATAAATATTTCCAAATGTCGATTCTTTCAAGAAAAGATAGACTACTTAGGGAGAGAGATATCGCAGATGGGAGTGCTACCGGGGGCGCGAAAGGTCGACGCTTTAATGATGACAGAGTCACCAAAGGACGTAAAACAAGTTCGACAGATTCTCAGACTAGCCGGATATTTCCGGAAATTTATCAACGATTTCGCAAAAAGAGTCGCGCCTCTGACGCAGTTACTACATAAAGACTGCGCATGGAAATGGGGGTCAGAGCAGGAAGCGTCGGTACAAGACATAAAGGAAGCGTTGTCTTCGCGACCAATTTTATCGATTTTCGACCCGGCATTAGAAACAGAAGTGCACACGGATGCAAGCGCGACAGGACTCGGGGCTATTCTAATCCAAAAAAACGAAGGGAAGACGTGCGTAATAGCCTACCATAGTCGAAAGACGACGATAACAGAGCAAAGATACCATTCTTACGACTTAGAGACACTCGCGGTGGTCGACGCCTTGACAAAGTTTAGAGTTTATTTGATCGATATCAAGTTTACGGTGGTGACCGACTGTAGCGCCGTTCGTGCCACAGCGAGAAAAAAATATTTAAACCCGAGAGTGGCTCGATGGTGGGTTTATTTACAAGACTTCGACTTTGACGTGATATATCGACCGGGTAGTCAAATAGCGCACGCTGATTACTTAAGTCGAAATCCCATACAATGCTTGGCCGTTGATATCACCTCGTCTGAATGGATAAAAGTAGCTCAACTGCAAGACGACAAAATCAATGTAATCCAGGAAATACTCGCCTCTGGGGATGTACAACCCGATGTAAAAGAATATTGCGAAAATATGACCTAAGAGGGGGAGTCCCTGAGCTCTATAAAGTTAGCCATACAACTTTAATTAAAAAATTTGCAATTAATACCATTCGATTGGTGGTCGTTTGGTGGTGATTGGTAGCCTAATTAAAACATTTCGTGGTCAATCGTTTAATTACAATAAATAAAAAAAGAAATGAGGCCCAAAGTTAGCCATAATTAATTTTTTTTCTTAAAATTACTTCAAATAAGGCTCAATCGATGCGGAATCATTTTGTGGTCAAGAATAATATAATTAAAACATTTGGTAGTCACTCGTTTGGCTTAAATATGTAAAAAAACTAAGTGCGCCTTCATCAGTGCGTAGTACGTTGGCGACCATGAGTCAGGTCTCATTGGGTCTCATGTCGTCGCTTCCGCTTGCAGCCGGCGCGTCTGACAAGCCGTACGATTCGGAACAATTCGGAGTATTGTTTATTCGTAACATTATTATTAACCAACAACGATAATCGTTAAGGTAGGTTGTCAATTCGTTTTGTTGCATAATAATAGTAGACTAGCCAGTACTTACATTAGATGCGAAATATCAGTTTTTATACATTAGAGAAATGATGAGAGGTTGGGGTTTTTTATTTGTCAATTCATTAATGTATTAATGAAGCATTATTCTTTCCATATTACAGATACCATGAACATCACGGAAGTTATGCAAGAGTCATCGTACATACTGAGATCAATGTTGGGGATTGACGACGCGGTGATGGTTGCTGCTAGGTTTAATTCAAGTCATAAATCGAGGCCATGGATCTCCAAAAGCGTGTCGAGTTATTGCGAGATTAGCGACGATACCAAAGCCGCGTCAGGGAATCTCTGAAGGTACGTGCTTCCACCGATTCCATTTCACACTCCTACTTTATGCCAGTCGTGTTAAATCTTTATCCCAAAAAATGTTTTTTAAAGTCCTTCAGAAAAACAATTCTATTTGTCAATATTATCTTTGGTAGTGGTACTTCAAGCGTTTGGTATCTTTGTCGCAAGGGATTATTTCTTCAGCATCGTAATAGCTATTTCGAACGCTAGAAGAACTTTAGCCAAAATTTCTCCTATTGTTAGACGCTCACGAACGCGATATCAGTACAGAGTCCAATGTTTTATTTATTTATTATACAAATATTGCCTCCTGTATTTAATTTTATAGGTATGTTCAACATGATCACGGACATTGAGATAATATCCGACAGAATGTGGTGGATGATCGTCTCCGATGGACGGTGAACTGGTTGCACAAGTGCTCCTCTTTCATCGTTTCTCATTCACTCTCGTCGGCGCAATTGAAACGTGAGATACGTAAGAGCTGCATTGGGACTGTGCAATTGCAGAAGCTACGATACTGATGACCGATCGATTCGATCTATCGAACAGAAAGTAATTCTATTTAAGCTTGTAAATCGTAGCAGCAAGGCATTTTCAATAAATCCGTAAAGATCTTTAACGACCGAAACTCTCGAAACCCTCGAAAGTTGTTCTTTCACCTTCCAACATCTCCAACCCAAATATTGGTCACATATTCATCGGGTCGCAAACTCGTATGGCATACACTGTAACGAGTAGAACATGAACAATGCACGACGCATAATCTTGTAGGTAGAATAAGAGTAAAAATTTAACGATCTTTTCGTAAAATTTCAGCGAAGTATTGAAGATTTCTGATTGCTTAAACCCTCAAATTTAGAGCTTACGACGGTGAGCCACGATGTCACATAGAAACGATATCGCGAATATGTTCATAATCGTTATGCAGATGGGAACTGAAAAAAGAACCAGATTCTCTGAATTTCACTGTACCAAAATTATTTATTTCGTGTTTGATTTTGAACTTTGTGATTATAATCATATTGAAACAAACACAAAACACAAAAACATGCGAACTCAGAACTTAGAAATGTGTTTTATATTTCTCATGTATTTAACTTTGGCATTATTTAAATATTTATATTTAAAAAACTAAGTTAACAATGTTCTCGACAGTTTCCTTTGCGACTCTATTTCAATAACCTGGCCATTATTGAATTGTCGTGTTGGCACGTTGATCCATACTCCTTGTTACCTCTCCTAACAGGGTGTTGATAACTTTCGTCTTCCCAGCTTTATAATGCTTTACTGCTTTCTCATTTCATTCGATAACTGCTCGGCACAACTCCGTAAGCTGTGACTCATCGTTTATCAGCGTCCAATTTTTTTTCTCAACGATCTGAATACTGTGAATCATAATCAGTAGTCTGTATAAGAGAATACCAGCTCATGCTTTAATTTGTTTTCTCACCTTCGTGGGCATTTGCTCGAAATGTGTTATTAACTGTGCGAGGACTTTTTTAGCGGTATTGAGATTTATAGTGTCCGACTTCAAAAGATCCACCAAATCGTCAACGTGTCCCGCCGTAATTACGTTGAAATTTATTCAATTTCACGACCTTGTATCTCTCACGACAATAATCTCAACTTACCAACGCTCTAATTGTATCTCATTAATATTAACAAGTGTGTTGTGCCGCAGAAACTCGGTTAGCTACTCCGGGTTCTGTGCCTGAGCCGTGAGCTCGAATGTTCGGGATATATCCAGTAAAGGGTTAGAACCCAAGAGAATGAATGCACAATTTAATAAAAAGATCTTTATTAGGTTATTGTATATTTACCAATCTCGGTACACCCCGTAGCGAGCCACTCGCTAATCACATTTATCTCGGTTATGAAATATAATGTATCGTAATCAACCGTACCGTATCCTGAGTTCTGATCAGACTGCCGAGTACCTGCTCTCGATCCTCTATATACTCATCGAGAGCACGTATGTCAGCTTTATATCTAGCACAAGTTTATGGTTTACTTTATTCTTGTAAACAAATTCTTTCCAAATCCTCGTTCTTTTGGAGAGCGGGATTTGGAGTATATTTTCCCTTTCGTAATGATTGCCTCGGTAGTCGAGCCGATGCTCCAGTTACCGAGTCACTCGCGGTGGCCTAAGTGCTGCGTCAGCGGTGTCCGGTGACGCGCTCGACGCTCGATGTACGCTCGACGCGTGCCGTTGCGTACCTTGATTATCTCGCAACCGGTGTCCCGAAATAATATCTTACTATGCAAGCCGGGGTACAACAAGTGTCATCAGTTTCATAAGGAGAATGTTGGCTACGAGCATACTGTCTCACTTAGGATTCTCTATCATTACGTCGTTGAATAATCGCAGTAAGTCATGCTCATTTTAAAACAGAATTCTAAAGAAAAACAAAAAAAAAAATTATATTGGAAAGTTTTGTCTATTGGTATGCATATATTTTTACAAATAAAATTTACGTGTTCAATAACTTTTTTTTTTTTTTTTAATTTATATAGTGACAAGCAGCTAATGGTTTCCGTCGCTGTAAGACCAGGCAGAGGAAGAGGCGTGAAGCTGACGTAGATGCCAGCAGAATAAAAAAATCTAGACGTACTACGTCTCGTTCGTCTGCTGACGTACGTACACTGCGAGATGTGGCTCGATTTTTGTCCCCGGATTCTCTCGACCTATTTCTGTTTTTAGGTCGTTGTACAATTCCCAAGCGCCATTGTATCGCCGACAGTAAGCGATGAAGTGACCGGGTTGGTATGCGACCAGTCCTGCAAGGCTAACAAAACGAATCTTCAATTAGTACCAAATAAAAACGAATATGTGTGCATAATTAAATAGTATACCTGTATTGAGCTGTCACGTTGACCTTCCGTTTTCCTTTGACCCGTATGCCGATATCAATAGTCTGCGGGATGTCTTCTAATTTACAATGCAATCCTGTCATGGATCGTTCTCGCGACTGTTCAATTGAAACGTCGAAAGTCTCGCGAATGTCCAGATCGATAAAAATATGAACATTAAGTTCGCTGAGCAAAGTAAATTTGCCAGGACAGCGATCTTGACATGTTAGATTGTTGACGAGTGGTTTCAAAGCCAATGCAGTCTGCAACGCACCAAAACCCTTTCTACAAATCGTGTTGTGATTGGGTGCAATCGTTGCATATGAATACGTGCGGCCACTGCAGTGGGAACACTGTTCTCTTTTATAAATGCTCGGTTCCGACTGCATTGTATGTTGGACAATATTCTCAATACTATCCCAAGCACATATTTTATAGGACAGTACACGTTCCTCCGTATTCATTTCGATTTCTTCAGCGTAAAAATGTTTCAATATTTTTACTCGTTCCAGAAGTATGCTCGGAGTCAAGCCGCTCTTCATAAACGCAGATACAAACTTTAACGTGTTTTTTTTCGATTTTTCTATGAAAGACGCGTAATTAACATCATCTATGGCTCTTGTCATGAGGACATGGACCAACGAATCAAACAGACAAGTATTTTTTACTGTTACGTCTCAGCGGTCTATTTATGAACGAGACATGTGCTCGTCGAGTCAAGGGCGTGCGAATGACTGGTCCGCAGCGATAAGAGGTCCCTTTAACTTTATCGCTCGCGGCTCAGAGGTGGGAGCCCGCTCGAGAGCCTCAGAGGTCGAGGAAACAGGAGACGCGTACGTAACGAGATAAAGATGGGTCCGTTCTCCGTACGGAATAATTATTCTGTTCCGTCAACAAATGATGATAAAATTGCAGATTTATTAAAATGACACTTGCGGCTTTACACTTGACGACTTAGAGTTACCGTGCGTAAATAGTGTTTGATAGAATCGATTTTAATCGATCTTGTCTCGATGCTAGCACATTGAATTTATTTTGGTTTATTCACGAGGGTTTCTTCAAGTTTTATTTTAAGTCCGTTAACTTTTATCGTGGACTGGTGGAAGACCAGTCCAACTGTTCGCTTCGAGGTTTTAGAAAAGACTGATTAATTTCGGTGGCGATAGTTGCCGCGAAGACGCCAAAATTGCTGAGCTCGCACGCCACGCACGAGCACCGAAAAGACTCGAAAGGAGTGGAATGAAATAAAGCGATCGGTCGCGTCTGGGGCGAGCGGATATGGATTGCAGAAATTTGATATTAGCGTCCGGTCGAGAGAGAGAAAATCGAAAGACCGGACGACAAAAATCGAATATACATAATTCGAGCGTGTGAACGGAAATGGAAAGAAAATACTTAAATTCTAATTTTAACGGAGGCAAGATTCGTGGGAAAATATTAATTTAAGAAAATTAAATTATTGCTAGTTAGAAAATAGTATTATCCGAGGGGCAGGACGTGACACCTCCCCTTCTGATAATTAGTCGAAGCTACACAATGCCTCGACTAATAAGAAGAACTATGGCGAAGCTAGTCCTGCCAATGTTAAAAAATCCCGTGAATGTACTAATAGATTTGTATATATATAATTTTTGTTTCATATAATTTAAATTTTTTTGTTTTTGTTTCGACGATCCCGATGAAGTTCTGTCGTGCATTGGTACGCTTCATTGTCTGAGCGTTGGCGGGTCCAGGTCGTGGATGGATGATGGTAGGGATGATGCGTAGCGTTATTAGGGCGTCGTGGTTGCGATCGTCTCCTGCCTATGGTTTCGGATCTGTAACTATCGAAAAGTCTCTGTAGTGTGGGATGAGGGTACGAGATTTGTTGAACTTTTGCTTACCTGGAGCCGAGGTTTTATACTTAGGAATATTATTATTATTATTATTATTATTTTTTTTTTTTATTAGACTGTAACGGCCCTGCATTGCATATAAGAGGACGATTCGAATGAGAGAAGCATATAGGTGACATTAGCGCAGTGGTTAGCGCTCTTACTCAGTAACCGATTAATCCGGGTTCGAATCCCGGTGATCACCATATGTTTTCCCTCTTCGATACTTCGCCCGTCCATCTGCAATACTAATATCTACAGGTTCCCAAACTCTCCGCTCGATCATTACAAGACCATTCCAGAGTTAAGCCGTTCCGAGTATGGGATGCGTGCTCGGCGCGCATCCCGTGCTGGTGGCAAGGCCCTGAGTTGGCCCCGCGGAGGAGCGAGGATGGCGGGGTGAGTAGTCGGGCGGACGGTCGGTACTGCCGTCAGGGCTGGTGCCGGCCGAGTCCAGGGGGCAGCTTCCGGGAGAGGCGGAGGTTCCCTTAGTTCGATGATTTCGATCGGTGGTCGGTCATCGAATCTTGCCCTGCGTCCGATCGAATGGCGGCGTCCTTGTCTCGAGCAACCCTTTGTGGTGCACAGTCAGTTGAGTCTTGAAATGATAGAAAGCTTCCAGGCCAAGCCTAGTATTATTAGTAGGGTTCCGAGCCCTAGCCCGGTATAGCCGGTGATCGTCTCTAGACGGTGAATTCTCCCGTTGACGGCCCTATGCTTTAATAGTTCGTTAGCACGGTTTATTATCGACTGGAATTCCGTGTCTCCGTCGGATAGGTCGGGATCTTGATTTTTACTGGATTTTTCGGGAGTGGGAGTGTCAATTCCCGAGAGAAGGTCGGATAGCTCCGGGAAGTTAGTGGTGTTTATGCTTTTTTGGTAGAGGGAGGAAATGTTTAAAGCGACTCTGGGGGCGAATTCCGTAGCGATTGCTGTTGTTATTACGTCCGAAGAGGTGAGGATCACCGGTTTGGATCTGGCCTCGCAACGTGGCCGTAGTTGGAGGATTCCGGTTCCGTTAATGTTGACGGTATGCGTCAGCCGATCCTCGCATCTGATGCGAAGGGTTTCGGGTATCGCTCCGGAGAATACCCACTGGTTAGCTGTGTGTACACGCGACCAGTGTGTTCGCTTACTAACCCTAACGACTCTAACTCTCACGTCGCACCTTTCGAAATCTTGAAAGTGAGGTTCTGCAATGATTCTTACTTCACAGTCGCTGTGAGAGTCAATTTTGTAGTGGATGTTCAATTTCCCGCAGATGCATTTTTGCTCGATGTTTTTACATTTATTGATGTCCTCGTTGGTTAGGCGGAAGTACGATTCCATATCGTCGCTGATTGCCGTGAACGGCGAGCTGGGTTTAATGTATGCGAAACTCGCGCCTTGCGGGTTGGAGTGTTGGTAAATCGGCAAGGGTGTGTTGTTGAAGAGTGCATACACCTTCAAGTCCAACAAGGGCACCGAGATGATATAGATAAGTTTCCCGCGGGAGTGGTATATGGTAATGTCCGATAATTTCAATAAATCAGGAGTATTCTTGGCTTGCACTGATACCGGGAATTACGAGTTTGGCCTTGCCCGCTGGATGGCTTTGGCTCCTCGTATTATTTGCTGAGATGCGAGGAGCCTGGGATGTAGCTGTCCTTGTTTGGCAAATAGGATGGCATCCGTTATTATCGCGGTGTCGAGTTCACTCTCGGCGACGTAGTGTTCGAGTGTCGCGACGGCGTCGGCTAATTTTTCGTTATGCCGTAGAGACTCGATTTTATTTGCGATTAGCGTCAAGGACCGTGATACGTTCGCGAACTTGTACGAAAAGTTTAAAGAGAGGTTTCCGATCTTTATTCGGTCCTCGTTAAATTTTGATTTTATGAAGTGGGTTTGATTTGCTATTAATTCGATAATTGAATGAGTGTCATTTTCGAGCGTTTTGATTCGCTCACTAAAAAACGCTGCATCCTCGGCGTCCAACGTGCCGAAGAGAGCTCGGCTTATCGTGCCGATGAAGCCTAGCGGTGCTCGTTTTTGACGATAGTCTTCAGGTTCCTGGTAGTCTTGGGTGAGGTCTTCTATATCCCTCTGTTCCTCCGTCAGGGTCTGTATGGAATCCATTATTGAAGTTAACTGGTTCCTGACGGTGCAAGCACCCTGCAGGAAGTGACATTCTCGGGACAATTTCGACCACTCAGCGTCGAGGGTCTCAGTAATTTCGACCACTCAGCGTTCCTTCTATATAGGAATTCAGACAGGTCAATATGGGTGACGAGATTCCAGGCCGTTTGGTGGGTCCTCAGTGATCCCCATTGATCGGAATATATGCCCGGGTTGTTTGTTATCGGGGTTACCGCGTATCCGCCGTCCTCTTCTGCCGACCTGTAATCAGCATTTTTGCATGAGAACATGAGTCCAGCGAGCGGATGCAGTTTTGCTTACGTTTCCTTCTTATGGGATTCATCGCGCTGGACCGTCGACGGGAGCAGTCATTAATTATTCCGAAGCTAAAGCGTGAACATCGAGGAGCGGTTTATAGAAGAAATGGATTCAGACCGGATGAGTTTTGCTTTCGCGATTTTTTTTGTAAGTGGGTGATTTTTATTGGTTTATTTTAACGTGTGTATGTGTTTCGTATATATATATGAAAAAGGAGTATTTTTTTTTCTTTTGTTTCTTTTATTTGTTTGTTTGTTTTTTTTTTGTTTCTTTTGTTTCTTTCATTTGTATGTTTGTTTTTTTTTTTTTGTTTGTCCTCCTTTTTTTTCCTAATTTTTCCTTGGTTGTTTTGGGCAGGAGTGGTTGGGCGACCGTCGACGGGTGCGTCTTCGCGCCGAACGCACGTACCGCCAAGCGGTCGTACAGTCCCGACGGTTATTCTTGCGGGAAATTGATTCGGTCGTACGAGACGTGTGGCGTTCCGGCTGGGGTCTGGGGGTGCGGGAGATGGTTGAGCGGGCTCAGCACCCCGGCTACCGCATCGCGGGGTACCTAGTGGCGTCGGGGCGATGGCTTCCGCCGGGTCCCAACCCGCGTCCGGCCGGGGAGAGCGACACGGACTCGGAGGACGAAGTTTGGGACTACGTCGTCCCGCATCGGCCGTCTAGGCCTTTCCCGGGCTACAGGGCGCTGCCTTGGGATGGCCCTTAAGGGTACCTTCCGAGGGTACAATATGCGTATTGTTAAATATTATTTTTGAAATTATTATTGTCAAATTTGTATTTGAAGTTATTATTTGGATTATTATTGTCGAATCTTATATTATCGTCGAATTTTGTATTATTGTTAAATTTGAATTATTATTGTTTTCGAAATTATATATTTTAAATTGATATATTGCGTTGCACCCTTTTCTTCCCCAGTTGTTAAGAATGCATAATCATGATAAACGCGCAGGTCTGTCGGAGAGCCGCTGACTCCCCTCCCCCCCTCGTCGGGGTTTCGCTCGTAGCGGAATGCTCGACGAAGGTGTTCAGCGGATGTGGGTCAGCACCGAGAATATGATAAGGGGTTCGGATGACTTCCTCCGAGTTGGTGCGAATGAGGCAGTCCTGCCAGTCAAGGCGCGGATTCGTAACATGGAGCAGCAGGCCGATTTTAATTTTGTTCTTCGCGAGTATTTGTTCCGGGGGTTGTGTCCTTGGTGCCGAGTCCCTGATAGCACCGGTAGGTGCCTCGGGTGGGCATCGTGCTATCGTGCGTGGGTCGTACAAATGACCGAATTCGAGAACGATTGCTACGTCACGTGCTATCTGTGTGGTTCGCATGTCCACCAGGTTGTCCTGGAATGACACGCCGAGCGTTGTTTGGGGCGTCTCGAGTCGCTGTTCCCTTTTCGTGTTTGCCCTCGTGGCGCGGCAGAGGGGGCCGGAGCTGCTTAGTTTCGCATTCGATCACATGATAATAAGCAATAATAGTGTTAGTGATAATAATAAAAATCCCAATAATAACAATAGTGTTGATAGCGGTAATAATGGGGACGGTACAATAATATTGGAAGTAGCTGATAATAATGCGAAGTGTTGTTTTCCGCCGGGATTACACGCACGGCTGGGCTGCAGGAAGGTATTTACGTTTATGATTATTTTTATTATTATTTATATATATATATATTGTGACGTGGCACGTCACAAGTCCCTTCCGCTGCCTGGCTCGGAGTTCCACCACTCACGTAGGGAATAAACTAAAATTAGGACACAATTTAAGCAACGAATTTTACCATTGTTAACCCCCTTCCCTGACTGACCTTCATCTCCTGCCACCCCGTCAGACCTTATACTCACTCATCGAAGGCCCCGTCAGCCCTCCGATGCACCCACCGAAGACCCAGCGCAGCCACCGAAGACCCATCGAAGAGCCAGCGCAGCCACCGAAGACCCAGCGCAGGCACCGAAGACCCATCGCAGCCATCGAAGACCACCCTGGAGGGAAATTGACCCCCTGCGAAGCCTGACCGACCCCGAACAACCTAAACAGCCAATAATTTGAGACGCAGGAAGACCTATCAAGCACTAACCTGCAAACCTGAAGACCGTCCAAAATGCCAGTCCGACCCCGACAGCCCCGCGAAAAATTCCGACGAGTCGGAGCATCCTTCCCGACTCGTCCACAGGCACTGAAGAACCCGGCGACACCCTCTCGGCTCGGATTGCCGAGTGTAAACCGACGAGGTGTGTCGTCCGGGTAAACACAAGATTCAGTAGCGATCTGTCACGGGAGACGCTTCATCAACAGGCCGCCTGGAACCGCCACCTCTCGACGCCAGGAACTGCTCGTCGATCGATGGCAAATCGATGACGAGGATGCGCGCGCTGTACGTCGCGACGAGTCTTCCGTCGCGACGAAATATTCGCACGGCCGCGCGGCCAATCCCGACGCCCACCCGCAGCCAGTCCCGAAATCCACCAATGGGAAACCGACATCCATACGCTCACTTGCAAGACCGACCCTAAGGTCGGAGAAGAAGCCGGAAGCAGCGAGGCTGACATCACTTCGAGCCCAGGCGTGTGAAAGACGAGTGTGTGTGATCAGAGCGAAAGTAATAAGGACATTTTAAGACGACTCGGCTGTCCCCGTCGAGAGCAAGACTCCTTCCCGGAGAGTATCAACGATAAGCCATTCCCCAGGATACGATTTTGGACCATTACGGAGAATTATAACGACCAGGCAAATCGAGGAATATTGAGAGGAATATTGTGCGAAATATCGGACGGTTCTGTAACCGATATTTTACGAGTGACCAGATTGCGTGAGTAGCGCATAAGTTTCCCCCCGCCTGCCCCTTTCTCGATTTTTCCCATCTTCCCGACCCCTGAACATTTATCCGTGCCCTCTTTTTTTGGAAATTGTAAGCGTTTTTATTGTGACTTTTTCGACCGTCGAGTACCGGCCGCCACGTGCGCCGACATTTCTGAGTTATTCAAACACGTGCGCGTGAGTGGTGGTATTCGCGGGATTTTTCCGCGTGCGTTCCTATAAGTTATTATCATTTTTCCCCGTTCCCCGAGACGCATTTTTGCGAGTATTTACCGATTTTCATTATTGTAATTTTTACCAGTTTGTGTGCCGAGGTAATTTGTCAAGAAGCCCTGGAACAGTGTCCCCGACCTGAAAAGTCTCATCCCCCTCCCCCCCCCCGTTCCTTGCTAGCCGCGTGCCGCGCAAATTTGCCGATTGTCTTTCTTTTTTTTTGTGAGTTACGGTGCTACGCCGAGAAAGTAGCTGGCGCCCAAAAACAACTGACAAATTTATTTTGAGTTTAACTATTTTTCGAGTTCATAATCTTTTCGATTTAGCCCAATCGAGGTTTTTGTGTAGAGTGTTTCACCGGCCAGCCCCCCTTTTTCCGTGCGACCGACCCCAACCCCCTGCCGTCCCGATATTTATGATAAACCTCGTTTTTTTTTGTATAAGCTTTTCCAGTCAGTTATTGCGATTATTATTTAACTTTTCCGTTCCCCTTTTTATTTTGTTTTATTCGATTGTTACATTCGATTAACGCTGTTAAGCTCTTTTCTTATTTCCCTCCCCGATTATCATTAACGTACCCCCCCTTTTTTGTTGTAAGACCCCGACCTCGTTTCTTTTTTCTTTTCTTTTGTTATTACCTGTTATTTTAGCAACGTTGAACTATTGAAGAATATAATATTTTAGTTTCCTACACAAAACTTCGGACCGTTATTTCCCCCTTCCCTTCACCCCCCCTTACTCCACAGATCGACCCAGTTTTGGGAGACTACACGAAAAGGTATCATCACAATATATTATATATTATATATAATAATAATATAATAATTCGCTATAATTTACATTCGATTTTCTTCGAATTTTTTGGGTTTTCGATTTTGCCCGAGCTCACAATCGACGAATATGACAATTAAACCGTTGCGGATTGGATATTTTCGTCAAAATTTGAGCTCAAAGTGTGTTCGAAACCGACATGACATCCAAATTTTTTTGTGTCACCCGGTAGTTTTTGGTATTTTTTGGTTCGCCCGAGTTCACAACCGACGAATATGACAATTAAACCGTTGCTAATCGGATATTTTTGCCAAAATTTGAGATCAAAGTGAGTTCGAAACCGACATGACATCCAAGTTTTTTGTGTCACCCGGTGGTTTTTGGTATTTTTTCGTTCGCCCGAGATCACAATCGACGAATATGACAATTAAACCGTTGCGAATTGGATATTTTCACCAAAATTTGAGATCAAAGTGAGTGCGAAACCGACATGACATCCAAGTTTTTTGGTGTCACCCGGTGGTTTTTGGTATTTTTCCGTTCGCCCGAGCTCACAATCGACGAATATGACAATTAAACCGTTGCAGATTGGATATTTTCGTCAAAATTCGAGATCAAAGTGAGTTCGAAACCGACATGACATCCAAGTTTTTTGGTGTTACCCGGTGGTTTTTGGTATTTTTTCGTTCGCCCGAGCTCACAATCGACGAATATGACAATTAAACCGTTGCGAATTGGACATTTTCGCCAAAATTTGAGATCAAAGTGAGTTCGAAACCGACATGACATCCAAGTTTTTTGGTGTCACCCGGTGGTTTTTGGTATTTTTCCGTTCGCCCGAGCTCACAATCGACGAATATGACAATTAAACCGTTGCGGATTGGATATTTTCGTCAAAATTTGAGCTCAAAGTGTGTTCGAAACCGACATGACATCCGAATTTTTTTGTGTCACCCGGTAGTTTTTGGTATTTTTTAATTCGCCCGAGTTCACAACCGACGAATATGACAATTAAACCGTTGCGAATCGGATATTTTCGCAAAAATTTGAGATCAAAGTAAGTTCGAAACCGACATGACATCCAAGTTTTTTGGTGTCACGAGGTGGCCCATACACGTTAACCCAAGAAGGACAATCCCGAAGGTAAATATTCATTACGGTGTTCGTCTCTCGTGATTTCGTAAAGCTATAATCTTATGAATTACCTCTATTACATTGGACGGTCGTAGAATAATCTTACTCATTAGACACCATTTAATTTTTAGTGTAGTTGGATAAATCTGCCAAAACAGATGTTTATCCAACCAGTTTCTGAACAAAAAAATTCTTCCAAAAAGACGTTTATCAAAGCATTAAAAAAAAAAAATATGTGTATCAAAATCTCAATAAAAAAAAATAAAAAATTGAAAAGAAATCAAATCAAACCAGCCAAGTAGTAGTACATACAAAAAAATTCTTCAAAAAATATGTTTATCAAAACAATCTAAAAAAATATACAAGATGCAAAAAATCTTGACAAAAAAAAACTTGGCGTGCCAGTTTTTTTTCCAATAGCTGTCATACATGGTTCATTCAAATAATCGAGGGACAGGAAAAGTAACTGTAATAACTGCAGTAACTGTAATTGTAAAAAAAAAACCTGGCACGCCAAGTTTTTTTTTGTCAAGATTTTTTGCATCTTGTATATTTTTTTTGATTGTATGATAAACATATTTTTTGAAGAATTTTTTGTATGTACTACTACTTGGCTGGTTTGATTTGATTTCTTTTCATTTTTTTTTTTTTTTTTTTTTTTATTGAGATTTTGATACACATATTTTTTTTTTTAATGCTTTGATAAACGTCTTTTTGGAAGAATTTTTTTGTTCAGAAACTGGTTGGATAAACATCTGTTTTGGCAGATTTTTTCGTTTTAAGAGGTTTTTTTTTTATAAACATATTTTCTGAACGACCATACAATTTTTAAGTACTTGGCGTACTTTTGTACTTTTTTTTTTAAAGTATTTTTTGCTTTGATTTCATCTATTTTTGACATCCAGTCATGTAGTTTAATCGATTATTACCAACATACTGGGAATAAACCGAATCATCTTCTTGTAAAATATATTCGTGTAACATTTTATGGTGACGAAAGGCACCTTCGACACCTTGAGTAGCTGCTCTTGATGCTCTGGACCTTCGAAGGCAGCTGTGTCAGGATCAGAAGGTAGGTTTCATCATGCGTAGCTAACAAAAAACTTATCTCTCTCGCATGATGGATAAAGACATCTTTTGATGCTGACGCAGTGCCTCTGAAGTTCTAGAGCATCGATGGCATCTGTATGTGGAGCTGGCGATGCCTTTCGCCACTATATGCAAAAATTATGTATATAATAAATTATCAATTTTCACTGCGAGCCTTCAATTATACATCGACAGGGGGAAATGTCTCAAATAGACTGCCAGCGCAGTCAGGAAAAGATTTATTCCTTGGTTTGGGTATATGTAAATAAGTGCATGTTTTGCTGACGGAGCATAGATTCCATGTTAAAAAAACCAAATCATTTTCCTGTAAAATATATTCGTGTAACATTTTATGGTGACGAAAGGCACCTTCGACTCCTTGAGTACCTGCTCCTGCTGCTCTGGACCTTTGAAGGCAGCTGCGTGAGGATCAGAAAGTGGTTTTCATCATGTGTAGCTGAAAAAAAACTTATCTCTCTCGCATAATGGATAAAGACATCTTTTGATTTTGACGCAGTGTGTCAGAGTGCGTCTGAAGTTCCAAAGCATCTAGGGCATCTGTATGTGGAGTTGTATATGCCTTTCGCCACTATATGCAACAAGTATATATAAAAATATAAATAATTTAAATTTTCACTGCTAACCTTCAATTCTTAAAAAAAAACAGAATCATCGCTCTGTATTATTTGGACTTATATCGAAGGCCATGGTTTGCCAGTTCCGTCAGTAAAAGATTTATTCCCTAGTTTAGATACCTATACAAACAGAGGTAAATAAGTTCATGTTTTCCTGACGGAGCGTAGATTCCATTTTTAAAAACTGAACCATCTTTCTGTCAAATATATTTAAAAATATCAATTTTTGACAGAAGAAAAATTAAAACGATACTTCAAAAATAGGTTAGTCATAAAAAGATCGAGGAATTAACTTTAAAAAAGTCACATCCAACACATCATTATTTATTTATTTTTTATAATATGAATCAATTTTTTTACACGAGTTATTTTTATTTTTCATTCACGATACGAGTGGACACATTCACCTTTTTTTCATTCCGAACCGAACATCCCATATATCACATATCACACTTATTTTTTTAACAAAGAAGAATTTGTTTTCCCGAGCGATCACATATTACACTTATTTTCTTAATAAAAAAGAATTTGTTTTGCCGAGCGATTAACCGAAGCGCGAAGTGCCCTGCGCTGATATACGACGAAATCCAAGAGAGATGGGTAAACAGAGACGGGTAGAGAGAAAGTGCCGCGCTGATGCGAGCATCCGAGAGAGATGGAAGATGAGTCAGCTGGCGGACGCATGCGCAGTAGTCGCATCGCATCGCATCGCATCGCATCGCATCGCATCGCATCGCATCGCATCGCATCGCATCGCATCGCATCGCATCGCATCGCATCGCATCGCATCGCATCGCATCGCATCGCATCGCATCGCATCGCATCGCATCGCATCGCATCGCATCGCATCGCATCGCATCGCATCGCATCGCATCGCATCGCATCGCATCGCATCGCATCGCATCGCATCGCATCGCATCGCATCGCATCGCATCGCATCGCATCGCATCGCATCGCATCGCATCGCATCGCATCGCATCGCATCGCATCGCATCGCATCGCATCGCATCGCATCGCATCGCATCGCATCGCATCGCATCGCATCGCATCGCATCGCATCGCATCGCATCGCATCGCATCGCATCGCATCGCATCGCATCGCATCGCATCGCATCGCATCGCATCGCATCGCATCGCATCGCATCGCATCGCATCGCATCGCATCGCATCGCATCGCATCGCATCGCATCGCATCGCATCGCATCGCATCGCATCGCATCGCATCGCATCGCATCGCATCGCATCGCATCGCATCGCATCGCATCGCATCGCATCGCATCGCATCGCATCGCATCGCATCGCATCGCATCGCATCGCATCGCATCGCATCGCATCGCATCGCATCGCATCGCATCGCATCGCATCGCATCGCATCGCATCGCATCGCATCGCATCGCATCGCATCGCATCGCATCGCATCGCATCGCATCGCATCGCATCGCATCGCATCGCATCGCATCGCATCGCATCGCATCGCATCGCATCGCATCGCATCGCATCGCATCGCATCGCATCGCATCGCATCGCATCGCATCGCATCGCATCGCATCGCATCGCATCGCATCGCATCGCATCGCATCGCATCGCATCGCATCGCATCGCATCGCATCGCATCGCATCGCATCGCATCGCATCGCATCGCATCGCATCGCATCGCATCGCATCGCATCGCATCGCATCGCATCGCATCGCATCGCATCGCATCGCATCGCATCGCATCGCATCGCATCGCATCGCATCGCATCGCATCGCATCGCATCGCATCGCATCGCATCGCATCGCATCGCATCGCATCGCATCGCATCGCATCGCATCGCATCGCATCGCATCGCATCGCATCGCATCGCATCGCATCGCATCGCATCGCATCGCATCGCATCGCATCGCATCGCATCGCATCGCATCGCATCGCATCGCATCGCATCGCATCGCATCGCATCGCATCGCATCGCATCGCATCGCATCGCATCGCATCGCATCGCATCGCATCGCATCGCATCGCATCGCATCGCATCGCATCGCATCGCATCGCATCGCATCGCATCGCATCGCATCGCATCGCATCGCATCGCATCGCATCGCATCGCATCGCATCGCATCGCATCGCATCGCATCGCATCGCATCGCATCGCATCGCATCGCATCGCATCGCATCGCATCGCATCGCATCGCATCGCATCGCATCGCATCGCATCGCATCGCATCGCATCGCATCGCATCGCATCGCATCGCATCGCATCGCATCGCATCGCATCGCATCGCATCGCATCGCATCGCATCGCATCGCATCGCATCGCATCGCATCGCATCGCATCGCATCGCATCGCATCGCATCGCATCGCATCGCATCGCATCGCATCGCATCGCATCGCATCGCATCGCATCGCATCGCATCGCATCGCATCGCATCGCATCGCATCGCATCGCATCGCATCGCATCGCATCGCATCGCATCGCATCGCATCGCATCGCATCGCATCGCATCGCATCGCATCGCATCGCATCGCATCGCATCGCATCGCATCGCATCGCATCGCATCGCATCGCATCGCATCGCATCGCATCGCATCGCATCGCATCGCATCGCATCGCATCGCATCGCATCGCATCGCATCGCATCGCATCGCATCGCATCGCATCGCATCGCATCGCATCGCATCGCATCGCATCGCATCGCATCGCATCGCATCGCATCGCATCGCATCGCATCGCATCGCATCGCATCGCATCGCATCGCATCGCATCGCATCGCATCGCATCGCATCGCATCGCATCGCATCGCATCGCATCGCATCGCATCGCATCGCATCGCATCGCATCGCATCGCATCGCATCGCATCGCATCGCATCGCATCGCATCGCATCGCATCGCATCGCATCGCATCGCATCGCATCGCATCGCATCGCATCGCATCGCATCGCATCGCATCGCATCGCATCGCATCGCATCGCATCGCATCGCATCGCATCGCATCGCATCGCATCGCATCGCATCGCATCGCATCGCATCGCATCGCATCGCATCGCATCGCATCGCATCGCATCGCATCGCATCGCATCGCATCACTATTATAATATTTTCGGACCTCAAGAGGGACACGATGCCCATATCTCAGCATCTACCGCAAAGTTATAATCGGAACTGGGCGCGTTGGAAAGCTTGCGTCTTATATATATATGAAAAAAGTGTCGTCAGAATTCCGATCCGGTGCTTCGTTTCCGAGAAAATCGAGAAGCAAGAATCCACTTCCGGCATTTTGGAGTATATATACTTGGTAGCGTCTCGTCAACTCGCTTAAAAACTTTTTTTTAAGTACTTGGCGTCGAGACGCTACCGCGTCTCTTGATGTTTTCGATGGGATTGGATTAAAAACTATACGATCTAGACTGGCATGTGGTTTTATCGTGTCCAATGGAGTCGGATTACACTATACAGTAGTTGTGTGGGATAAGCCGGAGATGTTTGAAAACCTTGCTACTGTCAGAAAGGTATTCTTTTTGACCAAATTCTAATAATTTAAATTTGATAAATGATTTGTATGTGTTGTACCAGGTTGTAACGATTGATTCCTCGAGAGCAACGGCCCGAAATGTATTCCGGCGTATGAACATTCAGGGCCTGTCATCTTTCGACTTACACGTCTATGAGGCTGCACAAGTAAATTGTTATGCCTTTTTAACGAGACGGGAATTGGCCCAAATACCGAACTATCGTCTATGCATTGAAAATGAAGGGGATGACTACGTTTTGGATCACAACGTTTTCGGTTACGATGTGAAAAAACGATGTAACATCGAGTCGAATTTATTATCGTATATCAGAAAATATATACTAAATAATGTAAATGTTTCGAAATTTATTCAGCGTATTTAAGGCCGTGTGATAGATGTACCAATTGACATATAAGTGCGAGAGAGATAGATGCTGTGACGTGATTTTTCGATCACCGTCACAAAAACACAAATAAATAAAAGTTTTACGGATACGGCTATCGATTTAGTTCGGTTAGCCCGTTACAGTTCCCGATTTACTGCTCCTCGGCTGTCCAGGTACCGTCCAGCTCTCGTTTGAGTAAAGTTCGTTAAGATCACGATCCAGTTTAGACTTTACTGATGAGCTTGGGTGTGGGATAAGCTTGGAGATAAGATCCAAAGATTCAGTTCAGGTCGGAATCCTCGAATCTATTCGGTGGAGAGAATCTCGAAGCAACGAGGAACACGAATAGAGGAGAGACCGACGAGATCTCGTCGCGAATACATCAAAGTCCGGTGCAAACCCGGCACTCTGTTTAGGTGATAACGCAGGACGTTGGAGAACAGGCGGAGGTTTAAGTACGGTCCGGGCAAGGTCGGAACACCTTGTGCTGTGTTTTAGTTAAGAGAGAGAGAGCCTTGTTTTCACGTCCTGAGTTAGGAGTAACGATCGCGGCGAATCTCAAAAATTACCGCGTTACAGTTTCGGTTCCCGCTTAAGTGACGCTCTGGAAATAGTTTGAGAGGGCAGTAGCTGTCGGCTAAGGATTTCGCGATAATCATAACGCTTCCTTAGAATATCGTCGTAGGCTAATCAGTCTACCGGGAGTCGTCCTCGATAATCGAGGGAGTCGTCCTCGTTTATCGTTTCGATAATTATTCGACCGCGTATCGATCCGTTCCCGTTACGCTCGCTCCGACCCCCCGGTCAGCTGAGCGCTTCCGATGCCCTCATGTACGATCCCGTGGCTTAACAAGCCAATAAATTATTGTTCACGTTAATTAAGAATTTCGGGTTCCGATATTTGAGATTTCGCGTTTTAGATCTCGCGTTACTTTATTGGCGAAGGATCGCGACCCTTCTACCACAACCCGCATCCTGAGCAACCGTGCATTTCCGCAACCGTTCGCTTTCGCGAATGCATCGGCGTTAGTTCTCGTACCGTTCAGTTCTCGTTTGTGTGATCTCGTTATTTTTTGTTCTGTTCTCGTGTATTTCCGTTGCGGAGGTCGACCGTTCCATCGACCTCCAGATTAGTCCGGCTTGGCGATTCCGGCGAAACAAAAATCGACCCTGCGGAGGTCGACCGTTCCATCGACCTCCAGATTAGTCCGGCTTGGCGATTCCGGTGAAACAAAAATCGACCCTGCGGAGGTCGGCCATTCCACCGACCTCCAGTTTAGTCCGGTTGTTAATACCGGCGAAACAAAAATTAACTGGCGCCCACCGGGACGTCGATGCATCCGTAGAAGCGGACGGCCGATGGTGACGTTTTCTGAGTTCTCGATTTCGCGCTCCGCTCCCGTTCGGTTTGAGCTTCGAATCTCGCGTTTTCGGTTTTGTTTTTTTGGTGTTTCTTCGATTCGCGTTGAGATCCAGGAAAATACGTCACAATGCATTTTCCGAATCAATGCCATTTAAAACCGGCTGACGTTTCGGATAAAACGAAAGCATCATCGGACGTGGTATTAAATCGTACATCCGCCAATGCTTAACTTTTTCCCGAAAAGTCTACAGTTTCTGAATCGCATTCATTACAGATTTTGGTTACCGACTGAGTCGTTTCACATGGCCCTAAGGCCATATGAAAGATGCACCACGTGACATATGAGTGCGAGAGAGATGCATGCATTTTCCGAATCAATGTATACATATGTATCTTTTTATAACTTATCGATGTGTTATGACGTTAATAATGTTATTTAACATTAATAAATATATATATATAACCCTTCTAGTACGGTGGAAGCGCTAATTGGGTTGTGGAGATTCTTTTTTTCGAAAGTGTACCAAGTGAGGACGTTTATGCCCATGAACTAAATAAATTAAATTAAAATAATCTAGGGATCGGGCGCGAAGCGCCCGATCGCTAGTATATATATATATATATATATATATATATATATATATATATATATATCTTTTAATTTTTTTTTAAATTATATATATATTTTTTTTTTTCTTGTGGGCGAGCGATCGCCTCCCCAGTCTCTGCGGAGGTTCGGGGGTTGTTTTTCTCCGATTATTATCGATAGGTGTGAAGCGCGCCTTTATTCCCATGCGAAAGAGAGAGACAGCTAGTCTCGCCCTCCGAGCACTAAGTATAGCCAAAGCGGCTATTCTATATTTTGTGCTTCGGTCCCTCGAGTATCGCTGTTGTAGCTCGGACTATGTGCAAGTGAGACAACATACAGTCCGTGCTAGGGTTTTTCTTGCGCGTATTCGCGCCTATTTTTACATGCGTTTTTACATACTTTTCCTTACTGTTATTTATTTCGTTTATTACCTTACTTTTATTTATTTTGTTTATTACCTTACTTTTATTTATTTTGTTTATTACTTTACTTTTATTTATTTTGGTTATTACCCTTTTTATGTGATCCTATTTATCTTAACTTGTAGAATATTCACGAACCTATGACGGTTTTCCGCGGGTTCAGAGGCGAGTATTCGCCTCCCCAGTCTCTGCTGGGCTTCCCGAGATTATACGTATATATTGTTTGTTCTATGCCCCCTTTTTTATTTTTGAATTTTTATTTTTCGAATTTTCGACATTCCTGAAACTTTGGGTATAGATGTGTAAATGTGTATGTATGTATGTATATATATATATATACTGTTATGTTTTTCGGAATTTATTCTTCCATATTCTGAAATTTCCGAGGCGAGTATTCGCCTCCCCAGTTGTGCTATGTATATTTTCGTCATGGTAATTCCATACATTGGTCGGCCATGCTAGTTGGTAAGCTGGAGAGTCGGACGCCCGCACAAGGCCGACGCGACTATCGGGGCGAGGAGCCCGGGGGGACCGTTCGACGGCTGACAGAGTGAGTCGGCAGGTCGAGAGCCACGGCTAGTGACAAGGATATCTGCAGCATTGGCGCAACCTGCCGCGTCGAGGCGCGGCATAGGACTTTACTGTACTATGCCCCCTAGAGTGAGCGCCATCCGCGTCGTCGGTGTCCCGACGCACACACCCAGCTCGGCGTGTGGGGCGATCGTGTGCGGAGCTCTTGCTTGCGCCTTGGGCACTGAGTATAGTAAAAGTGGTGAATCTATACTCCGTGCTACGGTCGTTCGCGCGTTGCCGTGGGTCGGTATACGACTTACTCATTTGTATGTCTATGTAGCTCTTTCTTTTTTCTTATTCTCATGCACCTATAATACCTGTATACCTATAAGTTATCTCTAAACCCCATCTTTCTCTTTTTTTATTATTATATATATATATATTTTTTTAGTATATATTTTGTGTTTATTTATTAAGGGAGCTTTCCAGTGTGACAGCCCGAAAAATCGCTGTTTTTCGCGATTTTTTTTTTTTAAGAAAAAATAATCTATTCGGTCTGGTTTTTTTTTTTGTATATTAATTGGGTATTGAAGAATACAAAACAATTTTTTAAAGATCGATTTATTTATTAATTAATATCTATAAAAATGATGAAACAATTGTTGCAGAAAATGCACTTGGATGTGGTGTCCACGTTGGGGGTCACAATTTTGATCTGAAACAAAAAACACAAAAAGATTATTGATCGGTATATAATTGGCTTTCGTGCTATGGAGGCTTTTTTTTTTTTTTTGCAAAAATGGCGCCGGTTTGAACAAAAAGTATCGATTTTAGCATTTTTTTTGCAGTTTTTTTTACAAAAAAATAGGAAGATGTAAAAAAAAAAGCTTCCATAGCACGATAAACAATGACGTTAAGAATATTGTGTAAAAAATTCAACTCGATAGCTTTAAAACTCTGCCCTCCAAGTTGGACACCGTTTTGAAAAATGCTGTTTCGAGAAAAACGCGTTCAAAGTTTCAAGTGAGGAAATTTTAGGTAAATCGTTTACTTACGGTCAATCAGATATTGTATAAGAAATCTGGCACGAGACCGTCATTCTCTGCTCGACCCGTGAGGGTCTCTCGCCCATTAAGAGCAAACGCAACGAACATCCGATCTACTTTCTCTTTATGCGATGCAGTATGCCCCCCTAGAAACCGCCTCTTGCAGAGGTCTTGACAATCAGACACCGTTCGAAGACTGATCGTCACCTCCCCTAGGGTCCAATAACTGACTAGTGGTACAAGCCACTGTTTTAAGTCTCACGAGTGGTTCGGTAGCCACCCGGGGTAGACCAAAGCGAGAGCCCTCCACTTCTCGACGGCCTCAACCTCCTGGTTCGTCCACCTATGGTCTCCTTTTACTGCATTTACCTACGACGGAGCCATAATCAATGCACCTGGGAATGAGCACCCAGAGCATCTCACGGGATGAACTTGCCAGAGGTCTCTTGACCGGGTCTGCTTTTTCGTCCTGACCAAGCAACGGGAAGACTACGCGGTATAGCATGAGAATTCGCGTGCCGGGTCGGTGGACTTTCGCAAGCGCCGCAGTAGCTCTTGCGAGCCACCGCGGGTAATCCCGGCCATCCCGCTTGGGCGAACAAGCGGCACGCGAGAGCTGCACGGGGGCAGTTTCCCGCCCCCGCATGAACGCACTCTCACGAGATGGCCATGGATCTTTGGCACCGGCCGAAACAGTGCTCGTTCGAACAGGTTGCTGGTTGACCAGGACCATTTGCAAAGCAAAGGCCCCGGACCCCCTTACGAGTCTCCTGCGTGACCCGAGCTCGGTTACCGCGGGGTCGCCAGTCCCCGGTGGTTCGAGCGGCGACAAGCATATGACTGACGGATCATCCCACAGCTCCGTACACCCCTCTACCACCCCTGCGGGGTTACGGTCAATCAGCGATGCCAGGTCCATACAATATCCCTTCTGCTTCTTCGAAAAGATCGTGCTCAATGGATTGTTCAGTCCGACGAGCTGTCCTCGCCTCTTTGCTATCCAGGGACGCCCGGCGGTTTGCTTGGGGGATGCGCGCATTCTTGTACTTAGCGGCGAAATCTGCGGCGCTCGGCCCTATCGTGCATCCCATCGTCTCCAAAATTTTTAAAATTAGGTCGTAACCTTCATTGAAGGTGCACACAGCACACTGCGTAGCGATTTCTACTATCTGCTTGCCGCAGAATACGTGCTTTGGGGCTAGTTGCCACACACAGTGATTGAAGCTCTCGTTATTATTTTGAGTGTTCGCGCCCGTACATCGTTCTAAGAGATCCTCCGTTGTTAGATCATCGTAAATCGGCTTTAAAACTTGTTGTACGTCTTCGTCGAGTGCTGGTGGATGGGTGTACTCCTCTCCTGTGGCCTCGGCCTTGCGCCATTCGCACCACGAATCTTCTCCCGGAGGGCAATACTCATGCTGAGGATTTTCATCAGTTGAGCTTTTGTGATGAAATGTAGCCCATATGGCTTTCCTCATATTTTCCACGGAATTGGAATTTCGACGAACTGCCAAGCCATAATATTCGGAGAGATTTGTCAATAATTTTAACGTCAATTGCGCTCTTTTCGGTTCAACAGCAGTTTTTTTTGTTTGATTTTTTTTAGTTTTCGGAGTACTCGAACGAGATCCTTTTTTTTCGGTTCACTCTCCATTGCTTTGTCTTCGATTTGCTTTTTGGCCTTTTTTAGTTGAACTAACCTTTTTCTTGCTTCGTTTCCCCTTTTATATACTCGCTTTTTCACGTGCAAAACGCATTCCTTTTTTTTTTACCGTCAAATCGTCACCGTACGGCTTGGCTTCTAATAACATCTTGAATGTTTTTGTATCGCCGTCTCCTATATAGAAACCGTATTTCGCGTTGTGCAATTCTTCTGATCTCTTGAATATTTCGATTATACCGTCGACTTCCACTTTTCCCGCGCTGCCTTCGTGATTGACGTTGCATTCGGATTCATGCGTCTCAAACCACGCCTCGTACTCGGGTGTTCCCTCTTGTCCTTTCCAGAATGCACAAGCCTTGCAGAAGCTTGATTTGACAGCAACATCCAAAACTTTGTTGGTATATTTTCCAATCACGGACACGATACCCATGCGCGACGTGAAACCGCGTTTCGACCACGATCCATCACCGGACACCGTCAGAATATCGCCCCGATTTTCTGCTTCCAAAGTTTTTTCCTTCTCTTCGGTACCTGCTTTTTTCACGACGGCCTCGTATATTGATTTCGCTGCAATCTGCAGGATTTTCACGATTCCATAATAGGTGTTATTATTGAAGTTTGCAGTTAAATCCATCAAGGCGATAAAATTTCTAATGCCATTTATGCCGATGCCGACCAATCGCATGGCAAAGCAGAAACGACGATTGATTTCATAAGCATTTTTTATCAAAGGACAAGAATCTATCTCGGCCGGATCTGGACACGAACACTGAACACAAATTTTAAAGCCCAATCCGCGAATCGATTTTTTTTTAAACTTCACGTCGCTATTACACTTTTTGCACTTCAACAGTTCCTGAAGAGCGCCGAAAACCAAAAAGAACTCCAAAATCACATAGCTAAACGTTTGATCGATTCGGACTTCAAACTCTGGACTCTTTTTCAAGATTTTTGCTGCCGAAGTGCTCGCAAACGTTAGATCCGTTTCGATATCGTGTCGATTTGTTCCCTTGATACCCGCGGATCTTTTTCGTTCATTTCGCGGATGTCCGCTTCTCGAGCCTTTTCTATCCTGCCACGCACATTTCTCTTTCGTAGATCTATCCATTTTGAATGTCGACACCGAACTGAAAGACGAACCGGACTCACGTTGGAAGGTACACGAGCAGGTAGGAACGAGACAATAGAAATAACGGTCGCACGGGCAGACGGCCGACGCGGCAGCTGTAGCGCTCCTTCTTCCAAGAAATGCTGTACAGTAACCGAAATAATCTGAATTTCGGCATGAAAATTTCAGGGAATATTCGGAAGAGTGTATACTATTCGATAAAGCAAAAAAAAATCGATTTTTTGAAAATTTCACACTGGAAAGCTCCCTTAACGCAATATTTATTATGCCTACGTACTTTATGTGTACGGCTTGACGCGAAGGTCGCTGCCGGTGACTATCAGGCGGTTGTAACCCGATATGAATGCGCTGGCGAGCATTCGCCTCGCCAGTTGTCATCTGAGGTTTACTATTGTCTTAGCCGTAGTACGGTTTTACCTTATCACCATGCACCGTTCTTTTTCTGCAAGGCTTGATTATTAGCCTAATATTATTTCGCGGCAGTATTTCTAAGACACGGTATGGCCCTACGTATTCGTCGTCGAATTTTCCGGTTTTCACCGATTTTTCTAACCATACGTAGTCGTTGACCTGATAGGAGTGCCGTTTGACTCTGCGATCGTAATATTTTTTCGAACGATGTTTAGCAGCAATTAAATTGCTTCTCGCAGCGTCGTTCCATGCTCTCAGTCTTTTAGTTAGATCGATGAAATCATCGTCGTACGTACGATCCTTGGGCTCGTAATTAAATTGTGAGGGTATTCGGGCGGTTTTCCCGAACACGAGTTAGAAGGGGGAGAACTTCGTTCCCTCGTGCGTGCTTGTGTTATAAGATAGCATCGCCGATGGCACCCAGTAGTCCCATTCACGGTGTAGACCGATATATTGTTTTAAATATTCGGTGAGCACGTGATGACTCCGTTCCAACGATCCATTGGACTGCGGGTGATATGCAGTAGTAGTGTAATGTTTGATACGGAATATTTTCGCGAATTCTTTGAAGATCTCGCTGATGAAATTTCTACCTTGGTCGGAGATGATGACTTTCGGTGCTCCGTATATACAAATATACTTGGTAGCGAGCGCTGACGCAACATTTTTGGATGTTTCGGCTAGAGGTATTGCTACCGAATATTTCGTAAGGTTGTCCTGGATTGTAAGGATGTTTTTATAGCCGGATCGGGTGATCGGTAGTGGACCGTAAATGTCGATGGAGATTTTCTCAAATGAATCCGTCGGGGTGTCAGTGATTACCATCGGTTCGCGATGTTTCACGCGCACCAACTTCCGACGCTGACAATGAACACAATGTTTGACGAAGCGTTCGACATCTTTTTTCATTCGCTTCCAATAGTACAATTGGGATATACGTTGATAGGTTTAGGACACTCCCTTGTGTCCTCCTATGGTAGAACTGTGGTTCTCTAGGAGTATTTCGTTTTGTTCTAAAGGGCCGGGCACTATTAAGGCAGTAGTCTGCTTTAGGAGCCGAAAAAAAAGCGTTTTTTCAACAATTTTTTTGAAAGGGAAGGAAATGATTGCGGTAAACGAAATTTTGAGACGATAGTATATTATATTCAAGCTTTAAAAAACAATTTTTATTATTACAAATTATTGAAATTTGCCAAAGTTGTAACGATTTTTCTGGGGCGCCTGGAGTGTGCACTCGTAAATCGGTGCCGGTGATGGAGGTCGTGCGATGCATCTGAAACAGTGGAACCAAATTTTTTTTTAGTTTTTATAAGTTCCTTTTCTATATGAACTAAAAAAATACCGAAGAAATGACGAAATTCCAAATTTTTTCGAAGTTTGAAAAAAAAATTCACTTTTTTGAAAAAAAAATTCACTTCAAGTTGCAAAACAAGTAATTTAAATAGTACTTTTGTCCAACTTTTTTAGTTCAAATAGAAGATAATTCACTACTGAAGCTAGATCACTTCGGTTTTTTTCGATCGGACATATATTGTTTTTACTATCGCCGGCACCGTTTTCCAAAACTTGTGAAAATGAAAACTCGAGAAAACGGGGTGTAAAGTTTTCGGTCCAAAAAAATGTAAGTTTTTGGATACTTGCACTAATTAGATGTTAATCGGCTATCCCCGGGCCATACAATAATCCTTCCTCTTCTTCAAAAAACTCGTTTTGGCGGAGGCTTTCCGATCTTCGAGCTGTACGAGCCTCCTTGCTGGAAAGTGATGCGCGCCGGTTCTCCCGCGTTATGCGCTCAGCATCGACGGTGTCAGCAAAATTTTTGCATTGCTGCCCGATGACAATATCGAGGAGCTGCATGGTAGAAAGCACAGCTGAATAACCTTCGTTGAAAATGCCTGTAGCCATATTTGCTGCTATTTCGACGATTTTATAGCCGGAATTTACGTGTTTCGGATTTAGGCGCCACACAATCGAATTGAACGATTCCATACGCTTTTGCACGTGTCCAACACACTCATTTTTCGTCACTGTGCACTCGTCCCCGTAAGGATCGCTATTTAAGATTCCAGTAAAAGTTTTGGAGTCGCCATCGCCGATATAATTACTGTACATAACTCCGAATTTCTCGACGGATCTCGAAAACATCTCTGTTATGGAATCTACCTCCATCTTCCCAGACGAACCTGTATGATTTGAGGAGCATGAGTCTTTATGATCCTCATACCACTCCTCAAATGCATCTTCATCCAAACTATTTTTATGTATGGTACACGAATGACAATAACCACTTTTTACAATCAGATCGATTACTTTGCCACTGTAGTATCCGATGAGCGTTGTTACACCGTACAAAGAAGTATAACCGCGCTTTTTCCACGATCCATCGCCCGAAACCTTCAAATGATTCGCAGGTCTTCCATGTTCAACGTTTTTTTCTTTCTCTTCCGTGACGGCTTTTTCGCAGATACTCTCGAACAGTGTCTTCGACGCTGCGTACAAATGCTCAACGATTTGTTGATAAGTAGATTTTGCAAAACATGCAGAAATATCCATAAGGCCGCAGAATACGTTTATCCCTTCTCGTCCGATACCAAGAAGCCTCATAACAAAAACAATCCGTCTGTTGATTTCGTAGCCGGTATTTATAAATGGTCCTGACTGGATTTCGCGTCGACCACACCTACACTGAACAACAATTTTAAATCCTAGGCCTCGATGACCGCTTTCTGCAAACGTTAATTTTTGTTTGCATGATCTGCAAATTGCGATTTCCGAACGAGCGAGAAACACCGATATGAATTCAATAATGCGGTAGCAGTGCGATGAATGAATAATGATATCATCGCTGCTTGCTGCCTTCAACTTTTGCTCACTGCGACTCGTGTGTAAGTCTCCGTCGTCCGATGATACACTGGTAAAACGATTGCCGTGAAATTTTCGCTTTCGCGGTTCCGCAGCACGCTGTCTTTTACATCGATCACCTTTCGGGTAGCTTGACATTTCGATGTGCGCTCGGCAAAATCAAAAATGAAACTGAAAGCTGACGCTACAAATAGCAGTGTAGAAGCCGATTCCGAGAGCTATAGTTTACCGTTATATTGTATACCGTTATCCCAACAACTACTCAACACAGACCTTCTAGAACCTCCAAATAATATTTCAAAGGACCGTTCAATGCTTTCAGGTATATACGAGTATAGTCAAACAATAGAATACACGAAGGGGTGGAGCGCGCGCGCTCGGGTCTGCCCGAGCATTTGCACCTGCTCGACGCTCGGCCACTAAAACTGATCTAGCTTCGAAAATATGTCAAATTGGCCTCTAAAATTTTGAACACATATTCTTGGATAGTTTTGGAATAGATTTAAGACAAAAACGAAAAATCGATTTTTTGAAGCCTGTAAAGCAGACTACTGCCTTAATGAACCCGTACAGACAAAGATTTTAACGTCTGTTCCCCTAAATATCGATGTCAACGACTCGACGATGGATTTGCGGTCCATTGCATCGAACGAGTCGTTATCCAGAGAGATGCGGAGAATGTTGACGTCGTGTTTTCTCGTTAATTCGCGTAGAGTGAATAGGCTAGATCGGATGATGTCGTTATCTAGTCTCGAGGCGAATTGTTCTCCATATACGAGGCCGTAAGAATATAGGCCTCCCCTTTTCTGCATCACTACTTCGCTTGTTGCAACATTTTCGCGAGCAATTTTCTCCCAATTTATCCTTTCTTTTTCGACGAGCAGTCTGGTGGCGCGAGATGTGAAGGTTAAATCTCGGGGGTACCAATACGCGACGCTCGCCGTCCGTTGGAGCAGGTGTTCGTTGATAATCTGTACCGAGCTCTCTTCTGGAGGTCTTCGTCCATATCCATAAGCTCGGGCTCGTCGCAGCTGTCGGACGGTCTAATGGTCGGTAAGGATGTTGTAGACCCGGGACCCATCGGCTCGACTTCCATGGCGTCGGGCAAACGAGGCTCCAGAGCCTTTTTAGAAGTCGGTGGCGATGTTGTAGACCCGGGGTTCGTTGTTTCTGGCGAACGAGGGCTCTGTGCCGGTTCGGGGGTCCCTCGGATGGTAGACCCTAGGCTACCCGGCGGCGAGTTCTCTACCTCAGTTTGTAGACCGTCTCGTTCTGAAGTACCCGACGAGGTTGTTTCTGGTGTTGATGAGTCGGTTGATGGTTCGTATACCGAACCAGGAATTTCCGAGACCGTCATCCCTCCGTCCGAGGAGGGCATATAGCTGTTCGATTCCGACGGGATGAGAGGAACTCGGGGTCTAAGTACCACACCCTGTTGTTTCGACGCGAGGGGAGCAGAGACGATTTCTTCGGTAAAGTCCCTCATCCGCTCATCTTCGCCCTCGGATGAATCGAGGATACTGCTGAGTTCGTCTGGAATCGGCAGCACTCGGCGTTTTTTATTCTTAGATTTTTCGTTTTCGTCTTCGGAAGAGTCGCAAATGCTGCTGAGTTCATCCGGGATTGATAGTAATCGTTTTTTATTTTTAGATTTTCCGTTTTCGTCTTCGGAAGAGTCACAAATGCTGCTGAGTTCATCGGAGATCGGCAGTATCTGGTGTTCGGAAGCTTCTTCGGAGGTTTGATCGGTAGCCATAAGGAGATCTTCGTATGGATCGTCCCAACTCGTACCGTCGTCGTCCCACCAAAGTTCGTGTGCTTCTTCTTCTAGTTCGACCATTTGCTTTTTCGGCTGGGGTCGTTTTTGAAGGTCAGAGTCATCCGATGGAGGATGATTCCGTTTCCTTCTCCTTCTACGCACCCTTCTCCCTATACCTTCGTCCGAGCTAGACGAAACGTTGGGTTTGCGAATGCAGGTCCTTTTGGGGGGTCTACGAGACTCCTTCGGAGGCTTATCCGAAGTAGGTGTGTCCGAAGATGAGTCAGTTTTTCGGCTCCGTTTTGTTTCTACTGGCCGCACTGAGGCAGCGCGGACTTTCGCCGTTCCTATAGGAGGGTTGCGTGAAAGGGCGTCGGCGTTAGTGTTATTGCGCCCGGGTTTATATTTTATTTCGTAATCGCAACCGTCCAGGATTTCTGCCCATCGACGTAGGTGCGAATTTGGATCTTTTAGGCCCTTAATCCACGTAAGGGATTTGTTGTCCGTTACTAGGATAAATTTTCTACCATAAATATACGATCGAAAATTTTCGAATGCGTATATTATTCCTAGCATTTCTTTCTTTGTCGCATCGTACCTTGTTTCGGTGTCGGTGAGCGTCCGCGAGAGGTAAGCGATAGGGAGGTCTTTGCCCACCTCACCCTGACTCAGCACCGCGCCGAGCGCGTAATTTGACGCGTCGGTCGTGACGATGAAGGGTTTATTATAGTCAGGGTATTGGAGAATGGGCTCCTCGCACAATTTATCTCGCAAGGTCTCGAAGGCTTGTTGTTGTTCGTCCTTCCATTCGAAGGGCGTGTTCTTCTTCAGCAAGATTGTCATTGGTTTCGCGATTAGGGCAAAATTTTCGATGAAGCGTCGATAATATCCGACGAGTCCCAAAAATTGTTTAATGTTTTTGACGTTCTTCGGGACTGGAAAATTTTTTACAGCGACCAACTTTTGAGGGTTGGGTCTAACCCCTTCGCGACTAATTATGTGGCCGAGGTAAACCACTTCCGGCCGAAGGAACTCACATTTGTCGGGTTGGAGAGAAAGGTGAGCCTTGGATAGGCGCCCAGCGAGGCGTCTGAATTTTCTCGCATGCTCCTCTAACGAGTCGGCGTAGATAACGATATCGTCTAGGTACATCTCTACGCCCTGTAGACCCGTGAGGACTTGGTCCATGAGCCGTTGGAAAGTGGCTGGGGCATTCTTTAAACCGAAGGGCATACGATTAAACTCGTAGTGACCGTGGGGTGTGGAAAATGCCGTTTTCGGTCGATCGTCGGGGTCCATTGGTATTTGATGGAACCCTGACGCGAGGTCGAAAATCGAGAAATATCGGGCTTTACCCAATTGGTCTAAAATGTCAGTAATATTTGGCAACGGGTACGCGTCAATTTACGAAAATCGATGACCATTCGCCATTTTTTCACGCCATGAGAGTCGGCCTTTTTGGGGACGATCCAAATTGGCGAGTTGAAAGGAGAGGTGGATAGCTGGATAATATCTTTTTCTAAGAGGTCATTGACCTGTTTGCTGATTTCTCCCTTCATGTTTTGGGGAACCGATATTGTTTGGTGTTAATCGGTAAATCGTCGGTGGTATATATTTTATGCGACACCACGTTTGTTTTCCCGAGCGGCTGACCAGGTATATGAAACAAGTATGGTCGCTCGCTTATCAGGGAGATAACATGTTCGCGCTCCGGCGGTGTCAGGTGATCCTGTCGCAACAGAGGCAGTAAGTCGGCCATCATGCCGCGGTGACTGCGCTCGCTATCGGCGCGTGCCGCGTGGCAACTGACACTGTCGCACTCGGGCTCTGGGTGTTCGTCGAACGTCTCGGAGGATTCTCCGAAATGCTCGAACTTTTCCGAGAATTGTTCGACGTATTCCTCGAACGGCTCTGTGTCCATGGTATTGATGACATAAAGGTATGCACAGCCGTTGCGATTCTCGACTAGTGCGTTACCACAGTAAATTCCTTCGGCGAAGTCGATCTTCTCGACGTAGCCGACAGGAAGGTCGTTTGTAATTTTTATTTTCATTAATTTTTTTGTTCTGGCCGGGACGTTGATTGTTTCGGTATCTATGAATGGAATGATTCGAAATGGTTCCGGGACAATTATCCACCCATTCGAATAGCTTATATCTGCCTTGTAATGTCGGAAAAAATCACGTCCGAGTAATCCGTCTTCCGTTATGCGGAAACGGTCAGAAATGACATGAAATTCGACCGGCAGATCGTTCACGTTCAGCATGACTGATCCGAGAGAAAAATCCCGGCCGTCGGTTACGCCTGAAATTTCATAGATGGTGCTTTTGTTGATTTTGATATCGGACGATAGAAATTTCCTTTTTATTATAGATATGTCCGAGCCGTTATCGACGTAAAACATAGCGAAATCGTCTCGAAGGTCCGGGGACGAGAGTTTTACAACGCTGTCCTCGCGGAACGGACATTCGCGAATATTGGCTTTACGGACTTTGACTCGGTTATTTTCTGCGCTTTGGTTTTGTCGCTCGACGTCGCGCTCCGTCGAGCCCTTTCGGAGTTTAAAGTCTCCGAGGTCTTAGTTTCTCGCTTGACAGGTCGCGAGTTGCTGTTATCACGGCTGCTTGCCGATTGGTCTCGCGAGTCGTGTGATGTCCGTGAAGCGTTGGAGCTGTCCCTGTTTTCGCGACGTGGAATTTTTCTGTCCCGGGCTTGGTGTCTCGATTTCTGTTTCCGGTCGTCGTCGCTAGAATCGGATGACGATGAACGCAACGATTTTTTACTTTTACGATTGGTCCTTTTGGGACCCGAGTCGCTTTTGACGTTTTTCTGGTCGCGGTAACGGGTCGGACGATGATCTACTTCCGAGTCAGAACCGCGATCGTAGCGATCGTTTCGAGATCGGTTGTCTTCGCGTCGCTTGGCTTGCCGATTTTGGCGGTAGTTCCTATTGGCGGTTTCTGTGTCGGATTCTTGAGTCTTCTTGACATCATCCCGGTCACGAGGACGATTGTTTTCGAGGCGATTTTTGTAGTTTTCTCGCGAATAATCACGCGAGGAATTTCGGAACCGATTGTTTGAGTCGGAACGACGATCGTTACCAGTAACGATCGTCGTTCCGACTCAAACAATCGGTTCCGGGAGATGACAACCGCGACTCCAGAGTCGCGGTTGTCATCTCTGAGTCGAGCATTTTCATTGTCTTTCTCGCGTTGTCGATCGCGTTCTTCATATTTTTTTCGATTCTGCAGTTTCCAGCAGTCGTCGATCGTGTGACTGGGATGCTTGCAATACCGGCAAAATTGATCTTTCTTTGCGTCTGCGTAGTGTACGCGAGCGGTCGGACTGCGGGAACGCGAGTGGTGGTGAGATCGTGATGTTTCGCGCTCGCGATCGCGGCTGGGGCGCATCGCGGATTTTAGCGAGCTGTCACGACTTCGAGAGTGGTCGCGTTCGGTGTCGGTTTCGCGGTCTCGCGCTTTCCTTCTGGGGAAATGGAGGTCGAATTTTTCGCGATTTTTCCGAACGCGTTCGCGATCTTTGAAAAGTTCTTCGGCTTCTTTCGCGTAGGCCATTGCCTCTTCGAGGGAAGAAGGTTCTTTCTGCCACACGATGAACCTCTCGAGGGCATTTCTGCGATTTTCGGCCTGTAATTCGGCTATCACGGCGGCCGATCGGTGTTCGCTAATTACGCTCTGATGTAGTTGTTGCGTGATGCGCTTGATTCGCGCGGCGTAGTCCGATATCGATTCGCGGGTGCCTTGGGCCATGTCGGCTAGCTCGACTTTCAGGGCGAGGGTGCCCTTTTTGTGGGAATAAAGCGAGATTAAGTCGTCCAGGATTTCCTGGACGGAGGTGTACTCGCTACGCCGAGGATGGATTTGGCTGCGGGCGTAGCCTTTAAATTTATTAAATAAAAGGTACCGGAATTTCGCGAAGTCCGTCACCTCCAAGGTCGACATTGCGTATTTGACATCGGATACGAATTCTTCGACGGGCATGTTTCGACCGTTGAAGACCGGGATCGGAATGAGCGACTTCATGAGCCAGTCGTTGTCGCTTCGCAAATTTAACCTGCGGAAGTCTGACATCATAGCGATGTCGGCGTTTGGAATGACAGGCGGGGTGGGGGGGGGGGGGGGGGGGGGGGGCGGTGGCGGGCGCAGTGTACCTGAGCCACCCCGAGTGATAGTTTTGAAAATTCGAGAAGCGATTAAGATTTTGACTGTACGTCGACTGGTTTGACAGGAGGTCGCCGTCAATACCGGAACCGGAACTGGGAGCGCTTAGATTAGAAGTGTGTTGCGAACCCAGAGATATGTTTTGTAGGTGTTGAGGTTGGTTTGTGCGGAGGTTCGCGTGTGGATTTAGCGGTAAGCTAGCGTTTGGATTGAGCGACGGATTTACCATCGCATCTGCTTGTGTGGCGTTATTGTCCGCGTATCCACAATCGTTACGCGACAGGGGATCAGGGGTGTTTGAGCGAGATCGAGACATTTTACTTAAGTCTAATTATAACTAGTTTAAAGTTTAGGACAGGTAGGAATTACGATTCTATTTAAATTGGAATTTCTGGATTTCTCAAAAAATTTCGAGAATTTTATTTAAAATTTAAAAATTTGTGTTTCTCAAAAGAATTCGAGAGTTTGATTCAAAATTGGAAAATTTGAGTTTCTCGAAAGAATTCGAGAGTTTTATTCAAAATTGGAAAATTTGAGTTTCTCGAAAGAATTCGAGAATTTTATTAAAAATGAAAAAATTTGAGTTTCTCGAAAGAATTCGAGAATTTTATGCAAAATTAAAAAATTCGAATTTCTCGAAAGAATTCGAGAATTTTATTTATAATTTAAAAATTTGAATTTCTCGAAAGAATTCGAGAATTTTATTTAAAATTTAAAAAAATTGAGTTTCTCGAAAGAATTCGACAATTTTATTTCAAATTTAAAAATTTGAATTTCTCGAAAGAATTCGAGAATTTTTTATTTAAAATTTAAAAATTTGAATTTCTCGAAAGAATTCGAGAATTTTTATTTAAAATTTAAAAATTTGAATTTCTCGAAAGAATTCGAGAATTTTTATTTAAAATTTAAAAATTTGAATTTCTCGAAAGAATTCGGGAATTTTTATTTAAAATTTAAAAATTTGAATTTCTCGAAAGAATTCGAGAATTTTTATTAAAAATTTAAAAATTTGAATTTCTCGAAAGAATTCGAGAATTTTTTTTTTTTTATTATATTTCGAAAGGAGCGAGTCTTTGGATAGGATGGATTTTACAGAGCGAACGGAAGACCAAATTTGATAATAAACTGTACTCACACGATGGTTGCGAGGAACACGACGAGTCCGACGATCATCCTGGCGACAGAAGTTGATTGGCGTGGAGTTTTCTGGACTGATGACTTCTTTTTCTTTCTTCTGTATTTTCTCTTCGAAGCACTGGTAACTGTTTATATTGTCCCCCCGCAGGGGTGGTAGAGGGGTGCACGGAGCTGTGGGATGATCCGTCAGTCATATGCTTGTCGCCGCTCGAACCACCGGGGACTGGCGACCCCGCGGTAACCGAGCTCGGGTCACGCAGGAGACTCGTAAGGGGGTCCGGGGCCTTTGCTTTGCAAATGGTCCTGGTCAACCAGCAACCTGTTCGAACGAGCACTGTTTCGGCCGGTGCCAAAGATCCATGGCCATCTCGTGAGAGTGCGTTCATGCGGGGGCGGGAAACTGCCCCCGTTCAGCTCTCGCATACCGCTTGTTCGCCCAAGCGGGATGGCCGGGATTACCCGCGGTGGCTCGCAAGAGCTACTGCGGCGCTTGCGAAAGTCCACCGACCCGGCACGCGAATTCTCATGCTATACCGCGTAGTCTTCCCGTTGCTTGGTCAGGACGAAAAAGCAGACCCGGTCAAGAGACCTCTGGCAAGTTCATCCCGTGAGATGCTCTGGGTGCTCATTCCCAGGTGCATTGATTATGGCTCCGTCGTAGGTAAATGCAGTAAAAGGAGACCATAGGTGGACGAACCAGGAGGTTGAGGCCGTCGAGAAGTGGAGGGCTCTCGCTTTGGTCTACCCCGGGTGGCTACCGAACCACTCGTGAGACTTAAAACAGTGGCTTGTACCACTAGTCAGTTATTGGACCCTAGGGGAGGTGACGATCAGTCTTCGAACGGTGTCTGATTGTCAAGACCTCTGCAAGAGGCGGTTTCTAGGGGGGCATACTGCATCGCATAAAGAGAAAGTAGATCGGATGTTCGTTGCGTTTGCTCTTAATGGGCGAGAGACCCTCACGGGTCGAGCAGAGAATGACGGTCTCGTGCCAGATTTCTTATACAATATCTGTTTATATTGTCCGCGTTACTGCACTTTTTTAAAAGAAAAGAACGGAACACGGAGAAGTATCCCACTTCTGACACCAAAAAATCTGTTACGTCTCAGCGGTCTATTTATGAACGAGACATGTACTCGTCGAGTCAAGGACGTGCGAATGACTTGTCCGCAGCGATAAGAGGTCCCTTTAACCTTATCGCTCGCGGCTCAGAGGTGGGAGCCCGCTCGAGAGCCTCAGAGGTCGAGGAAACAGGAGACGCGTACGTAACGAGATAAAGACGGGTCCGTTCTCCGTACGGAATAATTATTCTGTTCCGTCATCAAATGATGATAAAATTGCAGATTTATTAAAATGACTTTTGCGGCTTTACACTTGACGACTTAGAGTTACCGTGCGTAAATAGTGTTTGATAGAATCGATTTTAATCGATCTTGTCTCGATGCTAGCACATTGAATTTATTTTGGTTTATTCACGACGGTTTCTTTAAGTTTTATTTTAAGTCCGTTAACTTTTATCGTGGACTGGTGGAAGACCAGTCCGACTGTTCGCTTCGAGGTTTTAGAAAAGACTGATTAATTTCGGTGGCGATAGTTGCCGCGAAGCGGCCAAAATTGCTGAGCTCGCACGCCACGCGCGAGCACCGAAAAGACTCGAAAGGAGTGGAATGAAATAAAGCGATCGCTCGCGTCTGGCGCGAGCGGATATGGATTGCAGAAATTTGATATTAGCGTCCGGTCGAGAGAGAGAAAATCGAAAGACCGGACGACAAAAATCGAATATACATAATTCGAGCGTGTGAACGGAAATGGAAAGAAAATACTTAAATTCTAATTTTAACGGAGGCAAGATTCGTGAGAAAATATTAATTTAAGAAAATTAAATTATTGCTAGTTATAAAATAGTATTATCCGAGGGGCAGGACGTGACATTTACAAATATTGTATCACCGTCTATTTCTACTCCACGACGACATTTATTACCGTTCGGTATTAACTGTGGTTTAATTGCTTTTGCGGTCAGCAAATTCCTCTGCCGAATTTTGGGATAACTCCGAAAATACTTGCTTGTCGGTTTCTGTATTTCAACCGAGGCGTTTTCATTGGTCTCTGATGATGGCAGCAAGTTTTCTTTAACTACGATCGATGCAGATTGATCCAGATCAGCTTCATTATAGTTAGAACAGATGTTGTCCTGAAGATTGAAACATGTCTCCGAGTCTAGATGTATGTCCAACATCTCATTGGAATTTTTGCGTGTATCCCATTATTCGTCACGACCAACACACTTTTCAAGTTCTTCTTCGACCGAAATGTCTGCGGATTTCATGGGGCTTGACGAAGCTTCGAACAGCACGTACGAATACTCCGGATAGACATTATCAGTTGACTCTCCAATGTACGAGCTATCTTTTGGTACCGATGAATCACTCGCCTCCGCATGTAATTGAAGATCAGCAGTCGGATTGATGCCATTGAAATCATCGACACTTCTTCGCAGAGGAGCTTTCGCTCGCCAATCTTCGGTTGACATCAAGTCGGAATCGTTGACAGTGTTACGTCCTGTGAATTTTCCCATAAAATTTTAGATATTTACATCAGGGAATTGTTTAATTAACCAAATATTTGAAACATATTAAATTGCTAAAAGTAAACATTGGAAAATTGCCATTGTTTAATTTGTTGAATTTAAAGTATCAATAAATAAATAAAATACCAAACGGAGAAATCATCCATTTGGTAAAAATAATTAGCCTTCAGGTACGACAGGTTGATGTACAGAGGTGACTGTACGAAGCAAGTCAACTGTACGAGAGTCGGTAACCTGAGGCGCAAAAATGCAGATAAGGATATCGGCAGAGTGCTCCTCGCAGTTGTCGAACATAGGCCTGCTTGTACAGCGCGTGTCACGATGGGCACGATGCTAAGAGCGACCGTCGGCCATAATGAGTGCAGCACCTCCTGGACAGTGAATATCGATGAATGCTAGATCATCGTTATAGTCCAGGAGTATCATAGTTCAAATAATAAATAGAAAAATAAATAGAAAACAGGTTTAAGGGATGAATACACGGGATTGATATAGCATTTTTGGAAACAATTAATAATAGATTCAGGAAATAAAATAGAGTCAAGAAATAAAGGAGGAAAATTAAGTCATATCGTCATGATAACATTCAACATAAAAATTAAATAAAATATTAGGAAAGAGGAATAAATATAAAAACAATAAATAATCAATAAATAATCGAATAGCAAATAACGAGGGAAAATATAGAAAATTACGAAAACAGGAAAGAAATGTAAACCATAAACGCCAAAATTCAGGAAAACAATTAGATAGATATTGAGATAACAATTTGTGTCAACAAATGTTAACTTCGCAATGAAAGGTCGTACAACTTTCATTCACATTTGTATGTTTATAAAACCCGCGATAAAATTTAAGTAATAACAAATTAAGATTTAAAAATTGATGTAAACCTACGAAATAGGTAATATTTAATTAGACAGCCAAAGAAAGGAATCAGATGATGAGAGTGGGGAGACGAGGCGCAGGTGTGACAGCGGTGACGCGGGGGTGTCCGGCACCGAGGTTATTTATTCGCGCGCCCACCGCCCATTCGGCACTTCTTCGCGACCGGGGCAACGACCTCAATCTTGTCTTGTACTTAGAATCATTAACAAAGGAACCAGCGAATTATCGACTTGTAAACTTTTGAAATCAGTAGTCAGTTTAACTCAGTTCAATAAATCATTCATATCTTTCCAAATCATTTCGTCGAATTTGAGTATATTCCTCCTGAAAATCATTTAATCATCGAAATCATCAATCCACATCGTTGAAATCTGGGAAGGACGTTCATTTCTGGGGTCGATTGTCATCATCACTCGATTCTGACTCGAGTATTCGGCATTTTGGAGGGACGTTATTTTCGGAAATCGATCGTCATCATTCGATTCTGATTCGAATATTCATCCAGATTGGGAAGGACGTTCAATTTCGATATTGATATTCTTCATTCATCAACCGAATCATTCGACCATTCATTCTGAGGTAAAACCATTTAAATCACATCGTAAGTTTGGAAAAATTATCATTTACATCTCAAAACATTCATTTCTTCTGGATATTTAATTGTCAATAATTATTTATCAACGTTTGTTCATACTCCTGAAAGGTTAAAATATTTTCTTGGACAATATATATTCGTGTTGGTCAATTTTATTTCAGCTATAACAGTGCGCGTTAAAATATTAGGATAGGTCGGGAGAAAACAGTGAGTGAGTGTGATAGTGAATCGTCGCGAGGCGTGCGTCGAGGGTGACGTGCGAGAGAGTGAGATAGCCGCATATCGTGTTCCATCCTATAGAAAGAGTTAGCATCCAGAATTTTCTTGTCCAGTTTAAAATCGTCAATTAAAATCTAGTAAATTCCAAATTTTAACCGTGAATAAAATTTCCTCAATATCAAATATATACACTCTAGGCCCTATCCCGAATTATTTTCCGAAAGGTTAGGTTCAAAACAGGGCCAAAACCTCGATAAAGCGTCATCTCCGAATAACGTGTAAAGGGAGGGTGTAAATTCTCCTTGACCGAGATGGAATGAAAATTGCTGATCGGGACGTAACAACTGTGTCATTGGAGAACGATGGATGTCCAAGCAAGAACGAATCATTTTCCACGAAAGATAGTTCCCCAGTATTGATGTTTAAATGTGGTAGTTAAGGGATATGCGAGTCCTTGTATCCCAGGGCTCCATAAATCTCGTCCGACTTTACCTTCGTTTGATGGTTTTGAAGGTCCACTTTTTCAGTTTGTTCTCGCTCGGCTCAGTTCTTTTCAGCTTGTTCGCATTCGGCTCGACCCTTCTCGGCTTCTTCTCGCTCGACACGGTTCTTTTCGGCTTGTTCGCACTCGAATTGATGTTTTTCTACTTCTTCCCGCTCGGTCCGAGTCTTTTCGGTTCGTTCGAGCTCGGCTTCATTCTTTTCGGCTTGTTTGCGCTCGGCTTGATCATTTTCGGCTTGTTGGCGGTCGGCTCGCGTTTCAGCTTCATTCTTTTCGATTTGTTCGCGCTCGGTTTCATTCGTTTCGGCTTCTTCCCGCGCGGCTCGAGTCTTTTCGACTTCTTCGCGCTTGGCTTGATTCTTTCTTGCTTGTCCCAGTTGGGTTGTAGTATCGTCGCGGCTTGCTTCATCTCTGCTTTCCGCAACTGCGAGACAAACAGTAAAGTTTCCCCGTTAATATTACGAGCAAGTTCTTTGATGAATATATCTCCGCGAGCCGGTGCTTTAACAGCGGTAAAAACTCTTGTTTTTATGTCATTAAAATATGCTTCCACATAACTTGACGTCGCATGCGGAGAACCAGAAGATACCGCTACTCCGGTCCATAGAGGGAACTCCTTCGCCAATTTATAAAGCTGTTCGATGAAATTCGGCAGATAGAACGCGTTCACGTCTCGGCCTTTTCGTACGGTTTCTTCTCCTCTTTTTTTCTGCAGCGCAACCCAGTCTAGAAGGCGATTGCGGGATTTTGTGTCATCGTCAAGTTTACTCGTGTCGTCATCGGTTTCCATCTCGAAAGGACCTGCTGTATAGTCGACCTCGTCTCTAGGCTTGTGTTTCGTCAACTTCTGTTCAATATGTCGAGTCGCAATATATCCCTCCAATTTGTACCTCGCATCCTTTGCCGTTTTAGCGAGCGGAATTTCAAGTGCAAGCTCAGAGTCTTCGTGCGTTTGAAGGCCGACGGCACACGTCAGCGTAAAAACTCTCTCGAATTGCTTAAGCGATGTACTCTCTACCATCAAAGCCACGCAACGATCGTAAAAGTCTTCGATACAGGCTTGATTAGATTTATCGAAGCATGACCATCGGCAAATCATGTGTATGAAATGCGCCACGTCTATTCAGACTATTGTTGATGGCCGTTTAATCTCTCCCCGCGTATTTTCTATAATTGCGAAGCAAATATCGAGATAAGACTTGATCGTTCTGTTGTTGAACGCTAAGCACAAGGCGTTAATGAGTGCTCGGGAGTAATCTGATACGGCTTCCTTCGGCTTGGCTGCTCCTCTTCGAATCCATTGCTTCAACCGATACTCAATAAAGTCTGTATCGTGCTTCTCTGAGATCATCTGATGAACGGCTTGAGTCGTTCCTTCGAAGTTGATGACAACTGAATACAAAAATATGTGTCCCGTTTTAGTGTCTCCGGGACGATCTAGTTTTCGAACAAGAGATCCAGTCGCATCGACGCATATTACCGACGTTGCCTTATTTACACGCAAATATTTTTTGTACGCATCCAATTGACCAGGCGTGCTGTAAAAAACGTAAAATGGCGACGCTCCTACTGCTTGTATAAGGTCAACATTGTCCGGATCTGCGGAGATGTTCTCGATTGTTCTTATTAGATCTCGTGAGTCTCCTGGCTTAACATTGAGATTAGCGTGAAGACCTTCCGTTTTGGCTTGACGGAGAACATCTCCATTTGGTAAGATCGGCGGCTCGAGATCGCCATGTTTCATATTTTCGCGTGCTTGGCGTCGTTTCCACACTGCACAACCTTCCCGCATCATTTCCTGCGTTGCTGCTTTCCTTCTTGCGCCATTGAGGGGACGTTTGACATCTTCGTGTGTTTCAAAACGTGTATCCCGCGTATTGACACCGATAGTGATTCCGTCGCTATCCGGTTGCTTCTCTCCGTGGCCACGAAACATGTTGCCGCATGCAGCACTTTTGCCTTTTCCATATATGTCGATAGTGTAAGATCCATTAACAGAGCCCGCCTTAACATTTGCTCGCTTATAAACAAATGCGCAACGAGTTTTGTGTTGCTTCCAAAAAGCAATCGAAATCACATTTGTCCAAATCTTTGGCTGAAGAATCGCCGTATCGCGCGTCGCATACGGAACGGTGCCATCGGGCTTTATCGAGATCCATTATTTTTCCGTCAAAACCAACTCAAACTGTGTTGTTTTTGTTTCCGTACGATCGGCATCACTTTTTTTTATAGTCTTCGCAGGGGTCCATGTCGGGTCATCCGAGTCTGATGTATCATTGCGTGCAGTCCTGTTATTCACAGTCGTATCTAAAATAAATCCCACAAACTAACATTTTTCAAGACCATCAAATTGTTGTATTGGCGGTTCATTGGTTTACAGATTGGCACGAAGAACTTTAGTTGGGCCAAAATTGAAAAACGGGCAAAAATTGAATTAATTTTCCTCATTGAATAACTTCTCTAAGAATAGTTTTCCAAAAATAGAATTTCTTTTGAACCGAAATTTGTTTTATCTTGAAATCTGTGGGCACAATGTGTAATTCAATAACGGTAATGAAATTTTGTAAGTGTTGATGGCCGCTAAATTAAATTTAAATAATCCTTTCAATCTGAGCTACTTGTGATAATGTACGATCTGTGACAAATTACAACTTCATACAAGTTACTATGGATCGGATCTGTCGCTCGGTGCTTTCATTTTTCATGGTATGAAAAAATAGTACGCTACGATACTAGTGTGAAAAAACTTTTTCTCGTGAGTTTGCAGCATGAACCAACGATCAGTGTTGCAATCACACGAGTAAAGAAAACGTTTTAGGCACGAGTATCGTACAAAATTTTATTTTGCAAGGTGTGAAAATGGGGGCTTTACGCACACGAGGTGTGTGCAAAACCACAATTTTCCCACAGGGTGATAGAAAAACATTTTTAGGTTTCAACATTTAGACATTTAGACTGTGAGGTCTCTATAATCATTCTGTTACTAAGCCGATCAAGAACAAAAAAAACCAGACTCACCGAGTACTTGGGACTGTGACACTTTAGGCTCGTCGAGTATCGGTATCGCTAATTCTTCTCTTGGGCGTGTAAGAATTAAGAGACGATCTTCGCGGACATTGGTGTAGACATCGTGAGGAGTCCACGTCCCTTCCAGTTTGGTACTCATCCGTTGCCATACCTCAGAAGTATATTTTAGGAACTTGTTTGTCTGGAAGTGGACCATAAAGTTTTTGACAACTTTGATGCGATCTTCAAGCGGCACTCTAGATTTTCGAGGCATATCCTGTAATGAAACGGCATGAAATTATTGTGAATGCAAACTTTTGGAGCATACTGTAGAACTTTCATACGTAAATAGACGTATGCAATGAGACTTTCTATAGGAATACTCTCATATAACTCTATTTGCTATAATTAAAGATGAACGTGTTCATTTTCAATAGTGTCTACATCAGAACTCTGGGTTTCGTACTGTTAATGCAAAAAGTAGCAAAGATAACAAAAACTAGACATGGCTGACTAGACGTCAAGTAGACATTTACAGACATACGACTTTTGAAAACACCGGTTAAAAAATGTTTACCCCTAAAGATAACAAAGATATATATGCAATTTTTATCAAAAAATTTGCTTTCGGATGTAAAACAATTCGTAAATTTTTTTTTTAACGTAGATTTCTTGAGTGCAGCCAAGGTATGGCCGCTGAAAAAAATTATCTATGCTCCTGCATATTTCACGGATCTATATACTTACGAGATTTTGTGATTTTTATCCACGTTTTTCTCATCTGTTCCGATTAAAATTGACATTAAACCTCAAGCTTTAAATGTATTCAAACTTTTCGTCATACCGGTAACGAATTTATTTCTGCCAAGACGATGTGACAAGATATTGTCTAAACTAATGCAATGTACCATAAACAGTATCAACAATGGACGGAGTTCCTGCCGCGTTTTTTCTACAAGACGTGAGCAATATCGTGAAACACAAAAAACAATAGAGGCAAAAGCGGCACCTAAAAGTTATAGACGACACCAACTCAAGTATCTGTTTTATCTATCCAGGCTTTCGGCGCCGAACTGCCAAACAATTGAGAAAGAATAAGGACTAATTTTTTTTTTTCGCCGCTCCCGTCGCTGTTGAATTTCATCGATATTGTTTACATTTTGTACCAGTCTGTATTTTGGGGACAGGATCGCCTGAGCACCAGACGACTGTCCACTGAGTCGACTGTATACGGTGAACCAGGCACGAAACAAATGCACACAAGTAGAACTGTGCACCGTATCGACAGGGCACGCCGCCTGTTGGGGAAAAATAACGATGCACCGAGACGATTGTGCACGACCGACTGGACACGGTGTAACTGTACACGAGTGCAACTGTGCGCCGTGTCGATTAGGCACGACGTATGTACAGCTAGTGTACACCGAATAACCGTGCACCGGATCGATTGTGCACAACCGACTGGGCACGGTGGAGCTGCACACGGGTATAGCTGCCCACCGTACCGACTGGGCACGAGGCGCGCAGTGACAACTGGGCACGGGACGACTATGCACCGAATCGGTTCTGCATGATTGACCGAGCTCGCTTTAAGCGCGCACGAGTACAACCGTGCATCGGGTTGACTGGACACCGTTGCAATTGAGCAACCGGTGCAACCGGGCACCATACTATTTTCCCTACCTTACCAGCGGTCCTAAGATCCCAATGATGGAGCCACTGGTACTATCGAATTGTCGAATACGCGACTTTTCAAATAGAACGCTGGATCATGATGATGCAAATTACTACCTTTACCATGCTTTTTTCTTTTCATAACTCCGTGACGGCCACAAAAAAACCGTTCTGAAACGTCGTCAAATACCGTATTTTATTTTCGATCTTAGAGATTGAACGAAACTATAATAGGAATACGTACTTTGTTACTTCTTTCCCTTTAGCTTTTCATCAGTTCCTTTCTCTCGAACTTCCGATGCGACATGATTCTATCGCTCATGTGTATTGTTTCAAACTAGATCAAAGGATGAAAATTTGTAATTTGGAGTTGAAACCGATGAAAATATTTAAAAGATTATAAATTTGACGGGTGTGTACCTTCATCGTAGCTGTGTATGATGATTTTCGAATTTTATCAAAAATGTCTATTAACGCGCAAGCTCGTACAATTTTTGAGCTATCGGGCTGAAATGTTGGACAAATGTTTATGAGAGTAAAAAGATTACCGCGATTGAATTTTGTGAAAATCAATACATGGGTACAAATTTGATAGCATTACAAATTTTTTGATACATTGATTCAAGCAACATTTGATTGAACTAATCAAGTAACATGACTTAAAAATGTTCACACTGCTTCCTCATTATATTCTTTTACGTACAAAGCTTCCTCTATGAGGAAGCCAAAATATACAAAAGATGCTTTCATATAGGCTTTGTGAGTAAAAGAATATAATGGGGAGCAATGTTAACATTTCAATTTTCAGGGTATTTATTTTAGCGCATTTCTCGACGTTTTAGAATATTTTATGTACTCTGACACTAAAAACTAAAAAAAAATCTTTTTACGAAAACAGCTTTATGAGGAAGTAAAAAAGAAATAATGAGGAAGCAATGTGGTTTCAATTTTCATGGTTTTTATATTAATATACTTCATAATTTATGAGAGCGAGCATGATAGAGGAAACGTGTCGATCGTCTACATTTTATCCGATTCTCGTTAACTACAGAGCGCTTCTGAGAAGCATCCCCACCCTGTTATCCCTCCCGCAGCCGCGTTGCTGCAGACGCCGCGATCGGCTACATTTTATACGATTCTCGCTAATTACCGATCACTTCTGAGAATCACCCTTCCCCTTATGCGTTCCAAAGCCGCGTCGCAAAGAAAAAAATAGCGTCTGGTGTCTGCTGTCGGGTCTGAGATTTCATTGCGAACGCGTGTGCCGAGTTATTTTTATTAAAGCGATATGCAGGTCCTTCCAGGACAAGGAGCTAATAGCAATAAAATTTATCACGACGATTACGTGTACCATCAGGACTATCGATTTCTAAATGTTTATCGATGTTCACAACGGTGTCGGGAAGAAAAATGTACGGCTGGTCTAAACGTAGGCGAAGAGGATAATGAAGTGCGCGTCGAGGGACTTCATAATCATCTACCGAATCGAGACGTGGTCGAGGATAGTGCCTTGCGGAGGACTATTAAGCGTCTGGCCCGTGAGACCCTCGATACGCCGGGGGATATCCTCGGGGCAGCATCTCGGTTGTAAGTAATTAAAACGATTTGCAAACATTTTAACAAGTTTGTGCCAATTTTCGAAAAGTTGCATATTCGTTCAGTTTTTCAAAAAGAATAATCCGTATTTTTTGTTCGATTATGATGTATTACGCTCATTCTCTTTTCCTTGCAAGATGTCTACGAATTCACCGTCTAGATATTTAGTAGTATTCTCCGTTAAAAAATGACAGCCTCTTGTTTACCCATCGACAAATGTCATTCATAAACAAACAGCTGTAACGTTTAAACGGAGAATGCTATCAAATATCTAGACGGTGAATTCGTAAAGCATCTCTCAAAGAAGAGAATGCGTCATAATAAGACAGACCGGGGCAAAATGGGCCCGCTAGGCAAATAACGCCGCTAGAACGCTACCGAAAGCTTACATTTTCCGGAAATCACGAAAATTATCCTTACGAAATTCATTCGGGGCGGAAACAAATTAAAAAAAAGTTTTTTTCGTGATTACCATTTTCCCCGCTAGATTTAGGCAAAAATTGCTAGCGGATTCGTGTTCAGCGCGAAAAATTGCAATACGTGTTCCAGAGCGTTTTTTTGATAGCTTCAATTATTTCGCAACAAAATTACAAGAGTAGTAGAGTACAGGGCTGGGGAGACAGGGACCATCTGTTGTTCCCCCTCCACCACCCCTGTCTGGCGCCATTGTCACGTTCCGCGCAGCGACGATGTTTATTTCTAAATTTTCCTGCGCAATTCGCGACAGAACTCGCGAAATGGCACGTTCGGGCTCGTCAGCGCGGGATCGACTGTCAAGGTATCGGAATGCACAGGATGTATTCCGTTGCCTTTCCAGTATTTAATTTCTCGAGTTAATTCCTTCAGTGTCGCGCTAACCGCGGCGTTATTCTACGCGTCGCGGATCGCCTGATATTTTTCCGAGGGCTCGAGGAGACATACGAGTGCCTCCTCTCGCCTCTCGCTCGAACGAGGTGCAATTTCGCTGTCTTGCAGAAATCCTCCCCGGCTCGACATCCGACGGTCGAGAGATCGACGGATGCACGAGCCGGGGAAATCAGTCCCGTTTAGATACTGAAAGCGCGAGCTTGTTCTTCGGAGAAACTCCTCGATTAGCACCCGCAAAGCAAAGTAAATCTCGAGGGAACACCCCGGTCTATTGGAACGCGGTAAAGTCGCGCGGGCCGAAAGGAGCCTAAAGAGTGTTGCGCCCGCGGTGGTGAGCCTGATCGTGTTAGATCATAGTTGTTTTCAACAAACGCCACGAACAATTCTGTCGTGTAGGGTTAAGTGCGTGTACGGAACGAAGGTGTGCGAAGAAGTGTGGAGAGTGAGAGAGAGAGAGAAGGAGTGTGGAGAAAGGGGGTCCGCCAACACACGTAACTTTAAGGATATATAGTAAGTAAGAGAGTGAGTCCGTGTGTGCGATGAGAGAGTGAGTGCTTGCCGGCCTAACCCTGTACGATTGTAACGTAAGATATTCTATTAAGTCATTAAACGCGAATTGATCTGAAGCACCGCGTAATTTATTTGGCAACCCGCGCGAATTAACGGGAAACGTCCTGTATAGGACGAACCGGGAACGATCCCGAAAAATAAATATAAACTCGTCGCGCTTCACGCGACGGGGTTATTTTGACGTAGCTAACGCCCGTACGTCACAAATAACTGGTGTCAGAAGTGGGATAACGGTTACATCCCGTAAATTCGTTTTTCGAAATTTCAAAAAAAAATATAGCTATTAATTTTATTTTTGTCGTTCCCCTCTGGAATTGTAATCGAAATTTCCCCGATATTAATTAAAGTCGAGTTGAAAAAAAATAAACCTTAATCATGGCTGATCCGGAGGTTGTTCGGGCACTCGACGTGTCCGCGCAATCCGTGCAGAACATGACAAGCATGATGCAGGGAATGTCCCTGCAAAATCGCTTCAATAGTCTGCCCGTTTGTGACGGCCAGGGAATCTCCTTACGAGATTTCCTCCAAGACGTACAAAATTTGGCAGTAGGCGTGCCGGCGGAGGACGAGAGCAGCTACGTTGCGATAGTCATAAGCAAGTTGCGCGGAGCCTTGCGTAACTGTCTGCACGGCCTGCAGTTAAACACCATTGCGGAGCTCGTTAAAACTTTAAAGAAACGTCACACAACCGGAAAGACGTACGATTATTATAACAACAAATTGTCATCAGTGCGCATGTCAAAGGACGAATCGGTCGGCGATTTTTATGACAGGGTTCGGACTGTCATTGCCTGCGGCAGGAACGCGTATAGGGCGGAATACGGCGCCGATCCGCCGGCGGAAGATAAGGATCCGTTGTACGGGATAGGGCGTGGCACCTTCATTAGGGGGCTGCCATCGCAGATGAGCACGGGAGATCTCCTCCAGAAGCCCAAAACCCTCGAAGAGGCTTATGAGCTCGCGGAATATTTAGACGCGAATCTACCTTCGCAACGGCAGGAAGGACGGACAGACGCGTTAGTTTTTTTTTCGCGCGACGGAGAACGACGAGAGTTCGTGCCGCGTACGAATCAATCGGAAGCGCGCGCGAATTCCCCGCGTTCGGATGGATATAGAAATTACAGCTCGAATCAGCCTGCACGACGAGATGCGTCTTTGTCTCCTCGAATGAACCGTCGTCCCAAATTTAATCCTCGGACGGAGGGTTGCGGTGACCGCTATTGCTGGTACGGTCGGGGATGTCCGTGTTGTCCGTGGAATCGAGCATACGTACAGCCGCGACAGAGTAATGACGCTCATTTAAACTCGCAGGAGGCTCGTCCCGGTACCCCGACGACGAGCCAAAACAGACCATGTTCACCGAGGCAGGCGGGTCGATCACCCGAACGCCGACCGTCAGTGCAGTTCCTGGAGAACAATGTCTCGTCGTCTGGACCCCAAACCCCGTCGAGGACCCAGCAGTAGAGATGTCAACTCCGGAGCTGCGTTATAAGAAGGGTAAATTTTTCCTGGACACGGGCTCCGCGGCTAGTCTAATAAAATTAAGCGTCCTCGACGAGGATATGAGGGTTAATGACGAGGATATTATTTGGATAACTGGTTTGGAGGAAACCCGGATTCCTACGTTGGGGTCGGTTTTCCTCCATTTTTCGGAAAGACCGACGAAATTTTACGTGTTGCGACATTTGCCATTGAAAAGCGATGCTCTTATCGGGAAGCCGTATTTTTATGAAGAAGGAGCTGAAATATCCTTCCACCATAAATCTCTAGTCACGCGGAATGATCCGATTCGGCCTAAGCCTTTTCTCGAAAATCATTCGGTCCAATCCGGGGACGCGGAAAAGATATTAATAACGCAAGAAAAACCCGCAAAAAGGAAATTTAAACTGCGCGCGCGGATGCGTGAACAAATTTCATTGCCGGTCGCGAGCAGCGTGTTGAACGTAGGCTATCTGCCGCGGATAGCCACTCTCGCGGGGGTATATATCGGTAACGCGATCGTGACCAATCAGGAAGGGTTATGCCGCGTCTTGGCGATTAATACGCGTTTTGAAGATGTGGAAATTGAATTGGCACCCCAGGAACTTGAGCCTTTCGAATACGGCCACCCGGACGGTGCAGATTCGTTATCGGACCCGGAGGACACCGATCGGGACGTCGCTCCTCCTGACGACAGAGTAGGCGCGATTATGAAAATACTGAGACTTAATCATCTTAACGGTTCCGAACGTTCGCACGTGTGCAGATTGATCGAGGAATTTCCTTATCGATTTAAGCTACTGGGAGACAAATTACAACGAACCGATCTCGTGTATCATCGCATTGCGACGATCGACGATTTGCCAGTGAACGCGAAGCAATATCGGTTTCCCGTTGTTTATCGTAGCGAGCTCGAAAGTCAGGTACAAAAGAAACTCGGTGACGGAGTAATAACGCACTCGCGCTCTCCGTACAATTCACCGGTGTGGATTGTGCCGAAGAAACCTGACTCGCAGGGACGACCTCGGATGCGCATGGCCATCGATTTTACGAGGCTAAATGAGAAGACGATCTCAGACGCGTATCCGCTACCGAACATGATAGAGATCTTGGAGCAACTCGGCAGGGCTAAATATTTTTCAACTTTTGACTTGGCCAGTGGATTTCAGCAAATCCCTATGGACGCCCGAGATGCTTGTAAGACCGCGTTTTCCACTCCTAACGGACACTACGAATATTCTCGGATGCCGGAAGGATTAAAAAACGCGCCCGCGACGTTTGAGCGTCTAATGGATCGCGTGCTGGTGGGACTCCAGGGGACGGAATTATTCGTCTACCTGGACGACGTCGTAGTATTCGCGAAATCTCTTGAGGAACACGAGATAAAGGTTCGTCGACTTATGATGCGTCTAGAGGAGGCAAACCTGAGCTTAGAGCCCGACAAGTGCGAGTTTTTGCGCAGAGAGGTGGCTTACCTCGGCCACATCGTGAGCTGTGAAGTTCTAAGAATGGACCCGAAAAAGCTCGTGGCTGTTCGGAATTTTCCGGTTCCGAAAAATCAGAAAAACATTCGAGAATTCCTCGGCTTAACCGGTTATTATCGACGTTTTATCAAAGATTTTGCTGCGCAATCCAAGCCACTGTCGGACTTACTCAAAAAGGGACAAGCTTTCCATTGGGGTGAACAAGAAAAGAGAAGTTTTCGAAAACTGCGAAAAGCACTTTGCAGGGAGCCGATATTGCAATATCCTGACGTGACGAAGCCGTTTACTCTAACGACGGACGCGTCGGACCTCGCACTCGGCTCCGTATTGTCGCAAGATCATGACGGCTACGATCTTCCCGTCGCTTATCACTCGCGAATATTTTCCCCGGCCGAAACGAACTATTCGACAACAGAAAAAGAATGTCTCGCGATTATTGATTCAATCGAGCAATTCGCGACATATTTATGTGGAAAAAAATTCACACTCGTGAGCGACCACGAACCTCTCAAATGGATGCGAACCACACTTGATCCAGGCAAGAGGCTCGCTCGGTGGAAGATGCGGTTACAAAAATATGATTTCGATTTCGTGTATAAACCAGGACGGCTAAACGTGAATGCCGATGCACTCTCGCGTAACCCAGTAAATCCGGAAAAATCAAGTTCCGGCGATGGTAGTGACTCGGGCGCAGAGAAAGAGACACGCGAGGTTCACGCGGTATTACCAATTTCATCTTCTAGCGCCAGTAGGGGCGCGGTTCCGAAGCGTCAAATTTTGAAACCGAAATCCATATTGAGGCCGGCGTTGTCCGCGAGCCGAGAGAGAGCTTCGTCTGCGTCGAAATCTGGGCAAGACGCGGTGGCCGCACGCACGCGTGCGAAATTACGACCCGTGCCTGCTCCACCACCGAATTACAAAGAGGTAGACTCGAGCTCGGACGTTTCGGACGTCCCCGCGGAGCGTGTGCATCGCAACACGTTGCCGGTGCCTCTTCTTCCACCGAAACGGCCGATCACACCCGCCGAGCCTGCTGCCGTCACGGGAAACGTGGATCCCGAGACGATACCTGACCCTTCCGTTGCCGCCGAGGCAACGGGCACGAATATCGCTGTGGCGCTAAGCCCTCCTGCGGAGGATACAGAGGACGACGAGTTATTCCGGCCGGCCGCGGACGTTTTGCCGCCGGGAAGCTCGGAGTTTGCTCCTCAGTCGGTGCGAGAATCAATCTGTAAGTTTGATAAATCGCTGCGTGAACTGGAGGAGCGATATGCTAACAAGAGTAGCGCGACGGTCCGGGACGAGGCGGGACGGATGAGGGAGTCGGTAAACAAATTCGACGAGACGATACGACTATTGGAGGAGCGCTTCGCGAACAACGATGAGACGCAACCTCCCGACGGAGCCGTCCCGGAAAAGGACAAATTTGAATGGCCTGACTTTATATCAGAGGGGGACGATGTCGACCCCGAGGCACAACGCATACTCGACGATATCGCCCCCTTCGACGACTCAGGTGACCAAGAACTTCTCCGACGATTAGAAAAATTATCGGCGAAGGAGTCCGGTGTGACGGACGCTGAATTACTCCGGCGCGTAAGCATGAAGGGTCCAGTCAAAGACCCAGAGGATGGAACGGAGGCTGACGACGAGGGTGAGGCAGTGGCCGATAAAGGAGGCACGGCCGACTCCACGGCGGAGGCCGATGCGACGGAGATACTTAATAAACCCAGGCGAACAGTTAGGTGGTCGTTGGCCCCTGCAGGAGTCAGACCTGATGCTCGGTCGACTCCCCATTCCTCTCGTGTAATTCCGAGGGAAATATCTAGGGGGGAGGCGACCGAGACAACTGTGCATGCCCCAGAAGAACTCGTGAAAATCGATAAAGAGCCCATAATCATGGGATTGTCTTCCTCCGATCCCGAGAGTGAAGAGGTCGGAAAAAGGCCCGTTGAGCCGGACATAGATAAATCGATTCGTCCCGTTGTCGGCACGCGAGAATGCCTGACGTATAAAGCTGACAATTACGTTCACTTCGTATCCGCGGACGGGGAACTGTCGACCATAATCGGAAGACTGTTGGTCGACCTCGGAAAAATCGATGCGTCCGAAATAAAGAACAGGGCTTTACAGGTTGGACAGGTAGCAGTAACACCGATCGGTCAGCGAAAGGTGTACAGCGTCGTCGTAAAATCCCGTTATTTCGACCGAACGGACGAGGATAATATAATCAAGGGATTAACGAACCTGAAAGAAATTCTTACGCGCACGAACGTCGAAACATTTCGAATCTCGCGTGCAGGGGATTTTTCCGACAATTTAGCAGGAGACCGAATTGTTCAAATTTTGCATGAAATATTTGGAAAGTCTGGGATCGGTGTGACTGTCTGTTACGGCGGCTTACAGCTGCCGTCGGCAGAAGAACGCCCTCGGATAATTGAAGAATTTCACTCGAGCTTAATAGGAGGACATCGAGGAGTGACAAAAACCTACCGAAAAATTCGGGAACGTTTTTATTGGCCCTCACTTCGCAATGAAATTCAAAACTACATCCGACGATGTAAAGGATGTCAGGAGCAAAAAGTTGTTCGAGCGAAAACTCGTGAGCCGATGCTGCTGACCGATACAGCAGCCGATACATTCGATAAGGTGTCACTCGACACTGTAGGGCCGCTGCCGACAACACCGCATGGAAATAGGCATATTTTGACCATGCAGGATAATCTATCGAAATATTGTCTCGCCGAGACGATACCGGATCTCAAGGCTACGACTATCGCCGAGGCCATGGCGCGACGATTAATCGCTCAATTCGGTGCGCCTCGCGCGATTCTTACGGATCGGGGTTCGGCCTTCACCAGCAGCCTCTTCGCAGAAATTGCGAAAATATTCCGAATAAAATTGTTGACTACGTCCGGGTATCGTCCGCAAACAAACGGAGCACTCGAAAGAAGCCACATAATGTTAACCGAATATATAAAACATTATGCCACGACGTATGACGACTGGGATCGCTTGCTGCCCTATTCAGAGCTAAGTTATAATACTAGCGTGCATGAGGCGACCAATTTTACGCCATACGAAATTGTTTACGGGAAGTTACCTCGACTACCGAGTGAATTTCCGGTGGGCAATAAATTGGAAACCTACAATTCATTCACCATCGCGCTGATAAAGCGTCTTGCAGAATTGCGTGCGATGGCTGGAGAGAATCTCAATAAAGCCAAAGAACGTACGAAATTTTATTATGACCAAAAAGTCCGTCCTTTCGAAGGCAAGGTAGGTGATAGCGTCTACGTTTTAAAAGAGCCGCGAAAGGGAAAGTTCGATTGTCAATATCACGGGCCATATAAAATAATAGAAATTTTGGGTCGAAGTCATGTCATATTAGAAGCCCCTAACGGAGTTAGAATTCGTAAACATTTTGACAAGGTCAAGCTGGCATATGAATGACGTATGAATGAAAATTGTAAGTCATAAAGATTCGAACGTTGTGCGGCATGCAAAGACACGACGCGTAGCGTGAAGCCTACGACAGAGAGAGACAGAAAACAGCTGTCTCAGAGCCACAGTCGAGTCGCCGTTTAATTGTAAATTTCTGTGCTCAACTCGAATCTCTACGGCAAAGAAATAATACTGTACTGCGTGGGGAATGAATCCGAAAGACAAAAATTAATTGTGTATATCGCGAATAAATAATTAAAGGTTGTGTTCACAGACATCGCGCTAACACGCAATAGTGACAACGAAGGGCTCGCCAAGGAACAATGAAGCTTCTAATCGCGATTGTGGGCGTGATAGTTATCGTGCGGGGAAATTTAAGCCCCGAAAATGCTTATCATATTACCCCCGTAACCAGTCAACCGGGACTTTACTTCGAGCGTGTGGTTACGCTCCGACTGCAGCATGTGGACTGGAGAGTGACTACGTTCATCGATGTGGAGAAATTCCTGAGCGATTTTCCGAAGGAAGAAGAACATATAATAAATCTTCTCGAACGGTGCCGCGAAGTGACGTATAACCTTTTTCTCGGGACGAATTTTCCGCGCGGGAAATGTCAAGAACTGGTAAATTCAGAGCATCTTCTCAGCCGGATCGGACACGCGAAAATGTGCGCGGCGGAATTGTCAAAAATTTCGCACGACTCTTTACCGGTCAAACACGTCGTCGATCCGATGATACGATCGATGAAGAGACGTTCGGTGCCCCTGGGATTTATCGGGACCCTGAGTAAATCGCTTTTTGGGACGATGAATGAAGAGGACGCTGAATATATCAACGGACAAATCGACAGGTTATTTGCCGATCAAGCGAATCTTACTCACTTGATGGGCAAACAAATGCATCTCACTCGTTCAAAACTACAAGAATTGCACGACGAACATGTGTCGGAAACGAAGAGGGTCGACGAGATGTCGAAACGCATCCACGCGCTCTATAAAGCCCTCGGGGGTGTCACGAAGGACACCGCTGAAGTAATATTCCGTATCGAGCTCGTCAACTATGCTCGACGTGTGGAGTTGAAAGTCGACCGCTACATCGAGGCGTGCGGGCAGTACCTGCGCGTGATAACGACCGCCAGAGACGGTCGCTATGACCCAGCCGTGCTCTCAGCGGCACAGCTGTTGGCCGTCTCACGCGAGATCCAGGCGCGAACGCCGGAGTTTGAATTTCCTCTCTCCGCCGAGTATCTACGCGGCGAACTGCTCGCTCGTGTAGCACATGCCGATTTGGTTTTTCACGGCGGAAGAATGCTAATCGTGACTCATATACCGCTCTTGGATCGCATGAATTATATTCTGTACCGAATGCATCCATGGCCGGTACCTCAAAATGACGTCAACCAAACGGGATCCGCTCATATCACACCGGCGACGGACTACATCGCAGTGTCGGCGGATCGTCGTTCGTATTTCCTGGCAGACTCAATCTATATCGGAAGCTGCAAGCACCTCGAACAAGAATACATTTGCTCCATGGAAACACCGCTTCACGAGGTCTCAACATCGGAGCAGTGCGAGGCGATTATGCTGAATCATCCGTCGCCGGCGGCTTATCGGAAATGCAATATAAGAATAAGACCGCAGCATGGAGCCTTCTGGGCGCATTTACCGTCCCAAGGGGGGTGGTTATTCTCCCTCAACGAACGAGAAACAATACACATCCTGTGTATGGGAAATGTTGAAACCACGACAACATTGGTCGGCGCGGGAATATTGCACTTGAGCCCTAATTGCGTCGGGCGAACGCGTATGACCGCGTTGACGGGGATACGAACGTATGAGAGCCGCGAGCAATATTTTTATTTGCCTGATGTAACATTGAATATTTCGATAATGGTGCCAGGGTTGTTGAATCTCTCCACAACCATGGCATTATTTAAAGAAACCCGAAACTCCGAAAAATATTCAAAGGAAACGAGCTCTTGGAAAACTCAAGAGGACGGAGAATCGCTCTTCGAGATCGAGAAACGCGTCCATGAAATCGGAACCCATCGACGTGAACGGCAACAACAGCATTGCCTGTTCCTCGTTGGATTTTCCGTCCAGGCTTTTCTTGCGGGAATATTCGTGCTGTATTTACTCCGTGCGAGGGCTTGGAATTTAATCTCGGGCCTTTGTGCGGCGTGCAAGAAGAAACCAGAGCCCGAAGAATTAAAACTAGAAAGCAGAGCGAGTATCGAGTGTGGCCGAGGGACTCAGTCATCACCACAGTCGAAACAAAGTTATCGCTCTCCCGGTGCCTCACGTCGGGATGAGGACTCAGCGGTCTCCGAGAGTTCGGGGAAAGACGCCGTTATCTCAAGTCGAGTTGAGCGGCGAGGCAAAACATCGTCGCGCTCGCTCCCACCGCAAGACCCAATGCGGGATTGAGTGACCGACGGCCCTGCCGGGGCCCTACTACCTCCCACCAGGTCACGCCGAGGAGCGTGCGAGGCCTGGTGACGAAGATTACTAAATTCAAATCAGCTCTGGCCACCCGCGCGTGAACATTGGCTCCCGGGACTCAATCTCTCGACGTTTGAAAGTGTAATTGTTGTGGGCGCGATACGGTGCGCGACGTGGTGTGACGCAGTGCCAATTAAAGGACTAAAAAAAAAAAAAAAAAAAAAAACAGAATGATGGACGACAAAATATTATATTTGACGCTCCGGGGCCAATGCGTGTGCTGCGGCAAGCGCGCACCGGAGTGCCCAAATTGGGAACGGTGTTTCGAGCGACGGCTCATGGGAAGCCGCGGGTTTCATGTGTGCGCGCTGTGCGGTGATGGATTCGGCGAGCGCGAAAAACAGCAACATGCCGGGGCCTGTCTAGCGCGGTATCTCCGCCGTGTCGACGAGCTCCGGGAGGCGCAGGCAGGCGACCGACTAGTTACGTCGAGCGAGGCCGCGGCGACGGCCAAGCCACGATCGGGGCCGCCGCCGCCCTGCGCTGCGCGAACTGAGCCGGTCGGAGTGGAAGGTTTGCCGAAATCACTGGCCTGGATGTACCCGGGAAGCGGTATCCCACCGCCGATAGCGCGTAGGACCACGACTTACGTCTCCCGACGCCTGAAACCGGTGACCATCACCGTTAAGGACAAGGGCATCCAGGCGGAGGCAAAAACGAGGGACAAGTCCACGCAGACATCGGCTATCGAGCTCCAGCCCGGCGAGGATCTCCATTACGTCCGGTGGACAGGGGTGGCCCAAACCAAGCGGCCCCTCCTCGAGTCAGATCGGGCAAGGATCTATGCGCTGATGGAGAATTTGCGTCGAGCCGTCGCCGACGTGCTCGGAGGCGAGGAGCTCGACGCAACGGTCGGCGTCTCGGAGGACGTCGCCGCTCTGCCCGCGGCGGAGATGGACGGGGCGTTCGCTTCCGCGGAGAAACAGCTCGACGAGATAGAGGGAATTCTCCGAGCCAGGACGGTCGCGCTGGAGCGAGCTCTACGGCCGACTTCGACGGCCGGCGGCTCGAGCGACGGGGATGCTACCGACGGATCGGTAGCCACTAACGAGGGTTCGCCGCGGGAGACGCCGACCGTCTCTGGCGGCGAGTCCGAGGGATTGGAGGAATCGGTGGATTCAGCAACGGAAGCCACTAACTCATTCGCCTCGGCCTCGGCTGGCGAGGATTCGGAGGATCCCGAGAGCGACAATTCCGAGCGTGCTTCGGAGTCGTCGGCGGATGATACCAGCGATGGCACCGATGTGGACTCGGAAGTCCTCGACAGTTTGGACTGAACGGGTCGACGGCGCGGGAACCCGGTCGTCGCATCAGCCCAGCTGTCGACGGCGAGGGAACACGGCCGTCGCTACACCGAGAGTGCCGACGGCAAGCGACCACGGCCACCACCGCGTCGTTACCCGTCGGAACGAGCACCGCTTTGGACAAGGGAAAAACCCGAATAACGGACTTTAAGTGTAGTGTCGTGCCTCGCATCTGTCGGTATCGTAATAATGATTTTTGTTTTGCTATTTTCTCCATTAATCTTTATATCTTTTATTATGCCTTTTATTCTATTTTATTATGTTACGTCCCGTCGAGCTCTCGGTGAGTTCGCGCTGAGGGAAACGCAACGGCGGTCTCTCTTTCGAGTCAAGGCGTTGGCCCTTTACATCAGGGACGGAGACCTCGCCTTACACTGCCTTGTAGATGAGCGATGCGTTGAGAGGATACTTGAGACTTCTTAGCCCCTCGCACGTGGTAGAGCATGCAGAACAAATGTAGACTCGATGATTCAGTTTAGTACTCACGGAAATTATATTTTATTTTCTCGAAGCCAGATGATGTACAGGTTCTCGTAGATTACTCGACCAGACTATGTCGATGTCCGAAGACTTAGCCTCGCAGGGCTATCGTACAGAGCTTTGCTCGCTCTTCGGAGTCTCGTAGATTATGTAGCAGCACGGCGGTGTCGGTAGGAATAACTAATTTGAGCGTAGCGCGTACGCTTTTTATACTAGATCGCTCCTATGCTTCTTATGGAGATATTTTTAAATCTATCTTTCTTGGAAACTAGCTTCGAGGGAGTCGAAATGCGCACAATGCGATTTTCGGGTGTCATTGCGGTACCAAAGGCACCAGTGTACAATTGGCACGGGGTTTAGCCCATAGAATATTAGAAAATAGGACTCCCGCGTCGATGCGACAGTTCCCCTATGTTTACTTGAGACGGCGAAGTGCCGAGGGATATATAGTTCCCGTAAGTGTGCCCAACTCTATGGAGTGTGTGGACCCGTGGCAAGAGATTGTATATATTAAAAATAGATCCTCTTCTAGGCGATAAATTATGTCGAGATGTAACACCTCCCCCATTAAAACGAGTGTTACGGATTTGAAATGACTTAACACGAGAATAATATACGCATCATTGAAGACGTAATTTAAAACACACATTTTTTTTCTTTTTTTTTTTTTTAAGTAAACGGCCATATTCTTGCCTTTGAGATATATATATTTGATTATATTCGATGTTATATACTTGATTATATACTTGGTTATATATTTGATTGTTCACACAAATTTTCTCTTTGAAAAAATATTAATAATAAGGCAGAAGTTTGTACTGTGTGTATCTGTGGTTGTACTACTCACGTTTGATTTGATTTTTGGCTCTTTCCTGCACTATTTTTATACTATTGCACTTATAGTCCTAAAGTAGTATTGGCACATAACTTCTCCTTTAACTGTTGCACTTAAAGGCCGAGAATTTCCTCGTCTGGAGAGTCGAGTACCACTATTAGTGGTGAAACGATTTCCTCCAGGAGTCGGTCATTAGCTGCGACCAATCTGTCCAGCCATGTCTCCATGGTCGTGTTGGTGCCCTGATGCGTCGGATTGTTCTCTGATGACTGCTGGCTGGTGCTAGCGATGGGCTGTGATGTCGGCTGAGCAGAGCTGGTGCTAGCGATGGGCTGCGGTAACGGCTGAGCAGAGCTGGTGTTAGCGGCCTGGTCTGCTACTTCCATCGGGACACCAGACTTCTCGGGTGTCTTCGGCAGGTGGATGATGCGGCCCTCTTCTTGGGCTTCCTGCAGCATCATGGCTGACCGTGCGTCGAATCCTTCCATGCCCCGATAGACCGGAGTTTTCGGTCGCTGCATGTTTTCTTCGCGGGTTATCGGCACGAGTTTCCATTGTAAGTTGTTTGGGTTAGATCCCTCGTTTGGCCCAGACACGACTTCTAGCGTGACATCGGGGTGTTTACGCTTCCGGGAACCCGTTGATAAGTTCAACCTCTGAACCAGTCCGGTGTAGGCGGCTTCTATATCTTGCATATAGACAGTGCGGCGGGCGTTGGTCTGTCGTTTGTTGAGCCACCGCTGGTCCTCGCGTACCTTTTGCTGGGCGTCGAGGATAACATTGAGGTAATGCGTTACCTCGTGGGAATTCCTTCGTACCCAATCTTCCGTGAACTTTGCTGTTGCCATTATTGATCGTTTATTAGCCCTTTTTTTCCTTTTTTTTTTTATTTGTCTAGTCCTCTCTTTTTTTTATTTATTATATTTTTTTTTTATTGCCACTCACTCACTATATTTATTTGTTCACCGCTGAGAATCCGTGTTTTCTCGTCGAGATATGTGTCCAAACAAATCTTGCAATATGAAGCCTTGCGGATTTTCAGATACGGCTTGTTGCAGTTTAAGCACGGTATCTGCAACGGTCCTTGTTGGTATAGGATGGAGTGGTGTCGGAGTCGCTGTACCGTTGCCGGTCTTCCCAAAGGTCCGTTGAAACACTCCTCGCAGTAGTCCTTGTCGGTGCGTTCGCAGACGTATGACACTCCGGAAATACAGATTGATTCCCACAGGCCCTGGTAAAACTCGGTTATTGGCACTACTCCATCGATTTCTCTTTTGGGCTCTGAGGGTGGCTTCATTTATGACGAAACCTATGAGGCAGCGCGATAAAACTTTTGAGATGAGCTCGTGACGAATACTTCTCGTAAAATGAGACGTTGGACTAATTCGTCTCACTAATCTAACTCCCTTAAAAATTTTTACTTGGTGTGGGAGTAGTGGACCGTTGGTCCTTCGAATGTAATTTTTGGGGCATTTTCTAGAGTGGGGTACAAGGCAGGATCGCTGGTTGGTAGAAGAGGTTTGCCTTTGGCGGCTTCCACGTCCATCTCCTTGGTCTCCAAGGTCTCTTGTTTATTTCTCGGTTTTGTTTGGGCGAGATGTAGCAACAGATTTGTTACTGAGCTCCAGATTGCTCCGAGGAGGTGTAAGGACCAACCGTAGATGGAATGTAGTGCATAGCCATGTATAACAGTGTCTGCTATAAGCTTGAATGCTCTGACTATGAGTACCACCCCTAGTATACCCGCACTTGCGGTTCCAAAAGTCAGGAATGAGTTCCACATGCGTTCCCAAGCGTTTCTGGAGATTTTCTCGAGGGCCTCCTCGTCGAGTAAATTCATAAAAGATGTCCCCTGCTGCTGCGTCGGGTGACCTGTGATGCTGCGAGCGATGGTGTTTAGAATTGCCGTTCTTTCGGCGGGGAACATAATATGGTCTCTCATGTTGTCTAGATCTGACTGTGTATATATTCCGCTAGTCGCCAAGTCCGCGGGGTTCGAATACTTCCACGTGGGCTTGGTAAGCGGTTTTATTTGTGGTGGAGCGACCGACTCCATCGGTGTGGGTGTAAGCTTGTACCAGGAATTCTGTAGTTGATACATTGCTGGTACCATTGCATTACAAGAAATTTGTATTCCGGCTTGAAACAGTATGTGCGTACGAGGTGACAGAAATAGACTCGTATTTCCACGTGATACTGGCAGATGATGGTAACAGTATTTGGTATGTCGTACCCTTACCTCGACGGGGATGCATTTTATTATATGCACTACCTCTCCCGCAACGACGGCCATGTGTCCTGGCCCCTTCATGAGTTGATAGGCAAAATCGTCGGGCGCCTGAGTGGCCAGCGTAAGGGTGCTCTTCAGTACTTGCCTTTCTAGGTTACAGTTTTGCTTCAAGATATCGTAATATAGATGGTTGAGTTCGGACCGTATGTGTTTTTCGAGGTACACGAACTTTGAGTTTACGTATGTAAACATATCTAACCTTTCAGTTGTAGCCTTCCTGCGTGCATTCTGCATGGCTCCCCTATGCGATTCGAAAATAAACAGCTTCGGGTGTTCCGTTCGGAACAGTGTCTGACCACACACGTGTATCTCTCGTTTTTTGGTTAAAGCGAACGTTATGTCGCCCTTGTTTACCGTGTATACTGTTTGAGCTACATCTTCGTGAACGCTTGAGAGTCTATTCGCGATTCCTTCGTATAGAACGTAACGTCGTACTTGTTGAAATTGCAATTGTCGTTTGGGAGTGTGTCCCAAAATGTATATCCTCCCTCCAGGTCGATGCATGAGGCATCGGACAGGTGACACGTTATTCCAGAACGTAGGGTTATCTGGTTAGTATTTACGTTTACTGTTGCGTAATAATCCTGTAGCGTCACGTGAACTTCGCCTTGGACGATCACGTCGTCCCAAGTGCCATAAGGGTCCGAGTATTGAGTCCCTAGGCATGCTCCGTCTCTTTTTATCTGTCCTGCTAGCGTGGTGCTGTGGATGCTGGTCGAGTTTGGCTTTATTGCGACAAAAATAGAATAGGGCGTTACCCTAAGTATCCCAGTTTGTTGTACCTTTTTGCAAGCGTCGTAACCAATATCGCTAATATATTCCATAGCACCTTGGGTTACCACTGAAGTGTGCGAATGCATGCCACAGTGATAGATTGTGCGCCTTATCGAGACCTTGCATTGCATAACATAAGTCTTAGTGAACTCACTGATCTGCATTAATTGGACATAAGTGCTGGTGATATTTGGTTCGATCTTTGGTATATCGCAATGGTCCACATCGAGTAGCGACAGAGTGGTGATGTTGAGTCGATTTGATCCACAGTCGTATCGGATTAACGCCTCAGTTCGATTTCCCATTCCGAGGGTTAATAGGGCAAGTATCGCTGTTGCGGTCTTGCTGCTTAATCTTTTCCTTCGTTGAGGGATAGGCTGCTCGTTTCGAACATCTGTTACTTTCTTTCTCAATTCGACATTCGTGAGCTCGGAGTCGTCCGAGGTTTCACTGTTGCTGCTGCTGGTTGAAGGTTCTTCTGGCTGAGCGGCCGCGTTGGCCGATTCTCCTCTTGCCAAGATAAAGTCGCGTATTTTCGCAGCGTTATTAACTGCGCAGTAGTAAGTCCCCTTCATTACTACCCCATGATAAATACAGCGTTGATTTTTAGGCGGAAGCTCGTCGATCGGAGGGGCGAAACCAGCAAGGTTAATGATTTCGCACTTCAGAAAATCCGCTAAAAATTTAGCTACTTGATTCCCATGAACATAAATTCGTTTAGCATTTGCCGTAAGATTGCTTAGTCGTTGAAACAGCCAGGAGTATGGGATATCTCCGGATTCCCATTCTAGTCCATGGCCATATTTGGTCACCCATTCGTTTAGTCGTCGTGCGTGCGAATTCAGATTATGCTGCCAGTATGGGGCATCCAATATCCAGTGGTCGGTGTGTCCGTCCTTTAGTGAGATGATGGCGATTTCCTTCGGGATGAGTTTATTCTCGTTATCGCCGAATCCCTCTATGTCGATGATGTAGATGGGTTTGTTCCCCATATTGATGCTGTAGAAAAGGGATTTGTTATGAATATTGCTGATTCGCCGCATGCAGATCTTGCAACTACAACTAATCCTCCTCACTACTCTCCCCAAGATTTATGTGAGAGTAGCGTAGGCGGTTGGGATGCACTATCCGGGGCTCGCGCCCCATTTTTATTTTTATATTTCCATCCCTCATGATTTCTATTATTTCGTGAGGGCCGGTATAGTGGTCGCCGAATTTTCCCTGCTTCTTGCCGCGCTGTAAATATACACAGTCGCCGAGGTTAAATTCGTGTGCGTTTACTTTACGATCATAATATTTTTTTGAGCGTTCTTTAGCCGCTACGAGATGGTTCCTCGCTATCTCTTGCGTGTCGTGGAGTTTAGTAGCTAGCTCGACTAAATAGCCTCCATATGTCCGGCTCGGCTCATTGTCGTCCGGGGGGTCGTAAGACGGTTGACGAGCGAGTTTTCCAAAAACGAGCTCGAACGGCGTGTGCTTTGTCCCTTCATGCACACTTGTGTTGTAGGAGAAAGTGGCGAGCTCGAGCCACTCGTCCCACTCATCGTCCCTGTTTACATACTGCTTGAGATATTCTACCAAGGAATGGTGAGATCGTTCCAATGATCCGTTGGATTGCGGATGAAAGGCCGTGGTTCGGCATTGTTTTATTTTAAATTTCTTTGCGACATCCTTCATTAATGAGCTCAAGAAATTAGCTCCCTGATCCGTGAGAACGGTCTTGGGTGCTCCGAAAATGCATATACAATGCTTGATTAAAGCGTCGGCGATGTTCGCTGAAGTGGCCCTTGGCAGTGCCACTGCGAGAGAGTACTTGGTGAGGAGATCCTGCATAGTGAGGATGTACTCATTCCCGTTGACTGTGCGTGGCAGGGGTCCGACAATATCCATAGAAATTTTGTCGAACGCCGAATCCGGTGTGTCGGTGATAATCATCGGCTGCCGAGTTTTCACGCGTACAAGTTTCTTCAAGTGACACGGTAGACAGTGTTGGATATATTCACTAATATTATTTTTCATGTCCTCCCAGTAGTATCGCTGACGTATTCGGTTGTAGGTCTTTGTTACTCCTTTGTGACCTCCCATTGCTGAAGCGTGAGCCTCGCAAACAATTTCTTTTCGTTCCGCTGGCTCCGGGTATTTTATTATTCCCAAACAGACGATTAGTTTTGTTGTTGTGCCAGCGAATGCTTTTTTCAGTGTAGCCAGTACATACTCCCATTTCATGCTATCGATTTCCTTAGTTTTTGCTACACTGACAGAGCGCAATTCTAATCCTTTGACAATTCTTTTAAGTTCTTTCTGCATAGCGGAAAACGTGTGGTGGTCAACGAATGGCCCGTTCTTCTTCCTTATAACTATAGCAATGTGATGCTTTGAATTATGCTTGGTCACACTGATACTACCGAGACTAAGATTGCGAAACTTTGGTAGTGATCGTCGATCTGCCAACCTTTTTGATCCTTCGTCGCATGGTTCTCCGGCTTCCGAAAGGAAGTATAAATAGTTATCCTTTCTCATAAAAAGCTACTCGTTGCTTGTTATATGCAAGCTGCTTGAAATTTCTGCCGGTTTATCTACAACTTCATATTGCGGATAATTATTTTCGGAATCGGAGTCGGATCGATCGAATATATATTCCTCCGATTCCCCGGATATACTGAATGTTTCGTCGTCGCCGAGATTAGCGAGCATTGAATTTTCATAGAGCGCGTTTCCTTGTGGCGGAATTTCATTTTCTGCTCTAGTCACGACAGGTGATTGCTGTCTGTTGGCCTTCCGTCGGACTGCTTTTGCCCTAGGCTTCTGTTGATTGGAGTTAGTTGGAGCGTTTTTATTTCCGCGGCTCCTAAGTCGTGATGCTATTGGTGCATCATCTGTAATCAGTGTGTGGCATGCTGGTTCCTGTGATTCCTCATCAGGCCGCTTATTACTAGCGGGTTTAGTGGATTGCTTAGCAGGTGCCTTTGAAGCAGATGCTTGAGCCCGTTTCCGTAGTCGCGTGGCTAACGGTTCGTCATCCTCGTCGGGCTCCCCTGTGTCTGCGACCGTCCTCGCACGCTTCTTTATAGGATACACGTGCTGCGGCGGAGACTCCGGCTCGTCTCCACTTGAGTTGCGTGACAGTGCGTCGGCGTTTACATTCATTTTTCCAGCCTTGTGGACGACTTCGTAATCATATTCTTCGAGACGTAGGCGCCAGCGCGTTAGGCGTGACGTCGGATCCTTCGACGTATGTATCCAAACTAGAGGCGTGTGGTCAGTTACTAATTTGAATTGTTTACCGTAGAGGTACGGTCGGAACTGCGAGATCGAATGTAATATTGCCACAGCCTCCTTTTCGTATGTACTATATTTTTGCTCGGTGTCGTTTAGTACACGCGAGGTGTATGCTATAGGGCGATCCTTACCCAGAGGTCCTTGACTCAATATTCCTCCGACTGCTGTACCAGATGCGTCCGTTGTCACTATGAACGGTTGGGTAAAGTCGGGGTATTGCAGTACTGGCTCCTCGCATAGCTTGTCCCGTAGCGTCTCGAAGGCGGCCTGCTGCTGTTCTTGCCACTTGAATGCGGCATCCTTTTTTAAGAGGATCGTCAGCGGCCTAGCTATTTGAGAGAAGTTATCTATAAAACGTCTGTAGTAGCCGGCGAGTCCCAGAAATTGACGTATATTTTTCGCATTCCTTGGACGCGGAAAATTTTTCACTGCCGATAGTTTTGCTGGATCGGGTTTAACTCCGTCCTTTCCTATAATGTGCCCGAGGTAGGCAACTTCTCGGCGCAAAAATTCGCACTTGTCAGGCTGGAGCTTAAGTTGTGCTCCTCTCAATCGCTTCATTAGTCTTTCCAGTTTTAATTCGTGTTCTTCCAGGGTGGAAGCGTAAATCACGATATCGTCCAGATAAACGAATGCATCGGAGCCCTGGACTCCCATAAGTACCTGGTTCATAAGTCGTTGGAAAGTAGCTGGAGCGTTTTTTAATCCGAACGGCATCCGAACAAATTCGTAGTGGCCGTACGGTGTGGAGAAGGCAGTCTTGTGCCTGTCCTCCGGATGCATCTCGATCTGGTGAAAACCAGATGCGAGGTCAAAAGTCGAGAAATAGACTGCTCCTCCCAGTTGGTCTAGTATCTCGTTTATAAGTGGTAGTGGATATGCGTCACTTATAGTTTTTTCGTTAAGGGCGCGGTAGTCAAGTACCATTCGCCACCGCTTGTTGCCTTTGGAGTCGGCCTTTTTGGGGACGATCCATACGGGCGAGTTATATGGAGATGTCGACGGTTGTATTATTCCACCGTCTAGAAGATCGTTGACTTGACGATTTATCTCCTCCTTTAGAGTTGGAGGGTATCTGTATTGCCGAAAATTAATCGGGACCTCGTCGGTCGTAATTATGCGATGCTTTAGGACATTTGTAGATTTTAGTTTTTCGCCAGGGAGATAGTACCTGTCTTGAAATTCTTCAAGGTGCATTTGTATACTCTCTTTTTCTTCTGGATTCAGATGATCCAGGCGTAGTAGGCATTTGATTTGCGATACTCGATCATTTTGCTGTACGACGTATGCCGTTTTTGCGTTGCCTTTATTTATTTCATCCACGTTGTGGGTTTCATTTTGTGCTTCATTTGAGCTTGTGTTATCCGGAATCGCATATAATTCCGAATCTTTGAATGATTCATATGTGGGCCCTTCGTGATCTTCGCACGGTATTTTGGCCTTGTCCTTTTCTTGAGGCGCTTGTGGCTCCTTGGCTTCAAGCAATAGCTGGTTGGACCCTGCTGCTGCGTAAAGTAGAGCTGGCGTGGCCCCTGGTTTGTTTACAGTAACATCTGTTTCGGTTGTAGAAGCATCGTTTTCATTTGTATATTCCTCGTAGGGTTCAATGTTTAATACCGGTACGGCGACTTCGATTTCTTCGTCCGTGGTATTAATTAAATATAGATGAGCCTTGCCATCGTTGTTTGTGACGAGGGCTTCGCCAAGGAAGACTCCCTCTGATATGAATTGTCGGGGTACGTAACCAACCTTTACTTCTGGGTTAGCGACCCGAAAGTAGAAATGCCCTTTAGTTCGCGCTGGAACTATAATTGTTTCGAGCTTCATAAAGGGGATGGAATTAATACCCCATCTCAGGCATCGATCAGAATATGACACGTCAGCGTGGTAAGTACGGAAGAACTCTGAGCCGATGAGTCCATCGTCCTCGATAGGGAAATCATCCTTTACCAGATGGAAAGTGACTTCGGAATCGTGTATGTGTATCTCCGTTCTCCCCAGTGTACTGACGTAGTCTTTCGTTATACCACTGATTTGAACAATATCTGATTTATCCACTTGCACGTGAGGCGCTACGTGTTTACTTTTAATTAAATTCAGAGAAGATCCTGTGTCAATCATTAGCAATGTTGGTTCCAAAAAGTCTTTTGAGTCCACCTTCACGACTGGTACATTACTTCCGCGGTTTAGTAGCGCTGTAGCTACCCTTGTCGCTTGGTTAGTACCTTCTTCGGATCGTGGCTGTTTTACAGAGCGTTGTTGCGAATTCTCTCGTGGTTCACTTACTTGATTATTTGACGAAGTATTTCCGCGAGTTTTCTGGTTGGACCAGTACTCCAGTTTGCGACACTCGTTGATGCTGTGTCCAATATTTTTGCAAAAACGGCATGTTATTCTTTGTCTCGAATTTGAATTGTAAGCAAAACCGTCATTTCGTTCTGTACCTCTGGAGTCCTGATAACGACGATAATTATTATTATTATTTTGCTGTCTTTGAAAACTGTTACGGTCTGAGCGTGAATCGCGGTTGCCACCCCTTTCCGGTGATTGCAAACTTCGCGGATTAGATCGACAATTTTCGCTGTTGTGCCCATATTTGCCACAGCTTGAGCACTGTTTGCTTTCTTGGATGTCGTGAATTTTGTCTCTGCGGGTTGAGAGTTGATTGTAGTTATTAAATTTGGAAAACCGTGAATTTCGTAATACACTTTTCGCTTGCTCCTTCCTTTCAATATCTATTGCTTCTTTCATTGTTTCGCTGAATGATCTATCTCTGGTTATTTTGTTATCAATCTCTGGTTTGAGTCCTCTGTTAAAGCATTCGACTAGATCGACATCGAGGTTTTGTTTAAAAGCGTCATCCACTACGCCGTCGTGGCTTTGTTTATAAGCATCGCTTATTCTATTCCCGATGTCCTTTACCCGGTTAGAATAGGTGAGAACTGCTTCGTCATCGTGCTGGAATATTCTTCCCAATTCTCCCTGCAGCTGGTATACAGACTTTGCGGGTAGATAGAGTGTTTTCAGGAAGTCCATAAATGCTGGGACGGTGTTTAGCGTTACTCCGTGCACTGCTCGGCGTGCTTCTCCCCTTAGCTTGTTCCTTAGTATGAGTGCGAGGTTCGCCTGTGCCTCTTGGGGCAACATCTGCTGAGCCTCCTCGCATCCCTCAATAAAGTGTGACAACGGAATGTTGCGTCCGTCGAATATGGGTACTGCTTCGAGTGCGTACTTGACGGAGACTGGGGGTACAGCCATATTAACAGCTAGGTTGTCGATACCTACTTGCAATGCTTGTATTTCCTGTAACGCTTGTTGACCAAGATTTACTTGATTATTCAGATTGTTCAGATCGTTTAGATTATTCGGATCATTCAGATCGTTCGAAATTGAATTATCTAGATCCAGCAATGGTCGAACTTCTGCCTGTTCTTGATTTGAGTTATCCCCGTTACTTGCACCTGCTGCGTTACCTGTACTAGTACTATCTCGAGCTACGTGAGCAGTGCTCATGCGTGGATTACTAGATGGGTCAGGTGTCTCTTCTCCGGTGCCTTTCAGTGGTGTTCTATCAAGCGTCATGCTTCATTTCTTATGGCAGTGAGGGCGTTCAAATCCCACTTCTGACACCAAATTTTTATTGTGTTACGTCCCGTCGAGCTCTCGGTGAGTTCGCGCTGAGGGAAACGCAACGGCGGTCTCTCTTTCGAGTCAAGGCGTTGGCCCTTTACATCAGGGACGGAGACCTCGCCTTACACTGCCTTGTAGATGAGCGATGCGTTGAGAGGATACTTGAGACTTCTTAGCCCCTCGCACGTGGTAGAGCATGCAGAACAAATGTAGACTCGATGATTCAGTTTAGTACTCACGGAAATTATATTTTATTTTCTCGAAGCCAGATGATGTACAGGTTCTCGTAGATTACTCGACCAGACTATGTCGATGTCCGAAGACTTAGCCTCGCAGGGCTATCGTACAGAGTTTCGTCGTACAGAGCTTTGCTCGCTCTTCGGAGTCTCGTAGATTATGTAGCAGCACGGCGGTGTCGGTAGGAATAACTAATTTGAGCGTAGCGCGTACGCTTTTTATACTAGATCGCTCCTATGCTTCTTATGGAGATATTTTTAAATCTATCTTTCTTGGAAACTAGCTTCGAGGGAGTCGAAATGCGCACAATGCGATTTTCGGGTGTCATTGCGGTACCAAAGGCACCAGTGTACAATTGGCACGGGGTTTAGCCCATAGAATATTAGAAAATAGGACTCCCGCGTCGTTGCGACAGTTCCCCTATGTTTACTTGAGACGGCGAAGTGCCGAGGGATATATAGTTCCCGTAAGTGTGCCCAACTCTATGGAGTGTGTGGACCCGTGGCAAGAGATTGTATATATTAAAAATAGATCGTCTTCTAGGCGATAAATTATGTCGAGATGTAACAATTACCATCTAAATATTTGGCCGGCAAGCTTATTTTTATTTTTATTTTTATTTTTATTTTTATTTTTATTTTTATTTTTATTTTTATTTTTATTTTTATTTTTATTTTTATTTTTATTTTTATTTTTATTTTTATTTTTATTTTTATTTTTATTTTTATTTTTATTTTTATTTTTATTTTTATTTTTATTTTTATTTTTATTTTTATTTTTATTTTTATTTTTATTTTTATTTTTATTTTTATTTTTATTTTTATTTTTATTTTTATTTTTATTTTTTTATTTTCTCCATTTTATTTTTATTTTTTTTATTTTTTATTTTATTGTTGACAATATTGTCAATTTCGCGACCCGCCGAGCTTGGCGCGCTCGCCGGCTCGATCATCTCGATGGTTGGGTCGACTGCGGCGTCGACTCTTAAGGGGGGAGGGATGTCACGTTCCGCGCAGCGACGATTTTTATTTCTAAATTTTCCTGCGCAATTCGCGACAGAACTCGCGAAATGGCACGTTCGGGCTCGTCAGCGCGGAATCGACTGTCAAGGTATCGGAATGCACAGGATGTATTCCGTTGCCTTTCCAGTATTTAATTTCTCGAGTTAATTCCTTCAGTGTCGCGCTAACCGCGGCGTTATTCTACGCGTCGCGGATCGCGTGATATTTTTCCGAGGGCTCGAGGAGACATACGAGTGCCTCCTCTCGCCTCTCGCTCGAACGAGGTGCAATTTCGCTGTCTTGCAGAAATCCTCCCCGGCTCGACAGCCGACGGTCGAGAGATCGACGGATGCACGAGCCGGGGAAATCAGTCCCGTTTAGATACTGAAAGCGCGAGCTTGTTCTTCGGAGAAACTCCTCGATTAGCACCCGCAAAGCAAAGTAAATCTCGAGGGAACACCCCGGTCTATTGGAACGCGGTAAAGTCGCGAGGGCCGAAAGGAGCCTAAAGAGTGTTGCGCCCGCGGTGGTGAGCCTGATCGTGTTAGATCATAGTTGTTTTCAACAAACGCCACGAACAATTCTGTCGTGTAGGGTTAAGTGCGTGTACGGAACGAAGGTGTGCGAAGAAGTGTGGAGAGTGAGAGAGAGAGAGAAGGAGTGCGGAGAAAGGGGGTCCGCCAACACACGTAACTTTAAGGATATATAGTAAGTAAGAGAGTGAGTCCGTGTGTGCGATGAGAGAGTGAGTGCTTGCCGGCCTAACCCTGTACGATTGTAACGTAAGATATTCCATTAAGTCATTAAACGCGAATTGATCTGAAGCACCGCGTAATTTATTTGGCAACCCGCGCGAATTAACGGGAAACGTCCTGTATAGGACGAACCGGGAACGATCCCGAAAATAAATATAAACTCGTCGCGCTTCACGCGACGGGGTTATTTTGACGTAGCTAACGCCCGTACGTCACACCATTCCCCCACCACCGTCTGCTGTATGCGTCCACCGGGATGCTGTAGCGGGCCCAATCCGCGCATGCGGGCGAGTGGTAGGGGTATTTTTTCGCGAGAGAGGGGGTATATGTTGTTCCCCCCACCACCACCCCCACAGGGCTAGGGAGACAGGGACCATCTGTTGTTCCCCCTCTACCACCCCTGTCTGGCTCCATGCCCCCACCACCGTCTGGACCGGGATGCTGGAGCGGGCCCAATCCGCGCACGTGTGTGGTTAGTGGGGGGATAGTTTCTCGCGAGAGGGGGAATAGTGAAAAATTCCCCGGTCTGTGATTGGTTGAGAAATTTTCCCCGAGCTCTGATTGGTTGTTGAAAATTCCCCGAGCTGCGCTTGGCGAAAGAGTTTTCCGGCAGCTCTCCAAGAATTACCGATCTACGTTAAACTGTAATATTATTCTACAGTCGGTAAAGTCGCTTTCTATATATTATCATACCCTAATGATAATATCTTACCGATAGCGTTGGGCGATACTTTTCGATGTATCGGATGTGTCGATATTTTGGTCCGATTAATCGATCATATTTTGTCGATAATTTTTCTATTCGATTAATCGATGTCGATTCGTTTTACCTAACATCGGAACTTTTCTCTGAAGAGAAAAAACGTTCCTATCCCGTACCTTACAAAAACCTTTCCTAATCTGAAACTAACATTCCTGTCATGAGCTATTGTTTTTCGTTTTATAAGACACGTACGTTAAACTTTGTTTTTGTTTTATGTGCAATTTCTATTCTTGTTTTATGATATCCCAAATAGAAAACTGACAGCACGGGATCGACTCGGTACTAGCACGGGAAGACACGCTGAGCTGGCACAATGGCAGACATTTATGGTGCTGGCTCAATGCACGATCTCCCGAGCATTCTGCTTTTAACTACGAATCAGCTGTCAACATTATATACCTACTGTGATTTGTTTTTGTTCTTGTTTTTTTTTTTGGTCATTGGTACATTGTTTATCCCTTTATATAATGTAAATGTCTCGCCGGTCTCCCAAGTTTTTTTTGTTGTTGTTTATTTGGGTTTGGTTTCGTTTATACGTTCCTAATACAAGTTCTCAATCTCTTTTCGACTGTTCAACAATAGCTTGGTGTAACTCCACGATTGGAAGTGGATGACAAAATTATATGAATTTACCAAAAAATTGGGTTATAAAATGATAAGCATAATTTTTTGCTTATTAATTTAAAAATAACAATTTTACCGATTTATCGATACAACGATGTTTTTTTCAAAGTTATCGATTTTTGTAATCGATTTCTTTTTCAAACGACGATAATGTTAATATCGATAACTTTTTAAACATCGCCCATCCCTACTTACCGACAATAAAAAAACACATTTATTAAAAAAATATATTCGTTTATTTATTCCAGATTTTTACATGTCGACGTTTTGTGGTACAATGTTTAAAGATCTGTTATGTGTGGTGGAGATGGTGGTGTAGCAAGTGTCAATATAGTGTTGCTGGTCAGTGGTGACGTCTCGGGTCGTTTTAGATCAGAGCGAGGTGTCGTGACTGGCGTTGCAAATGTGGGCGACGGTGGCCTTGTATTGGATTCTTCCTCGTAAGCATCCTGTTGATACTGCGAGCATTCTCTCCTGGTCGGCGGGTACCCGTCGAGTTGCGGGCTGAGACCTGATGGAGGCCAATGATCCCTGCAGAGCCGGTATGATGCGACTTCAGCGTCGCGTTGAATATGATCAGGTAGTTTCGACCATAGGTAAGGGATAGCGTCGCTCCAGTGTCTCAACAGCAGCGGTTTAGGTATATATGACAGTTCCTCCTTGGTAAGTTCCCAAGGATCCTTGCCGCAGTCGATCACAAGTATCCCACTGATGATATCTATTTTATTGGTGTTGTTGGCACTGCTACGGCAGTAGACAGCAGTACCTATAAGTAAAGATGGCCGCCGTCGGACGGGTCAGTGGTGGGGGTCGGTTTTCGTCAGTACCTTTGAGTAAAGATGGCCGCCGGTGGCGGGGGTGCTGCCGGGCCGCGAGGCCCGGCTGTTCGGCGCGAGGGTGGTTATGTCTCCCCCCCTCCCCCCACCCCCGCACCTCGGTAGGGTGGTAGAGGGTGGTCAGGGTGCGAGGGTAGCGGAGCTGTTGCGTTGGCGGGTGGGAGAGAGAGAGAGAGAGAGAGAGGGAGCGAGAGTGAAAGTGAAACGGCAGTGGTGGAGCGCGCGGGACAGCTGGTGACGGTGTATCGTCGAGTCGCGCCATCTTGGATTTTCCAAGAGGTGGTTAGTGTCGGGCCCAACGTACCACTCTCTCTGTCTAATGCGCGTAAGGCTTTCTCCCGAGGGTAGCTCGATGTTTTACGTGAGCTAGCTTGGTCGAGCGGTCTAAGGCACTGAACGCAAGTAGCGTTATCCTTGAAAGTGCGAGTTCGATTCCCGTGTGGAAAAATGTTTCTATTTTTATTTTTTCCAGCGTATTCAGAAAATATATGAATGGAAGGTGGGAAGGTAAGTAAAAATAGTTTTGTTATGTATTTTTGTAAAAATTTGCATGTTTATTCTTAAATCTAGTTGTACGGTTTTAATGTATACAAATTTTCATTCTTATATCTACGTGTACATTTTTCTTTGCGCGTATATTTTTATGCATATGTGAATCTTCGGTAATTCATCTCTAAGGCAGTTCTTTTATACGAGCCACCACTGTACGGAAAATGTATTCATGATGAATGCCTAATAATTCTTTGGCGATCAACTGTCGTTTGTCGTTCGTTGCTTCATCTTCTCCGTAGATACCTCGTCGGGTTTTCAGGGCTAAAGTTATGCCTTCATCCATCATATATTTGAACGCGATTGACGAGACTTTTTCTCGTGTAGCACTATTCCAGTCCTGTATCGGAGTCTCACAACTAATTTCCTCAACAATAATATCTCTGATCTCTCTCACGAGCTCAAGTTCGTTTTTAAGTAAATGAATTCTATGATATATGCATTTACTCAGCATAACGAGTCCCTTGTACGTTGTTTTTTGGAAGAGAATACCCTCGGCGTACGTATTCTTGGGTCTTTTGTTCCGCTGATTCTGTGTTTCTTCGGCACCAAAGTTTTTCTTCGCTGAGTCTTTTATTTCCAATAAAATAGCTTTTTCGTTGTAAGCCGTCGTAAAACTTATTTTCTGGCGGTCAAGCGGATTCATATTCGGCGCTCGATTGTTGGCAGAGCCTTTTTCTGCATTGAACCACGGGGTGATAATTGTCATCCGCTCGCAGAGTTGATGCCACTCGACGGCGTTGAGGGAAATCCCTGCCGCGTGACGGCCGGAGAATTTTATTGCCACCTCGAAGTCGTGTCCGTTTACTAGCTCAAGTCCCACCGTGACCATCTTACTACCCGAGGTATTCAGGCTGTATGTTGTGGATAATAACATTGCCTTGTTCAAAGGCTGCCAGCCAGTTACAGGGTCAAGCGTATTGTTTTCTCCGCGAACTCGCTTCGACTTGGGCTTCGCCGTAGTATTTACAACGGAAGACGGAGAAAGTATTCCCGATGCCAATAATTTTTTCTGGGCTGCCTTCACAACGTCGGTAAAATTTTCCATTTTTTTCTCACTATGTTTTTGGAGGATATTTGAGAGAACGATGCTACACTGACCAAGTCGTGGGGGCGTAATGACTCGGGGGTGAAGGCCCGCTCGAGGGCTAGAGCCGGAGAAAGTGATGTAATTTTCCGGGAGAAGGGATGAAGACACGCCTCAGAGATGCTGTTGTCTAAGGTGGGGGTGCACGCGCTGCATTGGGCCTTGGAGGCTGTGTAGACCACCCGCGACGAATCTCTCTCTGTCTAGACTTTTCCGAAGTGACACAACTCTTCCCAAGATTGGTGCATTCCAATACAGGCGTGTCAATACACAAACGCTTGAGGAAAAAAAAAAAAAACCGAAAATTTACAGCTATGCGTAACACTCGATGGTCAAGCGTTGAAAGACGAGGACAAAACTTCCACAGGGAAGAAAAAGAAAGTAAAATGCTAGACACAGGGTAGAATGAGACGCTCTAGCCTTTACAACACTGGAGGGTTGCGCGCCTGTTAAGACGCCGCGTAGGTGCAATAAAATACTTAAGCAGGGATACTCTCTGCCCCGCACCTTTCGAGTACAATTTTTATAGTACATAGTCCGAAGGGTTTTTTTCTCCCTAGTGTTTCGGAATGCCAGAAAAAATTAGAAAAGGATAGTTTTAACTAGCCAGTGACAGTTCTCGGACCATTGCAGATAAGTGGGGAGGAAAACTATAAGATTGCGAGTTTTCCAGAAATGTACATTATTTCGTGTACGCATTCGAGCCGGAACACTTTAGCAGTTTCAGTTAGTGGTGCTAAGTTCTGTTGTTACATTTTTGTTTGCGAACCTTCTTTGATAAACCGGATAAAATGGTCGAAGCCGCGATTCGAGGAATTGTTCGGGAGGTGGTGATGGTGTTGGAGGAAAACCCCTCGTTGACCGTAGAAAATTTACTAGCACGCTCTAGTGATAGAGCATTAAAGTGTTTGCGTCATGATGCCTTGATTACGCGATTCAAGGCTCTTGTGGGTTACCTCTCGGTGAAAAGTGTTTTAAAATTATATAACGCAGGCAAATTCAGTGCGAGCCTTGACGTTTTAAAGATTGTGCGTGCGATGGTTAACCGTTCTCGGAATGTTTCGCCAAGAGATGTCGCCGCTCTTAACGAAGAGATCGCTCAGTTTGGTAAGAATAACTTTTTTTCCAATGTTTAAATAAAATGTCAGTGTTCAGCCATTTTTCTTTTTGTGTAATTCTGGCGTTTTCTCTTTTGTAAAATGTAGAAGCATAGAGTTTAACGGAAGAGGCCGAGAACGCTGCGGCCGCAGCTTCCGCACTTGATGCGGAAGCTGCAAGAATTACGGCGGAGGCTGCAAGAATTGTTGCCGAAGCTGAACGGGTTTGTGCAGCCCGAGAGAAAGCGCGTCGGGAGGCCGCGGACTATGCAAAAGCTGCTGCGGAGGCTGTACGCGTTGCTAGTGAGATGTCTCGCAGCAACAGTCTTCGAACTGTCGCCGAAATACACGAGTCTCTATGGGGGAATGACTCAAAGTGTTTAGGGACATCCGGGCACGCCGATGTCAGCCGCCTAGAGAGATCGACCAGTAATGGTAAAAGAAATTACTAAAAATTTTATTTTGTTAATAACTTTGTAATTAATAACTTTGCAATATTGAAAATAAATATAATTAATGTTTTTCTTTTTTTCCACAGTATCGACGCATTTCGAGGACCTCCTCGATGCGACGATTAATTTGTCGATCATTGATGACGATGCAGAGGCGGATCATCGCCAGGTTCTTGCGTCCCAGGGTTCGCAGACTCGAGCAACCTCGTCGCAAGTAGGGTGTGGACTGGTGGACGAGCCGGGTCAACAGACACGCGGTACGATCATTCGGGAGAGCGATGACGATACCGACGATAATTCTACATCGAACGCGCAACCGATGGAGTCCGACGCGTGGATCGACGAGCCCGTCGCTGGTCCATCGCACCGAACAACGCCGCCTACAACACAGCTACCTCACAACATCATAACTCCGGAGAGTGATGATGATGATGACGATGATTTCGTCCCATCATCACAGCCTCCGCAGCCTCCAACGCCGCAGCCTCCGACGCCGCAGCCTCCGACACCACAGCCTCCGACGCCGCAGCCTCCGATGCCGCAGCCTCCGACGCCGCAGCCTCCGACGCCGCAGCCTCCGACGCCGCAGCCTCCGACACCGCAGTCTCCAACGTTCTCAGAGTATCTCCAAGAGGCGCAAACTCCATTGTCCGGTGAGTCGACAATTTTCCACCGCGTAGAGAAGCGACGATACTTTAATAAATTTAAGAGTATGGGGTCGACTATTACGTTTAAGATTCGCGAACCGTCGGCAGATGTGGGCGTAGTTGAGTGGCTAGAGTCGGCGATGAAAGAAATTCATACTCTTTTAGTTAGTGGCAGCGAGCCTACTGACATGATTGGTATCGAATTTCGAAGCGCAGCGTTTACACGGGGTCCTGTAGGTATTTCGTACAGGCCTGTGACGGAGTTTCATTTCGACAATCTTTTCGAGATGATCAGTAGTGTAGCGCAAAGCTCCGCGGGTTTTTGTATAGACGACGCGTTCACAATCGCGAGTAATATTATTTCAATGCCTGTGGGGTCCGGCAGACCCAAAAAACCAATCCGGGGTGATATTTCAAAAAAATCGATATTAAATATTACGAACGCTGACAATCTCTGTCTACCGAGGGCTATCGTTACGGGTAGAGTATATGCAGAACGAGGGCATTTGCGTCAGGGCAATCTCCACCAGCAGTGGGAACTTGTGCGTAGAGAAAATTCAAGTAGGCAGACCGCTTTGGCTGAAGCTTTACTCGAGTACGCGAACATCGAGATTCCAGAGGGCGGGTGTGGGCTCGTAGAGCTGCAAGCCTTTCAGCAAGTACTAGCTCCGGACGGAATAGCCGTCATAGTTTTCGATCGTGATGGGTTCGGCAGCAGTGAACCGGCATTTTTCGACGGTACAGACAGTGTACTGAGGTGTGTTCCGGATGTGCGACACACCGTTTATTTATTATACGATAGCGAAGACCGTCATTACGATTTAATCTTAAAACTCGCCCCGGCAGCCGGCTTTAGTTTTTTCTGTGTCCCGTGCGGGTTCGCTTACAGTCGGGTCACAGCGCATAAGTGCGCGCAGAAGTGTCCGCACTGTAAGACGAGTCCACCATGTGATCCGGAACTGGAAAAAACTCGCTGCGCAGATTGTAACCGATTCTTTCGGGGGATTGATTGCCTTGAAAGGCATAGAGAGATAGGTTCGCACGGCACGCACACACGCTTGTGCGACATGTTACAGACGTGTCCAAACTGCTTGCGGCAAGTTTACAAAAAAGACAGCGCGACACACGAGTGCGATCGGTATTACTGTAAAACGTGCAAGGTAGTCAGGCCTGAAAACCATCAGTGTTTCATGGCCAAACTGCAGCCTGCTAAACCGTCTAAACTACCGGATTTGTTTATTTTCTATGATTTTGAGACCAGGCAGGAACGCAAAGTTGAAGGTACCAGCGAGATGTACCTTCACGAGCCAAGTCTGTGTGTCAGTCAACAGCGCTGCACCGAATGTATCGATCTGGCAGATGATGTATGGGAGTGTAGTTTGTGCGGCTGTGACGGGGAAAGAATTTTTAAAGGAGACCCGCTCGCGGGGTTTGTAGAGTTTTTGCTTCAAGAACGTAAGGTCCGTCAAATTGTATGCATAGCGCATAATGCGAAAGGGTTTGACGCCCAATTCATTCTTGAGTATCTCGTTGAACGCCTGGGTAAAACTCCGAAACTCATAACAAACGGGACGAGTATCATGGAGATGAAAATCGGCAAGTTAAGATTCGTAGACAGCTTGAACTATTTTCATATGCCCCTTAGCAAACTCCCAAAAGCCTTCGGCTTAGGAGATGATATCTTCAAAGGTACTTTCCCACATCTTTTTAATACAATAGCTAACCAAAATTACAGGGGCCCACTACCGCCTCTAGCTAACTACTCCCCCGATACAATGTCGCTGGCAGATCGAAAAGTGTTGGTAGACTGGCACGAGAAAAATACAGCTGTAGGATACGTGTTCGATTTTCAGAAGGAAATCGTATCGTACTGTAGAACCGATGTGGCGATTCTTCGAAAGGCGTGCGTAGCGTTTCGAGAAATATTCATGCATCGAGGTAGTGTGTGTCCGTTCACTGAAGCAGTCACCATTGCTTCCGCGTGCAACAAAGTCTATCGTCGCAACTTTTTAGACGAAGATAAAATAGCCGTCTTACCGCGAAACGGGTATCGTCGCTGTTGTACCCCGGCTGGCATAGTAAGATATTATTTCGGAACACCGGTTGCGAGATAATCAAGGTACTCAACGGCACGCGTTGAGCGTACATCGAGCGTCGAGCGCGTCACCGGACACCGCTGACGCAGCACTTAGGCCACCGCGAGTGACTCGGTAACTGGAGCATCGGCTTGGGTACCGAGGCAATCATTACAAAAAGATATTACGAAATATAAAATATGCTCCAAATCTCGCCCGTAGAAAAGCGAGGATTTGGAAAGATATCTGTTTATAAGAATAAAGTAAACCATAAACTTGCGCTAGATATTAAGCTGACATACGTGCTCTCGATGAGTATATAGAGGATCGAGAGCAGGTACTCGGCAGTCTGATCAGAACACAGGATACGGTACGGTTGATTACAATACGTTATATTTCATAACCGAGATAAATGTGATTAGCGAGTGGCTCGCTACGGGGTGTACCGAGATTGGTAAATATTCAATAACCTAATAAAGACCTTATTATTAAACTGTGCATTCATTCTCTTGGGTTCTAACCCTTTACTGGATATATCCCGAACATTCGAGCTCACGGCTCAGGCACAGAACCCGGAGTAGCTAACCGAGTTTCTGCGGCACAACATCGCGCAGATAGACAATCCGAGATAGCGATCGAGTGGCTGCTATGGGAAGAGCAAAACTTCGGTAAGCCAATTATTCACGCGGGTCGCGGCCGTGAATATAGGTTACGTGATGGAACACTCGTCGATGGTTACGTGCAAACCGACGACGGTGTAGAGCACGTGCTACAATTCCATGGCTGTTTTTTCCATGGTTGCGATAGATGCTACACGACAGCTAGCAGGCGCAACGAAGAATTTTACGGCTGTACTCTCAATGATCGCTTCACACGCACGCTGGCGATCTCGGAGCGTATAAGGACTCTCGGGTACACTCTCCACGAAATGTGGGAGTGCGATTATAAACAATTAAAAAGTAGGAATCCGGATATAAACGCTGCTATCGATGGTCACCCGGTACTATTAAATAAGCCGTTAAATCCTCGCGACGCGTTTTTTGGGGGACGTACGGGGAATACTCGTAGTTATTACGAGATAAGCGGTAGCGAAAAAATTCACTACATCGATGTATGCTCGCTTTACCCCTACATCTCGAAGTATGGTCGTTTTCCCGTCGGTCATCCACAAGTATACACCGAGGATATCTGTAGAGATCTCGTAGGGCTAAACAATGATTTACGAGCCGTTGAAGGACTCGTGCGATGCACCGTACTGCCGCCGCGAAATCTTTACCATCCGGTGCTCCCCGTTCGTATGCATAATCGACTTATGTTTGCATTATGTCGAAAATGCTGCGAGGAAATGCACCAGGGTCCGTGTCATCATGACGTAGAAGCGGATCGAGTTTTCGAGGGTACGTGGGTATCGTGTGAGCTCCAGAAGGCTGTCGAAAAGGGATATAAGATTCTGGCCGTCCACGAGATATGGCAGTACGAGGTTGAGCAATACAGTAAGAGTACAGAAACGGCCGGACTCTTTGGCCAGTACATCAACCTCTGGCTAAAGATGAAGCAAGAAGCTAGTGGATGGCCGACGGAGTGCACAACAAGGGAGAGTCAGGACGCTTACATTGAACGCTTTCTTGAGGTCGAGAACGTACAGCTAGAGCGCGACTGTATCGAAGTGAATCCGGGGCTTAGGTCGGTAGCAAAACTTTGCTTAAATTCGTTTTGGGGAAAATTCGGTCAGAGGGAAAATTTGCCAAAGACAGAGGTTGTCACGACGCGCCGCAGACTTTTAGAACTCTTGTCGGACCATAGCTGCGTTGTTTACAAAATTATTCATGTGAATGATGAGGTTATGTACGTATCGTGGGAAAAAATTGCAGAAAGTATCGAAGTCAACCCCAATGTAAACGTTGTAATCGCTGCTTACACCACCGCACAAGCTAGACTCAAATTGTATTCGTATCTCGAACAACTAGATAAGCGTGTACTTTATTATGACACCGATTCGTGTATATATGTAAGTACGGGTAACGCGGGAGAGTACGACCCGCCGCTCGGCAATTTTCTCGGAGACATGACCGACGAATTGGCGGGCTATGGTGTCGGTAGCTTTATTAAGCGTTTCGTATCGGGTGGACCTAAATTTTACGGTTATGTTGTGCAGAAGCCTGACGGTACAGAGCTTGCAACATGTAAAGTAAAAGGAATCGGGCTCAATTACAGGATCGGCAAACAGATCAACTTTGAATCGATTTGTAACCTGATCAAAGAGCCCGGCACGAGTATCACCGCAGAATTCAGTACCATCCGACGAAACGCTTTCCATCAGGTTTATACGCGACAAGAATCGAAAACTTGTAAACCCGTTCTTGTAAAGAGGCGCCGATGGGGTGAATGCGATTCGCTACCGTATGGGTACATAGGTTAAGATTTGTAAATAATAGAAATTATTATAAATTTTTTAATCTCTTTTAATTTTAGGCGCCGGCTGGGTGTACGTGCTGTACCCAGAGTTGTTGTGAAACCCCATTTTTATTATTAAGTTTGTAGATGAACATTTAATGTATATATAGATAATTAAGTATTTCTAATAAATATATGAACGGAAACTAATAAATAAATAGGTTTTCTTTTTGACAAATCACTTACTTCATTCTCCTTCATTCCCTTCGTTATTTGTCCCCATCCTATCAAGTTGTGTTATAAATAATTAAGAATAAATATATTGTGTTTGTTTCAGACATCGATCTTTCGCTACGACTCTTCGGCAACAATGCCGACGATTTTATTATGGAGGATTACATCGGAGACTCGGGTTACCGCACTGACTCCTTTTGAGCAAATTAGTTAAAGGATTTGTTTATTTTTACATTTTTAAATTAAAAAATTTAATTTTTTTTAAATTAAAAAATTTAATTTTTTTTTAATTTAAAAATTTTTTTAATTTTTAAAAAAATTTTAAATTTTTTTAAAACTTTAAAATTTTTTAAATGTTTTTAAATTTTTTTTAAATTTTTCAAATAAAATTGTTTTATGTGTGTGTGTCAAATAAATCTTGCGTTCTGTGTAATCTCTGCATATTTAATACCCCTGATACTCCTCGTGCCGCTCATTAGCCGATATGGATCCGCGCTGGAAGCACCCCTGGACATCCATAATCGCTGGTCCTACGGGGTGCGGTAAAACATGCTTCGTTAAGAAGTTTTCAAAATATATTTCGAGCATGGCTGACGTGCAGTTCGTTCGCATTCTTTTTTATTATTCGGAATGGCAGGACGGGTACTCCGATTATGGTAAAAATATCGAATTTTTAGAAGGCTTACCGCAAAGTTCTGACATTGCCGGTGATCGTAGGCCAAAACTTCTAATTATTGACGATCTAATGCGCGAATCTTCAAATGGCGAAATTGTAGACTTATTTACTAAGGGGAGTCACCATAAAAATATTAGCGTGATTTTTATAACGCAAAATATTTTTCACCAAGGTCGTGGGCAGAGGGATATTTCCCTTAATACAAATTATATCGTAGCTTTTAAAAACCCTCGTGATCGCGCACAAATTTCACATCTGGCACGTCAAATTTACCCCGAAGATCCAAAATTTTTACAAGAAGCTTACCACGACGCAACTTCGAAGCCACACGGTTATTTGCTTCTAGATTTGAAACAGTCCACCCCTGATAATTGTCGATTCCGCACCTGCATTTTTCCGGATGATACTCATAATTTTGTGTATGTACCAAAACGAGGATCCAGCTCACGCTAATTTATAAAGTATATATAACCAGTACGGAGTGCCTGAGTATCATTCGAGTCTCTGCTATGGCTCCAACAACAACGGCTAAAGCCTCGCTTGGGAAGAAGAATATAATCTTACTGCATGCTCTATGCCATCTGGAGAAACATCAGCGCAATTCATTATTGCATAAGATAGATCGAAACGGCGTTCGATGTATTTGTGAGTGCGCGTTAAACATCTTAAACGGTGCAGTCCCGTTGAAAAAGAGTGAACGAATAAAACTGGCCAAATATAAAAAAATTTTACGCCGTCTCATAAATAAAACTGGTAGTTGGAAGACGAAAAAACGTGTAATTGTGCAAAAGGGAAGTGGATTCTTACTACCTCTTTTTCTCCCAATCATAGGCACTGTGCTGTCTAATATTTTTACATCTAATTGACGAGATGCAGCACGCAAAGAAAATGGTCTTAGTGCCTCAAGATGCTGTCATGCCATTGCGCGAGCAGATAGAGCAATCACGCTCCGTTCAGACACCAGGTACGATACTCAGTAGGCTCGATACCGAAATGGACGAAATATTTCGCTCAGTGACTCCTGCGAACGAACGAGAGAAATGGAAACTTTACCAGCAAGTTTTACAACGCTATCAGTTTTTTGTCGATGAGGAGCGACGACCTAAAATGACCACAGCCTCTTCGGTAAGTACCAAACCTGTCGAGGAAATACCTGAGGAAGCTGCACAAGCAACTACCGAAACTGAGAAAATATCTGACGAGGTTATTGTGGCTAGTGTACCAAAAACATATAGAAGACAAGCGGAGCAGTTATTGAATCATTTGCATGCCAGCTCCAACACCACTCTAACGTGGGATAAATCGGGAGTGGTTCATATCAACGGTGAACCAATAAAAGAATCGAACATTATAGATCTTGTAAATGATACTATGCGCCATAGAAAAACTGTGCGGGCCATTGGTCGTGAGCAATTTGGAAATGAACTCCGTCGTTTAGGGATCCCTCGTGAATTTATCGGTAATACAAGCCTATTGTATGAGAGTCTGAATCTCAACACACCTCTAAATTCTAGACGAAACTTGGCAAAGTCAAATACCAATACACCGGATACAAGCCAGAATAGCTTAAATTTATCAGGCAACAGACGCCGAACTCCTACTAGTGACTCAATACGATCGTGGAAAACATTGAAACTGTAATAAAAATAGAATGGATACATTAAAAAAGTTTTATTATGATCCTACGCATCACGCTGGATACGCCGGAGCCCCAAATCTAATTCATGCGGCTGATAAAGAGAAAATTCCTCGTGAGAATGTGACTAACTGGCTGAGAACACAGGATGCTTATACACTTCACAGACCTATACGACGACGATTTCCGCGGCGACACTACGCCGTCGATAATATCGATGACGTGTGGGAAGCTGATCTCGTTGATCTGCGCTCTCTTAAAGATGAAAATGACGGCTCTGTTTATCTTTTAGTGGTTATCGATGTTCTCAGCAAGTATGCATGGGTTGAGACGTTGCGCGATAAAACTTGTGCAGAAACTACAGAAGGGTTCAAACGAATACTCTCTCGAAGCAGTGGTCGAGCGCCTGTATGGCTACAGACAGATCGAGGCAAAGAATTTATCGGTAGCGTTTTGCAACGATTTTTGAAGAGCCGTGGAATAAATTTTCGAGTGGCCCGAAACCCCGATATTAAAGCAGCTATTGTAGAACGTTTCAACAGAACATTAAAGGAGCGGATGTGGCGATATTTTACACATAAAAATACACGGCGCTATGTCGATGTATTACAATCTATAGTCCAAGCTTACAATGATACAAAACACTCTACTATCAAGATGCAACCGGCAGCTGTGACGCTGTACAATGCGGCGATCGCGCGCGCAAATATGGTGAAACGATACAAGCTGTGTCATAAAGTGCCTAAATACAAGGTTGGCGAGCTTGTACGCATCAGTAAAGCAAAGTCTGCGTTCGAGAAAGGTTACGAAGCTCGCTGGAGCGAAGAAATATTCAAGATCCACAAAATTATTACAAATAGACAGCCGCCCATATATGAACTGGTTGATTTGAACGACGAAGAAATTGACGGTTTTTTCTATGAAGAGGAATTAAGCGTTGTAGAGAAGGAAATTGATACGGAAGAATTTTTAATTGAGAAAATCATCAAGACTAAAGGGAAAGGCTGTAATAAACAATATTTTGTTAGCTGGAGAGGATACCCCGAAAAGTTTAATTCCTGGATTCCCGCAGCAAATCTAGTGAACAAGTAGTAGTGTAACTAAAAAAAAAATAAAAAAATGAGAGATCAATTTTACCTTGTGCTACCGAGCAACAGTAGTATGAAATACTACCCCGATAATACGGTGGCACATTATATAACACAGCTTCCAAAGCAATTGAAGATGTCTGGAGAATGGGCTGTAGCCTTAACAGAAATTCAATTTCCCCGTACGTTTCTGCATGTAAATGAGATAAATAAAGCTGATGGTGGGACGCCTCCAATAACAGCTCTTAGTAACCAATATCAGTGGGTTAAGATGAACAATAACCGTAACCCAAAAAAGACTATCATATCACTGAGTCCTTCTACACTTCCGCTAGACACAGAATCTACTTTAGATTCTATACCACAACACGCTGTGAAAAAGCTAGCTACCTCACAGACGACTACCCCGCAAGATAATACTACCGATGCCGTCACGCGAAAATATACTAAGCATCCGAAAACTCACAAAGTTATAATTCCTGCTGGGCTCTACGTCAGTGTGAAAGCACTAATCGACACCATTAATAAAACGGATGTATTCAAAAATCATATCTACCTTGAATATAATGAGGATATTGGTGGGATTGTAAGCTTGAAACGAGTACCTGATAGCTGCGTTGTAGATAAGTGTATACTTCCACATCTTATATGTCTTGATGATAAACTTTCTAAAGCTTTGGGTTTCGAACCCGGAAAAATTATGGATATTCATAAACAATCGGTATTTATCGCAAATTATCCTGCTAATTTATCGCTATCGCTTCCTGATAAACTATTCGTATATACAGATATATGTGAAAATTATATAACCGGCGATGCTCAGACACCTTTGTTACGCATCGTACCTGTAGATAATACAAATTATATTTATGGGTCTACGCAGACTAAATCATTCTCCCCGCCAATTTACATACCTTTATTACGGACTGAATTCGGCACGATCGAGATAGATATAAGGACCGACACTGGTAAACCTGTACCATTCCAGAGTGGAACGTTGACCGCTACATTACATTTTAAGCGTATACGATAAAATATATCGCTATGGATCGATATATTGATCATTACGAGCGTCAGGTTGGCGGTGGGATTGACCGCGTTTTCATTGGTGCTCCCTATCAACGAGGCCATGGTCTAGGAAGCTTTCTCAGTGGTTTATTTCGACGTGCATTACCATTGCTCACGCGTGGCGCTCGCGCTGTCGGAAAAGAAGCGCTACATACTGGTATGAATATATTAGGTGATGTTGCGCACAACACTCCCTTCAAAGATTCATTCAGAGCCCGTATGACCGAGAGTGGGAGAAATTTGAAGCGCAAGGCCGACGAAACATTTGAAAGTCTCATGCAGGGTTCAGGATATAAAATACAGGACCGCTCACCGCAGCATCATTCGTTGTTCGGTCACGCTAGTCCTCACATCAGTACTCCTACGCTTAGAGCTCTAAAATATACGAAAATTCGCAAGCCTAGAAAAACTACGAAGAAAAAGAAAAAGAAAAAAGTTTCAACCGATAAACGTATCAAGAAAAAGGGCCGTAAACCAACAAAGTCTAAGAAAAAGGCGAATAAAAAAACGAAGAAGACTAAAATTGCTAAACGTAAAAAACGCACCGTTACAGATATATTTGGATAATTAACTAAATAAAATGTCTTTCTTACACGCGCACTCTTGCGAGTGCTTGAAATCAGAGCTAGATTTATTCACTCTCCCACCAACGCAGACAAGTATAGAAGGTTCTCAAGGAATTCATTATAAGCCCATTTCTTCACTGACCGATGAGGCTCCCATTGAATTTGTTGTCCCCGGTCATGGTGATGAATACATTGATCTAGCCCATACAATGCTAAACTTACGTATTAAGTTACAACCCAGGAACGGCGCCGTTGACGCTCATGATAAAGTAGCACCTGTTAACAATCTACTGCATTCATTATTCAATCAACTAGATGTATCATTCAACCAGAAACTTGTATCACCCTCGAATAATGCCTATGCGTACCGAGCATACATTGAATCACTACTGACTTACAAGGCTTCAACAAAAGCCTGTCAACTCGGCGCCAGTATGTGGATAGATGATACACCGTTACACTTCAACTCTCAACCAGTTTCGACGGCTGCGCCGGCTGAGGGTAGACAAGCCCCCGTGCAAGCGAACAAAGGTTTAGCTGCGAGGCAGGCTATAATGGCGAATGGTAAAACGGTAGATCTTACCGGATATCTACATTCTGATATCTTCAATCAGGAAAAGTTTTTACTCAACGGTGTTGAACTACGCCTTCGTCTTATACGCTCGAGAGATGCTTTTTGTCTTATGGACGCGTCTGGGAAGGATTATACGGTGCATATAGTAGATGCTAGTCTCATTGTTCGACGTGTTAAAATTAGTCCGGATGTTTTACTAGCCCATGCTAAGGCTTTGAGTAGAGGAACGGCTAAATATCCATTTACTCGAGTTGAAGTGAAACCATTTACTATTCATGCAGGTGTTCATGGCGAAACACTGGATAATGTTGTGCTTGGCCAGCTTCCGAGACGAATCGTACTGGGTTTGGTCGATAATCGAGCCTTCAATGGAGATAGAACTCTGAACCCCTTTAATTTTCATCACTACTCATTAAATTTCTTATCTCTGTACGTAGACGGAGTACAGGTACCTAGTAAGCCTTTGCAACCTGATTATCATGAAGGCCTTTATACCGAGTCATATCATACTCTAGTTTCTGGTACGGGAATACTCTGGGATGACGATAGTTGTGGTGTAACAAAAGACGGATATCCGTTTGGTAACTGTCTATACTGCTTCGATTTAACGCCCGATCTTTCTGCTTGGCGAGCCGGCCACTGGAATCTTGTGCGACACGGTAGCGTGCGTGTAGAAATACGTTTCAAGACTGCTTTAACGAGTACTGTAAATTGTATTGTGTACTCGGAATTCGATAATGTCGTTGAGATCGACGCTTCCCGACAGGTCATGGTAGACTTTTCGGGGTAAGCCTGCGTGCTTAAATTGTTCTATAAGATTAGTAAATATTATTATATTATAAGGATTGTAAGGTTTTCTATTAATAAAAAATATGTAAACACAGAATTAAGCGTATTTATGTTTTTTTATTCAATTTTTAATCTCTCGAAAGCCTCCACCAACTCCAGCATCTCATCATCATCATCATTTTTCACCCTATCATATACTTTTTCCGCTGCTTTCGACACTTCTACTACTTTTTTCTTCTTCGTCTCCTCTGCTTCTTCTGGCCTTTTTCTTTTTTCAGTGTCGATCTTTTCGCTGCGCCGTGGATGATCCTCATGGATACATTCACAGGCTTGCTGTAACAAACGAATGTATATACATATTTAATTAATCATTTTTATTTTTTTTGTTTTTTACGACTCCAAGCTTTAATTATTAAGCTAAGTGTTACTCACCGATGCCCGCAGCTGCCTCCGCCTTTCACGAGCGAAATACTGACGTCTCCGAATAAACCATATTTTTGGGGGCTGTTTCGGATACTGATTCCGGTTGTTCTGTCGGTGTGTCGGTTTCGTCCTCGAGTGTTGTACCCAGCCGTGGTTATTCCGTTCTCCCACACGCGCTCCGCTCTGTTGAGACGCGTGGCTACGCCTCGTGAACACCACAGATTTTACTCTTGGATGGACCATTTTTAGATGTATACCGTAGGAGAATTATTTTGTAACTGAACTTCCACTACGTTACGCTACCTAGCAGGACTCGTGTAAGGTGTAGTAAGATAGTGGGGGTGATAGAAGGGGCTGTTTTCGTCACTTTTCTGCTCAGCTATTTGTAAGCAGACGCCTCAAGGGGTTGGGCCATTACAGGACCAAAAAGAAAGTGAAACTGGCGAATTAGCGGCACACCCCCGCTCATCCCCTCCAGCATCAAAACCGTGAAGATTTGTAGCATCTGTATCGCTCATCGGTAGTACGCAGCGATCCTTCGACAGTAGCGGTTGTACTTACTGGACCTTAACATTTTTCACCAAACATGGACTACGTCATCGATATTCAAGGGTTTTACGACAAGGATGACTGCTTCATTGCTAAAGAAGTAGCTGTCATCACTCTTGATAAAGAGTATTTCGGGGCATTGGATCACCGCTCCAGCATACGTTTTCACGGATCTCCCGAGATCAGTGCGCTCGAAGAATAATTGGACGACTCGCCATCATCACGGCCTCGAGTGGTTCGAAGGAGACGTAGGGCTCAGAACACTACACGCAAATCTCCGACAGATCACACGAGCTGCTGGAACCATTTATACTCGCGGCCATGAAAAAGCGAAATACCTGCAAAATGTGACAGCGCGTGAGATAAAAAACCTCGAGGAAACGGATTGTCCATCATTCAACGATCTGCCTTCTTCAGCGCAAGTCTGTCTGCATCACGGGCTCTTGAACAGACCGGAACTGTCTTGTGCTTTAAACAACGCTGCAAAATTAAAGGAGTGGATTCTTCGCGACGTTCCTCCTACAGCCATACGGATACAACAGTTTGACTTCTTACCGGAACCTATGAATCTGAAGAAGCCACGCGACTGTTACTCTCCAGTCGTAACAAGTGATGAATACGATCCAGATTGGCCAGGCATTGCAGGGCTTACACTCTAAAGTCTCGCGAAGTGTTCATGCAGCGGATCAAATTCCAACTCTGTTAACGAGGCCGACAGCCCTTGTTGTGAACACTGACGACCACACGCGCCCTGGAACACACTGGGTCGCAATCTACATCGATGGCCGAGGACGTGGATCGTACTTCGACAGCTACGGTATTCCGCCGCTTATACCAAGCCATATCCACCGCCTTCGTAAGAACTGCACCCTCTATCGATGGAATACCAAGCAGATTCAAAGCTTCTCTTCAAATATGTGTGGCCAGTTTTGTATTATGTTCCTTTATCATATGTGTGGCGGGGGATCTCTACTACAATTCCGGAATCTTTTCACCGCCGATCTCAAACAAAACGATCGAATTGCCGCGAGATTTTATAAACGTATAATGAGTAAGCTGCCGACGGTTATGAAAAACATTAATAAACACTCTGGGAACTCGTTAACGGGTGGTGGAGTTAAAAAATTTGTTCAACATTGCTGCGCTAGATTAAATCATTTTTAAATTTGTATACATTAAAACCGTACAACTAGATTTAAGAATAAACATGCAAATTTTACAAAAATACATAACAAAACTATTTTTACTTACCTTCCCACCTTCCATTCATATATTTTCTGAATACGCTGGAAAAAATAAAAATAGAAACATTTTTCCACACGGGAATCGAACTCGCACTTTCAAGGATAACGCTACTTGCGTTCAGTGCCTTAGACCGCTCGACCAAGCTAGCTCACGTAAAACATCGAGCTACCCTCGGGAGAAAGCCTTACGCGCATTAGACAGAGAGAGAGAGGTACGTTGGGCCCGACACTAACCACCTCTTGGAAAATCCAAGATGGCGCGACTCGACGATACACCGTCACCAGCTGTCCCGCGCGCTCCACCACCGCCGTTTCACTTTCACTCTCGCTCCCTCTCTCTCTCTCTCTCTCTCCCACCCGCCAACGCAACAGCTCCGCTACCCTCGCACCCTGACCACCCTCTACCACCCTACCGAGGTGCGGGGGTGGGGGTAGGGGGGGAGACATAACCACCCTCGCGCCGAACAGCCGGGCCTCGCGGCCCGGCAGCACCCCCACCACCGGCGGCCATCTTTACTCAAAGGTACTGACGAAAACCGACCCCCACCACTGACCCGTCCGACGGCGGCCATCTTTACTTATAGGTACTGCTGTCTACTTACGGCTCTTCTCCAAGTGTGCTGGTCCAGGCGTGGAGTTCTGGTTTTATATTGCCCAAAGCAGGGGCCCCGCAGGGGTGGTAGAGGGGTGCACGGAGCTGTGGGATGATCCGTCAGTCATATGCTTGTCGCCGCTCGAACCACCGGGGACTGGCGACCCCGCGGTAACCGAGCTCGGGTCACGCAGGAGACTCGTAAGGGGGTCCGGGGCCTTTGCTTTGCAAATGGTCCTGGTCAACCAGCAACCTGTTCGAACGAGCACTGTTTCGGCCGGTGCCAAAGATCCATGGCCATCTCGTGAGAGTGCGTTCATGCGGGGGCGGGAAACTGCCCCCGTGCAGCTCTCGCGTACCGCTTGTTCGCCCAAGCGGGATGGCCGGGATTACCCGCGGTGGCTCGCAAGAGCTACTGCGGCGCTTGCGAAAGTCCACCGACCCGGCACGCGAATTCTCATGCTATACCGCGTAGTCTTCCCGTTGCTTGGTCAGGACGAAAAAGCAGACCCGGTCAAGAGACCTCTGGCAAGTTCATCCCGTGAGATGCTCTGGGTGCTCATTCCCAGGTGCATTGATTATGGCTCCGTCGTAGGTAAATGCAGTAAAAGGAGACCATAGGTGGACGAACCAGGAGGTTGAGGCCGTCGAGAAGTGGAGGGCTCTCGCTTTGGTCTACCCCGGGTGGCTACCGAACCACTCGTGAGACTTAAAACAGTGGCTTGTACCACTAGTCAGTTATTGGACCCTAGGGGAGGTGACGATCAGTCTTCGAACGGTGTCTGATTGTCAAGACCTCTGCAAGAGGCGGTTTCTAGGGGGGCATACTACATCGCATAAAGAGAAAATGGATCGGATGTTCGTTGCGTTTGCTCTTAATGGGCGAGAGACCCTCACGGGTCGAGCAGAGAATGACGGTCTCGTGCCAGATTTCTTATACAATATCTGCCCAAAGCAGGGGTTTGATATAGCTGGAGCATTCGATAACGTGTGGTGGCCGATGGTCTTCAAGGAACTGCGCACAAGGCAGTGCCCGGCTAATATTTACAAAGTGCTTCAGAGCTACTTTGACAATAGGAGAGTTACGTTGGCATGGGGGGATGAGAGCGTCTCCAAGCGTGCCACGAAAGGCTGCCCACAGGGTTCAGTTCTGGGTCCGGCATGCTGGAATATCATGTTTGATTCGCTTCTTAGGAAGCTCGAGGACTTGTGCCCTGACCGATTCATCGCCTATGCAGATGATCTTCTTGTCCTCGTAGGTGGGGAATCGAGAAGGGAGCTCGAAGTCGAGAGCCAAAGAATCGTCGACGCTATCATGAGTTGGTCGAGAGATGCAAGGCTCGAACTTTCCGCACGGAAGACGGAGGCAATCCTCCTCAAGACCGTGTGGGTTCGACCACCACCAGTGGGTAGGCGCGGCGGGAACCGTCCCGACCGCCAGCGCAGACAGATTGTTAGGCCAGATTTGGCGAGAAGGTACCCTACCATAAGGATAGGTAACGCGACGATCCCATTTAAAGAATCAGTTAGATACCTGGGCGTCCACTTTGATAGAGAAATGAGGGTAAAGACCCACTGTAGCTATTTGCGCGACAAGGTAGCGTCGCTGTTCAGTAAACTTGGTAAGATGGCAGGATCCGGATGGGGTTTGCGCTACAAGGCGCTGAAGACGGTGTACAGCGGGGTCTTCCTCCCGATAGTAGCTTACGCTGCTGCGGGTTGGGCTGACCTGTGCAATGTACAAGACACTAGGGTTCTTCGTTCGGCACAGCTTGTCGCACTAAGAGCAACCACGGCGGCGTACAGGACGGCGTCGTGGGATTCGCTGTGCGTCATTGCTGGTGCAATTCCCGTTGATATTTTGCTGGTAGAACGTAGAGTCAAGTATAAAATTCAAACTGGCGTGGACGCCTGGATCAATGAAGTGGAAATTATGAGCAATAGTCGAGATGCGAGCAAGCGCATAAGGGAGCAGGCGTTGGAGATGTGGCAGACACACTGGGATTCTTCAACCAAGGGTCGGACCACACACGCCTTCTTCGGGAGGGTAAAAGATAGGCTGGAGGCGCGTTGGCTCCAAACGAACCACTACAGCACGCAAGTTCTCACCGGACATGGGAATTTCAAGGCGCGTCTCGCGTCTTTTAATCTCGTGGACGGGGAGAACTGCAGCTGTGGTTTGCCGGAGACATCGCAGCATTTTTTCCTTGAGTGTCGGAACTTCGAGGCGCAGAGAGTCGCCCTGCGAGAGATAGTCGGGGATAGAGAATGGCCAGAAGCGGCGCGCCAATTGGTGTCGTCTAAGGAGGCCTTCGCAGTATTCTCCGATTTTTGTAGAGAATGCCTCTGGCTAAAGAGACAAGAGGAGCTCGCTGAGCTAGAGTTGGAATAGTGTAGGAAGTGGAAATTGGCAAAGTGGCGAAAGTGGCGAAAGTGGCGTTAGTTCGTTCTTAACGAAGAGCGAAGACTGAAGATCGAAGAGGAGCGAGGAACGAAGGACTTAGAATAAGTTCGGGTGTAAAAAAAAAAAAAATTTATTCGTTCGAAATTGTCATGCTGATGGTTAATGACTTTGTTGATTTTAGATTCTGGTGCCACTCAACCGGGACGTGTCGGAACTCTTGGAGATGAGTGAATGGACCGTAAGCCTCGCGGATCACCAGTTCACTCGAGTGGCATAGGCGGATGAAGAAACTTCTTCTTCCATATTGTACTGGGAATTTAACTATGTGTTTTATTTTCAGCTGTAAACATGATCGATTATTTTCAGCTTTTGCTATGCCTGCACTTGACAAACGCAGGGGTCCTGGGGGACCTGTCAAGGCAGACACAAGAGGTTCCATTCCTCTGACAAATACCCGAATAATATGGGTAGACCTGCTGGAATCGGGCATAATACATGCCGACGAATCTGCCTCCCCGTGGCCCCCGCCGGGTATGACTTCCGACACTTCGACTTAGAGCGAATCGTTTGAAGCCTAGCTAAATGACTTCGTTTCCCCAGTAGGGGTAGATTCAACTTGCTCGATGGGCTCACAAAAGAGAACATCAGGCAGGGTGTTTCTCCAAGCACGCCGGCTCGGTGGAAGTTCGCTTGGTGGGTGTCTCAATGAAAGTAGATGGGAAGTTTGTTGCGTTTGCTCGTAATGGGCGAGAGACCCTCAGGGGTCGAGCATAGAATGACGGTCTCGTGCCTGATTTCTTATACAATATCTGCCCAAAGCAGGGGTAAAAGGAGACCATAGGTGGACGAACCAGGAGGTTGAGGCCGTCGAGAAGTGGAGGGCTCTCGCTTTGGTCTACCCCGGGTGGCTACCGAACCACTCGTGAGACTTAAAACAGTGGCTTGTACCACTAGTCAGTTATTGGACCCTAGGGGAGGTGACGATCAGTCTTCGAACGGTGTCTGATTGTCAAGACCTCTGCAAGAGGCGGTTTCTAGGGGGGCATACTGCATCGCATAAAGAGAAAGTAGATCGGATGTTCGTTGCGTTTGCTCTTAATGGGCGAGAGACCCTCACGGGTCGAGCAGAGAATGACGGTCTCGTGCCAGATTTCTTATACAATATCTGCCCAAAGCAGGGGTGAGGGTGTATCCATAACGACACAGTCGATTTTTTATGCGGTTTATTAGGTGGATTTACAGGTGGCACCCAAAGCGAGCTGTGCATGTTTGTACACATGAAGGTGTGTGTATTGCCACCCCCTTTTAAAGGAGCCAAACGGGTCTGTTTTACAGATCGTCCTCGACGTTTTACATGTTTAAGTTTCTTGTAGTAACGTTGCACAATATTATCGTTTTTCACCTTATTCTTTGAAAATATCCGACAAAAAGCACCCAGACTATAGCCACGAGACATAAAATCGAGAAACATAATGCAATATTCTCCACATACTTTCGACTTGATTGACTGTAGCGGCTTGGTGTTCCAGTCATGTATGTATGTATGTATGTTTATTGTATATGTATGGCCTAAGCCATGGGTACAAGGGGTTTCGCCAATGATTTGGGTTTTTTTACATTTTCATTTTACATTTGTTGTACAGTTTTCCGAAATCTTAGATGCTAGTACCTGCTGCTTGTTTCGATTTTAGTGTAACTTACTCATTTAGAGTGAATGCACGCAATCTTAACGCGTTTACCATGAAGAGGAAAATGTTGTGAATCTCTGCGCGGGAGACGTTACAAAGTATGTCGCTTACTGAGGATATTCGAGGAAGGTAATGCTCCCTTAGCCCGTCATAGGTTGGACAATTTACCAAGAAATGTTCGAGGTCATCGCTTTGTTCGATGTTGCAAGATCGGCATCGACTCTCCGAACTCAGTGATACCGAGTTCCCGTCCCAGTAGAATCTTGGATTGACGTCGTGCGCAATCCTTAATTGACCCACTAGTCCGAGCTTTTTCAAGTTGATATCTTCGTATAGATATGTATTGTATTGAAATATTTCTTTTTACAATTTCGTATAGCTAGAGCTCTGAGCAGCTAGAAGGTCTTCCCTTTTTATTTTAGTTTTCAACGCCTCGGTTATCGGATCTATCATACTTTTGATTTCTAGTGGGTCTTGCCTTTCGAAAACTTCCGCGAATCCCAATTCGGAGAGTCTATTTTTCCAATCTTGCAATCCAGTTTATCTTCTCAGTATTCGGTACGAACTTATGGATGTATATTAGTCTTTCATAGCACCTTCTTGGATATCTTTCTTCGTTCATTTCTAGGATCCGTACCCACCACCTTAGGCTACGTCGTAAAGCTTCGACTTCTATTTTCGGTCTACTTGTCTCTAATCGTATCACATAATTCGGTGTGCATCTTGACCAATTTAGGATTTGCTTAATGAATTTAACTTGGACGCTTTCTAGTTTTTGCAAGTATGCATCACCCCAAATTTCGACGCCGTATAAGAGGGTGGAGGACACTATTGAATCGAAGAGTTTCAACGCAGGTGTTATAGAGCGTGTTTTCGCTTTCGTAAGTAATTGTCTGGTCGCCCCTATCGCTACGTTCGCTTTCGATATCCTCTCTTTTGCTGCTACTAGGAATTTTCCCGTTCCTGAAAACGTGATGCCTAGATATGTATATGATTTTACCATTTCGATTGTTTTGTCTCCAAATACGAATGCGTTAAACTTCTTACAGTTTGGGCTTTTGTGGAATGCCACTATTTGCGTTTTTGATACATTTACGAGAAGATTGTTTGATTGACAATATTTATAAAGCGCGTTTAGTTTTTTTTGTGCGTCAATTGGTGATTCCGCTAGGATCACAATATCGTCAGCGAAGGCTAGCGATAGGATCTCCAAATTTCCTCCCATACCTAATCCTCTTGAACCTTCCTTTCTTATGTATGTGTCTATGTCGCTGATAAATAGTAGGAATAATATTGGGCTCAATGATTCACCTTGAGGCGTTCCTTTGGTTATTGGCATTATTTTTGACTCTCTGCCGTTTACACAGTATTGCATTCCTAGGTTATGATATAGATCTGCGATTGTTCTTAGAAGTTTGCTATTTAATCCCAATTGTATTAGTTTTGACCAAAGTTTTTCATGCATTACTGAGTCAAAAGCTTGTTTGAAGTCGACGAATATCGCAAACATGTAGCGGCTTTTGTGCCTGATCGTATTTTGGATTGCAGTTTCTAAGCAGAACAAGTTGTCTATACAACTTCTGTTTGTTCTAAAACCACTTTGACTTTCCGGTAGTAAATTGTTTCCCTCTGTCCAGGTTTGTAACCTGCCCGCGAAGATTTGTGTAAGAATTTTTGTGGTATTGTTGAAAAGCGATATCGTTCTATAATTATTCGGATCTAAATTGTTTCCCTTCTTGTGTAAGACGATTGATTTTACTTGACCCCACTTTGCTGGAACACGACAAGTTTCTAGAATTTCGTTGCAAATTTTGTTTAAATATTGTGCTCCCGCATTTGTAAGGTGTTTGTAAAACTCATTCGCCACTCCGTCAGGGCCTGGTGCTTTTCCATTTTTTTAGCTGTCTAATACATTTCATAAATTCGTTCATTTCTATTTTTCTGTCCAAAAAAGGGTGTGTTTGATTTCCGTTTATTTCATAGGCTCGTGGTGATACCGGCGATAAATTTTGAATGTAGTGTTCTTCCCACTCTTGAATGCCTATCGGGCAGATTTGCACGGCTCGTTTCTTGAATTTATTAATCGTTTTCCAAAATTGCTGTGAATTTTTCACGTCTGAAAGCTTCTGTATTTCGTTTTCGTGATATTGTTTCTTCTTTGATTTTGCTAAATTTGTAGTAGCTTTCCTTGCGTTAGTATATTCCTCTAAAGCTAGCGTTGAAAATTGTTAACTTTTTGCTACTCTGTATAGACTTTTGAGTTGTCGCTTTTTTTGTTTATACTCTTCGTCTTGCCATGGTTTATTATTGTCCGTCTGTCTTCGTCCGGTTATCGCGATATTACACATGCCTGCGTTTACTGCGGCCACTTTAATCGCAGTTTCCAGATTTTCACACTTTTGTTCAGTGGTAATATCAGCGTGTATTTCTAGATTTTTCGATCCTAACAATGTTTGCCGATATAGCTCGGAATTTTCTACTTTCCACCTAAACCTTTCTCCTACTCTCGAATCAGACTCTATTTCCTCTGCATTTACTATTTCTTCTTCGACTTTTAACTTTACTTGATAAGGTAAGTGGTCCGAAAATTCTGCCCCGTATATTATCTCGCTGTCTAAAACTAGATCCAGTGCTGCGAAGTTTATCCATATTAAGTCTATTATACTTGAGCCCATGGCTTCGATAAAGGTGAATTGAGCCGGAGTGTGGCTTCTACTTCTCCCGTTTAACAAAATAAAACCTTGATTTTCCATTTCGTTAGTTAATATTCGACCGCGATAGTTAGTTTTTTCGTCTAACGTTAATCTGTCGGCTGTTAGATTTGTATCGCTTACAATTTCGTTTTCCAGCTGGTTTAGTTTTCCGATCCGCGAATTAAAGTCGCCTCCGATAACTATTTAGTTTCCGAGTTTGCAGCTTGGATTTCTACGAGCGTATCTGACAGTAAATCAAGGACTATTTCCGGCTCTAGCTTCGGTTTAAAATAAACTTGGCCTACGATTACGTTTTTCTTTCCTAGCCTTAATTTAATTATAATCCATAAATTAGTTTTATCAATTATATTCAGAATTTTTATTTCTTTCCTTACGAAAAATATAATTCCACCGCTTGCTCTTCCACTGCTGTTGTCCTTGTCTGCTACTTGTTGAATCATCTCGAAGTTGGATAAAAAGCTTGGCCCCTCCACTACTTCCGTTGCTCTCCAAGTCTCAGTTACTCCGATGATTTCATTTTTCGCCAGTAGATTTTGTTGCTCGGCATCGAGAGATAGCAAGTTGTTGAAGCCGCTGATGTTCCAGAATATTAATTTTATCTGTTGTTTATTGCCTTGAGATTTCTTATTTGGAGACGTGCAGTTTGACCGTTTCTTTTCATGCTTATTGGCACTTGCCGTTTTGTTGTGATTCGGCTGCTTTTTGTGTGGTTCCTTTACGAAAAAGGAATTTTTCCATAGTTCCTTTAGCATCTTTCGGTTTTTTTGGCTTCTGCATGACGTCACCATCTGTTGATTCGTCTGAGCTTCTTTGATCGCCGTCTTCTTTGCCTTCGCTTTGACTGTCTCTTCCCCTTTTCTTGTTTTGTCCGGATTTTAGTAGCTCTTTCGCTTCTTCCAGGTTGTATCCAGTCATAAGTAGTGGTATTTCGTCGTAGTCGATTACGATGCTTGCCGATGAGAGGGGGTAGACCATAGCTGTCGAAAAAGGTGCCGTGTCCATTGTTGTCAACGTAAATGGCGATCCAATGTGTTCCGGGTTGCGTATGATCGTCTGTGTTGACGACGATTGCAGTGGGTCTAGAACAGCGATTCGGGATGCGATCGGCGGGGAAGACTCCTTTCATCTGGGCTGATACGTGTTGCAGAGCCTCCAGTACTTCCAGACTGTTCATTATAAATACCCTCGTGCCCAGAGTGGGGGCGACGTTTACGGTACTGCGTATGATTACCGCCACGGGATCCAGATGTCGAAGGTTGCCGCTTCGGCGGTGGAGGGGGCGAGTGAAGTTTATTACGGTAACGGGCCACTATTTCCGTCGCAGGTACTGTGCTGTCACAGGTGTTTGGGGTAGCACTGTTGTCAACGGTCACTGCTTCCTCGACTATATACTCTCTCATGACAGATGCGCGATTGTTATCTTCGGAATCTCATCATGGACCGTTTTTTTTTAAATTGTCGCTTGGCCGATCTCTTCTCTTCGTAGCGCCAACCGGTTCCGTGTAAATAGGATTCACATAATCCAAAAGTTGAGTCTGAAGCCAACGTTTAATTTTTCCCGCATTATTCAACGCACATTTTGCAGCATCCTCATTCGATACGCCATGATAAATGCACCATGTATCGTATGGTGGTATGTTCCCCTCGTACTCTTCCAGATTCATAATGTCGCGTCCAAGGACGTCGCGTAAAATCTCAGCTTTTTGTACACATTCGCGTATAGATGCGAAGTGCGTAACGACACATGGCTCTTAGAGCGGCGTAGACTTTACGCAATGGTGTATCACCATCAACCCACTCGAGACCATGATGAAAGCACGTTAGGTGATTATTGCTGGCACGTACCTCTTTAGGTAACTCGCCGAAGGCGTATGGTGCATCGATAACCCAATGGCCGAAATGATCTCCTTGCAGCGTTGTTACGGCAATCTCTTTGGGCAGAAACTCGCCGTTCTTTCCGTACAAGGCTTGAATATCGACTATAGCGTCCATGATGAAGGTTTGATGTAAACTGTTGTCGAATATACCAAGATCCCACGGTTTAAATACTATTCCGACCGATGCTCAAGCGCGTCCTCTCCGAAAGAGGCGTGACATTCTCATACGTGGAGAGCGTGACTTTTGTCCCGGTTACCATCTGGCGCTCAGGCACTAAAATCGATAATGACCTGACGAGCAGAATCAATTTCAATTACGTTATCATATTCGGCATAAAGGACGCAATTTATTGTAGCGTTGAGAGCCCGGGCGAAGCGTATCTCGATTCTCATACTACCACGTTTCACGGGTTCCAGTGTGTGAAACAGTTTGCCGATAAATCCGGCGTCAAGTCAAAAGCAAACCGACAAAATCCTTTAGCGTACGCTTCACGGTCAACTTCTATTCCCTCGTTTTGAAAGTGTATACCCGTGCCCGAAAAGAGCGTGTGGTAACTCTGGACCGAGTTATCGTTTCTGCCGAACTCGGGCTGAAGCGGTTTTCCAGGTATCTGTTGTCCATCAACGTAGAGCGATGAAAATTTATCGAATGATGTTGGAAATTGAAGGGATTCGGCGTTTTATCGCCGTTGAAAGCCCTGTTGAATACGAAACCGAGTATAATACGTTTCGGTAATTGTCCAAGGATAACATTGTCCAATGTATCACCGATTATTCCACTGTGCATGGTAAAGGATTTAACTTCCACACGTGTTATGGGATACTTTGCTGTCGTCTTTGCCAAAGTCTTGGCATGTGCTATAAGTACTCCAGGGCTAATTTTTGCCCGTTGTACCAGTAGACCCACATCGTTAATTTTTATTTTGTGCATCACGCCTTGTATCGGCGCCTCCATAAGGCAAAAATCATCTTTCGAACGAACGAGCCGTAGACGCACTTCTACACAGTTTATCAAACATTTATCCTGATTGAATACATCACAGTGTAAATGGCCAATCATATCTACAGTCCTGGCGCCTCTGATATACGCTGATCGAATCTCCTGCCCATAATTAACAGGTTCTGTTTTCGTGCCGGGCATCGCCTCAAGGCTACCTGGATTATCTATAAACCATAAACCCGCTGTCAGATGTGAATGCTTTGCCGCTGGGCCGTAATTGAGTAATGTTTCAATGTATGCCCGATACGCATAAGCGTTATTGGGCGGCGCAACGAGCTTTTAGTTGAAAAATACATCGACCTGATTAAAGAGGCTATGTAGAAAGTTATTAACAGGCGCTACTTTGTATGGCGATTCGGCGTTGGCCAGTACTTTCAATTTTACGCAGATCATAGTGTGGGCAAGATCCAAGTACTCGTCGCCATGGCCAGGTATAACAAACTCGATGGGTCCATCGTCCGACAATGAAGAGACAGGCTTCTAATGAACACATTGAGAGGCTTCTATGGATGTTTGCGTTGGCGGTATAGTGAATAAGTCGAGCTCCGATTTCATACATTCACAAGAGTGCGAATGTAAAAAAGACATGATGTTTACGCACTTCCGAAAATGTCAGTGATCGTCCTTTTCTTCTTACTCCTCGTATTTTTTCGTCTCTTCGTGACTTTACCCGTGCCTCCTCCTCCTCTTCTTCTTCTTCGTCTTCGTCGGTGCTACACGGGTACTTCTCTTTCTTTTCGTTCCGGTGGACCTTTTTCTCGCACAGATACGCTTGGGTGTACCGCCGGTCAACGACTGCATCGAGCGTGTGGCGATCGCACTGTTATAACCAGAGCCCTTCATAAGTAGAGCTATTTTTTCATTGGCTTTGTGTTTCAAGTTTTCCCCAGATTCCTTGGCACGCCGACGAAGCGATTCCTTAAATGGTACATGATTACCACTCACATCTTCGATAACATGTAAGCCCGCCCGTAGAGCTTCTTTTCCCACGGCTTTAGCACCTTTTGTCAGCAGCGGTAGTACACTTCTGAATAGACCGCCGAGAAATCTGCCGATTCCGTGGCCTCGTTGATAAGGTGCGCCTACAAAAACGTTGCCTATACGTTCAGCACCACCGCCGACTTGGTTCTCGTAATAAGCCGTATAATGGGCCACCATATTGTCTACGCAACCCGTTTAAAGTGAAGCGTAAGGGTTAACGTTCCGTATTCGAATGCGATGGACTTCCCCAAATGGTCCCTTATATCTATCTCAATAGAGCGAAAGCAATTATTGAGCAAAGGTATATAATTTGACGGTGAGAAATATTTCACCTGTGTCGCTCCGTATGTATACTGAGAGGTATTTAGATTAACGATGCGCAATAGAGAGGTCTGCGTGTCGCCAAACGTATACGATACACATAGGTCCGTATAGACAAAAAGTTGCTCGGGGAGAGCACGAGCGATACAAGGGGGCATCTGTCCCTCACGTTGAATCCCTCGTATGTAACGTAGGTATACAATCTCTGATGTTTCCCAGTCTTCATTCGGTATTACATTGAATCCGAGTATTCGAGCGATTTTCTTATTCATACACAATATATTTTGCGGAGTCACAATTTGTTTCCCACACTTTTCTACCCACTTTTCGCCCTCAATTGCCGCATAGCCATGCGCACTTTTAGCATTGACAAGCTGTAGAACGGCTTCGCGCATCCCAGGCAGATTATTTATATTATTTATCAGTTCCGTATGACTATGGTACAGGCCGTGCGGTATATGTCCAATTATCTGCTCTTTTTTGTCACACGTTGTCCACCGAATTTCTGTCTCGTCTGGTTGCAAGTGTATCATTGTGCAGGGTATGTGAATTTCCGATAAACCCACAGCCCATTGACCACTCAAAGCTATTTCACGCGAAAGTTGAGTGGTGAAGTGTGTTGTAGTATTATTCGGAAAGTACTTCATGCTGCTGTTACTCGGGTACACAAGATAAAAGTCTTCATCGTTGTGCATAATGCTCGTCCTTGCGACGATAGGCGCCAAGGTTGTGGGCGTTGGAAGCAGGTATCCAGGAGTTGAATTTCGATGGATAGCCGACCCAGCTGACAAAGAGTTGTTTCTTTGCACCACGTCCTTTTGTCCGTAAAACACGATCGATTTTAAACTCTTGATTCTGTGTCATACGTTTCTCGTGCACAGGTGTTATTTCTTCGGTGTAAAAGAAACCGTCAATTAACTCGCCTTCGAGATCGTGCAGCTCGTACACACGTATTCCCTGACGATTTACAACCTTGGTGATGCGAAAAATTTCCTCGCTCCAGTTTCGTTCGTAACCCTTCTCGAAGGTGCCTTTTGCTCTACTGATCCGGACATAATCAACGCACTTGTATTTAACCATAGAGAAGCGTCTTTTTCCACGCTGCTTCATAGAGGCGTTTGTCATATTCTCCAGCGCTTTATCCGCATTGTATAATGTCACAGCGGCCGGCTCCATCTTAATTGACGAGTGTTTGACATGATTGTATGCGTGAACAAATTGTTGAAGTATATCGATGGAGCGTCGTGTATTTCGATGTGTGAAATAGCGCCACATTCGTTTTTTGAGTGTACGATTGAAGCGTTCGACAATTGCTGCTTTTATGTCAGGGTTGCGTGTAACCCTAAAATTGATATCACTTTTCTTGAGAAACGTCTGTAGCTCTTTACCGACGAATTCCTTGCCTTTATCGGTCTGTAGACAGACGGGCAAGCGGTCGTCGCTGCGTTCAAAAATTCGTGTAAATGCTTCTTTGACGGCGTGTACGGTTTTATCCTGCAGTGGCTCGACCCAGGCGTACTTGCTCAATACGTCAATGACCGTAAGCAGGTACGAAACATTGTCATTGTAGCTTCTTAACGATCGTAAATCTACGAGGTCGGCCTCCCAGACATCGTCTATATTAGTAACGTTATAGAACAGGCGAGGAAAGCGACGACGAACGGGTTTATGAATAGTGTAAGCGTCCTGTTGGTTCAACCAGTCGTAAACTTCATCTGATTTATTTTCTTTATTGATTAGGCGCCTTGCTCCGGCATAACCTGCAGGATGCGACGGATCGTAATACACTTTTTCGAACGACATATTTCTCTCCCACGCACACGCCCACCCATGGGGTAGTTGTGATAGTCGTCCAGGTATGGTCGAGGTGGATCTGGTATGAATGCGTATGAATGAATAAGCCCGAATAAATGTTATTAACTTTTATTGTAATGAGACGTGAGTGAAGGAGAGTGCACGTCACAACGGTTCGGGACTCTGAGATGAACTGAATAAAGGGCCTGACGAAAGCAGGGCCCTTGCCTATTGCTGCGCGCGACACGATATTCTTACGCACGATAAGACGGCCGCTGCTCGCGCGTGGCGAGCGCGGCGGCTGGACCGCCACCGTGAGAGCGTTAGCGTTCGCACGGAAGGTGCTGACGGTGCAGTAGATTAGCGAGAATGTGATACAATGTTTAATTTGAGTTTCCTGTGAGCCGAAATACTAATTCGGAATACGGTACCGTCACATAGTTCAATTTACAGTTTAAGCCAACGGACAAATCCTCGCGATGCTTCGACGAGTTTTTTCTTTTGTCTTTTGGCGAAATGATCTACGTTGTCGGTATAAGTAGACTCTTTGGCAGCAGCTGGGACAAGGCGTTGCTTTTCGTTGTTCCCTTGGTCGTCGCCGTTCCCGTCGTCGTCGTCTTCGCGGCGTTTGCACGCAATATGTGTATTCCCCATATTCCACAACATGTCGTTCCCGATAAATGTGCGGGGTACAGAGACAGCACGAAGGCCCTTGATAAACTGTGCTCGTCCACTAGCTTTGAAGTTTTTTCTAGCCCGTACTGCATCGTTAACGAGATCGACAATATTCGACAGAGAAGGGCGTGTGACGATAGACGGCATGCGAATACCCAATTGGGTATTCGCATGCCGTCTATCGTCACACGCCCTTCTCTGTCCCACGTGATGCGCTGCGATGCCACCGGCGAGTTACGCAGATAGTTTGTGAGCGCTCTTGCTTGACGTCTATACATGTCAGGTACACTGTTTACGATTACGGTTGGACTAAAATCTTCATTTTCCGACTGTAGTTATTCGCTTGTTGTCGTTGGTAGTGCGCCAGGCATAGGCGAATCCGCCGTACCGTTTCGGGCATCAACGAGAAATAAATATTGTTGCAGTACCTGTAGATACTGTTTCCACCTGGTAGCGTCGTCAGGATATTTTTTTGAGTGTAAAATATCGGTAAGCTCAGCGTCGAGACGTGATACTGGATCACCTGGTGTCTGTACAGTTGTCTGATCAGGTGTCGGTGCGGAAGTTCCGCCGCCGGTCATCGGTTCTTTCCACTTCCCTGCATCTTCGGCCGGTACTAAAATCATTTTTTTTGCGTGCTCCATAAGATCTCTGGGGGGCTGCTGACTTTTACGATTGGTGCTTTTTAATAAGCACCATTACCTCCTTCACCTTTGCCTCCAAACACCCTACTAAACAAACTTGTGATAATCGGCGCTAATAAAAGTGGTAAAAATGCTCCACAGCCTTTCTGCATCATAAGGCGTTTCTTCACTCTCCAATTGTACTTTCGTCGCTCACGTTCGGCGGCGCCACCAGCGCGGCCTTTTCCGCCGCCTCGCTGGCCCGTTTTAACGGTTACACGGCATGGCGCTAGTTGACGCAGTACATTCTTATATCTTTTGAAACGGTTTTTCGCTCCTGCTTTAAACTGTACTACGCCGTGTAAGACGTTTAAGGCACATTCGCCTATACACTTGATCAGAGGCTCATCGGCTGTGCGCAGTATGGCTCGTTGCTGCTCTTTACTTGAGTGACAGAGAGCATTGAGTAGAGCGGCGTGGCGTTTAGAGATCGGCGGTCGTGCAGAACACTGTCCATTTTTCTTCTTATTTCCAGCCATGATGCGACGATGTTTGCGCATCTCGTACGATTCCACAACTGATGTTAGAATCGTTCTTACATTATCCTAAATACCTTCATTCAACTCAGTTGACGTAACGCCCGTTTATTCTTCGGTACGTGGATGTGCATGTGAGGATCGTCGGGGAATATATCTGTACGGCACCGAAAAATATCCGATGTGGATTGCTTGAGATCCAACAGTAGATAACCATGCGGTCGAGCTGTCGCATCGTGATACGCCTCTGTCAAAAACCGAGGTGCCTCAGGGTATACTTGCCTGGCTAGATGCTGAATTTGTGCTCAATCGCGAGGGTTTTTAAATATTACAATATAATTCGCGTTCAGAGAGATATCTCGTTGACCGTGTCCTTGATGAAAAATATTTTGCGTTATAAAAATAACACTGATATTTTTATGATGGCTACCTTTCGTGAAAAGATCTACTATCGTATTATTCGATGATTCTCTCATTAAATCGTCGATAATAATTAACTTTTTTAAATTATTGTCGTGTGAGTAATCCTCCGGTTGCGGCAGGCCCTCGTGAAGCTCGATCTTAATATTTCGATTCGCTGGATCTCGATGAGAATTTCGCAATTGTTCGGCCGTATCGGAATCGAGATTGTCTCCGTGGTAGAATATTACGCGATCGAATACTGTCACTTATGGCCGTTAGATTTCGCAAAAATCTGCGCACGAAAACTGTTTTTCCACAGCCGGTTGGAACACAAATTAACGATGTCCACGGGTGTTTCCAACGCACGTCCATTTTCCACGTGTTTCCTTCGGTTGTGATACGCTTAAACTCGGAATATATAATTCTCGGTGTCGGCGGCGGCGGCAGCGACGGCGCGGACGACACACGTCGCTATAAGTTTGTACGACGTGTGCGCGGCGGTGGTTCAGCTAGTACAGGCCCGTTCGCTCGCACCATCAGCTTATGAGCGAGCGAGCGTGGCGATCAGCTCTTATGCCGCGGTCACGGCATAAGAAGCTTATACGGCGCATGTGGTGCCGCCTAGCTTATAGGGAAGTAATTGACGAGCATATACGGGAAATATTTTTTAATATCATTTATTATTAACGACTAAATTATACACATATATTGGTAGAAAAATATTGGCTGCTTTATTGGCAATTATCGCTCAATTTAATATGTTTTTAATACATAATCCATACATACAGTAATAGAAAAACATTTTCGGTCTTTATTGGTGTACGTGTTTGCAATAGTATTACTTAACACTAAAGTATACAATACATGTAGACGGTAATATTTTACAAATGTCTTATTCATATAGAAAAAATCATAATACACAATTACAAATTATAATACACATTGCACACAGCTACAATTTATAATACATATTTACATACATACACATTATAGCGCACATTTTGACATGTTATATACATTTTTATATACATTTATATACACATTTATATACATGTAAACGAGACGACAGCGATGACGACCATGGTGACGTTTGTATCGGTATACGGGTGTTATTCTTTAAAACCGAACGGAAGCCACAGCGTGTGCGTTAGATGTCGACGTTAATGACATACAACACGACAGGTTTTTGACATATCTCGGGTTATAATAGCATGAAGCGCCGTTCGCTGGATGGATGCAAAATTTAATCGTATCGCTTCGTCATTTTCGTAGGGCCTCCTGTTTTATCTTTAAAAAGGTGTTTATGTACTCGACAAAGAGACCACCGTCGCGTGTTACCGGATCATACTGCGTCATCTCGTAGGCCCAAATAATAAAAACTTTAACGATTTTGAAGCCGACCTCGAGTGCCTTCCTAACCTCGTTCACCACCCAGGTACCTGTAAACGTGCGCTCGTTTACATCTTCATGCGGACAGGCCGATTGCATTTTTTCCTCGGTGCATGTTCGGCACAGTGCCAACAAGAGCTTTTGGTGCATCCGTACGGGTAACACGGGATGAAAAAGATCACGCGGCAGTAAAACTGTGCAACGTATCATACCGTTGACCGTTGTCCCCAGAGCTTCGTACGATTCGTTTAACAGATCGTCACACTCTGTATTCACATATCTCTTCGGGTGAACCTTCGAAAAGCATCCCGTTTTCGATATGTACGGATCGAGTGAGCAAATGTCAATATAATTAATCTTTTCGCCCTCTGCAACATCGTACACCGTTACAGTGTTACCCGTACGGCTGCCGTAAAGTCCGTCGCGAGGATTCAAGCTCTCGGACGTTAGGTGCGGATGGTTGTACAGGTACTCGTTGATCGCGGGATTTATATGACGGAGCTCTTCAAATTCGCTCTCCCACATGACTTCGAGCTGATAGCCGTGAGCTCGAATCTTTGAGTCTGTCGCTAGAGTACGCTCGTAACGATGCTCGTACGACTCTTTGTTGGCACGCGTCGGTGCCGTACGGTTCTCGGGAAAACAGCGTGGACAACCGTGCCAATAACACCCGTGAAATTGGAAGAGGAAGCGATCGTCCTTCAGCTGTATATAGCCGTCAACGAGGGGCCCTTCAGGTAGCCTGAACTCTCGAGCTCGACCGGCGTGAACGATCTCATGCCCTATACAGTGTTCGACCCATAAAAGCCACTCTTTAGCCTGCCTCGAATGCCGATCCGCGAGTCTGTAACCCCCGTTTGGTATAAGGCCATCGTCCACGGAACCAAGAAGTTACGTCTAAGTACCTTCAAGCACGCCGACGCGATTGTTGCGGCCTCCGTAAACGGACACACATCGCCGGCCTCGAGAAATATTTTCCGAAACTATTTACAAGCCCGCCTCAATATGTCGACGTCTAACACGCAATACTTTTCGATTTCGGTTTGAAAGTTTAAAATTTCACCGGAAGCTGACCTCTCCGTGTACCGATCGTAAAACGCATTGCGGTCATCGTGACTCATTGTGTCGGGTGAGTAATACTCCGCGGCGGGGAGTGTACCACAGTATTCCTGGTTCTCCAACGTATTGAACAGGTGCGGAAAGTATCCCTTTTCCATTTTATCCTTAAATCCGAAGGCTTCCGGTAGACCGCTGAGTGGCATATGAAAAAAATGCATACTTGCCGATGAACACTGTACGCCCTATACGCATCGATATTATAGCATTCCCGTGAGAATTAGTTTTAGTAGACCGAGATCGCCACAATGCTCGACAACGTAACTCAATATAAATTGCACATCGAAGGCCTTTGCGTTATGGGCGATGCAAACTATTTTTCGGAACGATGTTGCGCGACGTACCGCAAGATTGATCAATTCGGCGATCGGCGAAGCTCGAAAAACATGCTG